>CM053787.1:32356607-33591607 GCA_028749045.1 Cupressus sempervirens
CCAATTTTCTTTAAAAAGAGGGCTCTTTCCTCATATGAAAAAACCCACATTCTTGAATATTGTTATGATGTTGGTCTATCATTTGAATTCTCAAGAGCTTGTGGGGAATTTCTATTCCTTGTCTCATTCTATCATTCCTAAGAATTTTAGCTTAAATCCATATAGTTTAGCTTTCATTTTGCAATAATTTAGCTCACATAGTAATTAGTTAGATTTGTAATACTCTCATATTGTTTAATATAGTTGCATTTTGCATATTCATACTAGTTTAGTTTACATTTTTCATTGCATCCTTGAGGAGCTCCTTGTGAACATTTTCATACTTGCATCTTGTCTTTGGAATCTTCCATTACGTGGTTTACTAGCAAAATTTGTATTTCTAAAGCTCAAATAAGAGCCTATTTCATGTTATTTTATGCATCCTTCCACTCCATGTATAGGGAGTTGTAAGCCAACATCTAAGCATTCCAATCTCATGGAATACCTTGGATAGAAGGGTTTAGAGTATGACACAAATATAGTGTACAACTAGAATAAGGGTGTCACTAGGGTTCACCTGCCCATCTAGAGCTAATGGCACTGACGATTCAATGCCAAGATCAGTGATTTCAAAGTTATGCTATGGTGCATCTATGAACTAAGGCACACTATGAGTTTTGACATTGACCGAGATCACTGTGCTAAATCCAAATGAAATGTGATCTCTCAAAAATGAGATAGGTTATTTTAGGCCTTAGCATGACCATCTTGTAGCATTTGACATCTTATTAATAGCCCTCATTAGCTCCAAGTTATGACCCTCAAAAGATTGACCTCAATATGCACTTAAAGCACCTTAGAGACTCTTTGAAATGGGGTGGCTGCTGATGTTGGAGGCACTCTATGGATAGAAAAAGGGTTTCACTAGGGTTCACCTACCCATATGAAGCTAATGGTACTAATAATTTGATGACAAGATCATTGGTTTCAAAGTTACGCTGTGGTGCACCTATGAACTGAGGCACACTATGAATTTTGGCATAGAGTGACATCGTTGTGCTAAATCCAAAGAGAATGTGATCTCTCAAAAATGAGATAGGTTATTTTATGCCTCAACATGACCATCCTATAGTATTAGACATTTCATCAATAGCCCTCACAAGATCCTAGTTACAACCCTCAAAAGATTGACCTCAATACGCACTTAGAGCACCTTGGAGACTCTTTGGTATGGGGAGGCCGTAGATGATGGATGCTCTTTGTGTCTAGAACAAGGGTGTCACTAGGGTTCACCTACACATCCAAAGTTAATGGCACTTATAATTTGATGCCAAGATCAATAGTTTCAAAGTTAAGTTGTGGTGCACTTATGAACTGAGGTACACTATGAGTTTTGGCATTGAGCAAGATCATTGTGCTAAATCTATATAGAATGTGATCTCTAAAAAATGAGATGGATTATTGTAGGCCTCAACATGACCATTTTGTAGCATTCAATGTTTCATTGATAGCCCTCACAAACTTTTAGTTATGACCCTCAGAAGATCAACCTCGATACGCACTTAGAGCACCTTGGAGACTCTTTAGTACAGGGTGGCCACAGATAATGGATGCTCTCTATGGCTAGAAAAAGGGTGTCACTAGGGTTAGTATTAAAATAAAAAATATTAATTTTTACTTGTCTCAAGTTTTTGGCATTGGGCACAGTGCAAGTTTGGTGTTAATATGTCTTCATCATTTTTTATGTTCATCCACATAAATTACATTAAGTCAAATCATCTTTGTTTCTTACATTAAATCAACAAGTTTACATTTACAATATATCAAGTGTTTCATCATTATTACATCAAGACACAACTACCAAAAGTCATAGTGTCAAAAATAGTAGTGTCAAAAATCATAGTGTCAATAAAAGTATTGTAAAACATTGTAGTGTCAAAAATAGAATAGATTTTTCTTCATTTTGTTCCTTATTTAGGCTGTTATCTTCATACATGGCTACTCTTTATGATGTACCTACATTCCAATATCATAAAAAAAATTAGTAACTTATTGTATTAAACAAGATAATCAATAATTTACTGAATCATTATGAACAAAATAAAATAAGAAGTAAACATACCTAGTTGAGTGTTCTAGTAGGATCCTCTCTCTATTTTAGGGTCTCCAATAGGGCTTCATGATTAGCATTAGTAATAGTAAAAAGTTCTTTTACTTTTGTTTTTCCTTGATGCTTCAAAAAATTTACATTTGTTGCTATAATAAGATGTAATTATATAAAAATTATTTTGTGCTTCTAATAGTCTTCAAATGCAAGAATTCCATTCCTTCTAAGCATGTATGTCTATAGTTGTGTTCCAGTGACAACCACTAAACTAGTAGGATATGTGAATCCATCATCATCTATCATCAATTGTGCAAGCTTTTGTTTACCTCTTACACAATGTGCTACCTAATAATCTAATTTCTCATCATTCCCTTGTGGTGCAACTAATGCAAAGACATGTCTTGGTTGAAGAAGATCTAATAGATGGTTATGCTCAAGTGAACTCTCCATGTCATCATTTGTGAAAGAGGATATGATAGACAATGGAGTAAGATAATGTGGGGCCCATGTTTCCACCCACTCACTTGACTCATAGTGATCCCAATCACACTAAAAACAACTAGGACAAAAGCAAGCATGCTATCATGTCCAAATGATCAATATACTAGAATTAAAGCTTCAGAATGAATACATTTTTGATGAGTCTCACACTATAGTAAAATTTGATCTATCACCTATGGACCCTTCCTTAATCAACCAAAAGAAACTACATACTACTGAATCAAAAGTCTCCCCCTGTGATAATATTGAACTACACGAATCAACAATGCTACGAGTATCAAGAAGCTCTATTCCTAAAATCTTCAATTGCTCCTTAACTAGAGCTCTCTTCACACATGCCCCTACTCCATCATGTTCCCCTTTCCCATTGCCAAACTCAAAAAACTCCAAATATGAGGCACCCCCCTCTCTGCGTGCATCCTACATAGCCAATAAAACATGCAAGCATTCTTGAATTGACCTATACAATTATCTAAGCAAATGATATGTCTATCCATAGCAATTGCATGCTCTTGTAAGAAATCAAAATAATTCTTGAAACAATGTTGCAAAAACTCATGAGAGTGAGATCTATCATCACTCATATAAAAATGATACTCTCTAATAATATTTTGATTATATTACACACTACTAGGGGCATGTCTATATGTTATGTGGACGAAAATAGCAATCTGAATGGAGTTGTAATACTGAGATTGTGTCTCATTTTGAGTCTACAATATATAGTTCTCAACAAAGTCAACAACTAATATAATAGTGCCAATGGAAAAAGTTTCCTTACACATTCTAAATTGTTGATCCAACCACTGAGACCTATGACTATGTCTTGCATACTTGTAGAAAAGATTTGTTTTGAAATTTGAAATAAAACTAGTCACACTAATTTCTTTTGCAACCAATTCACATATAGAGCCCTCACCCCCACTCTTCAATGCATATTTCACCATTTTATATACCTTTTTTTTTACTATTTTCTTCCCAAGATCTTTTTTGCACCCCTCTTGGAAACATGTGTCAAACTTGGATAAGCCACCACATTCTGAACACCTCTCATTTAAGCAAGTATTTCTATAAAAGAAACAACCATCAACACTATGACATAAAAATTGATCTAGAAAGTCTCTTGATAATTTTGGAAGACTACTAGCACCAAAATTCTCTAACATTTATTTACTATGGAAAGTAGAATGAATGGAGCATAACAGTTCATGGTACATAGAAAACTCGACATGATATTTACAACATGTATTTTGAATTTTAATTGGCACATAATAAAATGGCTCCAAAGATTCAAAAGCCCTTTGTGATATATGAAAACTTGGATGACTCTCTAAATTTTTTGGACAACATAAATTGACTTACCTCCAAATAATGTTTAGGACATGGCGTGTGGTCTTTGATGCCAATTCTTAACTTTAACATGTCTTTAGCATTGGGTGGTACTCTTGAGCTAGAGTGCCAAAATTGTGTAATTTCTTTCTTCACATCATCAAATAGATTTTTATTAAAATGTGGAAGTCTCCCACCATAAGTCCATGTTTCATTTTGAAGAGGATCATCAATTCTCTCTTTTCTACTAAGTGATCTTCTCAAAGCAGTACAATTTAGGTTCAAGTCAATACAAGTTTGTCTCATATATCTACACTTTCTCAAATGATGACTTACTAAAGAGGTTGAAATAACCCTTTGAGTAGCTCCCTTATCCTTATACATATTATTTTTTCCAATACTATTGAGAACACTGAAAAAATTCTTCACAATAATGACATTTCTTTGCAATTTTTTATTGACATGAATCTTGAGTTTGGAAAGCATAGGTCTCATCTTTTGCATCTTTAATAAGTGCATAAAAAGTTGACATTACTCCACCATTGTCTTGTTGCCAAAAAAAATCTTATATAGTCTTGAAGCCCATAACCAAATGGTTCTTTCTAATTTTTTGCCTTCAAAATTGGTAATAATCATTTCATCAATTTCAATTATCCATTTTGGTTTTCTAGAACCTTCATGTCAATTATAATAAGGAGATATGTAAGGTTTCTATGCATTATCATTTTCAACATGGTCAATCATGTAATTTACATTATGACCTAGTAGCATTTCATTCTCTAATTTATCAATCCAAACATTATCGTTATCAATTGGTACATTTTTATTCTCCAGCTCCACATATTCATTATCTGACTCTATGATTTCACCTTCAACCAATACATCATCAACTTGACTCACATTTAACATACCTTGTCTCTTCCTTCATTGATTTAACTAGTCCCTTTCCCTATATGTTTAAATGTCTTGATTTGATACCTTCCTTTTGTGTTTAGCCTTTTGATGACTACTAATCCCTATTCAGATGACAATATCAGACACCTAATCATATATTATCAAACCTTCTTTGATCGTATGAGCCCCAAAAAGTTAGTTTTCTTCAAATATATGAAAATGGCCCACAAAAAGCAATATTGTTGGGTCTACAGTGACAAGAAATATGCTAAGAAAATCATACCAATATTATTGGGTATCTGATCTAATATCAGGTATTCAATATCAAATCAAATATCCAATATTAGATCGGGTACTTGAAATTGATTACCAAACTTTGGAGGGAATTATGATCAATGTAAAAAAATTTCATTACTATGTATGATTAATATATATATGATTATTATTATATATTATTTATATATGATTGTTATTATATATGATTATTATATTATATTATTATGATTTTTACTATAATTATTAAATATAGTATAGAAAAAATATATTATTATTATGACCTATGATCCCTTTGGTTGGTTCTAATGCATTGACAGGAGTCATAGGTTAACCTTTGACACCTCTCGACACATTTCATGGCAACATATGTCCTTAGGGGCCCTAGGGCCCCTAGGGACGCACTTGGTTAGTTTCATTGCATCGAGAGGGGTCATAGCTTAACCTATGACCCCTCTTGACATATTTCATAACAACATAGTTCTCCAGGGGCCCTAGGACCCTAAGGACCCATTTGGTTGGTTCTAATGTGTCAAGAGGGTTCATAGGTTAACCTATGACCCCCATTGACACATTTTATGACAACATATATCCCTAGGGGCCCTAAGACCCCTAGGGAACCATTTGGTTGGTTCCAATGTGTAGAGAGAGGTATCGACACATTTTATGACAACATATATCACTAGGGGCCCTAGGACCCCTAGAGATGCATTTGGTTGGTTCAAATGCATCAAGAGGGATCACATGTCAACCTATGACCCCTCTTGACACATGTCATGACAACACATGTCCCTAGGGGCACTAGGACCCTTGAGAAACCATTTGGTTGGTTCCAATGCATCGAGAGGGGTCATAGGTTAACCTATGACCCCTTTCAATGCATTTTATGACAACATATGTCCCTAGGGGCCCTAAGACCCCTAGTGACACATTAGGTTGGTTCTAATGCATTGAGAGGGGTCATAGGTTATAGGTTAACCTATGAACCCTCTCAACACACTTCATGACAACATATGTCCCTAAGGGCCATAGGGCACCTAAAGATGAATTTGGTTGGTTCAAATGCATTGAGAGGGGTCATAGGTTAACCTATGACCCTTCTCAATGCATTTCATGACAACATATGTCCCTAGGAGACCTAAGACCACTAGGGATGCATTTGGTTGGTTTGAATGCATCAAGAAGGTTCATAGATTCCCTCTTGATGCATTTCATGACAACATATGTCCCTAGTGGCCCTAGGATCCCTAGGAATCCATTTGGTTATTTCTAATGAATCGAGAGGGGTCACATGTTAACCTATAACCCCTATCAATGCATTTCATGACACACGTTTGGTTGGTTCGAATGCATCAAGAGGGGTCATAGGTTAACCTATGAACCTTTTTGATGCATTTCATGACAACATATGTCCTTAGGGGCCATAAGACCCATAGGGACCCATTTGGTTGATTTGAATGCATTAAGATGGGTCATATGTTAACCTATGACCCCTATCGATGCATTTCATGACAACATATGTCCCTAGGGGACCTAGGGCCCCTAGAGATGCATTTGGTTGGTTAAAATACATAACCTATGACCCCTCTCAATGCATTTCATGACAAAATATGTCCCTAGGGGCCCTAGGACCCCTAGGGACCCATTTAGTTGGTTCCAAAGTAGTGAGAGGGGTCATACATTAAAATATGACCTCTATCAATGTATTTCATGACAACATGTCCCTAGGGGCCCTATGACCCCTAGGCATGCATTTGGTTGGTTATAATGTGTCAAGAGGGGTCACAGGTTAACCTTTGATCCCTCTCAATGCATTTTAAGACAACATATGTCTATAGGGGCCTGGGGGTGCTTAGAGGCACATTTTGTTAGTTTGAATGTATTGAGAGGGGTCATATGTTAACCTATGAACCTTCTTGATGAATTTCATGATAACATATGTCCCTAGGAGCCCTAAGACACCTACAGATGCATTTGGTCAATTTGAATGTGTGGAGAGGGTCATAGGTTCCCTCTCGATGCATTTCATGACAACATATGTTCGTAAGAGCCCTAGGGACCCATTTGGTTGTTTCTAATACATCGAGAGGGGTCATAGGTTAACCTATGACCACTACCCCTATCGATGCATTTCATGAAAAAATATGTCCCTATGGGCCCTAGGGATGCATTTGGTTGGTTGCAATGCATTGATGAATTTCATGACAACATATGTCCTTAAGGGCGCTAAGACCACTAGGGACCTATTTGGTTGGTTCCATTGTATTGAGAGGGGTCATAAATTATCCTGTGACCCCTCTCATGTATTTCATGACAACATATACCCCTAGAGATGCATTTGGTTGGTTTGAATGCGTTGAGAGGGGTCATAGGTTAACCTATAACCCCTATTGATGCATTTCATGACAACATATGTCCCTAGGGGCCCTAGGACCCCTAAGGACCCATTTGGTTGGTTCTAATGTGTTGAGAGGGGTCATAGGTTAAGCTATGACCTCTATCAATGAATTTCATCACAACATATGTCTCTAAGCACCTTAGGGCCCCTAGGGATGCATTTGTTTGGTTCTAGTGCATCTATAGGGGTCATATGTTAACCTATGACCCCTCTCGATGTATTTTATGACAAAGAATGTCCCTAGGGATGCATTTGGTTGGCTCCAATGTGTCGAGAGGGATTATATGTTCCCTCTCAACACATTTCATGACAACATATGTCTCTAGGGGCCCTACAGACGAATTTAGTTAGTTCCAATGGATTTAACCTATGACCCCTCTTGACGCATTTTATGACAACAAATGTCCCTAGGGGCTCTAAGACCCCTAGGGACACATTTGGTTGGTTAAAATGTATCAAGAGGGGTCATAGGTTAACCTATGACACCTCTCGATGCATTTCATGCCAAAATATGTCTCTAGGGGCCTTAGGACCCCTAGGGACCTATTTGGTTGGTTTCAAAGTGTGAAGAGAGTTCATAGGTTAACCTATGATATTTCTCGATGCATTTCAAGATAACACATGTCCCTAAGTGCCCTAGGGCCCATAGAGAAGCATTTGGTTTCTTCAAATGCATTGAGAGGGGTCATAGGTTAACCTATGACCCCTCTCAATTTATTTCATGACAAGATATGTCCCTAGGATGCCTAGGACTTTGAGGGATGCATTTGGTTGTTTCTAATGCATTGAGAGGGATCATAGGTTAAGCTATGACCCCTATCAACATATTTTATGACATCATATGTCCCTAGGGCCCTTAAGGACACATTTGGTTGGTTGCAATGTGTCAATAGGGCTCATAGGTTAACCTATGACTCCTCTCAATGTATTTCATAAGAACAAATGTAACTAGGGGCCCTAAGGCCCCTAGGAATGCATATGGTTGTTTCTAATGCATTAAGAGGGGTTATGGGTTCCCTCTCAATGTATTTCATTACAACATATGTCCTTAGTGGCCCTAGGACCCTTAGGGATGCATTTGGTTGGTTCCAATGTGTCAAGAGGGGTCATAGGTTAACTTATGACCCCTCTCAACATGTTTCATGACAACACATGTCCCTAGGGGCCGTAAGACCCCTAGGGACACATTTTGTTAGTTCAAATGAGTTGAGAGTGACCTATGACCCCTCTTGATGTATTTCATGACAACATATGTCCCTAAGGGCCCTAGAACCTTAGGGAACCCATTTGGTTGTTTCTAATGTGTCGAGAGGGGTCATAACTTAACCTATGACCCCTCTTGATGCATTTCATGGTAAAATTTTACCCTAAGGACCCTAGAACCCCTAAGGACCCATTTGGTTGGTTTGAATGCATCAAGAGGGGTCATAAGTTAACCTATGATCACTCTCGACACATTTCATGACAACATATGACCTTAGGGGTGCTAGGACCCTTAGGGACCCATTTGGTCGGTTCTAGTGTGTCAAGGGGGATGTAGTTCATCACAACATATGTCCCTAGGTGTCCTAGAGCCCCTAGAGACCCATTTCATGAGAATATATGTCCTTAGAGGTGCTAGGGCCCCTAGGGATGCATTTGGTTGGTTCCAATGTGTTAGGACAATGAATATCCCTAGTGGCTATAGGGCCTCTAGGGATGCATTTGGTTGCTTCCAATGCACTGAGAGGGGTCATAGGTTCCCTCTTGATGCATTTCATGATAACATATGTTGCTTGGGGCTCTAAGACCCCTAGAGATGTAGTTGGTTGGTTCTAATACATCGAGAGGGGTCATAGGTTGACACATTTCATGACAACATATGTCCCTAGGGGCCCTAAGATCCCTAAGGACATATTTGGTTAGTTTGAATGCATTTAAAGGGGTCATAGGTTCCCTCTCGATGCATTTCATGGCAACATATGTCTCTAGGGGCCCTAGGACCCCTAGGAACCCATTTGGTTGGTTTTTATGTGTCGCAAGTGGTCATAGGTTAACCTATGGCTACTCTTGACGCATTTCATGGTAACAAATGTCCCTAGGGCCCCTAGGGATGTATTTGGTTGGTTCTAATGCATTGAGAGTGGTCATAGGTTAACCCATGACCCGTCTTGATGCATTTCATGACAATGTATGTACCTAGGGGCCCTAGCACCCCTAGGGATGCAATTGGTTGGTTCAAATGTGTTGAGAGGGGTCATAGGTTAATTGCATTTCATAACAACGTATTCCAATGCATCGAGTGGGGTTATAGGTTAACCGATGACCCCTATCGACACATTTCATGACAACGTATGTCTATAGGGGCCTTAGAGATGCATTTGGTTGGTTCTAATGCATTGAGAGGGGTGATAGGTTATCTTATGACCCCTATTGAAATATTTCATGACAACATATGTCCCTAGGGGCCCTACGACCCCTAAGGATCCATTTGGTTGGTTTTAATGCATTTGAGGTGTCATAGGTTAACCTATGACCCCTCTCGACACATTTCATGACAACATATGTTCCTAGAGGCCTAGGACCCCTACGGATGCATTTGGTTGGTTCTAATGCATCAAGAGGGGTCATAGGTTAACCTAGGATCCCTCTAAACATATTTTACAAAAAAATATGTCCTTAAGGGCCTTAGGACCCCTAAAGACACATTTAGTTGGTTCCAATACATTGAGAGGGGCCATAGGCTAATCTATGACCCCTATCGATGCATATCATGACATCATATGTCCCTAGGGTCCTAGGGCCCTAAGGGATATGTCTGGTTGGTTCAAATGCATTGATAAGGATCATAGGTTAACCTATGACCCCTCTCAATGCATTTCATGATAACATATATCCATAGTTGCCCTAGGACCCCTAGGACCTCTTTTGGTTGGTTCTAATATGTCGAGAGGGGTCATAGTTTAATCTATGATCCCTCTCGATGCATTTGGTGATTACATATGTCCTTAGGGGCCCTATAGGGGTCACTATGGGCCGTAGGGACATATGTTATCATGAAGTGATTCAAGAGGGGCCATAGGTTAACCTATGTCCCCTCTTGATGCATTTCATGTTAATATTATATTTAATAATAATATAATACTATATATTTTAATATAATAACAATATATTATTAGATTATATAACAATAATAATCATATATATTAGTAGATTATATATATAATAATAATAATAACCATATATATTAATTTATATAATAATAATCATATAATATTGCTATATATACTTAATAATAATAATTATAATAATCATACATATTACTATATATAATAATAATTACAATCATATATTATAGTAATATTTAATAATAATAATCATAATCATATGAAACAATACTAATGCCCACACTCCCCAAAAATATATTTCCCTATAAAGTCTCCCTCTAAAAGTTTTCTCTAAAATTTTCCTCCAAAATTTCCAATGTGGGTGGTTTCCTTCCCAATTGGAATATTCGAAGGACTCAAGTACCTAATTGCATATTGGGTACCCGATCTAAAATTAGATACCCAATTTGAAATCAAGTATTCAATTAGGCTTGGTATTTACCAAACCTATTTGGTCAACCCAAAAAATGTGTTTTAGAAGGGTTTCACTAACACTCAGACTTCGAGTAGCTATTTGACAATGTTATTTTCATCGAAATTGAATGAAATGAAAAGAGTTTTTCTATAACACTCTTAATATTCAATCGATATAATATTCTAATGTTATAAATAGCTATAACTTTCAAATGGTATAACATTTTTTAAATCCAAAAATTGCGTCACATTCTATGCTTTTTCTAGTATAAGGAAAAATAATTAATTTGGTAAAGTTTTCAATTAGTTAAGTTGGTCAGACATGGGAGTTTTTCATTCAAAAAAAAAAATTAGTAGAAAAATTATATTTAATTATTTATTTGAAATAAAAATACTCGAAAATATGCATCACATCTAGACATGAGTCTAGCTTTTATATCTATAATTATATTAAAAAAATTATCATTTGATTTTGATTAAGGTGATTAGACATACACCTACTTTTTATTTTCACTTTGAAATTTTTGTAGTATTGCATTAAAATCTAAACTTTTGACCAATCAAATATTTTTTTCTCCAAATAAGGCCTAGTAGTTTAGAAACTAAATTCAATTTCCTACATATTATTTTCTTACAACTTTTTGATATAAAATCCAAAACCACTTTAAAATTATGTGTCAAGTTGACATAACCCTAATTTGGTAGTTTTTCACAGCCACTTAACGCCATATTTTGATTGACCATGATCTTGCACATACCCATTTTTAATTAGTATGTCAATCAACACTTTACAATCATCTTCAATAAAAATTAGCTAATAAATACTTATCAAACTCATAATTTGATAGCAATTATATCAATAGAATCTTGAGAGTGTTACAAAAAAATCCTTTTCATTTCATTCAATTTCGATGAAAATAATATTGTCAAATGGCTACTCAAAGTCTATGTGTTAGTGTAACCCTTCTCAAATATGTTTTTTGGGTTGACCAAATAGGTTTGGTAAATATCAAGCTTAATCAGATACACGATATAAAATCAAGTATTTAAAAAGTTTGAATTTTATAATTGGGAGGGAAACCACCCACATTGGAAATTTTGGAGGAAAATTTTAGAAGGAAACAAAAATTTGAGAAGTGTGGGCATTATTATTATTACATATGATTATGATTATTATTAACTATTATTATTATATATGATTATAATTATTATTATATATAGTAATATGTATGATTATTATGATTACTATTATTATTATTAAATATAATATCTAATAATATATATGATTATTATTGTTATATAATCTAGTAATATATTATCATATTAAAGTATATAGTATTACATTATTATTATATTAAAATATACAGTATTATGACCCTTCTCGACACATTTTATGATAACATCTATCCCTAGGGCCCCTAGTAACCCCTTTTAACGCATTCTCAATGGGTCTCTAGGGGTCTTAGGGCTCATAGAGAAATATGTTGTCATGAAATGCATTGAAAGGGGTCATAGGTTAACCTATGACCTATGACCCCTCTTGATGCATTCAAACCAACCAAATGTGGCCCCAGGGGCCCTAGGGCCCCTCGAGACATATGTTGTGATGAAATGCATCGAGAGGGTCATAGGTTAACCTATGAGCCCTCTTAATGCATTCAAACCAACCAAATGTGTCACAAGAGGCCCTACGGCCCATAGGGACATACGTTGTCACAAAATGCATCAAGAGGGGTCATAGGTTAACCTATAACCCCTCTCAATGCATTTGAACTAACCAAATGCATCCTTGGGGGACTTAGGGCCCCTAGGGATATAGGTTGTCATAAAATGCATTTCCCCTCTTGATGCATTCAAACCAACCAAATGCATCCCACATTGTCATGAAATGCATCGAGAGGGGTCATAGGTTAACCTATGATCCCTCTCAATGCATTCAAAGCAACCAAATGCATCGCTAGGGCCCCTAGGGCCCCTAGGGAAATACATTCTCATGAAATGCATTGAAAGTGGTCATAGATTAACCTATAACCCCTATAGGGCCACTAGGGACATATGTTGTCATGAACTATATTGAGAGAGGGCCCCTAGGGAAATACATTGCCATGAAATGCATCGAGAGAGGTCATAGGTTAAACTTTAACCCCTCTAGGGCCCCTAGGGACATACATTGTCATGAAATGCATCAAGAGGGGTCATAGGTTAACCTATAACCATTCTTGATGCATTCAAATGAACCAAATGTGTCCCTAGGGGCCCTAGGGCCCCTAAGGACATACATTGTCATGAAATGAATCGAGAGGAGTCATAGCTTAACCTATGACCACTCTCAATGCATTCAAACTAACCAAACATGTCCGTAGGGCCCTAAAAACATACATTGCCATGAAATGCATTAAGAGGGGTCATAGGTTAACCTATGATCCCTCTCACCACATTTCAACCATCCAAATGTATCCTAGGGGCCCTAGGGCCCCTAGGGACATACGTTGTTATGAAATGTGTTGAGAGGGGCCATAAGTTTACATATAACCCCTCTCACTACATTCCAACCAACCAAATGTGTCCATAGGGGCCTTAGCACCCCTAGGGACATACATTGTCATGAAATGCATAGAGAGGGGTAAAATGTTAACCTATGACCCCTCTTGATTCATTTGAATGAATCAAATGTATCCTTAGGGGCCCTAGGGCTCCTAGGGACATACCTTGTCATGAAATGTGTTGAGAGGGCTCATAGGTTAATAGGTTAACCTATGACCCCTCTTGATGCATTTCATCTGACCAAATGCAGTTCCAATGGCCCTAAGCCTCCTAGGGACATACATTGTCATGAAATGCATCGAGAGGGGTCATAGGTTAACCTATTATGCCTCTTGATGCATTCAAACCAACCAAATGTGTGCCTAGGGGCCTTGGGGCCCCGAGGGACATACATTGTAATAAAATGCATCTAAAGGGGTCATGGGTTAACTAATGACCCCTATCAACACATTTGAACCAACCAAATGTGTCCCTAGGGGCCCTAGGCCCCCTAGGTACATATGTTGTCATGAAATGTGTTGAGAGGGTTCATAGGTTAAGCTATGAGCCCTCTCGACGTATTCAAACCAACCAAATGTGTCCCTAGGGGGGACATACATTATCATGAAATGCACCGAGATGGGTCATAGGTTAACCAATGACCCCTCTCGGTGCATTCAAAGTAACCAAACATATATGTAGGGGTCTTGGAGCCCCTAGGGACATACATTGTCATGAAATGCATCGAAAGGTGTCATAGGTTAACATATGACACCTCTTAATGCATTCAAAGCAACCAAATGTGTCCCCAAAGTTCCTAGGGCCCCTAGGAACATATGTTGTCATGAAATGTGTTGGGAGAGGTCATAAGTTAACATATGACCCCTCTCAATACATTTGAACCAACCAAATGCATCCATAGTGGCCCTAGGGCCCCTAGGGACATACATTGTCATAAAATGCATCAAGATGGGTCATAAGTTAACTTGTGACCCCTCTTAATGCATTCGAACCAACTAAATTTACCTCTAGGGGCCCTAGGGCCCCTAAGGACATACATTGTCATGAAATGTATCGAGGGGCATCATAGGTTAACCTATGGCCCCTCTCGATGCATTTTATAACAACATATATCCCTAAGACCCTGAGTGACAACTTTTGACACATTTCCAATGTGTCCCTAGGGGTCTTAGGGCCCCTAGGGACATACATTGTCATGAAATGTGTTAAGAGGGATGATAGGTTAACCTATGACCCCTATCAATGCATTTGAACCAAAAAAATGCGTCTCTAGGGGCCCTAGGGCCCCTAGAAATATACATTTTCATAAATGCATCGAAAGGGGTCATAGGTTAACCTATGACCCTTGTCGACATGTTTCAGAATTCAAACCAATTAAATGTGTTCCTAGGGGACATACGTTGTCCTAAAATGTATCAAGAGGGGTCATAGGCTAACCTATGACCCCTTTCAACATATTTGAACTAATAAAATGTCTATCTAGGGGCCCTAGTGCCCCTAGTGACATATATTGTCATGAAATGTGTTAAGAGGGGTCATAGGTTAAGGGAAATATATTGTAGTCAAGTGTATTGAGAGGGGTCATAGGTTAAGGGACATATGTTGTCATGAAATGCATTGAGAGTGGTCATAGGTTAACCTATGATGCGTCTCTATGCATTTCATGAAAGCTATGTACCTAAGGGCCCTATGGCTACTATGGGTGCATTTGGTTGGTTTGTTGTCATGAAATGCTTCAGATGCATTGAAACCAACAAAATGTGTTCCTAGGGCTCCTAGGGACATATGTTGTCATAAAATGCATCAAGAGCAGTCATAGGTTAACCTATGACCCCTCTCAATGCATTCAAGCCAACCAAATGTGTCCTTAGGGCCCCTAGCGACATACGTTGTCATAAAATGCATCGAGAGGGGTAATAGGTTAACCTATGACCCCTCTCGATGCATTTAAACAAACCAAATGTGTCCCTAGGGGCCATAGGGATCCTAGGGACAACATTGTTATGAAATGCATCAAGAGGGGTCATAGGTTGACTTATGACCCCTCTCAACCCAAATGCATCCCTAGGGGTCCTAGGGCCCCTAGGGACATATGTTGTCATGAAATGCATTTAGAGGGGTCATGGGTTAACCTATGATTTCTCTTGATGCATTCAAACCAACCAAATGTGCCCCTAAGGGCACTAGGGCCCCTAGGGACATACATGAAATGCATCAAGAGGTGTCATAGGTTAATGTATGACCCCTCTTGATACAATTAAACCATCCAAATGCATCCTGATGGGCCCTAGGGCTCCTACAGACATACATTGTCATGAAACTATATCGAGAGGGGTCATAGGTTAACCTATGACCTATTTCGACACATTCAAACCAACCAAATGCATCCCTATCAGCCCTAGGGCCCCTAGTGACATACATTGTCATGAAATACACCAAGAGGGGTCATATGTTAACCAATGACCCCTCTTGATGCATTCAAAGCAACCTAATGTGTCCCTAGTGGCCTTAGGGTCCCTAGGGACATACATTGTCATGAAATGCATCGAGAGGGGTCTTAGGTTAACCTGTGATCCCTCTTGATTCATTTGAACCAACCAAATGCAACATACTTTGTCACGAAATACATCGAGAGGGGTCATAGGTTAACCTATGACCCTTCTTGATGCATTCAAATCATATGATGTCATGAACTGTATCAAGAGGGGTCATAGGTTTTTAACCAAAAAAATGCATCTTTAGGGGTACTAGGGCCCCTAGAAACATACATTGTCATGAAATGCATCAAAAGGTGTTATAGATTAACCTATGACCCCCCTGAATTCATTCAAACCAACCAAATGCATCCCTAGGAGCCTTATGACCCCTAGGCATATATGTTGTCATGACCCCTCTCGATGCATTCAAACCAACCAAATGGGTCTCTAATGGCCTTATGGCCTCTAGGGACATACGTTGTCATGAAATTTTTTGAGAGTGGTCATAAGTTAACCTATGACCCCTCTCGATGCATTCAAATGAACCCAATGGATCATAGGTCATAATAATAATAATAATAACAATAATAGTATATGTTGTTTATACTATATTTAGGAATTATAGTAAAGATCATAATAATATAATATAATAATCATTTATATTAATATATATATATTATATCTATAGGTTATAATAATAATAATAACATATATTAC
The DNA here is from genome assembly GCA_028749045.1 of Cupressus sempervirens. NCBI lineage: Eukaryota > Viridiplantae > Streptophyta > Pinopsida > Cupressales > Cupressaceae > Cupressus > Cupressus sempervirens. The sequence continues at coordinate 32,373,387 of CM053787.1, forward strand.
TATATTATATTTAATAATGATATAATATAATAATCATATATATATATATATATATATATATCTATATATATCATAATGAAATTTTTTTACATTGCCCATAATTCTGATGATGTGAAGGAAGAAATTATATAATTTTTGCACTCTAGCTCAAGAGTATCACCCAATGCTAAAGACGTGTTGAAGTTGAGAATTGGCATCAGAGACCACATGCCACATCCTAAACATTATTTGGAGGTTAGTCAAACTATGTTCTTCAAACAATTTAGAGAGAGTCATCCAAGTCTTCATATATCACAAAGGCCTTTTGAATCTTTGAAGCCATTTTATTGTGTGCCAATTAAAATTTGAAATAAATGTTGCAAATATCATGTCTAGTTTTTTATGCACCATGAAATATTATGCTCCATCCATTCTACTTTACACAGTAAAGAAATGTTGGAGAATTGTGGTGCTAGTGGTCTTCCAAAATCATCAGGAGACTTGGTAGATCAATTTTTATGTCATAGAGTTGATGGTTGTTTCTTTTATAGAAATACTTGCTTAAATGAGAGGTGTTCAGAATGTGGTGGCTTATCTAAGTTTGACACATGTTTCCAAGAGGGCTGCAAACAAGATCTTGGGAAGACAATAGTTAAAAAAAAAGGTATATAAAACAGTGAAATGTGCATTGAAGAGTGGGGGTGAGGGCTCTAGATGTGAATTGGTTGCAAAAGAAATCAGTATGGCTAGTTTTATTTTTGATTTCAAGACAAATCTTCTACAAGTATGCAAGACATAGTCACAGGTCTCAGTGGTTAGATCAACAATTTAGAATGTGTAAGGAGACTTTTGCCATTGGCACTATTATATTAGTTGTTGACTTTGCTGAGAACTACACATTGCAGATTCAAAATGAGACATAATATTAGTATTATAACTCCATTTAGATTGTTATTTTTGTCCACATAACATATAGACATGCCCCTGATAGTGCAGAAGATAATTGAAAGATTATTAGAGAGTACCATTTTTATCTGATTGATGATAGATCTCACTTTCATGAGTTTGTGCATCATTGTTTTGAGAACTATTTTGATTTCTTGTATGAGCATGGAATTGCTATGGATAGACATATCATTTCATCAAATAATTGTATAGATGAATTCAAGAATGCTTGCATGTTTTGTTGGTTCTATAGGATGCACATGGAAAGGGGAGTACCTCATATTTGGAGTTTTTTTTGGTCCAGCCATGTGAAAGGGGAACATGATGGAGTAGAGGCATGTGTGGAGAGAGCTCTAGCTAAGGAGCAATTGAAGATTTTAGGAGCAGAGCTTCTTGATGCTTGTAGCATTATTGATTGGTGTAGTTCAACATTATCACAAGGGGCACTCTTGATTTAGTTGTATGTAGGTTCTTTTAGTTGGTTGAGGAAGGCTCCATAGGTGATAGATTAGATTGTGCTACAATGAGAGACTCATAAAAAATGTATTCATTTCAGAGCTATGATTCTGACATGACAACTAGCTTGCTTTTTTTCTTGTTTTTTTTAATGTGATTGGAATCACTATGAGTCGAGTGAGTGGGTAGATAAATGGGATCAACATTATCTTACTCCATTGTCTATCATACCCTCTATCAGAAATGATGACATGGAAAGGTACTTGAGCATAACCACCTATCAGATCTTCTTCAGCCAGGACATGTCTTTGCATTGGTTGCACCATAAGGGAATGATGAGAAATCAGATTATTGGTTAGCATGTTGTGTAAGAGGTAAAGAAAAGCTTGCACAACTGATCATAGGTGATGATGGATTCACATATCTTATTGGTTTAGTGGTTGTCATTGGAACATGGCTATGAACATACATGCTTAGAAAGAATGGAATTCCTGCATTCAAAGACTATCAAAAGAACAAAATAATTCTCATATATTTGCATCTTATTATAAAAAAAAATGTAAAGTTATTGAAGCATCAAGGAAGACCACAAGTAAAAGAACCTTTTACTATTACTAATGCTAATCATGAAGCCCTGTTAGAGACCCTAAAATAGAAAGAGGACCCTATTAGAACACTTGACTAGGTATATTTACTTCTTATGTTATTTTTTCATAATGACTAGGTGAACCAATAATTATCTTGTTTAATACAATAAGTTATTAATATTTTTTATGATATTGGAATGTAGTTACATCATGAAGAGTAGCCACGGATGAAGATAAAAAGCTAAATAAGGAGGAAAATGAAGAAAAATCTATTCTTTTTTTGACACTATGATTTTTGACAATATGATTTTTGACACTATGATTTTTGACACTACTATTTTTGACACTATGATTTTTGGTAGTTGTGTATTGATGTAATAATGATGAAACACATGAGATATTGTAAATTTAAACTTGTTGATTTAATGTAAGAAACAAAGATGATTTTACTTAATGCAATTTATGTGGAGGGATCTAAAAAATGATGATTTTAATAGATAGTAACACCAAACTTGCACTATGCCCAATGTCAAAAACTTGAGAGGTAAATTTTTTTTTTTCTTTTTCTTAATATTAACCCTAGTGACACTCTTGTTTTTGTGATGGACAACCTCCATCGTTCGTGGCCACCCTGTACTGAGGAGTCTCCAAGGTTCTCTAAGTGGGTGTTGAGGTCAATCTTTCAAAGGTCATAACTTAGAGATTGTGGGGGCTATCATTGAAGCATCAGGCCTAAAATAACCTATCTCATTTTCAAGAGATCACATTCTATTTGAATTTAGTACAACAATCTCACTCAATGCCAAAACTTGCAGTGTGCCTCAGTTCATAGGTGCACCACAATGTAACTTTGAAATTAATGATCTTCGCATCAAATCGTCAACACCATTAGCTTTAAATAGGTAGGTGAACCTTAGTAATGCCCTTGTTTAGGCCATGGAGGGCCTCCATAATTCACACCCATCCTATACCAAAGAGTCTCCAAGGTTCTCTAAGTGCGTATCAAGGTTGATCTTCTAAGGGTTGTAATTGAAGCTTGTGAGGGCTATCGATGAAACCTAGAATGCTACAGGATGGTAATTTTGAGGACTAAAATAAACTATCTCATTTTTGAGAGATCACATTTCATTTGGATTTGGTACAACGATCTCTCTCAATTCCAAAAGTCACAGTGTGCCTCAGTTCATAGGTGCACCACAACGTAACTTTAAAACCACTAATTTAGACATTGAATCATCAATGCCATTAGCTCTAGATGGAAAAGTAAGTATTATTGACACCCTTTTTTTGGCCTTGGAGAGCCTCCATCATCTATGGCCATGCCATACCAAAGAGTCTCCAAGGTGCTCTAAATGTGTATCAAGGATGATCTTCTAAGGGTCCTAACTTTGAGCTAATGGGGGCTATCGATGAAACATTGAATGCTATAAGATGGTCATGTTGAGGCCTAAAATAACCTATATCATTTTTGAGAGATCATATTCTATTTGAATTTAGCACAATGATCTCACTCAATGCCAAAACTCATAGTGTGCCTTAGTTCATAGGTGCACCATAGCGTAACATTGAAACCAATGATCTTGGCATTGAATCATCAGTTGCATTAGCTCTAGATGGGTGGGTGAACCCTAGTGACACCCTTTTTTCTAGCCATGGAGAGCCTCCATCATCTGTGGCCACCCCATACCGAAGAGTCTCCAAGGTGCTCTAAGTGCATATCGAGGTTGATCTTTTGAGGGTCATAACTTAGAGCTCATGGGGGATATTGATGAAATTTTGAATACCATAGTATGGTCATAGTAAGGCCTAAAATAACCTATCTTATTTTCAAGAGATCAGATTCTATTTGGATTCAGCACAATGATTTCGCTCGATGCCAAAACTCGTAGTGTGCCTCAGTTTATAGGTGCATCATAGTGTAACTTTAAAATTTATAATCTTTGCATTCAATCATCAGTGCCATTAGCTCTAGATGATTAGTTAAACCCTAGTGACACCCTTTTTCTAGCCACAAAGAGCCTCTATCATTCATAGCTACCCTGTGCTGAGGAGTCTCCAAGGTGTTCTAAGTGCATATTAAGGTCAATCTTCTAAGGGTTGTAACTCAAAGTTCGTAAGGGTTATTGATGAAATGTTGAATGCTATAAGATGATCATGCCAAGGCCTAAAATAATCTCTCTTATTTTTGAGAGATCAAATTCCATTTGGATTTGGCACAATGATCTCGCTCGATGCTAAAATTCCCAGTGTGCCTCAGTTCGTAGGTGCATCACACCGTAACTTGGAAACCACTATCTTAGCATCAAATCATTAGTTCCATTAGCTCTATATGGGTGGGTGAACCCTAGTTAAACCTTTGTTCTTTCCATGGAGAGCCTCCATTGTCCACAACCACCTTGTATCGAGGAGTCTCCAAGGTGCTCTAAGTGCATATCGAGGTCAATCTTTTGAGGGCCTTAACTCATAGCTTGTTAGGGATATCAATGAAATATCAAATGTTACAAGATGTTCATGCCAAGGCCTAAAATAACCTATCTCATTTTCAAGATATTACATTCTTTTTGGATTTGGCATAGTGATCTTCCTTAATGTCAAAACTCGCAGTGTGCCTCAGTTCATAGGTGCATCACAATGTAACTTTGAAACTATTGACCTTGGCATCAAATCATCAGTACCATTAGCTCTGGATGGGTGAGTGAACCCTAGTGAGACCTTTTTTCTAGCTGCAAAGAGCCTCTATCATTCATGGCCAACCCATATTGAAGAGTCTCCAAGGTGCTCTAAGTGCGTATCAAGGTCAAACTTCTGAGGGTCATAACTCAAAGCTCATGAGGGCTATCAATGAAATATTGAATGCTATAGGATAGTTATGTCAACACCTAAATTAGCCTATCTTATTTTTGAGAGATTACATTCTATTTGGATTTGGCACATCGATCTTGCTCGATGCCAAAAATCACAATGTGCCTTAGTTCATAGGTGCATCACAACATAACTTTGAAACCATTGATCTTGGTATCGAATCGTGAGTTCCATTAGCTCCAAATGAGTGGGTGAATCCTAGTGACACCCTTATTTTGGCCATAGAGAGCGTTCATTATCTGCAACCACCCTATACTAAGGAGTCTCCAAGGTGCTCCAAATGCGTATTGAGGTAGATCTTCTAAGGGTCATAACTCAGAGCTCATGAGAGCTATCGATGAAATGTCAAATGTTACATGACTATAATGCCAAGGCCTAAAATAACCTATATCATTTTTGAGAGATCATATTCCATTTGGATTTGGCACAATGATCTCGCTCAATGCCAAAACTCACAGTGTGCCTCAGTTCATAGGTGCATCACAATGTAACTTTGAAACTATTGATCTTGGCATTGAATCATCAATTCCATTACTTTTGGATGGGTGGGTAAGTCCTAGTGATACCCTTGGTCTAGTCACATAGAGCATCATCTATGACCAACCTATACCGAAGAGTCTTCAAGGTGCTCTAAGTGCATATCAAGGTTGATATTTTAAGGGTTGTAATGCAAAACTCATGAGGACTATCAATGAAATACCAAATGATATAGGATACTCATGTCGAGGCCTAAAATAACCTATCTTATTTTCAAGAGATCACATTCTATTTGGATTTGGCATAACGATCTTGCTCAATGCCAAAACTCATAGTGTGCCTCAATTCATATGTGCATCACAACATAAATTTAAAACTACTAATCTTGGCATTGAAGGATGGTAGGTGAACCTTAGTGATACCCTTAATCTGGTTGTGGAGAACCTCCATCATCCACGGCCGCCTCGTACTGAAGAGTCTCCAAGGTGCTCTAAGTGCATATCAAGGTCAAACTTTTGAGGGTTGTAACTCGAAGCTTGTGAGGGGTGTTGATGAAATGTTGATGCTACAAGATGGTCATGCTGAGGCCTAAAATAACCTATCTCATTTTCAAGAGATCAATTTTTTTTGAATTCAACACAATGATCTCACTTGATGCCAAAACTCACAGTGTGCCTCAATTCATAGGTGCATCACAACATAACTTTGAAACCACTGATCTTGGCATTGAATCATCAGCTCCATTAGCTCCAAGTGGGTAGGTGAACCCTAATGACACCCTTGTTCTAGTCATAGAGAGCCTCCATCATCTATGGCCACCCCATACCAAAGAGTCTCCAAGGTGCTCTAAGTGCATATTGAGGTCAATCTTCTGAGGGTCGTAATTCAGAGCTCATGAGGGCTATCTATGAAACATCAAATTCAATAGGATGGTCATGCCAAGGACTAAAATAACCCCTTACCAAGTTTTGTGAACTAGTATAATTAAGAATCTTAAGTTATAGAAAAAATTGCTCAAAATTGCAATTTTGCAACTTTTTCTTGCAAAGTGAAAATGAGTGCAAAGAGTTAGTTAGGGGTTTTAGCATGACCATAAAAGGTGTGAAATGACCTTTCTATTATTTTAATTTTAATGTGCTAACAACAACATCTAGTTGAAATTTGTTTGAGATATTGATTTTTAGTTATTTTAGAGTTGTTGGTTGATCCAAACTCATACATATCAATGCCATGATGTTGATGGAAGCCTTGAATCTTTCTTGCATTTCCAAAATGTCATGTGGGCTTGGTAAGTAGAATGTGTAAGTCTCATAATAACACTTGTTCTCATTTTTCTTTGTAAAGTTAATATACCAGGCTGAAGGAGGTGGATTGCAAAGGTTATATCAAATTAAACATATATGATAGCATTTCAAATTAAGAATTGCATCAAATTTTGTTAATAAAGGTTGTTAAAATGTTATTCAAAAATTATTTCATTTGAATTGAATATAAAAAACAAGATCAAAATGAATGATATTCCATAAACATGAACAATATACATGATCCATGATAAATTGAACAATACTATACTAAATGAATATGTATATCATTGTGGACATAAATGAAAAAAATAAATATCAAAATACATGTATCCATAGACAAATTATAGAAATATATATCAAAATACATAGATCTATATACAAAACGTGGCTAATCATGCCATCAGAATGCGTATAATATCAATGTTTTTGTAAATAATGTAGCATATGCCATCTCAAAATGTCTCATGATGCATCCTATGACATGTATACTATCCTAAGTTGCTGGTGGATGATCAAAATGCAACATCTTCACTGCACTAGGTGGATCAGATGCCTCCTACATAAACCCAAAGTTAGACTACTAAATTTATATGACTCTTCGTATATAACATTGAATTACTCAAATGAATAATGATATTTTTTCTAATGAAGATTTATAATATTAAACTTTCATCATAAATACCTCTCTCATTGACCTCTTGCACCGGTCAAGAGTCATCTCTTATGTCCTCAACAATGGTTGTACCTCACTGATTGTGGCTTGCGTATGTTCAAATATGTTTGTCAGATGAATCTACAACTTAAACTATAATATTATAATTTATAGCATTTTGAATTTATAACATATAATCAAGAATTCAAACTACAACTTACCTGTGTCGACTACTCCTCAAGATATAGTGGCTACATCAACAAAGATACAAAACTTTGCCATCCAACCTCATGTGCACTAGATGTTTCCTATGAGATACAAAATACTACTTGTTAATAGCACAAAAATCAGTTTTGAATTTATTTATGAAAATAAGGAAAACAAAAGATAAATGATACTTATACATACAATGGGGCTCTTGGTGCGAATGGAAATGCCAAAGCATCTATGATGTAGAATTTGCATGGGCTCATTGCCAATACCCATGCCCTATACAATAAAGAATGTAATTAAATTTCATTACTACAAACATTTTCCAAGAATTCACTGATATTTAATCAAATAGAAAGCATCTAATTACCTTTCCCTTGTTAATAGCTCCTGCCTCATCCCTCCACTTTGTCCCCCAGGGATAGGTGATACCTACAAGAAAAAGAAAATATTAGAAACCATATATGCTACAATATCAAATAGAAAACATAAGGAGAACACAACATGATGTACCATAGATGTCTCAAGGCCAAATGAAATAGCGGAGAGCATGGCATTATCAACCTATCTGAGCTCCTCCTCAGTTATCAACTAAATATGAATGAAGATCACATACCTGTATAAGTCAGTATGGCTTAAAAATTAAAATTACTCTATTATAAAGATTAAATTTAAATTGCACATGTCATAAAAAAAAAGTATTCATATACCAAAAAAAAGGAGTTCATGCCTTTACATGCCCCTTCTCTCTTGCATCAGGGTCTGTAGCCTCTATATGTGCATCTGGTGTATCCTCATCAAATATAAATTGATACTCAAAAAGATCACCTATGAGACACAGAAAAATATTCTTGCACATTATGCAAGTATGGGGCACACAAAAATGTGACGAGATCACCAATAATGAACTCATGCTAGCATCATCAACATAGGGAGGCAACACTAACCTAGCCTAGGATATCATTAGGCTACTCAATCTATGGATGACTCTAATATTCTAAGAGCTAGATGCTAGAATGATATCAGGATGCTACACTCAAGGAGGGAGGGAGACATTAGTAGGGGGGACAAAAGTGCTAGCATTCTTCTATTGGACAAAGGGTCTATCTTGAGGAGCTCCTCCTCCTACACCCATGTTTGGCTTCATGCTCCAATAGTTCAACTTGAGGCCCAACACAAATTTTTCATATAATTTTCTAAGGAAATAAAATGTCACCTCTAAATTTCTATGTGGAGGGATGTCAAAAATCGTCTACCAACGATCCCAAAAGTTTAGACATATACCATTATTTGTGCACTATTTAATCTATAGTTTGGGTTTTTTGTAGTCAACTTGTAAACTAGTTTTTGGGTTTGCAAAAAGGGAAACAAAATCATCTTTACTTATATTGAGGGCTGCAACATCATCATAGTCCAACCCATCATCAAATGTGGCATGCATTTCATCACACCAAAGAAGAGCTACATTTTGTTCCTCAGCAAGTGTTTCAATATTATCCACTATGGTGTTTAATGTGGATAACATAAGAGCCAATGTGGGTATAATATTATGTGGTTCACAAAGCCCTCAATTTAGAAAGATTTTCAAATATCAAATCTTCAATTTGAGGAGGGTTTTGAGGGGTAGGGGATCAATTGGTGGATAGTTTTCAGGGGGCACTAGATCATTGGGTGGGGGATTACGAGGAATAATATTATTTGCCTCAATATCATCATTTTGGTCATCCATATCTATTAATTCACAAAACATAATTTCTATTAAAAAAAACCTAAATTTCAACAATTTCTATTTAAAAAACCAAATTTTTAAAAAATTCAATTAAAAAAAACCAATTTATAATAAAATTAATTGAATAAATTAATAAAAACAAAAAAACACTTATCAATATCGTATACCCATTCACTGATCGAATACCGAAGCTTCAAGCCAAAAATGCAGCGTGAAACAATGCTCGAGTTTTTAGGTTTTTAAAAAAAATCATAGTCATAAGTATTAGGTATCTAATTTCATATTGAATACTTGATATTATCAAATATCAAATATGACATTAGATACCCATTATTATTAGGTATTTGATATGAAATCAAATACTTGATAAGGGTTGGTCCTAACTTTTTAGCTTTGGTATCAGGATGGGTGGAAAAAAGTCAGAGTGGATTTTGAAATGCTTTTAGACATTTTCAAACTCTATTTTTTTTCACATCGTGACTTTTTGGCATGCCATGATCCTGTACATACCCCTAATTAAAAAATTAGTACACCAGTATGTCAATTATGTAAAAAATTTGGTCATATAGATTTTTTTTGCAAAATGGACATGAGGAGCATAAAAAAGAATCCAAAATTTAGAAGAAAAAATAAAAAAAATGTTAGAAGGAATGATAGCAACAATAATAATTAGAAAGATGAAGTGAGAGAACATGTGGAAGAATTCAATGAGATATTTGTCAAAGAAAAAGATCCATCAAGTTCACAAGTAATATTGGAACTACAATATTTTGATGCATCTAATGAAAGATTGAAGACAACTATTGTATATGATTCATTCTATTTGAATTAAACATATTTGTATTGAAGATTGAGTACTAGAAAGAAAACACTAAAGCTAGAGATTGAGTTAAGACTTGTAAAGTAAATATGAGTTAGAAGATGGCATGTAGAAGCTATGGCTAAGTGCATAGATAATTTAGAGATTGCATGAAGTTATATGAAGAAAACAAGGTTATTGATAATTAGAAATAACTTTTTATGAATTACATACTTGTGTAATTAATGCAAAGATTGATTTGGTGAGATATAAGCTATGTGACCAAGATTATATGTATCATTCAATCATGTGAAGAGTTAAGAAGCAATTATGAGAAATTTTTTAGAAAATTGAAGGAGAATTGAAACATTTTAAAGTGTGAATAGAGAAGCCCTAGTTATGTGAAATCTATGTATTTTTTAAATTATGGTTGTATTTTTTAGATTTGAATCACTAGTAATGCAAAATCCTATAGTTTGTGATGTGAGTGAGAGACCTAGGTATAATTTGAAGAAGCATCTATATGTATCATTGGAGGATGATTCACTAGGAGCATTTCACAAGTTCTACAGAATGTATTGCACATGGAAGATATAAGAGCCTATATAAATTTCAAGTTTGAGAGCATTGGAGACAGAGACATTCATAAAGACTTAGACCTAGTATGAAATAGTGACCTATCCATGAAACAAGAGTTTGTACATCTAAATGACATAATCATCATTAAGCATATGTTTTACATAGATTTTGACAACCATGAATGGAGCATAATAATTTTGAGAAGAATTCATAAAGGTATGATTTGGGTAGGAGACATCCCTATGATGATAGAGAATAACATGATTCATAAACTTACTGGTTTGAGCAATGAAGGATGTAAGCCTATGAATGAGAAGAACATGAAGAAGATGGTTATAACCAATATGAGAACAAAGTTTGATAGATGAAACATGAGAATTGACTTGATAATTGAAATAGATGTTAGGGTTACTAGCAAGACCATTGGTTATAAGATGAACCACATCTCTAGAGTAAACTCTATACCTACTATATTTATCCATGCAACATACCTTATGACAATAAAGAAAGAAAAATTTAATGTGTCAGATTGTGAGACAACAATTGCTTGATAACATTGAGAGATTGAAGAAAACCAATAATGCAGTATTCAAATTTGAATATCTATTGACACACTTATTCTTCCAAGTGGTTAGATAGTTCCTTGATATGTTAAACTAGGAATTAGACAATGATAAGTGCACAATGAGTTTGATAACTTAGCATTACAGAATTTTTTTTAAGGAAAGAATTGTTGGAGTTAATTATTCAATTGTATATTCTAATTGATGTTACAAAAATGTCAAGATTGAACCAAGCACAATTAGTCTAAGCTAATCTCAGTCAGGCACCAAAGGAGATTCAGGTATCAACCGAGTAGAAGTCAATGTTAACCAAGCTTGGTTAGTCATCAAAGTAGATAGTGTTAACCAAGTTTTGTCAATCATCAAAGAAAGTTTTTTATTAACCAAGTGTTTAGTCTAGTGTTAGCCGAATGACAAAAAAAAATACATTTGTTAATTATTTAGTTAATACAAGTTGACTAAATGGATGTTTATTGATGTTTTGAAAGGGTTTTTAATCCTAATTTTTATATAAGAAAGGTCAAATTTTGAGGACAAGATGTGTATCAATTTGAATATGAAAGAAATGGATATGTGAGTGAAAGCAAGGTAAAGTAGGAAAGTGTGAAAGTTAATTTGCAAAGAAACATCTAATCAAGAAGGATCTAGAGGTCAAGCTAGAATAGTGATTTGAATTTGCAAAGTTGGTTGCTTCAACTATCAGGTCAATCATTATTACTCTCTAACAATTGTAGCAATGAAGAAATCTCTTAATAGAGTTGGCTTAACAATAATTTTGTAAATCCTCTAACCAGATGAAATTTCTAGATTTAAGTGTCTAATGACCTCTAAAAAGGACACTCCTAATAGGGTGATTAATAGAGTCACACTTAACCTTGTGTTTTGTAACCTTTAACGGAGTTGGCTCTTTGCAGGGCTCACTTCAGAAGAGTGAAAATTTGTAACTAGCTGCATTGGTGGTTTTTCCAAATTGGGTTTCCACATTAAATCTTGGTGTTTGGTGTGTTCATTTTACTTGTTGTATGGTTTATGTTTCTGCAACTAAGTTGCTAAAGGTTAATACACATTAATATACTAGAACTGCTTTGTTAACCAAGTTACAACGAATATCCAATTCTAATTGAGTAGAGCAAGAATTTGGTTTGTTAAGTAAAAGTGTGTATTGACATCTAAGGGACTTGGATTTGTTTTTGTGGTAACACATTCACCCCTCCCCTCTCAGTTACCCCTATTGCATTTTGAATAATTAGTATTAGATTAATTGGTGCTTGTAGAAGAAAAAGGTTTTAAGCACATAAGCTAAAGATCAGGATGTCTTATAGAAGGGAGATTCCTAAACTCAATAGAGAATTTTTTTTAGCATGGTAGGAGTTGATGAAGCCTCATATATGAACCATTAGTGATGTTGGTGTACTCTAGCTAGACAACAAATATGTGCCACCGCCCAAGCCTACGACTGTGGAGAAGATAAAATAAACAAAGGATCACAACATTATGATTATTGTTATTGTTTCCTCTCTCAGCCATTTTGAATTTGATGATGCCAAAGATTGTCCTACTACATTTGAAATATGGGAAAAATCATAGAACATTTATCGAGGTGTAATGATTGATGAGTTTGCAGAAAGAGGTGGAGAATAGAGCAACAAAGAGCTTGAAGATTATAGAAGGTTTGTATACCGTGAAGACTGTAATACATTACCTTAGAAAGTTAAAAACAATAAGAAACTAAGTGCACCTAAAAATTCATTGGTAGTTTATCTTGAGTCACAAGAAAAGGTACTCGAGTTATAGTTAGTTCAACCTAAGTTGCAGCCCCATGAAGTGCAACCTAAGTCATAGGAAGTACTACTTGAGTTACATAAATTTCAACCAAAAGAACTCACACATCAATATGAAGATCTTGAAGAACCAAGTTCTAAGAAAAGAAAGAAAGATCCAAGGCTTTCAAAATATGTCAAAGGGTATCATGCACTTGATCAAATAATTGGAGGAGAGATAGAAGGAATATTGATAAGGAACAAACTAAAAGGTACATGTTTACTTAGTGAAGTTGTACCTAGATCTATAAAAGATGCATTAGAAAATGAAAGTTGGATAGAAGAAATGAATAAAGAAATTGACTAATTAGAAATGAATAAAATGTGGTTTCTTGTTCCTAGACCTAAGGATAAAAATGTGATTGATACAAAATAGATAATCAAGAATACAATAAATGAAAAAGGTGAAGTAACAAGACACAAGGCAAGACTTATTTTCAAAGGTTATGGTCAAGAAGAAGATATTGATCATGGAGAAAAATTTTCCCCTATTGCAAGACCTAAAGGAGTAAGAACACTTCTAGCATATGCAACACAAAAGGGATTCAAAATATATCAGGTGAATGTCAAATAATCTTTCTTGAATGGAGTTTTGGAAGAAGAAGTCTACATTAATTAGCTTGAAGGCTTCATTGATCCATGCCAAAGAGACATAGCATGTAAAATTCATAAAGCCCTACATGGATTGAAACAAGCTTCTAGAGTATGGTATGGAATACTTCATGGATATCTAGTAAAAATTGGTTTTGATAAGACAATTGATAATAGCAATTTGTATATCAAGGAAGTACCTCAAGAAAATATATTGATTGCAAAAATATTTTTAGATTGTTGGATACAATTGTTTAATTGTGTATTATCTTTGATGTCACACAAATGTCATATCAGTCATTAGATAGTGTCTACCAAGCTCAAAAGGTCAGCAAGGCAAAGGATAGTGACTACCGAGCTCAGAAGGTCAGCAAGGCAAAGGATAGTGTCTACCGAGCTCAAAAGGTTAGCTACACAAAGAAAAATGTTTACTGAGCTTTCAAGGTAATCAAAGAAATTTAGTTCTTACCAAGCTCACTCAATAATCAAGGAAAATGTGATAGAAATAGTTCTTATCGAGTTCACTCGGTCATCAAAGGTAATTTGGAAGAAGTAGTTCTTACTGAATTCACTCGGTCATCAAAGGTAATTTGGAAGTAGTTCTTATTGAGCTCACTTAATCATCAAAGGTAATTTGGAAGAAGTAGTTCTTACTGAGGGATTTAGTTCTTATCGAGCAAACTCGGCAGCTAAAGGATTTTAAGGATATTGCAATGTTAACCGAGTCAAGATGGTTAACTTAGGAAATTTCTAGAAGTAGTATTTATCGAGTAGGGTCAGCCAGTAAAGGATTTCATTATTTTATGTGATAATGTTTATTTGTTTAGAGTAATATTTGTAGCTGAGTGATGTACTGTTTATTGGTAAATGTGACATGTAAATGGGCCAACTTGACAATCTAAATGGTATAAGTAAGAGGTCAAGTTGCAAATTCTAAAATGAATGAAATGAAAGAATGTGGAATTAATGTGATATGAAGATAGATTATTATGGAAGTAGATTTGAAGGATGATCATAGATCATTGAGGAGTACCAGAGCTATATTTGATCAAGGAGGATCTAATGATGTTGAATAGAGACCTGTAATTAGAAAATTTAGTTGCATCTTGTTCAGGTCAATTCATTGTTGCTTTCTAACCATTGTAGTAGTGATTTCAAATCTCTTAATACAGTTGGTTTAATAGCCATTTTGTAAATCCTCTAACAAGGTGATAGTTCAATTGAATTTTTCTAAAGACCTCTAGCAAGGCCACTTGTAATAGTGTCATGTCCCGCCCCGACCATCATAGCACTATTGACATTTTGTTTCTTTTGGACTTTGATAGTTAGACTCTAGATGACACATTATTACCCCCTATGGACATTGATATTTTGATCCTTAGACTATTTGATTTCATGTTATGTTATTGGGACATTGATACCTATATCATTAGGCTATATGATGATTCCTTATGATGTTACTAGGACACTAATATTCTAAGTAGTTTTTATGATGTTATTAAGATATGCTTACTTACCTTCTTGATGATCCATATGTCATGATTAAAGCTTATGTTATACTCAAGTGAATGTTTGATTTTTGAATTGTGGTCTCCATATGGTGCTAGATTATCATGTCTTAGC
Source organism: Cupressus sempervirens (assembly GCA_028749045.1). Lineage (NCBI taxonomy): Eukaryota > Viridiplantae > Streptophyta > Pinopsida > Cupressales > Cupressaceae > Cupressus > Cupressus sempervirens. The sequence continues at coordinate 32,388,563 of CM053787.1, forward strand.
ATATTTAGAGTAACATTAAGAATTCATGTATCATTTGAATAAACTAGAATTGTATACTTATATTATATTTGATGCATTGCTTAAGGTAGATTAATTCCATAATTTTCTATAAGAATAAATGATCACAATGTTTTACTATCTAGATTAGAGAATTGCTACAAATGTGAAGTGTGTAATGTGATATGAATGGAAATACATATTTAATATTAGTTATGTTATTCATTGATGATAGAATCTATGTGATTTATATCTACATTATCATTTTATCACCTTATTCTTGGACTACTGATATTTGCAATAAGTGTGCAGGAAAGAAGCCCATGGATTTATGGAGAACCTTGCTAGGTGTTTGGAAAAACCAAGGTTAACCCTAAGGAGGGTATAAACTTTTTACCCTTTTATTTTATTTGTAAAACCAATTTTTGTGTATTATTGTGATTCTATAAAAGTAAATTTGTTTTTCTTGATGGCTTGCCAAGTGTGTTGTGTGTATTGTGGTGTCACTTGACACATGTTCTCCTTTGTAGCATGCTTAGTGGGATGGTAGGTGGTTGAGTGAACCAAGGAGTGGTTTGGTAGGATTTCTTTTCCCTAGGTGTATTTATGGGTCCAAGAGGGATTCTTTCCATGCTAGGTCGAATGCACACCTTTTGTGAATTTCTAGGAGGTTTACACCATCCCTAGGGGTAGTTTGAGGTCTTATTTTAAAGCTCATATGATATACCTAGGGGGTAGGGGCATTTTTAAGTATTATAAGCTTCCCTAAGAATTGAAAAGAGCACACAAAAATTGTGGATTCCCAAGTTGGCCGAATTTGGAAACTTAAGCATCAAAAGAAAGCATTCTTTAGGGAGAGTTCTTGGGGGGAGAATTTTTGGATAGATCTGGAAAAAGAATCTAAGTGGGGTAAATTTTGGAAAAGAAAAAAAAAACAAGGAGAAGAAGATAGCTTAGGAGGAGGATTGCTGGTAAAAAATTGAGGGAGCTCAAATTTTCTTGGAAACTAGGTTGGTAACCTTATGTACCCTTGCTATGAAAGTTTGTTGTTAAGTAGATTATTTTTATTGTGTTATGCATGTGAGTTTTCTGTAATGTAGTTGTAATATGGTGTGTTGTAATGTTGTGTTGTGTAAGGTTGAGGCATCATCTTTCAGTTTTGGTGTATGTGTGTATTGTGATTTACTTTGTGTTGTGAATTCAAATGTTCTTGTTGCAATTTTCTATTTTGGGTGTGACAAGGTGAGTCTCATCCCTTGGGAGGGAAAGAGAGCCTTGTGAGGGTACGGGGTGCATAGGGAATGTGTTGGCTGAGAGTCTCTCCTAGAGTAGGAGAGGGATGCCATATGGGTGTTATGGGCCCCATATGCCACCTTGCTGGAGTTATAAGTATTGTAAAGATGCCATGTGAGGGCATGTATGTGGTGTTGGGTTGCCTTGTGAAGGCATGTGTATAAAGTGTATAGCCTAATGAAGGCATAGTTGCAGGTGGAGTCTCCTCAACATTCATTTTCCACCCTTACCCCTTGAGATGGATCTACATGTGATCCTAAGTGGTCTACCTTGGTTGGGAATTTTTGTGGTTTTATTTGTCAACTGTAAAATGTGTGAACAGTTTTGTAATGTGAGCATTGTGTTGTAAATGGTTGTTAGTAATGTATGTCCACCTAGTCAAGGTTCTCCCTGCTTGGGGGAGGCCTTTAAAAGGCCTAAGGTTGGGAGGAGAGTACCATGAGCTTGTTGGTGTGTGTTGTACTGCAGGTTGTGATCTATGGATTGAAGACTTGAAGAGAAGAAGGATGTTGTCTTATTTTCATGTGCAGCAAAAACATACTTCCAAGTGAATTCTTATTGTATTAGGGAGAGTCACCCTTGAGTAACTCCCAATATTGTGTTTTATGACAGCTTGTAAGCTGGAAAATTGTATAAGTGGACTGTACTTGTTGATATGTTGCTACATTCAGTGATTAAAGAAATTTATATATCATGCATTATCCTATAGTATATAGAAATGAGTAAAGTTGTTATGTTTTTGTTTCTAAAATGATTCTAAGAGAAAATGTGTGTCTCCATTTGAAATTGATACATTTGGTTATAAAGACATTTTGTTAGAATTTCAAATAATGTTCTGGTTGGAAGGAACTAAAGTGGTTAGTGAAGTTAGTTAAATGTATTGTAGTAATGTACATCACTATTGTAGATCAAGGAAAATAAATATAACAAATAAAATACTACATTCAGTGATTAAAGAAATTTATATATCATGCATTATCCTATAGTATATAGAAATGAGTAAAGTTGTTATGTTTTTGTTTCTAAAATGATTCTAAGAGAAAATGTGTGTCTCCATTTGAAATTGATACATTTGGTTATAAAGACATTTTGTTAGAATTTCAAATAATGTTCTGGTTGGAAGGAACTAAAGTGGTTAGTGAAGTTAGTTAAATGTATTGTAGTAATGTACATCACTATTGTAGATCAAGGAAAATAAATATAACAAATAAAATAAAATAAAAATGCTTTCATTGAAAAAGAAAAATATATTTATATTTGCTGGTTCCTTTGACTATAATATTGGTGCACTACAAATAGGGTGATTAAATCCTCTAACAGGGTCACACCTAACAGTGTATATTGTAACCTTTAATAGGGTTGTCTCCTGATAGGGCTCACTTCAGAAGAGTAAAATATTGGTGACTAGTTACTTGGTGGTTTTTCTCATATTGGGTTTCCATGTTAAATTTGGTGTCTCTTGTTTTCACTTTATTTTTAGTTACATGCATGAATGCTTGAAAAGAAAGTAATAGCTTAATTTACTGAGTTACAACATTTGTTTACTGAGTACAAGTAGTAACTAGATCTTTAAGACATGTAAGAGATCTGTTGGAATTAATTTTTTTAGTAACTGATTCAACCCTGCCCCCCCTTAGTTACTCTATCTTTAATTCCAACAATTGCTATCAGAGCTATTGGTGCTTACAAGAAAAGATTTCAAGGATCTAAGCTAAAGATCAAGATGTCTTACAAAAGGGAAATTCTAAGACTTAATAGGGACAACTTCTCAACATGGCAAGGATTGATGAGGCTTCATCTAGCTTCTATTGGTGATACAGGGCTGAAGTACCTTGATGAAAAATATGAAGAACCTTCTGGTACATTATCTGTCAATGATATTGCTGAAAAGAAAACTCATAATAAAATGATGATAGATATAGCATCTACTCTAAGTTATGAAGAATTTGATGATATCAAAGATTGCAAAACTGCCTTTGAAATGTGGAACAAGCTAAAAGAAATCTATGGAGGAGATGATAATGTGAGAAGAGCCAAAGTAGAAAGTCTGAGAGGACAATTTCATCAAATGAGGATGAGAGAGGATGAAAACATTGCAAAGTATGTTGAAAGAGTTAAAGCATGTGTTAGTTCAATCAAAGCATCTGGAGGAGATATTAGTGAGGAGATAGTTATAAGTAAAGTTCTTAGAACTCTACTTCCCATTTATGCAATCAGAGTCTCTACAATTCAAGAAAGGATATGTGAGGCAAACCGTAAAATAAATTTAGAGGCCATAGTTGGAAGATTGACTGCATTTGAGCTAGACAACTATGACAATTATGTTCCAACTGCCAAGAATGTTGAATCAACACTTGAAGCTAAGCTTTAACTCAAAGAAAAAGGGAAAAAGATGAAGGATCCACAATCAGAGAGTGATGAAGAATCAGAAAAAAGTTCATATAGTGATCTTGAAGTGGTTGAAGCTCTACTAGCAAGAAAATATTCAAGAGGCAAAGGAAAATACAAAGGTAAGGTTCCTCTAATCTATTTCTCTTGTGAAGAAATTGGACATATTGCTACTAGGTGCTCAAATAAACAAAACAAAGATGAGAATAAAGGTCACACGTATAATGGCAAGAAATACTTCAAATCATTCAAGGATAAATGTAAGAAAACATGTTTTATGGAAAAATATTCTAATGATTTTGATGATGAAGAAGAAGATGAAATTGTCTACATTGCTGTAAAAAATGAGTCTGATAATGATGAGGAAATGGAGCTCATTTCACATATGAGCAAAACTGATACATGGATCATAGATAGTGGTTTTTCTCATTACATGACTGGTGATAAACTAGTGATAAAACTAAGTTTGAATATTTTGAAGACTATGATTGTGGCAGTGTAAGATTTGGTAACAATGAACCTTGTTGTATAAGAGGAAAAGGAAGAATCTCACTAACTAAGGAACTTGTATGGGATAATGCATATTGGGTAGAAGGACTAAAGCATAATTTGTTGAGTGTGGCACAACTACTCAATAATGGATTCAAAGTAGAATTTATGCATGGAAAAGCAAGATTTTTGGATGGAAAAGGAAAGCTGATTGGATCAGGCACTCAAACAAAAGGTAACTTATTTTATCTTGAACTTGGTGAATGTTCATGTTTCATTGCTCAAATTGAAGAAAGTTCATTATGGCATAGGAGGTTGTGTCATGTAAATGTTGACAACTTAATAAAAATTAGTAAATTCAAGAAAGTAAGAGGTATTCCTTAGATAAAGAAACTTGAGGTTGGTCTATGCAAGAATTGTCAAATTGGTAAAATGGGAAAGACTAGTTTTAAAAGCAAGAACTATCAAACTGAAGAAGTTCTAGAAATTGTGCATACTAATTTGTGTGGACCTATTGGCATTGAAAGTTATACTAGTGAAAAATTCTTCATTTTGTTTGTTGATGATTATTCAAGAATGATGATTGTCATGTACCTAAGAGAGAAATTAGAAGCATTTGAAAAGTTCAAATGGTATTTGGCTAGAGTAGAAAAGGAAACATGCAAAAGACTGAAATGCTTAAGGTCTGACAGAGGTGGTGAATTCATTTCAAATGAGTTCAATAATTTTTGCATTGAAAGGGGAATAAAAAGATAGGTTTTAGCACCTAGAACTCCTGAACAAAATGGAATAACAAAAAAAAGGAATAGCTCTATAATGGATTGTGCAAGAACCTTAATGATTGAGAAAGGCATTACTATCAAATATTGGAAGGAAGATATCAACACTGTAGTTCATACCTTGAACTGAGTATAGCTGAAAAAGGACTCATTCAAAACACCTTATGAGTTGTGGTATGGCTACAAACCCAATGTAAGTTATCTAAAAGTATTTGGAAGAAAATCTTACATTTTGGAAGAATCTAGAAAAGGTAAATTTGATGTAAAAAGTGATGAAAGAATATTTTTGGGACACTCTTGCAAAAGTAAAGCATATAGATGTTTGAACTTATCTACTCACAAAGTTATAGAAAGTGCACATGTGAAAGTTGATGAGTTTGCAGAAAGAACAGAAGAATAAAGAAAAATGGAACCTAAAGAATATAGAAGATTTGTTTACATTGAACCTAATACAATGCCAAGTATACCTATTATTTAGGAATCCTCAACTCCAGAGTCTTTAGTTATCAAGTCACAGGAAGTTCAAACCGAGCTAATGCCTCCCAAGCTGCAACAACCCGAGTTGCAAACATAAGCTACTGAGTTAGCATCTACTGAACTTGAGCAACTAGAATTAGAACCAGAAGTTGAGACACAGAAGGATAACAATGCAAGTCATTCAAAAGGCAAGGATCCCATGTTAGCCAAGTATGTTAGAAAGCATCATGTACCAGATCAGATCATTGGTGATAAATTAGAAGGAACAATGACAAGAAGTAAGTTGGAAGGAACTTGTTTACTTGTTGATTTTGAACCTAGAAATGTCAAAGATGCACTAGAAAATGAAAGTTGCATTGAAGCTATGAATGAAGAAATATAACAGATAGAGAAAAAAAAAACATGGACTCTTGTACCTAGACCCAAAGACAAGAATGTGATTGGAACAAAGTGGGTATTCAGAAAAAAACTAAATGAAGATGGTAAGGTATCAAGGAACAAAGCTAGACTAGTATACAAGGGATACTCTCAAGAAGAAGGTGTAGACTATGGAGAAACTTTTACTCCTATTGCAAGATTGGAAGGTGTCAGAACCTTACTTGCATATGCTGCATTCAAAGGATACAAAGTTTATCAGATGGATGTCAAGTTAGCATTTCTCAATGGCATATTGGAGGAAGAAATTTACATTGAGCAGCCTAAAGGTTTTTTTGATCCAGACAAGAAGAACATGGTTTGCAAATTGCATAAAGTATTATATGGTTTGAAACAAGCCCCTAGAGCATGGTATGAAAGATTGAATAACTATTTTATTCAGATTGGTTTTCAAAGAACTAATGACAACATTAGTTTGTACATAAAGGAAGGACCAGATAATAAGATTGTTTTGGCAAAAATATTTGTAGATGATACTTTGTTCATAGGAAATGATGATCTTTGCAAAGAATTTTTAGAACAAATGAACAATGAATCTGAAATGTCAATGTTTGGTGAAATCAAATTCTTCATTGGTCTTCAAATTCAACAGAATAAGAATGGCATCTACATCACTCAATCTAAATAAATCAAGGAGATACTAAAAATGTTTGGTATAGAAGATTGCAAACCAGTTGGGACTCCTGTGTACCAGATTAAAACTAACCAAGGATGATGAATCAAAGGAAGTGGATCAAACATTGTATAGATTTATAATTGGAAAGTTGCAATATGTAGTACACACAAGATCATACATTGCCCTTGTAGTAGAGATTGTAGAAAGATTCTCAGAAAAACCAAAAGAAAATCACGTGATGGCAATCAAAAAGATCATGAGATACTTAAAAGGAACTGAAGATTATGGATTATGGTATAAACTTGGAGAAAAACTAGATTTAAAGGTGTTCATTAATGTAGATTGGGTAGGAAATATTGATGACAGAAAGAGCACAAGTGGAGGAGCTTTCTTTCTTGAAAAAAGGTTGGTTTCTTTGACAAGAAAAATGTAGAATTGTACATCTCAATCCATAGCAGAAGCTAAATATGTTGCAGCAGCAGTAAATTGCTCAAACATTGTGTGGTTTAAACAATTATTGAAAGGTATGAAGCAAGAAATCATAGAACCAGTTGTTATGTTTTGTGATAACACAAGTGCAATTAACATCTCCAAGAATCCAGTGATGCATTCAAAAACCAAGCATATTGCCATAAAATATCACTTTGTTAGAGAATTGGTGCAAGAAAAAGAAATAAGATAGGAATATGTGCATACAAAGGAACAAATTGCTGACATATTCAAAAAGCCTTTACCTAAGGATGCATTCTTGTATCTAAGAGGTAAGTTAAGGGTCATTCCCCTATCTGAAGCTCACTAAAATACAATTTTAGTGATGCATCAATAGGAACATAATTGAAAATCTATCAGTTGATGCAGCAAACCAATGAAGATATTGCATATGAATCAGTACATCAGGTACAATGTTATTCAGTTGTTTTGAGTTGTCTTTGGCATGTGTTGTCAAAGAGGGAGAATATACTATCATATCTTTCAAAAATTTGCAAAATAATAAGAGTTTGTGTAAGAGGGAGAGATTATTATGAAAGAGGGAGTTTTGTATTCTGTCATTAAAAGACTTGTTTTCAAATTTCATCCTACTATGACATGTTGTGTTGCCACCAGTGCCAAAGAGGGAGATTATTGGATACAATTGTTCAATTGTGTGTTGTCTTTGATGTCACACAAATGTCATATCAGTCATTAGATAGTGTCTACCAAGCTCAGAAGGTTAGCAAGGCAAAGGATAGTGTCTACTGAGCTTAGAAGGTTAGCAAGGCAAAAGATAGTGTCTACTAAGCTCAGAAGGTCAGCTAGACAAGGAAAAATGTTTACTGAGCTTTCAAAGTAATCAAAGAAATTTAGTTCTTATCAAGCTCACTCGATAATTGAAGAAAATGTGATAGAAATAGTTCTTACCGAGTTCACTCGGTCATCAAAGGTAATTTGGAAGAAGTAGTTCTTACCGAGTTCACTTGGTCATCAAAGGTAATTTGGAAGAAGCAGTTCTTACCAAGCTCACTTGGTCATCAAAGGTAGTTTGGAAGAAGCAGTTCTTACCAAGGGATTCAGTTCTTACCAAGAAAACTCGGCAACTAAAGGATTTTAAAGATATTGCAATGTTAACTGAGTCAAGATGTTTAACTTAGGAAATTTCTAGAAGTAATATTTACCAAGCAGGGTCAACCAGTAAAAGATTTCATTATTTTATGAGATAACCTTTATTTGTTCAGAGTAATATTTGTAGCCGAATAATGTATGGTTTATTGGTAAATGTAACATGTAAATGGGCTGACTTGACAATTTGAATGGTATAAGTAAGATGTCAAGTTGCAAATTCTAAAATGAATGAAATGAAAGAATGTGGAATTAATGTGATATGAAGATTGATTATTATGGAAGCAGATCTGAAGGATGATCAAAGATCATTGAGGACTAGCAGAGCCATATTTGATCAAGGAGGATCTAATGATGCTGAACAGAGACCTGTAACCAAAAAATTTAGTTGCATCTTGTTTAGGTCAATTCATTGTTGCTTTCTAACCATTGTAGTAGTGATTTCAAATCACTTAATAGAGTTGGTTTAACAACCATTTTGTAAGTCCTATAACAAGGTGACAGTTCAGTTGAATTTTTCTAAAGACCTCTAGCAAGGCCACTCCTAATAGGGTGATTAAATCCTCTAACAGGGTCACACCTAACAAGGTTCCTAACAAGGCTCACTTCAAAAGAGTGAAAATTTGGTGACTAGTTGCTTGGTAGTTTTTCCCATATTGGGTTTCCACATTAAATCTAGTGTCTCTTATGTTCACTTTATTTTTAGTTACATGCATGAATGCTTGAAAAGAAAGTAATAGTTTAATTTACCAAGTTACAACATTTGTTTACTGAGTACAAGTAGTAACTAGATCTTTAAGACATCTAAGGGATTTGTTGGGATTAATTTTTGTTAGTAATGATTCACCCACACCCCCCTCCCCCCCCCCCCTTAGTTACTCTATCTTTAATTCCAACAGTAGATGACATCTTATTTATAGGACATTATAATTTATGTAAGTTATTCATTGAAGAAATGAGAAAAGGTTTTGAAATGTCCATATTTGGAGAAATAAAATTCTTTGTGGGTCTACAAATCAATTAGATGAAAGATGGGATATTTATCACTCAATCAAGATACATTAGGGAAATAGTGAAATTATTTATTTTCTCACCATTAAAAAATGTAGATGCAAATGAAGCTGATATAGTTTGACACAGGACCTACTTCACTAGGTCTCTACTATGCCGCAAGAAAACTACAAGACATAGTAGAACATATTGTTAGATATTCTTTATATATTTAATAAATCTTATATTTGCAAAAACATGCTTAGAGTGTTTCTCAAAATATAGAGTTCTCATCAAGGTCATAACAAAATAAATATCTACTCAGCAAATCTCGTTTAACAATGTGATAAAATTCATAAATTCTATCATGTTTATAAATGAACTAAATTTATTTCAATGAAAATCTAGTTTTGAATTAAGTATTAAATTTCTATTAAGTTGGATTGTTCATTTCCTTTTGCATTCTTTATCATTTCCAATAATCCATTGTACCATAGCTATAAATCCACATGGAGAGACTATAATGTACTTGATCTTTGAAAATATAATCTACAATGAGTGATGCCATGATCAAGAATGGTTTTTCTTATGTATTCTTCATCAATCAATTAGTCATGAAAATGCTTGAGTCTTACATGGATATTGTAAATAATTTTGATAATTATTATACAAATTTATTATTTGTTTTCAAAATAAATCTAATTTATTATTATTAATTGTGCAATTTTATATATTTTTGTATTGATTAATAGAGTTTAAATTGATTATTGTTGCTTTAGACTAATACTTCTACAGGGGATAAAATATGTTTAACATAAATGGTGCAAGGAAAATCTTTATAATAAAGATAGTTAATAGTTGATGTTCATAGAAAAACACTTTGACAATGATTTTTTTTAGTGAAATCAAAAAGTGAGTCAGTGATACTAGTCCCTTGGGTGGTGGAGAGTATATAGCCCTATAAATCTCAAACTCCAAACTCCAAACTCTCCTATACTGATATCTATTTTGAGTTTTACTAGGTAATTTTGGTAACATTGATCAATAATAGATTTTGCAAATTAATGAACATGCAACACATTAAAAATAAAATACTTAATACAATATTTTGGTCTAGTAGAAAATCCTTCTTTAGAGGAGAAAACTTTGATGGAGATGGTATGCACAACTCATCATTGTAGTAAAAGGGTGCTAGGTCAAGATCTTACATAAATGTCATCTTTTCAATGACTTCATCTTGTTAGGAGTGACTAATAGCCTATTAGAAGTATTGAAAGTCATGTCAAAGACTACTTTGTTAAGATATTTAATCCTAGTTATATAGTGTTTACCCCTTTTAAGGATTTACAATAAGTTCTTAATAGAGCTCCCTAAGTCCAATTAGAGACTACCTAGTTAAGGGATTACACATTCTTGTTGCTAAACTATTGAAATAAATTAACAAGGAACTTGACCTATAAATACTTCCTTTAAATCTTGTCATATCTAGTTTGGCTCTTCTTGTATTCTTTCCTTCACTTGATCTCTAATCTGCTAGACTTGGTTGATATCTTGTTCAATACTTCACACATTTCTCGTCCATTCATTTATCTATCATACTTGTTTTTGCCTTTTCCTACTCTATCTCTTTATGCTTGCTTTCCCTAGTTAGTGTTTATCATACTTCTTCTAAAATCCTCCATAAACTATTTTGATAATAGATGTCATCCTTAATCATGTACTCATAATACCTTTTGACAACTTTTCCAAAAATCATATCATGCATGTTGATAGCCTATCCTTCTCCTGATAGCACTTCTTCCTTTCTAAATAGTATATATGACATGTCTTCACTTCTTCAATTCTTTACTCTACATCATTTTCTAGAAATGATGACCTTAGCAAAATCTATGTGATCTTTTCAAGTTAAAATCTCCTCCTTTGGCATTAATGGTAAAATGTTTCTAATACAAGATTTTCTATTCCATTTCCATCTTGTTTACTATGCCCCATTTGATTCTATTTGTACTATTTTTTCTAGTTCTTATCAAATTTTGCTTCCTCTTTTACTTTCTCTAGTCTTTCTTTTCTTTTCTCCCCAATTCTCTATTTGTTCTCCCCCCCTTTGAAAATAATGCCAAAGGAAATTAAAACCTTAGTCTATGGGTTATTATCCAATTGTTGTTCTATCAAAAATATTTTAATGTTTGCCCTTTATATCTGATGAAAGTGTCTTAGATTTCTCCTTTAGATGATTTATTGTAGTAATATAAATTTTTACACTTGTTACTTTGTGAAGGTACTATGGTGGCTAGTATGGAATTAGCTAAGGTGATCAAAGAGTTAACTTAGTAAGGGGCTTTGGTTACTAGTTGGGTTTTTGGTCCTGGTTTTCCTATTTCTATTTCATTTCAAGCTATTGTTTATCTAATACTCTCTTAGGTTCTAGGTACTTGTAAAACCTAGTGCTAAAATTTTCTCTTTAATTTGTAGGTTCAAGGTCCTTGTAAAACCTGGGAAACTTTTATCATTTTATCTTTTTTTTTTCTAGCTAGAAGGGTCTTTGGGTCCCTTGAAAACTTATTTTTTCCTTAATATAAAATATATTCATTGTCATTCATTTCTAATTCATTTAACAAGTTAGTCATTACTTGTATCTATTGCTATATCATATCCATAATTATAGCTAGCATACATGAATCTTAAATTTATGTATTATTTCCTATAAGTATTTCACTTGAGATTTTAGTTAGTTAAGTCAATGTCTTTTTTATATCATCTTTTTTCTTTGATAATTTTCCTCAAACTTCTACTAATTTATATATTCTTGAACTTTTCCCTATTTTTTCTCTTAATTTTTATTTAAGATTCTAATTATTAACAATTGTTTTCATATATATATAATTGATTCATTCTTATTAAGACAAATTTTTGGTAGTAATCTTCACAATGTTTAAATGATCTTCTCCATGATCTTTTTCTTAAGTCTCTTCCTCAAATATTTCTCTTTGGTTATTTTCTCTCTATATTTCTCTACATAAAGTAGTTGTTCCTTGTAATGCATCTTAGTAGGATCCTTCAAATTTGCATATTCTTGTTTTTCATCTAGGTCTTCCTCTTCTTCATTAGACTCTGAATCTCCTTTCCTCCTTTATTTGTTGTTGCAATCATTTCCATAAATTGTGAAGTGTTTGCAAATTTTCTTTCACTAGTTTCTTCCTTTTGTCCCTTATTCTTTTATGTATCTACTACATGTTTCTTAATTATTATCCCTTCTAATATTTCACTTACCTTATTCCATATCAGTAAGATGTATTTCCTTCTTTATTCTAGTATATGCATTTGCAACTTCTAATATCTAATGTTCCTCAATTTTTTTGTTTCCTTTATTACTTGTGTTATTACCAGATTCATCCTAAATTTCAAGGGGTTAACCATTTAGTCCATCACATAACCTTATCGAGGTCTCTTCTTTTATAAGATCAACATGTTCTTCTTGTTCCATTTGTTTATTTAATTAATGTATTTCACCAATTTTTAAAGATTCATCTGATTCTCACCATTGTGTCATTTCTGCATCAAAAATTATCTTTCATATTTGTAATGCTTGATCTTATATTTCTTCTTGTATTTCTCTTGGTATCTTGGTTGTTCTATACTTTATAGGATTTTTTTTTTCATTTTATTTGGTTAGTGAATCAATTTCTTCAACACTCATACCTAGTTTCGTAAAGATCAAGATTATTTTTCTAATTAACTTATCCTTTTATGTGACTTCATCGCATCTTATACTCATTGTATCAAGTAGTTCTTTAGGAATATCCTATCTCTTTTCACCTAGCAATGATTTGAAGTTTTTTTCAGTTGAAATACTACTACTACATCCTCTTTAATTTTCTTATATTTTTGTGACCATGTTCTAAACTTGATTTCATGTATATATCTGATAGTTATATATTCTCTTATTTCTTTTGCTAAATTAGGAGCTATCCTTGGTATTCTTATCCTTGATTTCTCTTTCTTTATATCCTAGTGCTCACTTCTACTGTAGATTGACTTCTTATGTTTATCATTGTTGTGGTTTACATTATTTTGGATCTTGTCCCTTTTTCTAGTGTATGTTCCTCCTCATGTCCCTTATCCATAGCTTGTCTTTTTTAGCTAGCTTAGTCTTAATCTTGGCATTTTCCTTTGAAACTATGGTTGATATTTGTATTCTCATTTTATTGCTACTTTCTTTTTCGATTTCTTCTCTTATTCAATATTATTCTCTATACACTTCTTTATAAGTTCCAAATTGATTAGCTTTCTTATCCTTGGGTTGATCCAATAAATTTTCAATATGGCTTATTAGTCCATTTTTTTGTTACATACCCAAATGGTTGTAACAATGGTATTCATGGCTCCTCAACTTTTATATTCTTTAAACACCTTTTATCAACTATACAAAATCTTGAACATGTTTAAACAAAATATATAGTAACCACAAAATAATAGCCATGAAATGTGATAGAAGATATGTTAACTAGGGGAACCCTTGATTAAACGGAAAACCTTGGTGGAAATGATGCCCACAAGATGACGTACTAATATAGATTTTCCTTGTGAAAGGATGTGCTACTATTAGGAGTGAAGATATGTTCATGTTGGCATTATGATACATTTTTTTCATTAGTCACAACACTTATTGGATTCTGAATGCTTACCAAGCTCTCACCGGACATTCTTTTGTAAGCCAAGCTTTACCTAGTTCTCAGTGTTTACCGAGTGTTTGAGGTAAAGAAAGGAATCAGTTTTGAACGAGTGAAGATGTACTTAGTATTGACCGAGAACTTCGTGATAACTGAGCTCCTGAGGATATCAAGGAAATTAATTTTACCGAGCTCAAATGGTTATCAAGGAAACTAACTATCACCGAGTCACAAGGTTCTATCGAGTGTTTCCTTTGATCACCGAGCTACAGTTCAGATAGAAGTGTTCACCGAGTGACATCTCTTCTACCGAGTCTCCAGTGGTTACCGAGTTCAAAACTACTCGAAGTGTTTAGTATGGACCGTGCCTTCACTTCTGCTGAGTGCATGACGATGCCGAGTAACGCAGTGGACGCTGAGTATTAGAAGGACATCGAGTCAGTTCAGTGAACCCGAGTTTTTACCTTGGGCTGACTTTGTATAGAGATTTGCACTTGTTGTTTTGGCCGACCTTGCATGTATTGTTTATTTAGATGGTATATATATGCAATGTATTGTATCATTCAAATGTAATGGTAATGAATGAAAATGTGAAAGTGTGAAAGAAATACATGCGTGCGAAAGTATGTGTGCTGAGTTGTGAAGGTATTCAGCAAGGTCAAGTTTTGGAGCAGAAAAGTTTTATCTATCACATCAAGATGAATCAGAGCATAGAAGATCTTATCAGCAATCAGTTGTAATTAGATCCATTGTTTCATTCTAACAGGTGAATCAATTTTTGTAAATCCTTTAACAAGGTAGACTTAACAGTCTTTTGTAAATCTCCTAACAGAGTGCATACTTTATTGTATGTTTGTAAATCCTCTAACAAGGTGGATCTAGCAATCCTTTGTGCTCCTAACAGGGCAGATCACCAGAAGTGGTCATTGTAAGCCTTAACCGGCCAACTTCATACTGCAGTAACGAAGCTTTGTGGGTTTCATCCCCACCCCAGTTTTACTTTCTATTTGGAAGGTTTCTGGGTCACTAAATCTGTGTGTTCAAGTGTTGCAAATGATTTTGTTTCATGCTTACAGTAGGTTACTTGGATGAATGGTGAATATATCAGTATGCAATTTTATTGTTTGAAATTTTAAAAGTTACTGATTCACCCCTCCCCTCTCAGTAACTTGTCATATCTTGAATATTTCCAACAATTGGTATCAGAGCAATAAGGTTCTCAAGATAAAAGTTTTACAGCTTGAGCAAAGATCAAGGACAATGGAGATATTCAGACTTGACAAAACTATTGAGAATGAAAAGCTAGATCTGAAAATGGCCATGGCTCAACTCAATGAAGAAAAAGAGCATCTTTCACAATCCTTGAAAAGAAGAAAAGAACTTGCAAGGCAAATGAATGACCATCAGTATGTTGAAGAAAAGATTGAAGATCTCTCACCATCAAGTAGTTCAGATGAAGCTGACAAAGCAATCAAAGAACTTTTAGAAAAGAATGGATCTCTGCAGGAAGAAGTAAGAAAGCTCAAAAGGGAACAAGAAATCCAGTCCATCAGGCTATGTGAAATCTTGGAGCAAAGGAACAAGGCAGCTGAAGACTTAGAGGTAAGGAATAATCAATCCTCTCAGCTTGAAAATCTTGTAACTCAATTATCTAATGCAAATGAAGAAATTATGAATCTAAGATCTGAGAATGAGAATTTGAGAAATGACTTAATTACTGAAAGGCAAATCAATGCAAGCTTACAAAGTGATCTAATCTCTGAAAAACAAGTCAATGAGAGAATGGTAAAATCTCAAAAGGACATGGATCAATTGAATCTGCAAAATGAAGAAAACTTTCATAAACAAAATGGTAAAGCAGGCCTTGGATACAAGGAAGAAGGTGAATCCTCCAAACAGGGTAATCAAAAGAATCAAAGACCTACTTGCAGCCACTGTGGTAAGTTAGGTCATACATCTAATAGATGTTGGAGCAATGGAAAAGGCAAATTTAATGGAAAGTGCTACAATTGCAATCAGCATGGACACAAAGCCAATGAATGCAAAGAGAAACCAAAATTTGAAGGTAAATGTCACAAATGCCAAAAGCAAGGTCATAAGGCATCACAATGAAAATCCAAATCATTTAATCCAGCTGAATAACTTGTCAAAGCAATATTTGGTTGGGACTACAACACTTGGTGCAGATGTCATTACTGTGGAGAATATGGTCATACTGGCATAAATTGTGCAAGGCATCACCTAAGAAAAAGGGATACCACTGTAAGATGTTATACATGTACAGAACTTGGTCATATATCTAAAAACTACATTAACATAAAGAAAGTCGAGGATGAGAAAAAAATCAAAGTAGACAATATTCAGAAGCAAATGAAGCAGCAATGAATTCCTAAGTCTACCAAGCCAGATAATTCAAGTGATGGAATGGTCACTCAAGAAGTGAGTGACTCTACCATTTCCAATTAAGACTCATCAGGATAAGACCAGGACTGTATCTACAAAGCAATATCCTAAGCAGTCCTAGAATGAAAATATGATCAAATCAGTATTTCAAATACATCAGGATCATGGTCGGTACATGACCTTACCGAGCTCAGTCGGGTGCAATAAGGCTTCCTTCACCAAGTTGCACTTACCGAGCATGGTTGGTTCTTCTCTTACCAAGTTAAGGTCAGTTTAACCTATTTTCTTTTGGTCACCGAGTTGCAAAGTTTAAGTCAAGCTAGTGGATGACAGTCTGTCGATCGCAACTACCTTCGTACTGAACATTAATGGTGAATTTTTCATCAAAAGGGCAGATTTCGACCTCATTTTTCACCGCGAATTCGAAATTTACACAAAAAAAAAAGTTTTCAAGCGAGTTCAAGCGATTTGAAGAGATTTTCCAGCAAAGTATTCTTACGAAACCTTTTCACTCACCGAGCAGCAATGGCATCCGCAAGCACCAGCAGCAGCAAGGCGAAGAAGGGTTCCAAAATGCTTGTGAAGGGAACGAAATGGAAGGCACCTACGTTCAAACTCGTTCCTGCCATCGCTGAATCGCTCGATCCCAATGGAGCTCAATCACAGATTCCACCCAAGGTACTCCTTGTGAACGACATTCGCACTCATTTTAAGTGTGCTATTCAAGAAATAGGGACATTGGACATGGATAATGCCCTAGCAGAGTTATGTGTAAATGGTTCTCTCAAAATTGAGCACAAGCATTTGGAAACTAAAGGTTTGACTCACATCGCGCATATGCCTAGAAACTTCCAAACCAAATGGATTAGGTATATCTTGAGTCGAGTGCATAATGGTCAGTTGTGGTTGGAACAACCCATTTTGATAACCAAGAAGATGATCATGGGTCTCCCGATGCTCAGTAAAGCCAAAACCACCAAAACCCTAGGACGGGATGAGTTACAGAGGCAAACCCTAGCCGAGTGGGACGGTAGAGGTTTGAAGGTTAACACTGTAACAGATCCAGAACTAAGATTTGGCATACATATTATTGCATATAAGTTATATAGTTCCAGCAGGTTAAATAGTGTACCGTGTGAAGCTGTGGATTTGGCCCTAAAAATTGTAAAGAAGAATCTTGAGTTTGATCTGTCAGAAGTAATGTTGAAGCAGTTAAACAAGAACATGGATAGTATAAGGACATTGAAGAATAACCCCTGTAAATTTGGATCTCTGTTAATATGTTTACTATTTTATGTACAAAAATTCTTTCCATCAAAGGGAACCGTAGAATGGAGAAAAGATGTCCCAATTTTGTATCAGATTAAAGAGTTTATAGCAGAGATGGGAGAAAATTTTGATAGTATCATGGATAACTATTTTGAAGACTTTAAGGAGAGGATGAATAACCGATTCAGAATTCCTCCTAGGCTTGTTGAAGAATATAAAGATGACGTATGTTTTATGGTTGACTGTGACAAGGTGTACATACAGGCAGTTAGACCCCGAGTTGCATGGGTGAAACCTCTTCCATATGAGGTAAATATTGATGAAACAAGGGATATCATTGAAGCACTGGTAAATGAGCCAGTAGACCCAAGGCAATGGATTTTTGGTACTTATGATGAAGCAAAGGCCAGAATTGAACTGGAAATCAAAATTCCACAGGCCATCAGCAAAGGTAAGAGAAAAGTGGCCAAACTGAAAACTGCAATGGGTCCTCTTATGATCACCGAGGGAAAAGGTGAAGATAAAGAAAGTGAAGAAGAAGAAGAAGGAGAAGAAGAATCAGAAGAAGAGCAACCGGCAAAGAAGAAAGGCAAGGTAATCATTACCAAGCCCAAGAAGCAGCCTACTGCAGTATTTACTCGGAGGACAAGAAAAGGTATTCAGGAACCTATATTGGTCAAGCCTGCACCTACATTTGAGCAAAGGCTCAAATCATTGGAAGAAGGAGCTGGCATCACAAATTTCAAGGCATTGAAATTTGAGACAAGGACTGATGCAGAGAAAATGCAGATTGAGGAACTGGTACTTAACAAAATGGGAAAATGGAAATACTCCCCGGACCAGATTGCTCCTCATATCTCTAAAGAACTATTGGAGAGAGTACAGTCAAGATGGGAGTTAGCCACCAAGATGGTAAAAGATATATATGAGCAATCCCTGAAGAATCTTCGGCCTAGTCTCACTGGAGCAGAGGTAAAATCTGAATTGAAAACCTATGAAGATAAAATGATGATCAGATTCCACACTTGTTAGATTTTGATCAAAGATATAGAGCATGTTGTAAATGATGCTACAAACATGTGGAAAAACATCTATCATCTACATAAGCCCAGTATAGACCCAGTAGAAATAAAGGATGATGATAGCAGTAGTAGTAGTGATGAATCAGATAGCGCTCCATCCATCACAGTTACACCAAGAGAGTTGCATGCAATGATAGAAGAGAAAGAGGAAGAAGACAAAGAGGAAGAAGTTGAAGAGGAAGATAAGGAGGATGATCCGGTAAAAATTGCAGCAACAGTTATTGCATTCCTTCCTCACTCCCCAGCTAAACCTGTGACATCATCAAGGTTGGAGTCAGTTTCAGCAGGTTCATCTACACCAGATTTACCATCTACACCTGCCATATCTCAGCTCCAGGTATCATCAGTGGAAGTGACTACCACTTCATCTACCAAGCTACACCCCTCTTCATCTACCGAGTTGGCCTCCTCGACTCCATCATCATCAGTTGGTATTGCTATGAGTTCTCCAATTTTGACTACTCCAATTTGTTCTACAAATTTTGTCGCCATCTACTTTAGGCACAGTGAGCTTAGATACTATATTACCGAGTGTATCACCATTTTTGGCCAGTACTCAAATTTTTGACCCTGTACATACTCCTATTGGCACTCAACCCTCAAGCATCCCATTTTTTACTGCTAGTCCTTTTGTCTCTACTGTTGTGTCTATTCCAAAGGTCAAACCAATCATCTCAGAAGTCAAACAAAAGCAACCATTAAGACTTATGATCACTGGAAAGGAAATTCCTGAAGACATTGACTTGGACACAGAGATAGTAATTCCAAAGATTGACTTTGATAATGCTACCATTGAAGAAATGAGGTATGCTAGTCAACTTATTGAGAAAAAGGCTACTCAGATGCAGTTAAGATCGGAAAGGGATAAGGAATACAGGATAATTGAGGATGCCCGAAACATAATTACTGAGGCTATAGGTGTTGATGTTGATACTTCTCAACACATTTTGATTCAATTGGAAGAGGCAGTTAATAAATTCAATGAAGATGCCTCCGGACAAGAAAAGCTGATTGAGCGTGCAACAAAGAAATTTGATAATAAGGTGTTGGGGCACATTGCCGAGAACATTGCAATAAATCAGGTTGCATTGACCTCAGTTTTGGCAGATATGGAAAATTCTTTTAATAATGTAACATCTCTTTTTTCTAAGCTTTGTGATGTTACCGATTACACTAAGGGAATAAGAGAGAAACTAAATAAAATTGATGAGGATCTGAAGGTGAAGCACAAAACTTGAAGCTTGACCCCAGTTCAAGCTCATCTCATCACCTCAGGATCAAATTTTTGTCAGAGAAGTAGGCAGAGCTATTGAGAGAAGAGGCAAGGATCCGATCTACATTGATAGATATCCAAAACATGATCCTTCCCATCATGGATTCAATGCAAAAGCACATTGCACATTCAAAGACATTAATCCATGATAATAACTTCTTCATTGCAGACCATGTGATTGAACTTTCGGTTGAAGTTCAAGTAGCTCTCTCCACCTGCAAAATTTTGCAAGAGAATTGGGATAAGACTCTCCAGTTTATTCTTCAAGTACATTCAGAGTTCATCTCTCATTTTGGTGTTTCTATATAAGTATATATATTCTTTTATTCTTTGGCATTATTGTCAAAAAGGGGGAGATTATTGTTGGATATGTATACTATGGGTGAATAAGTGTTTTCGGAAAAATTGTACAAAGGAAGAGATATATAGCTCATGTAAATACTGTATGTACATTCTATGGGGGAGTTGTATATAACAAAGCTATGTATATTCAGAATCAGTCATCAACATGTCAGATAAATTTTGTCTCATAAGTGTTTTTGTCACTAATGCCAAAGGGGGAGATTGTTGGCATTATGATACATTTTTGTCATTAGTTACAACACTTATTGGATTCTGAATGCTTATTGAGCTCTCACCGGACATTCCTTTGTAAGCCAAGCTTTACCTAGTTCTCAGTGTTTACCGAGTGTTCGAGGTAAAGAAAGGAATCAGTTTTGAACGAGTGAAGATGTACTTAGTATTGACCTAGAACTTCATGATAACCGAGCTCCTGAGGATATCAAGGAAATTAATTTTACCGAGCTCAGACGGTTATCAAGGAAACTAACTATCACCGAGTCACAAGGTTCTATCGAGTGTTTCCTTTGATCACCAAGCTACAGTTCAGATAGAAGTGTTCACCGAGTGACATCTCTTCTACCGAGTCTCCAGTGGTTACCGAGTTCAAAACTACTCGAAGTGTTTAGTATGGACCGTGCCTTCACTTCTACCGAGTGCATGACGATGCCGAGTAACACAGTGGACGCTGAGTATCAGAAGGACACCGAGTCAGTTCAGTGAACCCGAATTTTTACCTTGGGCCGACTTTGTATAGAGATTTGCACTTGTTGTTTTGGCCAACCTTGCATGTATTTTTTATTTGGATGGTATATATATGCAATGTATTGTATCATTCAAATGTAATGGTAATGAATGAAAATGTGAAAGTGTGAAAGAAATACATGCGTGCGAAAGTATGTGTGTTGAGTTGTGAAGGTATTCAGCAAGGTCAAGTTTTCGAGCAGAAAAGTTTTATCTATCACATCAAGATGAATCAGAGCATAGCAGATCTTATCAGCAATCAGTTGTAATCAGATCCACTGTTTCATTCTAACAGGTGAATCAGTTTTTGTAAATCCTTTAACAAGGTAGACTTAACAGTCTTTTGTAAATCTCCTAACAGAGTGCATACTTTATTGTATGTTTGTAAATCCTCTAACAAGGTGGATCTAGCAATCCTTTGTGCTCCTAACAGGGTAGATCACCAGAAGTGGTCATTGTAAGCCTTAACCGGCCAACTTCATACTGCAGTAACGAAGCTTTGTGGGTTTCATCCCCACCCCAGTTTTACTTTCTATTTGGAAGGTTTCTGGGTCACCAAATCTGTGTGTTCAAGTGTTGCAAATGATTTTGTTTCATGCTTACAATAGGTTACTTGGATGAATGGTGAATATATCAGTATGCAGTTTTATTGTTTGAAATTTTAAAAGTTACTGATTCACCCCTCCCCTCTCAGTAACTTGTCATATCTTGAATATTTCCAACAATTGGTATCAGAGCAATAAGGTTCTCAAGATAAAAGTTTCACAGCTTGAGCAAAGATCAAGGACAATGGAGATATTCAGACTTGACAAAACTATTGAGAATGAAAAGCTAGATCTGAAAATGGCCATGGCTCAACTCAATGAAGCAAAAGAGCATCTTTCACAATCCTTGAAAAGAAGAAAAGAACTTGCAAGGCAAATGAATGACCATCAATATTTTGAAGAAAAGATTGAAGATCTCTCACCATCAAGTAGTTCAGATAAAGCTGACAAAGCAATCAAAGAACTTTTAGAAAATGTCATTGATGTCAAGCCTAAATTGGTAAGACATTACGTTAATTCAATAGAGCACTAGATCATTTGATTGATGAAAAGGACTTGAAAATAATATAATGGAAGAAAGTATTGATAAGTATGAGTAATTTCAATGGGCACTTGATGAGGTAGACTTTGTTAGTATAATATTGATTTGATTGTTTTACATGATTTTATTAAGTGTTGATATCATGTATAAGCAATGAAAGAAGTCATGAAGTGGAAAGAAAAATGAATAGGAAGTTGCATTGAGCTAGTCACTTAGGTTAGTAAATGAAGGAGTAGTGTTCATCAAGCTATTACATTTTTCACCAAGCACATTTAAAGTGAATGAATCAAGAATAGGATTAACCGATCAAGAATTTTTTTAATTGAGATTAGTATTGATGAAGTGAGTGTGGAGATAACTGAGAAAGGAAGATAAGAATTTTTATAGAAGATTGAATTGAAGGCTAACATTTGATGAAATATGGATTGATCGATAAGTTTTTACAATAAGGATGACATTTTTATACGATCTATGGTTGGAGAAAGTAAAAGAATTTTTGATGAAGGGGATTTAATGATTTTAAATGGAACTCAAAGTTCAAGGAGAAAACACGATACTCAAATGTCTAGATTCAATGTATCTTAGTTGGATGAAGATTAGATGATTAAAATTAAGTAGAAAAAGACAGGAGAAGCTAGTGAAGTGACAATAAATTGTCTATTTAAGGGATGAATATCATGTTCAACATTGTTGATCATATTTTTTTTGAAGAAGAAGATAGAAGGTGAAATTGGGGAAAAAAACATTATGAGATCTAGCAAGTGAAGTGCAAAGTTGATGTGTATGTGAGTGGATCAACCATAAGGAAGAAAGAGGATGAAGAAAGGAAAAAGAATCAGAAAAATAGAGATCTGAAATAGGAAAGGTAGTTGCATTACTTATCATATCATTTAATTGTTACTCTCTAACCATTATAGTAGAAAATCTTTTAATCGAGTGGACTCAGCGGTCATAATTGGGCAAGTGGACCAAGTTGTGGTGCCAAAAGTGGGGTATAAGTGGACACCCTTTTTCTCAAATCAGAAATTTATGAAATTCAACAAGAATTTGAAGATAGTTATGCTCAAAATTTTAAGATATGACCAAAAAAAAAGTAGTAGTCCTTTGAATCTAGTTTCTAAACTACTAATTTTTTATAAAAATGGTTTAGTTTTAGGTCCTCAAAAAAGGGGGCCATAGAAAGTGGTACTATTTATTCCAAAAAAAATAACACAATACAAAGTGTGGCCCCCCTAAAATTTTAACTATAATTTTGAAATTCTTTAATCACTCTAGTCAAAAATTACTTAACACTATGTAGTTTATCCCATATTTTTTGGGTAATTTTATAATGTGTATTTTTTTAATGAATTTTTTTAACTAGACACATCCCAAAAATGTGAAATATCTATGTCCTTCCCCTATAAATGACTGAAAACTAATCTAAAATCAAAACTTCTTTTTTTCGAAGTATGTATAATGGAGTCTAGTTTCTAAAAAACTAAGTTGTTGCAAAATTTGATGAATGAGCAAAATTCTATAGCCTAATTAGTACATGTTTGTTTGTGAAAAAAATGGACATACACTCAAAATAAATTATAGATGAAAGGCTTGAAATAGTTCAAATTAAAGATAAATTATATTGTTACATAGCTAACACATAGACCTACAATGTCATGTAACCTGATCTCATCGATGCTCAACCATGAGGAATTTTAAAGGAGAGAACACAAGAAAAATCAATCATTTTTTGTATGTTTGCAGCAAAACATGTCTCAGACTAGTTTATAGACTCCAAACCTTTGGGTTGGATCTCTAAGTGAAAACCAAGCCTTTGGCTTGGTTTAATGCAAAGCTTTGAATAGTGTGGATTCCCTACAGCGCATGCGCACTATAGGGAGCACACATTATTTAAAGCTTTCTAAATTTGGGTCTCAATAGCACGTGTGCACTATAGTGCGCACACACTATTAAGATCTAAATAGTGCATAAAGAGGGAAGAAGAGATGCAAAGCAAGAGCAAGAGAGAGAGGGGGATTGCTATGTGAGATATATATATATATATAGAAAGTAGGGGATGGGAGAGGGGGGAGAGAGAGTAAGGGATGGGAGAGAGAGGAAGTGAGAGAGAGTAGGGGTGGTAGAGAGAGTTTGGGATGGGAGAGAGAGGAAGTGTGAGAGAGAGTAGGGTTGGCAAATAGAGAGTATGAGATTAGAGAGAGAGATTGAGAGTAGGGGATGGGAGAGAGAGGAAGTGTGAGAGAGTGAGTAGGGGTGGTAGAGAGAGTATGGGATGGGAGAGAGATTGAGAGTAGGAGATGGGAGAGAGAGTGAGTAGGGGTGGTAGAGAGAATACAAGATGGGAAAGAGAGATTGAGACTAGGGGATGGTAGAGAGAGAGTAGGCAGTAGGAGAGGGAGCAATAGAGGGAGAGAGAGGAGGAGGATGGGAGTGTCTGTGTGAGAGAGTAGGGGTGGCAGAGAGAGAAAGTAGGGGATGGGAGAGGACAGAGAGAGAGTAGGGGATAGAGAGGAAGAGAGTGAGAGAGAGATAGTAGGTAGTAGAAGAGGGAGTGGGAGAGGAAGAGAGGGGGGGATGGGAGTGTGTGTGTGAGAGATCTAGAGAGTAGGGGATGGGAGAGGAGAGATAGAGGGTAGATGGGAGTGTGTGGTGTGTGTGAAAGAGAGAGCAGGAGATGGGAGACAAGAGAGATAGAGTAGGGGATGGGAGAGAGAGGAAGTGTGAGAGAGTAGGGGTGGTAGAGAGAGAGTACATGATGGGAGAGAGAGATTGAGAGTAGGGGATGGGGAGAGAGAGAGAGTATAGGATGGGAGAGAGAGATTGAGAGTAGGAGAGGGGATGGGGGAGAGAGAAAGTAGGAAGTGGGAGATGGAATGGGGGAGAGAAAGTGAGAGAGAGGAGGATGGGAGTGCATGTGTGTGAAAGAGAGAGAGTAGCTTGAGAGAGAGTAGGGGATGGGAGAGAGAAAGTAGGCAGTGAGAGAGGGAGTGGGAGAGGGAGAGAGAGGGAGAGAGAGGGAGATGAAAATGTGTGTGTGTGTGTGTGTGTGTGAGAGAGAGAGAGAGAGAGAGAGAGAGAGAGAGAGAGAGAGAGAGAGAGTAGGGGTTAGGAGAGTGTGAAAATGTGAGAGAGAGTAGGGAGTGGTAGAAAGAGAGTAGAGAGGGAGAGAGTGAGAGTGAGAGTGAGAGTGAGATTGAGAGAGAGAGTAGGTAGTAGGAGAGGGAGTGGGAGAGGAAGACGGAGTGAGAGATAGAGTAGGGGATGGGAGAGGAGAGAGAGGGGGGATGGGTGTGTGTGTGAAAGAGAGAGAGTAGGGAATGTGAGAGGGGAGAGAGATAGAGAGAGAGTAGGGGATGGGAGAGAAAGAGAGTAGGCAATGAGAGAGGGAGTGGGAGAGGGAGAGAGAGAGAGGGGGATGGGAGTGTGTGTAAGAGAGAGAGTGAGAGTAGGGGATGTCAGAGAGAGAGAGTAGAGAGGGAGAAAGTGAGACAAAGAGAGAAAATAGGTGGTGGGAGAGGGAGTGAAAGGGAGAGAGAGGGGGGATGGGAGTGTGTATTTGTAAAAGAGAGAGTTTAGGGGATG
This sequence comes from Cupressus sempervirens, assembly GCA_028749045.1. Lineage (NCBI taxonomy): Eukaryota > Viridiplantae > Streptophyta > Pinopsida > Cupressales > Cupressaceae > Cupressus > Cupressus sempervirens. Next base: position 32,414,071 of record CM053787.1, read on the forward strand.
GGAGAGGGGAGAGAGAAAGTAGGGGATAGGGGAGAGAGAGTAGGCAATGGGAGAGGGAGTGGGAGAGGGGGAGAGAGAGGGGGAATGTGAATGTGTGTAAGAGAGACAAAGTAGGGGATGGGAGAGAGTGTGAGAGAGAGTAGGGGGTAGCAGATAGAGCTTGTACAAGATGGGGGAAATATATATATATATATATATATATATATATATATATATAGAGAGAGAGAGAGAGTAGGGGATGGGAGAGGGTATGAGAGAGAGTAGGGGATGGGAGAGAGAGAGAGAGAGAGTAGAGAGGGAGAGAGCACTTGAGAGAGAGAGAGATAGTAGGCAGTGGGAGAGGGAGTGGGAGAGGGAGAGAGAGGAGGAATGGGAGTGTGTGTGTCTATGAAAGAGAGAGAGTAGGGGATGGGGGAGAGAGAGTAGGCAGTGGAAGAGGGAGTGGGAGAGGGAGGGAGTGGGGGAATGGGAATGTGTGTAAGAGAGATAGAGTAGGGGATGGGAGAGAGTGTGAGAGTGTGAGAGAGTAGGGGGTGGTAGAGAGAGCTCGTACGAGAGAGAGAGAGAGAGAGAGAGAGAGAGAGAGAGAGAGAGAGTAGGGGATGTGAGAGAGTGTGAGAGAGGGTGAGATTAGGGGATGGGAGAGAGAGTAGAGAGGGAGAGAGAGTACTTGAGAGAGAGAGATGGTAGTGGGAGAGGGAGTTGGAAAGGGGGAGAGAGAGGGGGGATGGGAGTGTGTGTGACAAATCTAGAGAGTAGGGGATGAGAGAGGAGAGAGAGAGGGGGGATGGGAGTGTGTGTGTCTATGAAAGAGATAGAGTAGGGGATGGGAGAGGGGAGAGAAAGTAGGGGATGGGGGAGAGAGAGTAGGTAATGGGAGAGGGACTGGTAGAGGGAGAGAGAGGGGGAACGAGAATGTGTGTAAGAAAGAGAGTAGGGGTTAGGAGAGAGTGTGAGAGAGTGGGGGTGGTAGAGAGAGATTGTATGGGATAGGAGAGAGAGAGAGAGAGTGAGAGTAGGGGATAGGAGAGAGTGTGAAAGAGAGTAGGGGATGGGAGAGAGAGTGGGAGTAAGGGATGGGAGAGAGAGAGTAGAGAGGGAGAGAGAACTATGGGAGAGGGAGTGGGAGAGGGAGAGAGAGAGGGGGGGGGTTGGAGTGTGTGTGAGAGATCTAGAGAGTAGGGGATGTGAGAGGAGAGAAGGTGAGAGAGAGTAGGTGGTGGGAGAGGGAGAGAGAGAGAGTAGGTAGTGGGAGAGGGAGACCAAGAGAGAGAAAGTAGGGGATGAGAGAGGGGAGAGAGAGTAGGGGATGGGAGAGGGGAGAGAGAGTAGGGAGAGAGATACTAGCCTAAGAGAGAGAGGGGAGGATGGGAGTGTGTGAGAAAGAGAGAGTAGTGGACGGGAGAGGAGAGAGGGTGAGAGAGAGTAGGCAATGAGAGAAGGAGAGAGAGAGTACAAGATGGAAGAGGGGAGAGAGCGAGAGAGAGAGTAGGGGATGGGAGAGGATAGAGAGAGAGAGAAAGAGAGAGTAGGGGATGGGAGAGAATAGAGAGTGAGAGAGTAGGGGATGAGAGAGAGAGTGAGAGGGTAGGTGATAGGAGAGGGAGTAGGAGAGGGAGAGTGAGAGAGAGTAGGTGATGGGAGAGGGAGTAGGAGAGGGAGAGTGAGAGAGAGAGTAGGGGATGGGAGAGGAGAGAGAGAGTAGGGAGAGAGAGTAGGGGATGGGAGATGGTGGAATAGGGAGAGATGTGTTTTGACATAGTGCATACACACTATAGTGCATACCCATATTATAGTGCATATGCACTATGTCAAATCACCCAAAAATGGTCACAAAGCAATTTTGGGTCCCATTTCATCTATTCTCTACTTTTTGTCTATTATGAATTCTATTTTTCTAACAAAAAACATGGGTTTCAAGCTGTTGGAATTTAGAAAACACTATTTGAAGACTTTTTGAAGCTAGCAAACACCAAATTCAATCATTGGATACACTATTTGAAGGCTTTTTTAATATTGTTTCTATAGAAAAGGTTAGTGCAATCCTTTTTAAATATTGTTTGTTAATATATAGATACAAATTTGATTATAATTTGACATGTTGTTTAATATATAGTGAATTCATTAAAATTTGTATGTTTGAATAAAATGTTATTTTGAAATGGATAAAAATTTGGCAAGTTGTTTGATATATATTGTTTATTCATTGAAATAATTGTAATTTTTATATGTATTTTAATGATTTGTAATTTACACATTGTAAGAACAATTTGACATGTAGAAATCATCATCATGCCAAGGAAGAAACCAAAAAATCCAACAAATGAAGATAGGGAGAGAGATTTGGAAATTAAAAGAGATAAAATGAAACTACTACGTGAACAAAGAAAATTGCAAAGCAATAATGAAGTATTGAATTTAAAAGAAGATCAAGAACCACCAATACAAAGAAACAAAGAGGAAGAATTGGAAAGACAAAGAGAATGAATGAGATTGTTATGCTCAAGAAGATAATTGAATTGTAAAGCTACATCATCTTCCAATGTTGGAGACATATCATCCTCATTTTGTAGAGACACTCATTTTTAGATTCGACAATGTACACAATCCATCATGTCATGTTGAAGGCACAACATCAACATATCAAGTAGGTGATATTCCATCTTTTGCAACTTATTGCCAAGGCACATCATCTTTAGTTCAAGGTATGCAATACACTCAACCTTATGTTGATGTTCAAAATATTGAGGGAATGGAAGAGATTATAACACCTTCTAGAATTCATTTTAGAAGATCAAAATATTAGATTGATATTGATACTAACATTTTAAAATCAATGCTTGACAAGATTAGCAAGTGTACTTTTCAAAGAAAAGTTAATCTTATGTGGAGATTATTTTTTGATGCATTAAATATTATAGGTAAATGCCAATTATTTATTGAAATGATAAGAAATTTGAAATTTAGGCCTATCATGAAGATTCTTGGGCTAAGAATGATGGATGATTCAAATGAAAAAAATATTGTAAAGAATCTGATGAGTGCTTATGACAAAGTGGGCTCTAAATCATGCACCAAAGATGGTAATATCACAAGATGAGTACTTACATTGACAATAGTAAGTACCCAAATGAAGAAAGCTAGACTCATGAGAAAGACAAGAAAAACATTGAAAATTGTTAGAGGTACTCTAAGGAGAGCCATGCTAAGGCATGAGAGATTGGAAGATCCAATAAAAAATGAGTTATGAACATTTAGTGTTAGACAAACGCAAAAGATAAAGAAATTAGTGAAGCCTTGAAATCATTAATCGAATATTTTTGAAAAAATAACACACTTGTTTCCCCTAATCAAAGAGATGTTGTAAGAAGGAGGATTGGTAGCTAAAATTGCGACCGACATGCAAAACATTTTTGGACTCAACTCAGACTCAATTTTTTGCAAAAGTTATTAGTATCTATCCTCAAATTCAAATAAGTCAAAGATTTTTTGAGATGGGTAAACTTTTTTATGTGAAGATAAATCACACATGCACAACTTGTTGTTGTAGGATACATATTAAATTTTCTAACCATTTTGATATTTTTAGGCATATATGTGTGTTTTTACATTCTAAGTTTGTTTTGTAGGATTGTGACATGAATGAGCCACCAAGATCTTCAAGGGAATTCATATCCAACATTTTATGTGAAATAAGGGATGGCCAACAATTTTACAAAACATCATACTTGGATGGTACATGCTTATTTTGTGGTTCTTTGCAACTTTTATCAACTTTTCAACATATGGATAGTACACATGCAATTAGAAATAAAATAGTAGATTAAAAAAAATTTAAGACAGTGACATATGCTCTAAAAGATGGGAAACAGGGTGAAAGATGTGATTTAGTCATTGAAAATATTCTAGTGTATGAGTTCATGAAGATTTTTCATGAAAAGATTATTTACGAGTATGCAAGGCATACACATAGAGCTCGATGGTTGGATTTGCAATTCAAGTTGTGCAAGGATACGTTTCCACTAGATACCATTGTTTTGGTTGTAGACTTCACAAAGAACTACACACTACAACCACAAAATGAGGTGCAAGCGAAGTATTACACTTCTCAATAGGTTTCCATATTTATTCACATAACATTCATGCATTCACCTAAAAGTATAGAGGATGACAGGAAGATTTTGAAGGAGTACTATTTTTACATTAGCAATGATCGATAACATTCTACAGAGTTTGTACATGATTGTTTTCAACTATTTTATGAAGATTTGGCTAACAGGAGCATAACATATCATCATCACATTATTTGGTTAGACAATTGTGCATCTCAATTTAAGAATGCATGGATGTTCTATTGGTTCAGAAGGATGCACAGGTTGTGTAGAATCCAATATATTTGGAATTTCATAGAGGCTGGTCATGGAAAGGGAGAGCACAATGGTTTAGGTGCATGCATCAAAAGAGCCTTAGCTCGTAAAGAACTAAAGTACAAAGATGGAGCAATATTGATAGATGTAAAATCCATCATCTAGTGGTGTAATGTTACAATGGGTCCAGGTAAGGAAGGTGAGTCTATGGTTCATAGATTTTTTTGGTTGATAGATAATACTAACATTGCACCATATGAGGATTGTTGCACACTAATAGGATCTAGTTAGTTGCACTCTTTTAGAAGGTTTGATGTAGGTTCATAGAATATCCACACACAAAAAATGGCATGCTATTGTTGATCATGTGTAGAGAAAATTTGGGATGGTTGTGAGTCAACTAAATGGGTGGACAAATGGGATATATGAGTTTTGGACCCAATTGACACCTATCATCCCCCACAAGCATTAGGAATTGTAGAGATGTATTTCTCTATTGACTTTGACTGCTTGTTTGATCTAGTGCAACCTAGTAATATATATATTTATATATCTTTGTAATTTCAATATGTAACTTTATAACTTTTACCTAAGTATTTTCTAAAATTAATGACCGCATTTTGTACATTTGTCACTACAGGGCATGTTTTTGCTATTATTGCACTTGAAGACAATGAAGAAGAGACAGATTATTATTTGTGTCATTGTGTCCAAGATAAAAAAAAATTGGATCACTCGATTATAAATAGTGAATTTTTAGAGTACCATGTTAGTGCAATGGTTGTAATCAACACATGGCTTAGATGATATTCTATGAAGAACCCTAACTTGTGGTTATTCGAGGATTAGCAAATAGAGAGGAAGATTCTTCATTATTCAAAACTTGTTGTCACATCAAATGTCCACTTGATAAAATATGATGGAAAAACACATAATAAGATTCTTTAAAAAGTTTGTGAGTCAGACCATGAGGCAATACTTGAGACATTAAAATATAGAGTAGATCTAATTGGCTCATTAGATTGAATAGGGAGAGAGGGAGAGAGAGAAAAGTTGGATCCAAATACAATGTTGTAACCTATCCCCCAAGATTGTCCACATGAAAAGGTGGGTATTGCTATTATGTGTAAGTGATGAGATAAGTTTAAATCACAGATTTTATGTTTTGATTTTTTAAGAATCTAGATACATTATTTGAATTTATATTAGATTCTTTAATAGGACCCATTTTCAGATTAGTCATTTGAATAAGTGAAATTTTAGAATTTTTTGTTTAGATCAAAATGTAATGAAAGAACATGAAAATTGTTAGAATTTGAATTCTTTGTGATTTAAATTCATGATTGTATGCATGTAACTAGAAAGTTCAAACTGGTGAAAGCAAGGATACAATGGGAGAAGTTTCCAAGACTGATCAAGCCATTCAATAAGCCGCTTGATCATTTCTAGAAGCTCAAACAAATAATTCTTTGCATTTGGAACATTATTACCAATAATGATATTATGATTAACATGCTTTTATCTTTTATTTATTTTGTATAGGTTTGGGCATCAAATCCTTTAAGGATGACCATAGGTTGTTATGTTTGTTTGCTCTTAGTCTGAAGATTGCAAGGTTGTGATTATGTGGAAGAATCCACACCCCTAAGGATAGTTATAGGTGGTTCATCAGTTCACTCAAAGCATATTTCCATTTAGAAAATTTTTATTTATGAGGTTTTTTTGGAAATGAACACTTTCTAATGATATTTCTATGGAAGTTTAACAAAAAAAAGTTATCTCTGCTATAGTATAAGGACCTAGTACAATTAGTGTACTATTGGAAAGAAATGCAAATGAAATTCCTAGATGATATATGAATAAAAAGTTTCAAACACTCTTCACTACTTTTAGTAAATTAGCCTATCTCAGAATAGAGCTATGAGTGGTAGTTGGAAGGTTAGATAAAGTCCTACAGAAACTTATTGAAGAAAAAGAATAACTTTTTTGTGTAAGCCAACACTTAACTACTATAAAACATTTTCTCTAATATTTTAATAGCACCCTTTATTATGAGTTGAAACATGCTGAAGAAATTTTTTTCACATGATGCTAATACCAAGAACAACACTTTGAGTTAGGTATGCTATTCTAGCTCATCATGAAAGAAGTACCAGTAAGATTTAGTTGTTAGGCTTATTTGGCTTCACAGATTGATCGTAGAACTAATGAATAAAAATTGAAGCCAACATAGTATGGTGTGATAAAAAAAGTTCCATCAAACTCTCTAAAAATCTAATTTTTAATGCTTACTCCAAATACATAGATATTTTTTATCATTTTCTCATAAAGTATTTAGAGGAAAATTCCAATTCTTCAATATGTTCCATTAGATCAAACAAATTGATAATATCTTTTTGGAAAGGTAAAACTTGAATACTAGAAGCCATGTTTGATGGAGAAACCCTTCCTAAGAAAGCAAATAGATTTTTTGTTGACCACTTAGCTGCTATTCTCCTAAAGCTACATGCTAGAATTAGAAAAAAATAGACTTGTCTTTGGAGTTGAATCTACTTCCATTGTACACTAATTTTTAAAAGCTACTAGAATAGGCATATCTATTTAGTTAGTTCCTTCACACATATCTTTTAGCTCATTTCTTCATAGTCTTTTAGTCTTTATTTCTAGTTTTTCTAGTGTTTTAGTATGGGAAACACTAGAATTGTGTTTTCCCAATAAAATTGCAAAACTCAATGCAATAGAAAAATATGATTCATCATCTGATAGTCTTTCTATTATGCAGTGTGTTTCTCATGTTCGAGGATCTTTTTATTGACAAAGAATGCCCAGAAATGGAGAAACTAAACTAGCACCCTAGAAGGATTTGAATCTCAATGGAAAGAAAAACATCACTATTTAACCTCAAAAATAATGAAAGGTTTACAAAAACCATGTCCAACTACTCCACATTCAACCAATGCACATCACAAGTCCAAAAGTAACTCCTCTAGAAATAGAATGTGATTTCCAACTTGGACTAGTTTGAAGATGATGGCCATGGGATCAAAGTGCAATTCCAAATGCTTCACCATGAGGCAACATTTACTAGTATACAACTATAAATAGTCAATTAAAGATGCTACTCATAGTTCATTGAATAATCCCCTAAATTAATTGACCTATTATAATTGTCATAAGACCAATGAAAGTGCTAGAATTGCTGACTACAAATCTCAAGATTTTATCAAATTAGGGAATCATTTTCCATGTGAGAACATAATTTAGAACTCTACAAATAAGAAATCTTAAACAATTTCAAATATACCTTGGACTTGCAAGGTGTATAAAACACTTAATCCCTACTCCTAACAATTTTCCACTTGTATACATTGCAAGAATAATAAGGGGGTCCAAAAAAGTGAACTTTATGCTAAGGATTAACCCCTATAGCCATCATGCACCATCTAAACTATATATTATACCCACAATTTCATCAAATCACCTATAACACTGCAAGAATAATAAGGGGTCCAACAAAGTGAACTTTATGCTAAGGGTTAACCTCGGTAGCCATTGTGAACCATCTAAACTCCTATATATTATACCCACAAGCTCATCAAATCACTTGGAACATTCATAAACAATTCCACTTGCTTGACCATAACCCTCTTATCAACACATCATTAATAAAATGATACTACATATCAATGTGCTTCATTCATGTATGAAAAGCAGAGGCTCTTTACCAAGCTGATGACACTAAATCTATCATACTGGATAAACACCATATCATGTTTCAATTTGATGTCTTTAAATACTATATAATGTTTCAAGCTTATGTCCAAACAAAATATCCAAGGCTAAAACACCTCCTTATAGGAATGAGTAATAGCCATCTAACCATCTACTTTCCACAAGTACCTAATCAAAGTCTACAAAACCTTGAACATCAAATACCCTCAAAATTATTCCTTCCTGGAAACAAATCAAACACTCTAATGCATCTCTGAGATAACTAAAGGTCCTATTAACCATAATCCAATGCTATTTCACTGAACTCAAGACTCTCACTGCTCAAAAGCTCAAACTAATTAGGACTCCTAACTCATGAATCTCAATTAGGGATAACTTTAAGGAACCCCCCACTCCCAAAATTTATAAAATTGTGGTGAATCACATGTTATTTGGGTGAAAAAAAATTAATAGTGTTGGCGAATTATGTGTCAATCGATGGATATTTGATGGAAATTTTTTTAATAGTTTAGACAATTTTTATAAAATAATGGCGATTATAATTTTTGTTTTTAATAAAATTATTAATATTGATGGCAAATTATGTTTTGAAATGTAATTATGTTAAATCTATTATTTGGGAACTCAGACCGTTTGATGATCTAAGATCAATGGCTGAGGTTTAATTTCAGCCAACATTTCTTGAAGGAAGAAGAATTGTCAAGGTAGTCACCAGAATGTTGACACGTATCAAGGTAAGTTGTCTGTGGAGTACAATGTCACTCATTAAAAAAAAAATTTACATAGGAAAATGAGAATTTAGCGAATGATGATCGTCGAAAGAGACAATTAATTCCATGGCGAATAAGAGTAAACATTAAAGAGAAATATGGGCGAAGAACCCAACTACCAAACTAAAATTATGTAATAATAGTGGCAAACGTTCTGACCACTATATGAGTATTTTATAAAATTTGGGCGAACTGGTCAACTGGTATATGGTGTTTTTTGTAGCCAATTTCTATAGCTCAATCAGAACATATTAGCCAATTGACAAATAATAGCCACTAAAAATATCCCTGCTCTGAATGGTTGAGCAATGTCCTATATGGTGCAACTACAAACTATAACATGCATTAGGTTACCAACTACACTCAAATAAAGGAAGTGATACATGTCCTCAATCTAAGGTTAGAAAGTGCTATTCAATAGAGAATTTGTTCCTGTAAGCCTGGGAAGACCATCTTATTTGTAATCCTACATCTTATACCACCAAAATAGAGTTAACATACCTTCTCTCTAACTAAAACTAGGATACTTTGAAAATTTATATGTAATGCTAGTAAAGATTCCAACTCTGATATAAACATATGTAGAGAATTGAATAAACTAATTTCTCCAATATGCAATGGTAGTAATAACTTGCAATGCATATTTCAGAGCTTGTGTGAGGTATGGATGTGATTCTAGTTCCTCTAGGACCATGTTGTATAGATCTACAATAACCTCTCTCACTTTTTTGGAGATATTACTCCATTTTGATTTTGTGACACCATCTCGGGTGATGCTAAAAGTTGTAGAGTTGGCTAGGACAAAGTTTCCAACTACTAAATCTCTCTCACCTTTCATCCTAGGATCAAATTGTCTATTCTGTTAGCTTCAGTAGGCCGAGTAAATACTATCCCTAGCCTCCTTCCATCCTATTGAGTGTTCAAATGTTCTTGGGCACATAGAGCCAAAATGTCCCTAAGGGTCATTAAATGTCATAGGGCAACAATCTTTGATGGAGCATATCTTAGAGCTCGTGTGAGGTATGGATGCGATTCTAGTTCCTATAGGACCATGTTGTTGAGACCTACAATAACTATGCTTTCTTTTTGGAGATCTTACTCCATTTTGATTTTGCGATGCCATCTCGGATGATGCTGAAACTTGTAGTGTTAGCTAGTACAAAGTTGCCAACTGCCTAATCCCCAACCTTGTTACCATCCTATTGAGTGCTTTAACATTCTTAGACATGCCAAACTGAAACGTCCCTAAGGGTCACTAAATGCCATAGGGAAGTGATCTTTGATGGTGTATAACTTAGAGTTTGTGTGAGGTATGGATGTGATTCTAGTTCTTATAGGACTATGTTGTGGAGACCTACAATAACCTCTCTCACCTTTTGGAGATCTTACTCCATTTTGATTTTGTGGAGCCATCTTAGGTGATGCTAAAACTTGTAGTGTTGGCTAGTACAAAGTTGCCAACTTCCAAATCTATCTCACCTTTCATCCTGGGATTGAACTGTCTATTTTGTTAGCTTGGGTGACTGGGTAAACCCTATCCCCAACCTCATCCTATCTCATTGAGTACTTGAACATTCTTGGGCATGCCAAACCAAAATGTCCCTGTTGGCTCTTGATTTAACAGTGTTTAAACAACCAAGTATGCAAGGCAATAATGTGTCTATGGGCAGCTATCTCCAATAATGGACACACTTCACCAAGAACCTAGGCCAACTATAAGGCTATACTCCTTCTGCACTTCAGGCTCTGCAAAACCTAGGCGGGTGGACCTATAGATTCTTTATATGGTACCAGTTGTCAAAGCATACACTGAATCTAATATGAAGTAGATAAAACCCTTATTTCTCCTGATAACTCATGAAATAAAATCAATCTACAGTAGCTAAATGTAGATCTAGGAATCTCACAAACTGAGTGAGGGTTCAACTTTTATAGCTCTTCAACATGAAAGGGGAAAAGAGTTTGATTATTGATGTTGATCTCAACAAAACCTCAAATATGCAGTAGTATAACAGGTGATCCTATAAATGATTAGTGCCATATCTATTGGGAAATTCACACAAAAACCTAACACACATCCCTGAAAATTACTGACATATGCCATACATCAGGACTTCCTGATCTATCTATCCACTTTGTGAATTAGACATCTGTATCCTTCTAAACCTCATACTCGACTTATCCCTTCATGAAATCTGCAATCCTATGATGAAGAATCAAGAATTTATATAACTCTTTGAGTCATAAGAAAAATAAATCAACATATACAACCAATGGGTTGCAATTGAGTTTCATATTCTTTGTTTACAAAACACAAAAGATCACAAAAAACATGAATGGGAGACAAGATATCAAAATGAAGATTGACTTGCTGCTGCCTTATCATTCATTTCCTTGAAACAAATTAAAATAAGATACATGAAATTTAAATGCAAAGCTACCTAACAGATGAGACTATCTGTATCTTATTTCTTGCTGTTCATTACATGAAAAATTTGCTGAAGAATGGTATCACAGATATGAGAGAATTCAAGATTGGAACCATGAAATGGTCTCTCAGTTAAAAAAAATTGGAACCCTTACAATGACAGAAATAAAGAATGATATAGCCCAGATGAATTCCCAGATCTAATTTCAGAATGACAAGTGTCCACTTGGAATTCAATCTCCTGCAATTGGAAAACCTCTCTCTTTTCTCTTCCCCTTTTGATCTGATCTTGTTTTATCATTATCTTGCAACTGATTTGCAAATGTCTATTTCTGAATGATGAAAACTTGCTGAGTCACCAAAATATCTAATTTACCCACTGAAATGCTGGTGAAATTTTAGTTTTTACTAAATGAATCTGCTCAAATTTTGACCCATACTGCATTTCAACTTTTTTTTAACCACATTCAAATCAATATCATGTCAAAAATCAAATCTGAACTTCCTGGTCTGAATACAGTTGCAATTCAGGTACCTGAGAGAAATCACCCTATAGGTTGAACCAGTGGCATTTTGTGAAAAAAAAAACTCCAAAATTGAAAAATTCATCTCTTGCTGATTTCGGTGATATATAACATCATGTATTTTTCTTTCCGGAAACACCCTGAATCACATTTTGAAAATCACTGCTCTGCTAAGAGAGCTCAGGTCTGTATTTAAAATAATTTCAAAAATTTTATAGTTTAAACTTTAGGAAATAAAATTTTCAATTTAAAAGACCGTGCATGTCAGTTTCTTGGCAAAATAATTTTAAAATGAAAATTTTAAAATCATTTTATTTTTCCTAGCCTCTTTAATTTTAGGTCAACTCTAGGTTTGACCAATGCCACGTGTCACTTTCTGATTGGCTATTGACTCTTGCTGGATTCCTAAGTTTTTCAACGACCTCGCTATGTCGCTAGCTAGATTTTTCAAGATTTTTTTGGCTAGCGAGGTAGCGACCAATGCCACGTGTCACTTTCTGATTGTTCAAGATTTTTCGGCTAGCGAGGTAGCGACCAATGAAATTTTTTAAATCATTTTATTTTTCCAAGCCTCTTTAATTTTGGGTCAACTCCAAGTTTGACCAATGCCACGTCTCACTTTCTGATTAGCTGTTGACTCTTACCGGGTTCCTGAGTTTTTCGATGACCTCACTATGTTGCTAGCTGGATTTTTCAAGATTTTTTGGCTAGCGAGGTAGCGACCACTGGATTTTTGGACTTTTTTGGTCGAATTTGAATTTTTCGACAAACTTGAATTTTTCGGCAACGTTTTTGGATTTTGCTTCAAAATTTAACATAGGCGTCCTACCAGCTGGTCGACCACAAGCCCATGCACATGAGTTGGCTTTCACAAAAGCCTCTTGTCTTTTAGACATTATAAGATGTGTAAGCCTTTGTATTTAAAGACATAAGAAAATCATTTCCCACTCAATGTGGGATAATACTTGCTGCATTTTCCTCAACTCCCCTGTAGATGTTGATTTCTACAAAATGAAGAGCTAACCAACTCCTTTGGCATGAGTTTCTTATTCTAAATGTGGAGCTCCATCCTGCTGGTCATCTTTTGCTATGAATCTATGAACTTTTTATGGTAATAGTCATTTCTTATGCACATGGGCATTTATAATGCTGCTATCCCCTTCAAAAATGTGGATGCACCTTTGGAGAAGCCATGGGCTTGAAAAATGTGGGTTGTTTCCTTCCTTTTTCATGCACATATGGTCTTTTATTCATTGCTTGCTACAAAAACATGAATAACATGCTGCCTTGACCTTTGTTTCAGTAGCAAATCTGTTCATTTTTCTAAAAATCGTGGATGCTTCTTCCTTAGTGGATGCTTGCTGCTGTACTCTTTATTTTCTCCAGACATGGAGCACATATTCTATGTTGAAAACTACCTCTCAGCTACAACTTTCAAATTGAGACTACAATGTGGGAGAGAGCAGCCTTTATGCAATCTTTTCTTTAAATCAATGTGCAAACTCACAACAAAAAGCTTCATTGTGCTTGTGGATTTTAATTGATGTGGAAATTTCTTGATTAATACAATCTTTTGAATTTGCTAGCAAATCAACATCATATTGTGATCCTCTAAACCTCTTTAATGGAACACTTTCCAAATTCTCTCTTTCTTGAATCTTCACATGCTCCTTGTATATTGCTTTTAAGAAACCATTTCCACCATTTACTTTGTCATAAGATTGAATCATATGCATAATGATCATCAATTCATTATTTTAAACTCACTTTTAATCAATTCTACAAATTGTGAATTAGTGTCTGGAGGCCTGCCGGTTGTAATTAAAACTTGATCCAATCAAGTTACCAAGCCACAAAAACCGGCATGAGTGTTCAATCCTGCATACTCTATCACACTGCAAATTTTCAACCCATGATAAATTCCCAGTCAAGAGATTTTAATTGCCAAACATCCATACTTAAATTACCCTGCAGGCAAACAATGTTAAAAAACATAAACTGGGCTCGGGTTCGGCATTATAAATTGGGTTATTGATCACTTGGGGTTTTGAAAACTAGGATATAAGTTCTTTGCCATGAAGAGAATATAATTCCATGTTTTGGTCTCATGACGAATCACATGGCACATTTGGCAAATTTTCAAAAATAGGCACTTGGAAATTTTAACTGAGAAATGTGTCAAAAAGTAATTTTTGGCAAATGTACGGACATAAGAAAGTATGCAAATGGATTTTTCATGACTTGGGAACTGGCATACTTCAAGGATTTTTAGGAGACAACACAATGATATAATCCATTTAGGCTCACTAATCATAGGATTAAAGTTATAATGTGCCGAACAAGGGTACGGATCGATCAGGATACCTTAGCTGTAACAAGATAATATAAATTGCATTTTTTATCATGTTAGCAAACTGATCAAATGGATTCGACATGATCTCAAAATTGGAACATATGAAGTGTCTTACCCCTAGAACAAAATGCAAAAAGAATTTTTTCATTTGGGTCAACTGGGTCAAAGATATGAAGGGTCGAATAGGGCTTCCCAGAATTGTGAACAACTAGTCAAATGCACAAAACAGTAAATGACCATCTTTGGGGAGTGCAAAACCTAGTCAAATGGATTTTAAATGACTTGAAAATTAAAAAATAGGTTCTTTGTTATGCCTACTAAACATCTCCAAAGTGGTTAGTCATGACACATTCCTGGGTAAAAAATATTCAGATGCAAACTGGGCCTCTGATCGCTATTTGACACTTGGGCAGAATTGCAAATTTTGACACTAGCTCAAAATGGGACTTCGCAGAATGGTTCGAAATGTCAGTTTAACTTCATAGAACACATAGAAGTACTAAATTAAAGGTGTTAGAAGCATTAAACACCTGTTAGGCCTCAGACTAACAACCGGGTACAATCTCATTTAAAAGCATTTAAGGGCTTGATTTTTTCAATGGTTCTCGAAATTGACCATGCAATTTTTAGTCTCAATAGTGGTTCTGTCTGGGGATGCATGCCCCTTGCGGGCATGTAAAGGATTCAGATCTCTGGAGGAAGTAGACCACACACTTGAACAACAAAACTTTCTCGAACAACTTTATTGAAAATAGGAAACTACTCTAACTATGTACAAGTGATGGCCCCGGGCCACCAAAAGTTTCAGAACTTCTTACCTCTGTCAAAAACATGATTCTCATTTACATCCTTCTGAGGCAAACTAAAACTCTCTTTCCCATCAATTCCACCAACCAGATTAGCACTTTGAAGCAAAACACTCAGCAAAATTGAATTCACACTTTCATTCTCATAATGCATACATATATTAGAATTACCCTTTACTTCATGCTCATTATGAGAGAACAAATCAGCATGCTCATAATTATACAAATTGGACTCAAAATAAAAATCCAACAATGATTCATGCATGCTAATCGGAAACACAAAAACTTCATAATCTACATCATTCACCAAGTTGCAAACACCAAAAACTTGCAATTCACCTTGTGCCTCCGGCTTCAAAAAATACAACGGATTTGAATCAACTTCATGTATCATGTCATCACCCACCGAATCAAATCTGAAACTTACTAAAAAATTATCACCATAGTCTTCAAACAAAGGTTCATCAGACATATGAAAAGAATCTTCATTAAAATTCTCATCAGTAGGAACTCTACTGGCATCAATATTCTTATCAAAGAAATTGCTAGAGATACTTGTGAATGTGTCAAACTCACTAGCATAAGACTCACCAACCTGTAGAGAAGATTTAACTATAGATTCATGTGTACCATTGTCAGTATTCACTTTATTGCATGAATCATCAAATCTCATCTCAAGTAACTACAGATTACTGTCATATAGTCCATCTGGATCAGATAAAAAACTAGCTAATCTCTCATCATCATTAGTAACATTAATCATAGGAATTTCTTCATTAAATGTTAAATCAGAATCAAAAGACATCAACAACCTCTCATTATCATCTCTATGACATAAATCTGATTTAACATCACTCATGACAGTAGTAAATACATCTCTACTAGTCTTCATTTCTTCAAAAAAATCTTCATTCTCATGCTGAAAGTCTTCAAAAGAATAACAATGTTGATATGTAGGAGAACAAACATAGGGGTATACATCATACCTTACATCATCCTTACGAGATGCACACACTAATAAAGGCAAATTTGAATCACACATTGACATATACCTTTAAAACTCATGCTTTAACAAGGCTGAGACCTCATTTGTATTCAACAGATTGCTTTCACAAACTTCTTCATCTTGATTGCAATTATTTCTCAGATAATCTGAAGAACTTATGACAGTAACACCATTAGTCATACAATCTGAACAATTAGTAGTATTTTCACAATACATATCCTCTTCCCTACACCACATCTGTACATTAGATGCATCGCTACATTCAACTTCATTGCAGGAAGATATTTCAAGAGTACTGTTATAACCCTTTTCATACTCCAACATATTGTCATAGTACTCATCATTTTCACTATGACTATCAACATTTTCAATTTCAACAATACAGTAACCATTCTTTTCTAAATAGCCTTCACATTCTCTTAATACTCTCTCAAAGTATTTAATCTTTTCAAATCTTGCTTTCGCTGTCCAATGTACTGAATCAGGCATGAAGACTAATAAAAACACAAAATCCCATGATAATTCATTGGGTCTTGCTGAAATGGGAAGCTCTAAGATTTCCAACTTGAATTGCATGTAAATCTAAATTGCATCTAAGTCATCTACACTTCTCACATTCCTTTGGATAGAAGGAATGACTTGACTATGAAGCTTTCCATACAACATAAAAAAAATTTCATGTACCTCTTCATAGCTTGATAGAGTATTATCAGATCTACAATCTGAATCCATTTTGAGAATGAAATTTCTACCTCGTTATCCTAGTGCTAAAAACCATTGAATAGAGGCAAACCTTTTAAAACACTTGACCTTCATGAAAAGAAGCATGAAAATAAAAATACATCCAGTGCTGATGTTGAACTTCGATCTGCTGATTTGGCACAGGTGCAAGACTAGAATTCCTTCACACCACTGATCAAACTTTGTAGAGTCGCCACCTCTTTGTAAGAGGAATAAAATAACCACTGCTATGATTGATTTTTTACATTTCAATTTCTTTATAACAGCAGATTTCAAACAGCACTTTAAAACTTATCAAGAATTTAAAACTTCTTTTCCAAGATCTATCAACAGTCTCAGATCTGCCCATACAACTAAAAATTCTTCAAAATTTTGCAATGAAATCAACTAGGAACAAACTGGTATAGAGATTTGAGAGTCACCACTCACACTTGGTGAGAAATAAAACATAATTTTTCACTTGACAAATCTGAATCAAACCTTCAATGTAGGAGAAACTTGCAGATCACTAACATCTTGAAAAGAATTTACACTTTATAAATGAATTCTTGACTTTGAAACTTTCTCAACAGTATTTGCAAAAACTAAACTGATTGAAGATAGACCTATGACAGTCATAGAACACAATTTTCAACCAGTTTCAACATATTGTTGATAATGAATAAAGCTTAACTGGGGAACATGAAACTTCAACAAGGAAAAGGAACACATCCTGCTATTGATATGATATATCCAATCTGTTTCACATCAGAGGCTCTTGTTCTTTCAACAAAATGGATTGCCATCTTATCTCCCTAGCAAAGTCTCCATTTTGTTGGCTCCTGATTTAACAGTGTTTAAACAACCAAGTATGCAAGGCAATAATGCGTCTATGGGAAGCTATCTCCAATAATGGACAAACTTCACCAAGAATCTGGGCCAACTATAAGCCTATACTCCTTTTGCACTTCAAGCTCTGCAAAACCTAGGCGGGTAGACCTACAGATTCTTTATATGGTACCAGTTGTCAAAGCATACACTGAATCTAATATGAAGTAGATAAAACTCTTATTTCTCTTTATAACTCATGAAATAACATCAATCTATAGTAGCTGAATGTAGATCTAGGAATCTCATAAACTGAGTGAGGGTTCAACTTTTATAGCTCTTCAACATGAAAGGGGAAACGAGTTTGATTATTGATGTTGATCTCAACAATACCTCAAATATGCAGCAGTATAACATGTGATCCTATAAATGATCAGTGCCTTATCTATTGGGCAATTCACACAAAAACCTAACACACATCCCTGAAAATCACTGACATATGCCATACATTAGGACTTCCTGATCTATCTATCCACTTTGTGAATTAGACATCTACATCCTTTTGAACCTCATACTCGACTTATCCCTTCATGAAATCTGCAATCCTATGATGAAGAATCAAGCATTTACACAACTCTTTGAGTCATAAGCAAAATAAATCAACATATACAACCAATGGGTTGCAACTGAGTTTCATATTCTTTGTTTACAAAACACAAAATATCACAAACAACATGAATGGGAGACAAGATATTAGAATGAAGATTGACTTGCTACTGCCTTATCATTCATTTCCTCGAAACAAATTAAAATAAGATGCATGAAATTTAAATGCAAAGCTACCTAACAGATGAGACTATCTATATTCTTATTTCTTGTTGTTCATTACATGAAATTTTTTTTGAAGAATGGTATCACAAATCTGAGAGAACTCAAGATTGGAACCATGAATGGTCTCTCAGTTACAAAAAACTAGAACCCTTACAATGACAGAAAGAAAGAATGATATAGCCCAAATGAATTCTCGGATCTGATTTCAAAAGGACAAGTGTCCACTTGGAATTCAATCTCCTGCAACTGGAAAACCACTCTCTTCTCTCTTCCCCTTTTGATCTGATCTTGTTTTATCATTATCTTGAAATTAATTTGCAAATGTCTATTTCTGAATGATGAAAACTTGCTAAGTCACCAAAATATCTTATTTACCAACTAAAATGCTAGTGAAATTTTAGTTTTTACTAAATGAATCTACTCAAATTTTGACCCATACTGTATTTCAACTATTTTTTAACCATATTCAAATCAATATCATGTCAAAAATCAAATTTGAACTTCCTGGTCTGAATACAGTTGCAATTCAGATACCTAAGACAAATCCCCTTATAGCTTGAACCAGTGGCATTCTGTGCAAAAACAAACTTCAGAATTGAAAAGTTCATCTCTTGTCGATTCCGGTGATATATAACATCATGTATTTTTCTTTTCAGAAACACCCTGAATCACATTTTGAAAATCACTACTCTGCTAAGAGTGTTCAGGTCTGTATTTGAAATAATTTCAAAAATTTTAAAGTTTAAACTTTAGGAAATAAAATTTTTAATTTAAAAGACTCTGCATGTCAGTTTCTTGGCAAAATAATTTTAAAATGAAAATTTTTAAATCATTTTATTTTTCCAGGCCTCTTTAATTTTGGGTCAACTCCAAGTTTGACCAATGCCACATGTCACTTTTTGATTGGCTGTTGACTCTTGTCGGGTTCCTGAGTTTTTTGATGACCTTGCTATGTTGCTAGCCGGATTTTTCAAGATTTTTCGGCTAGCAAGGTAGCGACCACTGCATTTTTGGACTTTTTCGATCGAATTTGAATTTTTTGACAAACTTGAATTTTTCGGCAACGTTTTTGGATTTTGCTTCAAAATTTAACATAGGCGTCCTACCAGTTGGCCGACCACAAGCCCATGCACATGTGCTGGCTTTCACAAAAGCCTCTTGTCTTTTAGACATTATAAGATGTGTAAGCCTTTGTATTTAAAGACATAAGAAAATCATTTCCCACTCAATGTGGGATAATACTTGCTGCATTTTCCTCAACTCCCCTGTAGATGTTGATTTCTACAAAATTAAGAGCTATCCAACTCCTTTGGCATGAGTTTCTTATTCTAAACGTGGAGCTCCATCCTGCTGGTCATCTTTTGCTATGAATCTACGAACTTTTTATGGTAGTAGTCATTTCTTATGCACATGGGCATTTATAATGCTGATATCCCCTTCAAAAATGTGGATGCACCTTTGGAGAAGCCATGGGCTTGAAAAATGTGGGTTGTTTGCTTCCTTTTTTATGCACATATGGTCTTTTATTCATTGCTTGCTGCAAAAACGTGAATAACATGCTGCCTTGAGCTTTGTTTCAGTAGCAAATCTGTTCATTTTTCTAAAAATCGTGGATGTTTCTTCCTCAGTGGATGCTTGCTGCTGTACTCTTTATTTTCTCCAGACATGGAGCACATATTCTATGTTGAAAACTACCTCTCAGCTGCAACTTTCAAATTGAGACTACAATGTGGGAGAGAGCAGCCTTTATGCAATCTTTTCCTTAAATCAATGTGCAAACTCACAACAAAAAGCTTCATTGTGCTTGTGGATTTTAATTGATGTGGAAATTTCTTGATTAATACAATCTTTTGAATTTGCTAGCAAATCAACATCATATTGTGATCCTCTAAACCTCTTTAATGGAACACTTTCCAAATTCTCTCTTTCTTGAATCTTCACATGCTCCTTGTATATTGCTTTTAAGAAACCATTTCCACCATTTACTTTGTCATAATATTGAATCATATGCATAATGATCATCAATTCATTATTTTAAACTCACTTTTAATCAATTCTACAAATTGTGAATTAGTGTCTGGAGGCCTGCCGGTTGTAATTAAAACTTGATCCAATCAAGTTACCAAGCCACGAAAATCGGCATGAGTGTTCAATTCGGCATACTCTATCACACTGCAAATTTTCAACCCATAATGGATTCCCAGTCAAGAGATTTTAATTGCCGAACGTCCATACTTAAATTACCATGCAGGCAAACAATGTTAAAAAACATAAACTGGGCTCGGGTTCGGCATTATAAACTGGGTTATTGATCACTTGGGGTTTTGAAAACTAGGATATAAGTTCTTTGCCATGAAGAGAATATAATTCCATGTTTTGGTCTCATGACGAATCACATGGCACATTTGGCAAATTTTCGAAAATAGGCACTTGAAAATTTTATCTGAGAAATGTGTCAAAAAGTAATTTTTGGCAAATGTACGGACATAAGAAAGTATGCAAATGGATTTTTCATGACTTGGGAACTAGGATACTTCAAGGATTTTTAGGAGACAACACAATGATATAATCCATTTCAGCTCACCAATCATAGGATCAAAGTTATAATGTGCCGAACAAGTGTACAGATCAATCAGGATACCTTAGCCGTAACAAGATAATATAAACTGCATTTTTGATCATATTAGCAAACTGATCAAATGGATTCAACATGATCTCAAAATTGGAACATATGAATTGTTTTACCCCTATAACACAATGCAAAAAGAATTTTTTCATTTGGGTCAACTGGGTCAAAGATATGATTGGTCAAACAGGGCTTCCCAAAATTTGAACTTGTCAAATGCACAAAACAATAAATGACCAACTTTGGGGGGTGCAAAACTTAGACAAATGGATTTGAAATGACTTGAAAATTGAAAAATAGGTTCTTTGTTATGCCTACTAAACATCACCAAAGTGGTTAGTCATGACACATTCCTGGGTAAAAAATATTCAAATGCAAACTGGGCCTCTGATCGCTATTTGACACGGGTAGAATTGCAAATTTTGAAACTAGCTCAAAATGGGACTTCACAAAATGGTTTGAAATGTCAGTTTAACTTCATAGAACACATAGATACGCTAAATGAAAGGTGTTAGAAGCATTAAACACCTCTTAGGCCTCAAACTAACAATCGGGTACAATCTCATTTAAAAGCATTTAAGGGCTTGATTTTCTCAATGGTTCTCAAAATTGACCATGCAATTTTTAGTCCCAACAGTCCCTAAGGGTCATTAAATGCCATAGGGCAACGATCTTTGATGGGGCATATCTCAAAGCTTGTGTGAGTTATGGATACTATTCTAGTTCCTATAGGACCATGTTGCAGAGACCTACAATAACCTATCTCACTTTTTGGAGATCTTACTCCATTTTGATTTTGCAATGCCATGTCAAGTGATGTTGAAACTTGTAGTGTTGGCCAATACAAAGTTGCCAACTGCCAAATCTCTCTCACCTTTCATCCTAAGATTGAACTATTTATTTTGTTAGCTCCGAGTGGCTAGGTAAACCCTATCCCCAACCTCTTCCTATCTTGTTGAGCACTTGAACCTTCTCAGGCATGCTGAACCAAAACATCCCTAAATGTCACTAAATGCCATAGGGCAATGATCTTTGACAGGGCATATCTCAGAGCTTGTGTGAGCTATGGATGTGATTCTAGTTCCTATAGGACTGTGTTGTAGAGACCTACAATAACCTCTCTCTCTTTTTGGAGATATTACTCCATTTTGATTTTGCAACACCATCTCAAGTGATGTTGAAACTTGTAATGTTGGCCAGTACAAAGTTGCCATCAGCCAAATCTCTCTCACCTTTCATCCTGGGATCAAACTGTCTATTTTGTTAGCTTTAGGTGGCTAGGTAAACCATATCCCCAACCTCATCCCATCTTTTTGAGCACTCAAACATCCTCGGGCATGCCAAATTGAAATGTCCCTAAGGGTCACTAAATGCCATAGGGAAATGATCTTTGATGGGGCATATCTTGGAGCTTGTATGAGTTATGGATGAAATTCTAGTTCTTATAGGACCATGTTGTAGATACATACAATAACCTCTCACACTTTTTAGAGATCTTACTCTATTTTGATTTTGCAAGGCCATCTCAGGTGATGTTGAAACTTGTAGTGTTGGCCAGTACAAAGTTGCCAACTACCAAATCTCTCTCACCTTTTGTCCTAGGATTAAAGTCTTTATTTTGTTAGCTCCAGGTGGTTGGTTAAACCCTATCTACAACCTCATCCCATCCTATTGAGTGCTCGAACACTCTCAAGAACACCAAACCAAAATGTCCCTAAGGGTCATTAAATGCCATAGGGAAGTGATCTTTGATGAGGCATATCTCAAAGCTCATGCAAAGTATGGATGTGATTCTAGTTCCTATAGGACCATGTTGTGGATTCCTACAATAACCTCTCTCACTTTTTGGAGATCTCTCTCCATTTTGATTTTGTGATGCCATCTCGGGTGATGTTGAGACTTGTAGTGTTGGCCAATGCAAAGTTGCCAACTACCAAATCTCTCTCACCTTTTGTCCTAGGATTGAACTATCTATTTCATTAGCTCTAGGTGGCTGAGTAAATCCTATCCCCAACCTCATCTCATCTCACTAAGCACTCAAAAGTTCTTGGGCACATTGAGCTAAAACATCCCTAAGTGTCACTAAATGCCATAGGGCAGTGATCTTTGATGGGGCATATCTTGGAGCTCGTGTGAGGTATGGATACAATTCTAGTTCCTATAAGACCATGTTATAGAGACCTACAATAACCACTCTCTCTTTTTGGAGGTCCTACTCTATTTTGATTTTGTGATGCCCTCTCAGGTGAGGCTGAAACTTGTAGTGTTAGCCAGTACAAAGTTGCCAACTGCCAAATCTCTCTCACCTTTCATCATGGGATTGAATTGTCTATTCTGTTAGCTCTGGGTAGTCAAGTAAATCCTATCCCCAACCTTGTCATATCTTATTGAGCACTTGAACATTCTCAAGCATGCTAAACCAAAATGTCACTAAATGCCATAGGGCAACAATCTTTGATGGGGCATATCTAGGAGCTTGTGTGAGGTATGGATGCAATTCTAGTTCCTATAGGACCATGTTGCGAAGACCTACAATAACCTCTCTCACTTTTTGGAGATCTTACTCCATTTTAATTTTGCAATTACATCTTGGGTGATGCTAAAACTTGTAGTATTGGCCAATACAAAGTTGCCAACTGCCAAATCTCTCTCACCTTTCATCCTGGGATTGAACTGTCTATTCCATTAGCTTTGGGTGGCTAGGTAAACACTAGGCCCAATCTCATCCTATCTCATTGAGCGCTCAAATTTTCTTGGGCATGCCAAACTGAAACATTCCTAAGAAAGATAATGACACATTAAGGGGCTTACAAGAGTTCATAAGTTTCTATTTATCTCCCCCACATTGAAAATATCATGGAGAAAACATGGTGTGATGTGTAGAAGGAGAAGATTCTAGAGGACTCATAACTTTCCGTCCTTGTCATAACTCATGATCTTAAGGGTTTATTAGAGGTAGGCTTAATATGACACATATTCTAATGTGCCATAGGTTTATAAGATTGTGTCAAAACTATCAAAGGAATCATAGAGATCACTATTTTACATCATTATGAGGATTTCTTGAGGATCATATCTTATGCAATGTCATATTTCTAAATAGAAAAGAATACATTCACTACCTCTTGCATTATCATTCAAAAATACCAATCACATTAATATGCTCCTAAATGATAGATTTGTAAACTATGATGTTTTTTAGTTCATTATCTCATATTGAATAATGTTTTAGATCCTTTAAAGAAGTGTTCTTTTGATAGTTGTGGGTATATGTGACCCTCACCAATGTATGATAGTTTCATGAGAGGCAATAAAAAAGAAGTCAAAGTAAATAGATATATAAAGTACAAAAGTATATGATGTAGGAGCACCCTTCCAAGGCTCACATCATTTCATTTTGGTGTGATAAACTTCTCTTAAGAAGTATGTGAATACAATAAGAGCATATAGCTCATGCTTGTGTGTTCAAGCTAGGATAGGTTTTCAAGTTTCCTCCTTCATCTTTGTTGGGAATGGTATCTTGACCTTCAGTTGGAATCATTCTAAGTTCTTTTTGTTTCCATTTTGGTGAAAGGTTGAGTTAGGAGTTTCTATTACATTTTGGTCATATGTATGCATTAGAAGACCTCAAAAGGTGGATTATTTGCTTTAAAGGCCAAAATGCTTAGACAATACAATATTTTGCAAAAGTTGTCACCATATGCTATAGATGGCATTAAGATCTTTGAGGTCTTAGATGAGGCAAGTTGATGAAATTTTTAACTCCTAAGGATGTTTGGGGAAGGCCTAGTAATGATCTCTAAATGTGGAAACAAGTAATGTTACTTGGGCAATAAAAAATGCAACAACTTTTAAAAGTTGCTCAACAACTTTGTCCTTTGTTTAAGAAAAGGTTTAATTTTTATAATGGATTAAAATAAAGTCTTGAACCTATTAAAAAAAAAAATGGAGGTTATTTTAGGCTTGTAAGACCCTAAAAAAAACGTGGTTAATTTCTTGATACTACTATTATATGGATTCAACAATTTGTGCATTTTTTTTCATCAATAATACTGATTTTTGCCTTGTTTTGAAGAAATTTTAAATTGTGACTATGATTTGGTTGGATGATATAAATATCCTTCATTATTCATGCATTATATCAGATCTATAACCAATTTTTATGATGTTTTGTAAATTTCTTTAAAGATCACTATTTGCTGTCTAGTTTTGAGTTCTCAACAATGAACGAGCTATAGCTCTTTTTTCCATTGTGGGATTTCCATGGCCTTATGGATTCCAAGACTAAAAACTCTAATGTGTAACATATTTCAAGCAAGGGCTCAAAAAATGTGTGCAAACAATTGTTTGCCAAAGCCCTAGGCAAGCTAGGCAATGCTCGACTAGGAGCAATCAGCAAAGAAGTAGTTCTCAAGAGCAAAGTATAAAGATTCAAGACTTTCCCTTTGGAGGGATTCAAGAGGGATATAAGAAGATTATTTTTGGAAGAGGATAAGTTTCTATGAGTTGAATAAGGTGTTCAAAAGTTGAGGACAACAGGAAGACCCCAAAACCCTCATTTTTTTACATTATTTTTGTATGACTTTTTGGTGGCCTAAGAGCTCAAAAGTATATGAGTATGGAATGTGTGAAAAAAAAATTTTTAAGGCTAGGTCTGATGAATCCCTAAGGGTAGTAAGTTACTAGCCTTATAAATTTGGGTGGGGGCCTAATTAGGGGCTCTTTTAGTAGCCTTTTTGTGAAGAAATCAAGAAATCAGGTATGAACCCATTGTTATTATCTATTCAAGCATACTATAAGTGTTCCAATAGCACCTTAAAACTCATCAAAAGCTTGGTTGGACTAGGTATTATTGTGGAACCCTAGTAGACCTACATATGTATTTTAGAAGAATTGCACTCCTAAGAAAATAAGTGAGTCATGGAGCAATTTTTTATCATTTCACCTAGTGGGAAGGTTACAAAGGGTCATGGGATGTTCTAAGTTGTAGAAAATCCTAATCACCAAGTTAGGTGTTAGGAGAAGACCAAGATCTTAGCGTGGATCAGTGACATAGACTAGGTAGTCTACCCTAAACTTTTCCTATCAAAAATCATATTTTAGAATGACAATAAGTGAATAGACTCTACAAAATGCATTGAGGATAGTTTTCCAAAGAGAGAGACAAGAAACTCATACGATATGCACAAATAAAGAGTAGATAATGGTAAATAAATATCAAAGTAGAGAACATTTTTCGAATATGATAGGGAATGACTATGTTTTTGTGTTACATTCCAAGTAATGATTAGTTGGGATGTACATCATAGACTAAGCGAGATGATATTCATGAAGAGTTTCAAATAAAAGGCCACTATAATTTTCAAAACAATGTTAATGATAACCAATGCATAAGGGAAAGGTATTACGAAGGAATGAGATCAAAGGAAAATATTCAAGGCAACAATAGTGAGTGTGATGAAAAACTTTTTAAACCTTTGTAGTTGTATAACTATCAACATCTCTTGAAAAACTCTTAAATCTTTATCAAAATGCTAATTTCCATGAAAACAATGACATGGTATTAAACTTAATAGTTGTGTTCATTTCTAGGGCTTTGTGGTAGGGTTAAAGAAAGTGCAATCATTTCCTATTTAGATGGAATAAGTAAAAGAATGTCAAGTGGCAAAGTATGATCATGAAAATCTTTAAAATCATTCTAACTTTTCTTTTAACTAAGCACAACAATAGTGCTAGGTCCAAACAGTGAAAAAGTACATGTGAGGAGCCTATGTAATAGTTATGTGCAAATGGAATAGAGGTGACCAATTGAGATCAATGATTGATTAAAGTATAATGAAAAACCTCTTAAAAGCTAGTTTACTACTATGTCACATAGATTATAGTCATATGGTGAAAAGCATGGAGAACCGTTATGGTAGAGGTATATAAGAACTAATTTAATGGATCATATAATAAAAAATTTAACAAAAAAAAGACATAGTAAGACAACAATCTTAATAAATCTAGTAATCATGTGCAATAGAATAGAAGAAATTTAGTAATATTTATAGTAGAAGTAATAAATTAAAATGTTTCAAGGATATTTTAACAAAAAACCTAGTTATGTACATGCAAGATGACTCACAATCAAATACTACAATGAGTTGTAAAGTTGTGAGTTAGTTAATAAAGTGATAACTATGAAGGAACAATCATAGTTCTAAAGCTATGAAGAGGAGCTCCAAATGTCATTAAGGTGGTGGTAGGTTGGTATTTTGAGGAAACTTATTATCTACTCCTATTTTTTCAATGTTTAAATTTATTAGAATAAATTTACAAGTTTCACCTAGCATGAACTGAGAATTCAACAAAGGCTTTCAAATATTTTTGCATACATGTTAGTGCACTAGTGATCTATGGCGATTTTGAGGTTGCACTATATCAATACATTATTCTATTGTTATGATGAATGGTGATCTAATTATTAAGAAACTAACAAATTTAGAGGTCCAAAGATGTGCAATTGTCATAGCATTAAGGATAAGACATTGAAATAGTGAGGTTTTCCCTTTGGAGAATGTGATAGTTATAGCATTATGGCAATAGTAGTGTTAAAGAAGATGACAATAGGCACTCCAAAATTCATGGCCTAAATGAGAAAAGGGGTTCCAAAATATGTATTATATTATGCAAGCAAGGGCCCTGAAAGTGAGTGCAAATAATTCTTTGACCAAGCCCTAGGTGAGCTAGGGACTGCCAGCAAAGAAAGAGCTCTCAAGAGCAAAGCTTGAAGAATAAAGACTTTCCATTCAGAGGGATTGAATATGGGTATGAATAGGTTCTAACTTGTGGAGGAGGATTCCTAATGAAGTGTGGAAGGTGTCTTAAAAGTGGGGACAACAAGAAACCAAGAAAGCCCTACCAAACCCTCAATTGTGTTAGTTTTGTTATGCAGTCTGTACACACCCTAAGACCCTAAAAATCCTTTAGCATGGGTTCTATGTATAAATTGTTATTAAGGAAAAAGGTTTTGAAATTATAAGACAAAGGAGCTATTGGCCCTAGAAATCTAGCTGGAGGCCTAATTAAGGGCTCTCCTTGTAGCCCTTTTGTGAAGAAATCTTGAAATTGGGTACAAATCCATTGTTTTTATCCATTCAAGCATAGTACAAGTGTTCCAATAACACCTTAGGACATCATATAAACCTTGGTTGGACTAGGGAGTTCTATGGTACCCTAGTAGACCTATAAAACCTTTGGAGGGATACTGTTCCTAGAAGAGAAAGGGAGTGATGCTTCAAGTTTGGATCAGTTAACCTAGTGAGGAGGTTAGGCAAGGTCAGTGGATGTTCTAGGTAGCAAGAGATCCTATAAATCACATAGGTGTATAGAAAACACCAAGATCCACATATAATATACAAGGCTGCATGGGGACGAGGGTACTTGGGGTACTTAGGGTATGGGTATGGGTACAACTATTTTTTATACTAGGGAATGGGGGTACTTGGGTATGTCAAACTTTATTTTTAATTATACTTTTATAATTATAGAAAACTTGAATTTATGAGTCATGACAATGATTTTTCAAACCAAGAATAGTGTTAAAGTTTGCAAATGTAATGTATTGTTTTAACTTTTAGATTTTTTATATGTTTGTAATAATAAATTATGATAAATGTTTAGATGCATAACATAGAAGGTAGGCTTTAAACATGAACAAGAAGATCATAAATCATATGACAATGAAATATTGCAAATGATAAATTTCTAGCTTTAACATTGATAAAGTCTATTACTGATCAATATTGTATCAAAAATTCAAACTGATTAGGTATTGAATTAAGCCTGATAAACAAATAGCAGAGAAGGAAAACTTTAAACACGAACAAGATCATAAATCATATGATGATGACATATTGGAAATGATAAATTTATGCTTAAACAGTGCTGAAGTTTATTGTTAACCAATATTCTATCAAAGTTTCAAACTGATTAGGTATTGAATTAAGCTTGATAAGCAACAATCTCATACACAAACAAAAAACTAAAAGAAAAATCCAAAATCTCAATCAAGGTCCTTATCTATGATGCTCTCCACTAAGTACTCGGTACTTGGGTACATGGGTATGAGTACCAAGGGTGTGGGTACAAGTACCCATGCAACCTCATAATATATTATGATAACCAATAATTTCATACATGAATGAATGTATAATATATTATGATAAACAATAATGTCATACATGAAGGAAAATATAATATAGTATGTTAACCAATAATGTCATACATGAAGGAACATATAATATAGTATGATAACCAATAATGTCATACATGAACAAACATATAATATAAAATGATAACCAATAATGTTATACATTAACAAACACATTATATATTATGATAGCCAGTAATGTCATACATGAATAAACATATCATATATTAACCAATAATGTCATAAGTCTAATAACGTCATGCATCAAATAAATGTCATACATCAAATATAAAATGTCATATATACATCAAATGTATATCAAATATGTCCACTGACATAAAATCCAACATATTTGTCTGTTGATGCCTATACATGTATGTCTATCAACTATATCTTCTCCTTCCATGAGGAGAAGGGAAAAAATCTCTAGAGGTCTTCGATTGTCATGTGGAAGGAGATGGTGGTGATGATGGGGCCTTCCTCACATGCTTGCTCATCCTCTTATTGAGGCTCTTCTCTAACTCAAGATGATACAAACAAAGTAGATATGAATCAATAATTATTATACATTAAAATTAAATATATGTACACACAAAATTAATTATTTTCTTACTACCATCATATAGTCACTCTGCAAGTCCACCTTGAAGGCTTGTGGATGATCAGGTGTGACAAGACCCTACAACAATTCAATCAATATAATCATTTATAAATAACATTAGAAATTTTGATACTAACTATTATAAACAACAACTAAAACTAAGAAAATTATTTCATACCTTAGTTAATGGCTATGAACTAGCCATAGCTGTAGCCACTCCATGATCAATGGACTACCAAAGATGAGGAGTCTCAGATGTCAAGAGATACATGTCATACAATACACATTACATGTAACATGAAACATGAAACAAATATAATCAAAGGAATTAAATTAACATGAAACAAATGTACCTCTATGAAGCTTGTATCACATCTAGGCTCAGACTCCATAGTGAATGTCGACAATCCTATAGAGAACTGATGCACATGCATAGATTTTTTTTGTCAATCCTTCATATGGTTACTTAATAAATATATGTATTGATGATTAAATTGATACATACCTCTAGATTCATCAACGAGACAAAAAATGGGGCCAAGGTATTGCTACTAGGGCAACCAACAATCCGACCCTAAATTTTGAATAATGTCAATACATGCTAATTAATTAGTCATTCACTATACATATGAAATGTGATCAAATTAGTTTATTATAATTGTAATTTACCTATGTGTCAATGCCAAATGTCTCATTTAGGAAAAGATCAACCACTAGCCCATCATTTTCCCCATCTTCAACATGACTGCCAAATGTGCATAAGGATCCACATGATGTGCACATGTGACTATGATGTGCAGAAGGCTCCTCCTCAACTAATGGACTCATGTAATGAATGAGGGTCTATGTCAAAGCACTAATAATCCCTAGAGTGTTGGCCTCTACATGTTCCTTCACAATAGAATGAATAGTCACATGCTTAGCCTATGGCTTAACCACAAGTGCCCTAACTACATTAGGGTCATGATGTTCCCTCAGCATCTCAAATGATGACCCCCCACCTCTACCCTGATAGTCTAATATATCAAAATAATTGGAGATCTCCCCAAGGATAAACTCACACTACAATTTCCTTAAGAAATACATTGGGACCTCATGATTATTTCAAGGAGGGGCATCAAAAACCATCCACCATCTATCCCAAAAATGATTTCTAATACCATCATGTATGCACCAATGGATGGGGAACCATTTAGTAGTCTCTCTAACAGTATCTTGTTCACCAAGCTTTCTAAATAATGCACAAATCCTACCTTTTGGTATATCCTTTTTTTTAACATCTTGATATGATAAATTATTTGTATAATATCTTTTTTTTCATCCCTCTTAACTCTCCAAATATCTAACTAACCACTAATAGAAGCTATGTGGGTCTTAATGGACTTGAGGGAGGATGCCAATTGAGCTCTCATTGGATTGGTTTGCCCACAAGATTTCAACCTACAAATGAGTGCTTCTAATTCATTTTTTCCTCTTTTTGTTTCATTTAAAATGTTTTCTTGTGTGCCAGGAGGAGGTCTTGCAATCGGTTTGGGTTGTGGAATTTTTTGTTCTTGTTGAGGGTTTTGGTTTGGATCTTTTTGAGGGTTTTGGTTATGATCTTCTTAGGGATTTTCTTGTTCAATATTCACATTTCTTGATAAGAAATCAATTTAAATCTAAATAACTAAACAAATTTAAAGAAAAATTGAAAAAAAAAACCTACAAAACAATATTAAAAACATATAAAACAATACAAAATGAAGGTTAGAAAACATACGACATGCTTGTGATCTTGAACTTTGACAGTGAGGAGGCATATTAGCAAGGCGATTGTGAGAAACCTTCTATTCTCTCAATCTGTCTATGCACTATGTGGAGGGGAAGTAGGAAAATAGAGAAAAAATGAATGAGCTACAGGTATGTAGCCCATTTATAATAATTTGGGTTTTTATAAAGAACATACACACTATAGCGTGTATGTGCTATGGCTCAGGATACCCAAGCCATCGTGCATGCATGCTATTGAAAATTAGAAAAAAAAGGTGTCACCTTTTTTGCACCACAACTTGTGCACTTACCCAATTGTAAATCCATTTTCATGGTGACATTCATTTGAATGTTTGTAAGTCCTTTAAAATAGGCCACTCAATTGAGAGGTGATAAGGTATAGATGATCTTTGGTGAAAATCCCCTAAAAGGGTCACATTAACAATGTGTATGTAACCTTTAACCAAGTTGAGTAGTGGTCATCAAGCTATTCCATTTTTCACCAAGCGCATTTAAAGTGAATGAAGCAAGAATAGTATTAACCGATCAAGAAAAATGTTAATTGAGATTAGTATTGACAAAGTGAGTGTAGAGATAACTGAGCAAGGAAAATAAGAATTTTTCTAGGAGATTTAATTGAAGGCTAACATTTGATGAAATATGGATTGATCGATAAGTTTGTACTATAAGGATGACATTTTTATAAGATCTATGGTTGGAGAAAGTAAAAGAATGTTTGATGAAGGCAATTTAATGATTTTAAATGGAACTCAAAGTTCAAGGAGAAAGTGTGATACTTGAATGTCTAGATTCAATGTATCTTAGTTGGATGAAGATTAGATGACTAAAATTAAGTAGAAAAACATAGGAGAACCTAGTGAAGTGATGATAAATTTTCTATTTAAGGGATGAATACCATGTTCAGTATTGTTGATCATATTATTTGTGAAGAAGAATATAGAAGGTGAAACTGAGAAAAAAAACATTGTGAGATCTAGCAAGTGAAGTGAAAAGTTGATGTGTATGTGAGTGGATCAACCATAAGGAAGAAAGAGGATGAAGAAAGGAAAAAGAATGAGAAAAATAGAGATCTAAAATAGGAAAGATAGTTGCATTACTTATCATATCATTGCATTGTTACTCTCTAACCATTATAGTAGAAAATCTTTTAATCGAGTGGACTCAACAATCTTAATTGTAAATCCATTTTCATGGTGACATTCATTTGAATGTTTGTAAGTCCTTTAAAATAGGCCACTCAATTGAGAAGTGATAAGGTATAGATGATCTTTGATGAAAATCCCCTAATAGGATCACATTAACAATGTGTATGTAACCTTTAACTAGGTTGGCTCCTAAGAGAGCTCACTTCGAAAGAGTGCAAATTTTGGGTTGCCAATTTCAAAGTTATTTTTCCATTTACAAAGTTTCCACATTAAAAT
The DNA here is from genome assembly GCA_028749045.1 of Cupressus sempervirens. Classification (NCBI taxonomy): domain Eukaryota; kingdom Viridiplantae; phylum Streptophyta; class Pinopsida; order Cupressales; family Cupressaceae; genus Cupressus; species Cupressus sempervirens. The sequence goes on from CM053787.1 coordinate 32,447,048, forward strand.
ACTTGTGTGAAAATGTGTAGATGTTTATTGTGTTTCATGTTCATTTCATGTTTACTAGTTTCATGATGCAACTCAAAATATACATAAGGTTAATGAAGTTTACTCTAATACTCAGTATATATAAGTTGATAGTTTATTGGTGAAGATTGAATTCAAGATTAGTGTGAAGTTTGATATTTTAACTAAGCTTGTGAATTGAATGTTTAAGTTTTCATGTCTTTGGAAAAGTGTTTAAGGACCCATGGATAACTGATTCATCCCTTGTTACCCAATATATATCAAGTTAATGTTATTCAACCCTTTTAAACAAGTCATGTCATCAAAGCTCATATCAAATCACTCAAAAATATATCTAATCTATTACATTATAGTATAGTGTCAAGGGGCATATAAGGCTTATCAAGAACTATATCAATCTCATATCATCTTCTTAGTCTATTAATTGGCTTCATTAAAACCCATATCAAGTCAATTATCTTTCTCAACCTCTTAATAGTAATCAAGTTCATCAAGACCCTTATCAATCTAATTATTCATTTCTAACAATGGTTTAGGAGATTTATGACCATGATTAGTTTCATTAGAATCCATATCAAACTAAACATGTGGTCTATCTTAAATCAATTTTTGTTCAATCAAAATTGAAGTCAATTTCACTTTCTCATAAATAGTTTGATCACTTCATATAAAACTATTCTATATTTGAACATTAGACATACTTTGAATTAATTCCTACTCATATATTAATTCATAGAGAGGAAAATGTAATCATCTAAAATTAGTCTCATAATTCATAGACCCCTAATATAAATTATTGATCACAATAAACAAAAAGTCCTAACCAAAAGGAAAATTAATTTATACCATTATTTTGATATGATCATCAAAATAGCTTAATTCATCAATGTTTGCAAAATCATCAAAACTAAATTAATTGCTAAATATCAACATAAAAGTTACAACTAAATTAATCCAAATTTTACTTAATTAAATATCTTATAAAAATAATTAAATTGAACCTATTTTCTATTTGCACATGAAAAGGGAATAATTTGATTAAATTGAATTAAAAATACAAAACTTGAGAAAAATAATGAATTATCCTCTTAATTATTCTCAAAATTATCTAAAGTAAGATTAAATAAGATATTAGATTCAAAAGTTGAGCTGCATAATTTCATAAATCAAACAGGGGAAAAAATTAGTTAACTAAACTATGCATAAATCAATAAAGAAAGTTAGCTAAAGAATGCATAAATTATGAAATGTGATAAAGTTGTTAACTCATGTATTTTTTAATCTTCTAAAATCAATCAAAAAGTAACTATTAACTTAGCTTTTATCTTTCAGATAATTTGATTAGTACATTCTTTTTTATCTCAACTTCGGATTAATCTTGATCACTATTGATTCTCCCTAAAATCAAGGACTCTCATTATTTATCATGTGCAATTAAAGAGAAAAATTCATTGAATTTTCTCTAATGATATTTTGCAACACAATTGTGATATTTCCTTATTGTTATCATTCTAGAATATATTTGCATACCATGGCTACTATAGAAATCATGTTTCCTTCATAGCTTAGATTTCATCATTTTTTTTGCTCTAGATTAATTTCATCCTTATTCACATCACAAAAATATAGATTAATCTTGCATTCATTGAAATCCTTCATCTTTGTGTACTCAAGTCATTGAATTGCTTGATAAATATGAGGGAGCCCATACTTAGGCCAGTTAGGAAGAAATAGATTTCTCTATCATGGTTATATGCTTTGTTTATCTTATATCATGTATAATCATGGAGCTAATAATATATCAAAGTGTTTGTGTGTGAAACCACTTGCAATATAAAAAATTCACTTGCAAAAATGCAAATATGTATAAGAATTAATGAAAAATTACTTTATCTAATGGATTGATTAGACAACATTTAAACATTGAAGTGCAAAATTCTCCTAGGGGTGTGGTAACACCCTTTCCAATATTGATGAGACTAAGGATAAAAAAATTGAGTGGTGACTACAAAAAAAGCACCTACCATCACTACCTTAAAGATTATAAACATCAAAGAGCCCCCAATGAACTATCGAATAGGATCAAACACAAAATCATGCAAGGGAAAATAAATCCAAATGCACCCTATGAAATTCTTCAAAGTGTCAAACCCTAACTATGGGCTAGAATCCTAATTTTTTTATAAAATTTAGACTTCCAATGTCCATGCCAAGAAGAAACTTTATCCACACAATTATTTGCACCACCTATGATCATGTATTATCTTCCATTTCCAACTTTCCAAAACTTTGTTTGACACATATGTGAAGTGGTGAATTTTAGGGTATGCATATGTTTTATAATTTACAAATGCTTTTATATCATTTCAAGTACTACATTTGTGCCAATTTGTAGAATCATTGAGAACACATATGTTATTTTTCCTAAAGCTACTCCATATACAATTCCTTAGATTTGGCATTTATAGAATGTACATTTTATCAAAATGACCATCTTTGGGTATTGGAATGTTTAGAATAACTTAGAGGCAGGTAAATAATTTATCCAATGTCCAAATATAAAAATATAACTTTTTAGTACCTCAGCATATACTTATGCATGCATTGACCATTCAATATCTTAAACATTTGCATATTGCTATCCTAGGTCAAAAATGTAAACATGTAACACCACAAAATCAATCACACATTTTGACACAAGGATTTTTTTGTGGAAACCCAATTTGGGAAAAAACAATAGCAACATATCAATTTTCACTCTTTTGAAGTGAGCCCTATGATGAGCCAACCTTGTTAAAGGTTAAAATATACATTGTTAAATATGTCTTGGTTAAAGGATTTCAATAACCCTAATAGGAGTGAGCCTGTTAGAGGACTTTAGAACATCCCATTAACATGTCACCCTTTTAAAGGATTTACTAATGAATATTAAGTCAACATTAGTCCAAAGGATTTATCCAAACTGATACAATTGTTAGAGAGCAATAATAGGACTCAATCTAATAATTAAAAAAACTCAACTGTAGATTAAAAATCTCACATTCATTCCTCCATTCTACTTGTCATTCATCCTCTTCATCTTTGACATCTTGTTCACCCTTTAAAAATTCATCCTCTTAAGCCTTCTTACTTAGTATGCCAACTACATACTCTTCCCTTTGCTTGCCAAATGAAGCAATACCCTAGACTTCTTGTCTTAAGTTCTTGTACATGACACTATTGTTTTTGGCTTGCTATCTCCTTATATAGAGAATTTAGGTCTTTTTTGGCTTAACCACAATCATACATTCTAGGTATAGGTAAAATTCATTGAATCTACCCACTTTTCCATTTTATCCCCTTCTAGAAACTTCCTCTATAATCCTCTTTGAATTCATCTCAAAATGGTTTATCTTGAATTCTATACCACTAGCTCATCATAGTTATCTTCCACATGCTTCACAAAATTCAATAAATCAGCTTTATTGGCCTAGATTCATCAAATATTTAATTTAACACATTTTATTGTCATTCAACAATAACACTATTTTCTCTAAAACATTGTCTTCTGATGCTTGACCAACATTAGGTTTCTTGGCATACACTAAGTCTTTACTGGTGCTCAACATGTATACTAAAATTTCTTCACTCAGCACCAACTAGCACATACTAAAGTTACTTTTTAGCTTCAACTAATTGTATCCTTGACTTGCATTGACTTGCTTGGCTTTCATTATTTTCTTGCTCAGGCTTGGCAGACACATTTCTTTACTTAGCCTCCTTCTAGTCTTTACTCAAGTATCCTTTTATTATAGCCCTAAATAGGTAAGTAATACACTATATCATCAATGTCTTACATAGTCTTAGTGCTCCTTTTATACACCAAATAATGCAACCTTTCTCTAGGTTCTCTTGTTATCCTTTCTTTTCAAATCCTCTTCATCAATCAATTAGATGATAGCATTTAGACCAAAGTAAGTCATTGTCTCACCAACAATTTGTAGGTTTGATATCAGTGACAAAATAATGATTGTTCCATGATAGGTTTCATCATTTTTCTTCATTTCAACAATCTCCCTCTTTGGCATTGATGAAAAACTAATACCAACAACAATACCAAAAATAAACTTAATACCTTTTATTGAAATATCTCCCTTTATCAATATGTGTTCCTTCCTCATATTTCTCCCTCATTTGTTCTTGCCCCTCTTTAGCAATCTTTCTCCTTCTCTAATCTCTCTGATATCTCAATAAAATATGATATCTCCCTCAATATATTCTTTAGGTTTTAGGTAAAACTCTCTATTATATTCTCCCTCTTTCTCTTATATCCCCCTCTTTGAAAATAATTCCAAAGACTTGCCATCTATACATATAGATATAATCAATTTAGGTTCTCCCTCTATCACCTTGCATGTGACTACAAATCTTCTATTTTTAGCTCCTTCCTTACATCAGGAAGGTCCTCAAGTAAGATCCATCGTATTAAGTTGTAAAATATGTCATTCAATTCAATTGATGGAGGGCACTACCCTTACTTCTTAAGTAGCTTTGGATAGGGGTATCACCCCTTGTTTACCTCTAAGATATTCATGTACATCCTTAGGTAAAGCTTTTGTGAATATATCAACTATCTATTCTTTTGTATTCACATATTCCATTCTCACTTCTTTGTCTTGAACCAACTCTCTCAAGTGATGATACTTGAATGCAATGTTTTCTTCCTTTGTATGCGTCATAGGGTTCTTGGATATGTATATAGCAATTGTATTGGCACAATAAAGTACCCCAAGTTCAATGATTTCCTCTTTCATTCCTATGAGTAACTATTTGATCCATACCACCTTTGTGCAATTTACAACATCAACCACATATTCAGCTTCAATAGTAGATTGTGAAATAAAATTTTGTTTCTTGCTGGTCCAAGTAACCAATCTTTTTCCTAAGAAAAATGCTTCACCACTTGTACTTTTTTTTGTCATCAATCTTTCTAGCCCAATCAACATTTTTATAGGCTCTCAAATCAAACATGTCATTTTTCTTGTAGTATAGGCCATAGTATTATGTTTCTTTCAAGTATATTATAATCTTTTTAACATCCATTTATTCTCCTTAAGATTTGAAAAAAAATTTGAACCCATCCCAACAACTAGTGCAATGTCAGGTCTGCTATGAACTACATATTGTAATATGCCAATCATAGACCTACAAAATGTTTGATTTACTTCAACATAATCATTTATTTTGGATAGATTGTGTCCTATCACCATAGGAGTACTAAAAGGTTTTTAATATTTCATACCAAAAATTTTCAAGATTTCCTTCACATACATGGATTAAGTGATGTAAATACCATATTTCATTTGATAAACTTGTAATCCAACAAAGAACTTTAGTTCTCCAGACATAGACATCTCAAATTCTTACATCATTTCATTTACAAATATCTTACACAATGCATTTTTGTACAAATTTGTTATAGCTATGATACCATGAAAGAATTTACCTTAGGGAAAGAATAAGCCTAGATCAAGAAGCACAAGACTAGCAAAATATGGACCAAATAATGTATGATCATAACAATATGAGATTAAATAACTAATTCTTTATATATCAGATTATTCAATAATTGATAATTGATGAATGTTGATATATAAGTACAATAGAAGTACCTATATATAAAGGCCTCTAGAATGACTAGGAGTTAGCAAAATGATAAGCCTCACAACTAAGCACACCAAGAGTGGATTATCCTCCATTGAGCATAGGAGTTAGTGTGATGATGAGAGGATAAGCCTACATAGGTGTGTCACATAAAATTATGTTGCAGACACCATGTGCTTAAATAAGAGTGGAAACAACTATGTTGTCTACATAACAACTCAGTTGATAATACAAACTCTAGTGTTGTAGACACCATGTGCTAAATTAGAGTTGCTAACTCATGTGTTGTCAACATGAAAACTCATATGAATATGAATACTCCTAGGTGTCTAACCTAATAAATAATAAAATAATGCATTTATCTGAAGTAAACTTAAGTAAATTGTAAATAATAATTATTTACACTAACACCCCCCCTTAAGTGCAACTTAGGTGAATGAAATTAAGCTTAGAAAAGTTATGATGAAATGCATAATGGGTCCTAGCTACTAGGCCATGTTAGGTACCCATGTAAAATGCAATGAAATCTCTCAACGAATGGAGAAAGAGGGAAAACCTCATAGGAAAAACTCTCCCCCAAAAATAAGGATAAGTACAATAAAGAAAGATGCATGAATGGATGGAGTAATAAAGACCCCCTATTACACCATACATCATGTATATACAATAGAGAATCCCTTGATGAAATCCCCCCCTTAGTGAAGGATTTCATAATGATAAGTTCTTGAAGACAAAAGAAAATCCAATGCCTACAAACAACATTTCTCCCTTTAGGAAGAAGATACACTAGGTATAGGTGCAAGTATGCTTCCCACTATGGATAGGAAGATGGAAGAGGGATCCAAAAGTAGTATGCAGTGGATGCTACCTCTAAAGTCTGCTCAAGTGTCAACAAGTCCTTGATGAATGTAGATGCCATGAACCAATCTGGTGAAGAAGGTGACAAACAAGGTAACATGTCTATGTATGAAAGTAAATCAACCTAAAATGAAAATGAAACATCCTGATAGGAAGATATGGGAAGAGAAGTAATGTAGCCTCCCATCAATAATGAATGCAAACCCACAAAAGAAGCTCCTTGATGACTAAAGAAGTTACACAATGAAAGATAAATGAAGTTCCTCCTTGTAGGAGGAAGTGGTGTCATAGGTGTAGCAAAGAATGCTCTCCAAATAGTAGGAAGAATCGTTAGAAGATATGATGTCTAAGGAAACTGGAATACAATATTTGAAGACTGAGATATCTCCTCTAAAGTAAAGGATTCCTCCATTTGCTATAAAGAAATGTCCACAATCAAGTTAGTCTTGAAAGAAAGCTCAGGTGGTTGAGGGTTAGAGTGTTTCCTCCACAACAAGTGAAGAAGTCTCTTCAACAAAGAGAAGATTGATATCATTAATCATGTCTCCCACATCTTTAATGTAAGATGCCACAAATAGCCCTACAATTTCTAGAAGGAAGGCATCCCATGAAGTTGAAGTAGGAAGACATGGTATATCTTACTGCACTATATCAAGAGTATCTAAGGCTAGAACTTGATCAATAAAAGAAACGAGAGCATCAGGAGGTAGGATCTCATTTGGAGTTGAAGTTACTATAACTGGAGTAACGAAAGATAGAATGTCCTCTAGAAATGGAGGAATTGTGGGATCTCCATATGCTTTCCAAAGAGTCATCCAAATGTCATAAGGATTATTGACCTTCCTAATGACATCAAAGCATTCAACATTGAAACTAAAAAAATGATATCTGAAATTATTTTAATAGGTGGAAAATCAATGGAAGAGGGTAGTTCTTTGGAACATAGATAAGGAAAAACTTCCTTATGCTCTCTTCTTAGATGATCAATGATTAAAGCACTCCATTTGTGATAGTTTCTTTTTGTCAACCTAGGTCTAATACTAAACTAACATGTGAAACAAAACTCCATGAGATCAATAAGTATATGCACCCCCAAAGTGCAAAAATAAGCAATCAACCTCCCCTAGTGCATGATTTGCAACTTTATACTTAGTGCGATTACAATAGCCACTTACCAATTTTGGCCTTAGTGGAATTTTGATTCACTATTTACAACCTACTCTTGGAGTTCAAATCTTGAACTTTACAATGTATCTCAGATATATAACAATTCTAAAGTTTTATCAAAGCATTATAATGTAAAAAAGGACCTAATTCTAAAAGTGATATTTTTGTCCACACAAGCCTATAATCTAATTGTAGATCTAGAAAGTAGAAAAAAAATTATTCACTTTCAAAAAAAAAAAAATGGAACCTGATTTGGAGTCTAGATGAGCCCATATGAAGCAATTGAAGTTGCAAAATGTAGGATTAGATAGGTAGAGTCACCAAAAATTATAATTTTTGACAAATTCATACACCAAAACCAAAAAAAATAGCACCACTAAAAAATTTAGGAAATTCTAGCCAAAAATAAAAATAAAAATCACTTGATTTGGAGCTCAAATGAATAAGATATGGCCTCCCAAAGTTAGACTATCAAGTCAAAACTAAATTTGGAGAGGGGTTTGATTAGCAAACTATGAGATAAAATTTTATATCCAAACAATTGTCATTATAGTGTAATCTAGCTTGTTGATGATAGGCAAATGATCATCAAATTTAATCATGTGCCTAGATGATGTTAGCAAAAAAGCCTTCCTACATACATGGCTACTGACTAGGCATACAGATTTAATGTGGGGATGACATCACTATCACCGAGTAGGATCCATGTGTCACTATAAGTTTTCTAAGCTGAACTATTATACTAGTGACATGGAGCTTTGCATGTAATATATATGTGGCAGACTGTCATGCCACATGAAGGGAGTAGCAAATGTTGCATGGTGAGGTTTTTCATTGCCAAAAAGAATTTGAAGGCAGTGCTAGGATTTTAATTAGTGGCATCAGAGTGACTTTGACCGATAAGAGGGGTTATCATCTAGTGATGGGAGGGTCGACGTTTGTCACTAGTGGCCAGAGTTTTTCAGTGGGTTTTTAATCCCACATATCCATAGGGAACAATTTATATTATGTTTAAAAGTATAATTTCACAGATTTGTGAAGTGAATGTGAGGTCGCCAGTAATAAAAAGCCAGTCATCGTGGTTGAAAACAATGCCAAAAATTTCAAAGATACCAATTGAGAATTTTGAATGGAATATTCCACCGCTTGGTAATGTAAAATGCCAATTTAGAATGGAATATGCCAGATTAATTAAGAATATTCCACCTTTGGGGACTAGGATTTGAACACTCGATTCCTACAAAAAAAATTGTTTGCAGCAAATTTTTTTTCGAAAATACAACTTTGAAAAATACAATAATGTAGAGAAAATAAAATGAGAGATCCAAAAATTTAATTCAAAGATCTAAAATGACCATACCAAATTTATAAATCGGGCCTTCGGGTGTGAGTTTGCCTAAAAAATTTGTCTCAAATTTGACTATGGCCCAACATAGGTGAATTTATAGTCAAATTTTATCGAATCGATACTCCAGACACAAGGGTGAGGTCCACTTTGGCTCTAGAAGCTCTCAATAGTTGTGGATATTTTGGATATGAATCAAGGTGCCCTCAGAGAGGTGAAGCAAGAATGGTCTCCAATGGCTATGAAATGATGCTCCTATGGCTTTGATACCATGTAAGAATTTGGTATAGCTATGATACCATGAAAGAATTTACCTTAGGGAAAGATGAAGCCAAGATCAAGAAGTACAAGGCTAGCACAATATGGACCAAATAATGTATGATCATAACAATATGAGAATAAATAACTAATTCTTTGGATATTAGATTATTCAATAATTGATAATTGATGAATGTTTATATACAAGTACACTAGAAGTGCATGTATATAAAGGCCTCTAGAATGAGTAGGAGTTAGCAAAATGATAAGCCTCACAACTAAGCACATGTCCACCAAGAGTGGATTATCCTTCATTGAGCACATGAGTTAGTGCAATGATGAGAGGATAAGCCTACATAGGTGTGTCATGTAAAATTATGTTGTAGACATTGTGTGCTTAATTAAGAGTATGAACAACTATATTGTCTACATGACAACTCAGTTGATTATGCAAACTCCAATTTTGTAGAAACCATGTGCTAAATAAGAGTTGCTAACACATGTGTCATCAACATGAAAACTAATATAAGTATGCATACTCATAGGTTTCTAACGTAATAGATAATAAAATAATTCATTTATCCTAAGTAAACTTAAGTAAAGTGCAAATAATAATTATTTACACTAACAATTTTGTCCTCCAAATATGATACAATCAACAAATATTTCAGCTAGTAAGATTCCTTTACCTCCTCCTATTTTCAAATATAGATTGATGTTGTCACTAGTCTTCTCAAAACCAATATTTATAAGATAGTTATGTAATCTTTCATACCATGCTCAAGGAGCTTACTTCAAACCATATAAAGCTTTGTGCAGTCTACACACCATGTACTTATTGTTTGGATCAAAAAATCCTTTAGTTTGTTCTATGTAAACCTCTTCTTCTAGTATATCATTCAAAAATGTTGACTTAACATCCATTTTATAAACTTTAAATCCTTTGTAAGAAGAGTAAGCAAGCAGAGTTCTTACTGTTAGAAATAGGGAATACTAGGGGAGGGGGGGTGTGAATTAGTAATCTACAAACTTTTGTCACCAACTAGATATTATCAATTACTTTGAATCATGCATAAGAAATGAAACAAAAAATGATGAATATTAAAAGAAACCATACACAAAGAGAAATCATAATACCATATTTTGTTAACTAGGGAACCTTGGCCAAGGAAAAACCCTACTGGGAATGATGCTGAAAAAGATATACTGATATATATGTTCCTTATTGAAGGATGGACCCTCTGGAGTCAATAATAAAATTTAGTATATAGAGTCCCTATTAGGAGATTCCAACCATGTTAGGAGTTATAGTATATTGTATGCAAGAAGAGCTCACTACACAAACATGCACTTTCAATTACAAGAAGAGCTCACTGCCCAAACAAGTAAATGTACCTTAGGTTCCTCAAATATAGAAGTATAGATGTTGTAACTTCTTCTTAGTTGACCTCTAACCTCAACTCAATCTTCAATCAAAAAATTAGGTTCTCAAAAACTTTGCATATATTGCTTCACGAAAGTTTGCAAATCACTTTAACATAAAAAATCTACACTTGACCTTGCAAGATATCCTTTGCATAAATACCATGCCTTTTCACAATTTTTTTCTAGGTTGGCTAAGACCACAATATACTTTTCCAACTTAGAGTAAACATTTAGGATGTCAAGCCGAATTGGTCAAGTAATTATTATGTAAACAAAATAATTATTTTACCTTTCATTTTGATGTCCTATATATCTTAATTATCATTCTTCCATACTATTTGTACTAATTTCCAAGATTATACACATCATCACCAAAATGTATACTATCTCCATCTAACCTTGCTAGTCATAATATGATGTTAGAAACATTCTACGTATAAAATAATGCATTGTTGTAAACCATTTTCATACTTAGACAAATTTTTGAGTACCAAAAAGTAAGTAACATTATTTTTGAGGTTTACTACAAGTATGTACATCATGTGTTTCCATTAATGACAACATTTACATATCTATATATAGCCAATTTTCAACAATCTCCCTCTTTGACATTGATAGCAATAAAGTAAGGAAAATTGGATAAGTAACAAAACTTCATATTACAAATGCTCCATATTGCAAATGATCCCCCTTTCGATATGATTAATACATACATAACTTACTATAATTTTCTTCTACAACTTCTCCTACTTTGACATCAATGACAAAGGTTGGAAAGTCCAAAAACTATCCAAAAAAAAAGTTTTGTCTACTGTCCAAAACTATCAAAACTTTCTATCTTGCTACTTCAAGCTGATATTATCTTTATAAAATCATCAAAATTTATCTTCAGAATGTTCATACCTTTCTCCCATGTGTCCTTTGCTTCCTTGATGGAAGTGAGCATTGCACATAATGTGTATGATGTAATCTCAACTGCATTAAGGTTGGAGTATGTAAAATTGGAATAAGTGTCCTTTTCTTTGACACATTCTTCCAATTTTCTCTCAATAACTGATGTCTTCGAAGAAATAGATTCTTTGAATTCTGATAGTCCTCTCAAAACTTTTTCTTTATCAAATTGTAGTATGATGATGTTTGAGTGAACATCGACAACGTGTCCTTCAAACTCATCAATCCTGCAAGAGGGTTGTTATATTTGACTAGTTAGAGCTTCTACCTCACTTATCTTCCCTTGAATCTTGTTATCCAACTCTATTGTCAAATTATGAGATAAAGTACATTTGATGTACAGTACCTTACCAACTTTTTGATAGTTTTTGAGTTCCTTGATACAAGTATCAAGATTCATCAAATCATTCTAAATATTCTAGAAAATTGTGCTAAAAATATTAGCATCATGTGAAATGTGAGCCTTAGACTCAAAAACATTCAACAAATTTGTAAAATCATCATCGAATGATTTTACAACTAATTGAGCTCTCTATTTGGGGTCTTTTTCTTTAGGTTTGGTTGAGAGGGTGATGTGTGATATGTCAATCACCTCCATTAATGCTCTTTGTAAACTCTTGACTTTTCTATTCTTCTCAATCAATTTTTTAAAATATGAGATCAAGTCACTTTGATCGTCATCATCATCTATAAGGTTATCAAGAGATATAGGAGTGGATGAGATAGATGCTTTCACCATATATTCCTCTTGTTTCTTCTTTGTTGCCTTCTTTGATTTTCTCTTTTCTTCTTTTTCCTCTCTTTCTTTTCTTCTATTTTTCCTTTTTTCCTTTTATGCTTCTTTCTTTTCTTTTTCTTTTTCTCTCCTCTTTTCTTGTTCTTTTTGCTTCTTCTCCTCCTCAAGCAATTTCAACTTGGCTTCTTCAAATTTTTTTATTTTCTTCTTCTAGCTATCTATTCTCTTGTTCAATTTGTCTTAACTAATCTTTAATATCTACTGAATAAGATTCATGCTAATTGAATGGATCTTCATCAATGTTAACAATAACATTTTTCTAATCAATCTACATAGTATCACCACTTAGTGATACTTCTAAAGTTTTCCCTATAGTTGTAAGTTCTGCCTTTAACTCACTCATCATTTGATTGATGGCTAATTTAGTTTCACTTTGGATAACATTCTTTTATCTTCCCATGAACAAAATTAGCCTCATCTTACTTTTCAAGTAAGGTGCTAGTTTGCTCATCAATTTCTTGATTCCATCTTCATCATCTATCTTGCACATAGTTCTTAGCATTGACTTCCAAAGTTCCATGTCTTCTTCATGAATTGGTGCCTTCTTAGCTAGAAGTCTATCATAGAATTTTTCATTCATGATGCCTTTAATACTCTCAAGTTTCAAGTTATTAAGAATCATATATCTCACAGTAGAGATATCCATTTGTTCTTTCTCAATATCATTGTATAAATCATAGAACTTGTCCATCTATAAAAAATTTCCTTCATTGAAAATGGTTGTGTTTATTTTCTCTATCTTTGGTTTCTATGGTTTCCTTGTCTTACCTAATAGCTTCTTGGAAAAAGTAACCTTTTCTGGTTGTTTGACTTCTTCTTCTTCTTCTACTTCCTCCTCATTAGAATCTTCAATTGTCAACAATTCCTCCTTCATTTTTCCAAGTCCAGTAGCTTGTTGCTTGAATCTCTTTACTTTGTGAGTCTCTACTAACCTCTTAGACTTCTCTTAGGTTCACTAGGTTTCTCTTTTGATATAGTAGCATATGGAATGCTTTTTTCTATAAGAGTTTGTGCAATAGATACACCAGATGCTTCACCAATTCATAGGAGTGTCACATACATCACACCTTGTTTTCCAATATATTTTAGTTCAGAGATCATTTGTCTTACTTCTTGTGAATCACTTTTTGTCATACTAGCCTTACTTAGTGCTTTATTCACCATAGTTTGAACTTTCTTATGAGATGTTTTCTCTAATGATGCCTAATAGGCTGATTGAGTTACCACCTCATAAGTTCCAAATCTATATGAAGCTTGATCTATTTAGGATTTCAACATTAGATCAATGTAACCAATAGCTACATCATCACTCAACTCATAACCTAAGGGCTCAAGAAATGTTTCCCTTGGTTCTACTACTTAAATATATGTTAGATTTGTATCCACCACAAAACATATATCATTCTTAAATCTATCAACAATTGCAGGGGCAATTCTAAATCTTTATTTCATCTCATTCTAAAATGTCCTCATAATTAGATTTCCACTATCAAATATTTTCTCTACAAGATGCCTTCTACACTCATTTTTTATCTTTTCCATAGTGCATCTTTCATAGCTCATAATAGCAATGAGTGATAGAAATGGACATCTCTTAAGCACATGAAAGAAAATGTGATTAATCAGAGTCTAAAATCTAAATAGACCATTCTTAGTCCTCTTAAACCTTTCCAAATTCTCAAGGATTTTCACTCTTAGAATCTCACTCAAATTCACTTGTTCTTTCTCAATACAAATCTTATAAGATGCATAAATGAAACCTACTAACAACTTATTACTTTTGGAACTTGCAAAAATAGAATCTACAATGATTCCACTCAAGAATCTCACATCATGTTGTTTGATGGTGCTGATCACCATTGTCTTACCATTATAAACTACTTTGATGTTAAGTTCCACCTTCTTCTTAACTAATTTCTCTCCAATGGGTACATTTCCTTGCTTACTAAGACTAGTAACCTCATGTATAAAGTTGGAATAAATATCAACTATATCTTCTTCCATCCAAATCTTTCCATTGTGAATTCTCCTTAATATAATTTAAGTCCACTCTTTGATATCAAGTTCATGGTAAAAGTAATATTTGACTAAGCCTAAATCCTTTAGATGTTCATATTCAAACTTTATAGTCATATCATGATTGAAAATAATTTCCATGTCCTTGTTCATGAGTTTACTTCCAACAATCTCAAATTTGCTAGACAAGTAGCTTCCTACATCTTCCAAATATACTACATTGTTCAGAGTAATAGAGAAACCCAAGTTCGGGTTTTCCTCTAAGGTTTTCATAGGAACAACCTTCACTTTGGGTCTATCAACATTTTGAACTACTGACATATCCATAATTACACCAAATAGAAATTTATCCAATAAATTTTGTGCAAGAAATAAAAATACCTTTTTCCAAAGTAGGGTTTTCCTCAAAATTGCCTTTACAAATTTCTTTTAAATATTCTAATCTTCTAAAATGATTCACAATGTGTAAATAATTATGTTTTGTACTCCTTTTATCCAACTTGAACTTGCAATAATTGCGTGCTTCGCTAACTCAAAAAAATTATTAATTACTTTCCAAAATCAAGTATCTTCTAAAGATCATCTATCCAATATTCAAATGCTACCTAAGGATAACTATAGCTTCCATCCATCATTTCAACTTAGTTGAATCAAATTTAATTCATGACTTCAATCTTTCTGTCTCTACATCATCTAACTTTTCCTCAGAAATAATTAATCCTTTTACAAATGCCTCATCAAGTTCTTCTCTAAGTTCACTAACTACATTTGTTCAATCTTCTTTTTCTTTCTTAGTTTTGGAGTTGCTTTCATGATTCCTTCAATCATTTCTGAAATTTCTTCCATTGTTGCTTATTTTCTTGAAGTTTCTTTCATGATTTCTTCTATTATTTCTAAAGTTTCTTTCATTGTTGCTTCTATCCATTTTCCAATACTTTTTTCTATGTCTAAAGTTGTTGCATAACTGACATATTGGGGTTCTACTTCTAGGATTGTATTGATCAATAGGTGCTTGACAATTCTAGGCTATGTGTCCAAAGTTGTTACACTTATAACACAAGATCTTCTTTCTTTCATCAAAAGTTATTCTTTTTCTATTGATAACCTCTCATTAAATCTTCTTCTATCTACATTGTTAGTATTTCTAGACATTCTACTATTCCTTTTATCATTATCATATTTAGGTTTGTTACAATAAATTGCTTTATGACCCATGCAATGACAATGATGACAATAAAAATTCATAACATGATTAAATGACTTATTTGTACAATTTATTTTAATATGACCTATTTCATTACGTGAAAAATACTTACCTCAAAATTCATACCTAATTTCCTTAGGAGATTCCACTTTCTTAGGTTCATCTGATTTCTCAATTTCCTTCTTTGGTCCAACTTCTTTAGATTTATTAGAAGATTGCCTGGATTCAATTGTATCATTAGATTTATCTTTTCCTTTTAGATCTTACCCACTTTTAGGTTTCTTTGTGAACATATTAAATATTTAACCAAGACCAGTATTATCATAAGTAGGCCTTTGTATTGACATAGATTCATCAAGCTTTTCTCTACTAGAATAATGTTTTTCAAGCTATACTTTACTTTGAGTTAGTTAACCTTTCACAGTAGTGTTATACTTTTTAATTTCTTCATGATCTTCTCTTAATGCATCAAGCTCAGATGTCAACCGTGCTAGTGTACATGGTGTAAATGCGTATTCAAGAGACCTTAGTGTAGAATGCAAATGGACTGATGACAAACTAAACTAAACCCAAGATATCATTATCAGAATGTAATCTCTACAAGAATCTCATGTTTCCCTAACTACAACCACCAAAATAGCTCTCAGACTAGCATCTTAGTGATAGTTCTAGAATGGGAGAATGTTGAAAAATGAATATGCAATGAACTAACAAGTGATAAATGATGCTAAATAACATAAGATAATGCTAAAATACTATGAAAAATGCTACAATAAGAATGCTAAATGATGAATCAAAATGTGCTTATAGTGAAAATTCCTAAGACTTGGGTCCTTTTTCTCTTGAATTCTCCTTCTATTTATAGGATTTTAGAAGGGGTTGGGGTAAGAATTTGGGTTTTACCTTTTCACTTGGTGGGTAGAAGTGAAATTGAAAAGGAGCTTGAAAGTCTTGATTGGAGGCTCCATGTGATTTTCATGTCAACAAAAATGTCTCATGAGAGACAAGAGAAGGATCTCAAAAGTCATGATTTGTGGCTAAATAAGGCTTTATTTCAACAAAAATGTCTCATGAGAGACAAGAGGAGCCCAAAAGTCATGATTTGTGGCTAAATATGAATTTTATTTTCAACAAAGTATATGAATTTTATTTTCAACAAAAATGTCTCATGAGAGACAAGAGAAGGAGCCCAAAAATCATGATTTGTGGCTAAATATGACTTTTATTTTCAACAAATATTTCTTATGAGAGACAAAAGAAGGAGCCCAAAAAGTCATGATTTGTGGCTAAATATGACTTTTATTTTCAAAAAAAAAATCTCATGAGAGACAAAAGGAGGAGCCCAAAAAGTCATGATTTATGGCTAAATTTGGATTTCTTTTAATTCTTTATGTAAAAGGAGGATTTTTATTTTGTGAGAATAAATGGATTTATTGATTTAGTAAAAGTTTCATTTATTCTCAAAAGTTTTTCTTTTCCCTCTCCTTTTTTTGAATTTCATCTCGTGATTTTAAATTTTTTTCTCCTCTTTCAAACTTGATTTAGGTCTTATTAATTTGATAGATGATTAATGACCTAATGTAATCTTTTGATTCAAAAGTTTGTTGTGTCTCTTCTAATTTTCTCTTTATTTTGCACTAATTGATCAGAATTGCATGATTTAGGTCTTTGCTAATTTTTGGGCATCTACAGCTAGATTGACTCTAAGATCTGAATTTTTAGTCTTTAATTTAGATTCAACTTTGTTAGGATCACTCTTCAAACTTAACTTTAGATTAGTAATCTTCAACTCATGTTTCAAGATCTTGTACTCTATTTTTAGCTTTGAATATTCATCATCACTATTTTAAAATTTGATAGTGATAGGCTTGGATTTGATATGTTCAATCTTGTCCTTTAGTAGTCCAATGCATACTTTGGAGTCTTCATATCTGTCCTTCAGCTTATCTCTTTCTTCAAGAAGGAGATCATTTTTTTCAAGTGCCTCTTCAAAGTTCTTCATCAACTATTCCATATCCATAGGGATCTTACTCAAGCTGTTAAGCCTCTTGTAAGTAATTGCACTTTGATACCAATTGTTAGAAATAGGGAATACTGAGGGGGTGAATTAGTATTCTAAATTTTTTTTTAGCCAACTAGATATTATTAATTACTTCTAACCATGCATAAGAAAGTAAACAAATAATGCTGAATAGTAAAAGTAACCATACACAAAGAGAACTCATTATACTGTATTTTGTTAACTAGGGAAAGGAGAACACTAATGGGAATGATGCCCACAAAAATTTACTGATATATATGTTCCTTGTTAGAGGATGGACCCTATTAGGAGTCAATCAGAAAATTCAATATATATAGTCTATGTTAGGAGACTTTGAATCCCTATTAGGAAAGTCCAACCCTATTAGGAGTTGTAATATAATGTATGCAAGAAGAACTCGCAGTCAAAACATGCACTTTCAATTATAAGAAGATCTCACTACCTAAACAAGTAACTTTATTATAAGTTCCTCAAATATAGAAGTATAGATGTTGCAACTTCTTCTCAGCTAATCTTTGACCTTAGCTCAATCTTGGATCACAAAATTAGGTTCTCAAAATCATTGCATATATTGATTCACAAAAATTTCACATATCACTGATGTAGGAACATCCTAGGTGTAAAAGCAATCTTGCATCACCAAAAATATTTTATTTTCAATCTTTTATGTTTTAATAAGGATTAGTAGATAGGATGGTTACTATTTATAGAAACTTGTTATTTTTAGTAATTTTTTCATACGAGCTAAAAATATTCTCATTTTCTACATGAAAGTTCATTTTAGAGTTGTAAGTCCACCATAAAAATCTCATTGCTCCAGCTTAAGTATTAGAGAATTTATTACAATTTTTAGGTGGAAAATTTTGTAGAAAAATCTTCAGGCTCACCATTGAAGGCCTTAGAGTGCTGAGATGAGGTCCAAAAACTTGATAGAAGGGCACTAGCACTGCCATTCCAAATCTATAGATCACAAGCTAACATTTTTGAAAAGTGGTTACAATAGCCAATCAAAGCAACGGTTCGAGACTTATGGCCTTTTGAAGTTGGGCTACCCAAAATATCAAAAATAATTATCAAAGATGTATTTGGTTGACTCTATATGTATTTTTAGGGTCTATCAGCCCTAAATATTAAGTTTCATTATCTAGAACCTTCCTAGGTGGCATAAAATTGAATATTTAAGAAAGGATCAAACATTGTCTTGGATAGCTCTGGGTAATAGTTCACAGCTTTGTATTATAGATTATTATAAGTAAGGCCCCCATTTGGGTTAGAAAATTGTAATTGTGAATTTTATAATTTCACATTTTTGGTGATAATAAGAAGTCCATATTTTGTTCTTGCATTTATTGTTGTTTCTCTGTTCATATTTTGATTAGTTTATTGTACTAAGGGGAACAACCTTCATCAAATGGTATCAGAGTTAGAGTTCTTGAGTGTGTGGATAGATCACTGACTATGGGTAGTTTTCACCAGGACCATGGTTTGGGTTGAGCATGTAAACAAATCATTGATTATGAGGCAATTTTCACTAGGGTTTTAGTAGAAGTGTAAAAATTCCTGCATGAAGAGTGTGGTGGAAGAGTCAATGGTGTTACACCTAAGGATTTTAGAATCCTCCAAAGGAAAATACAAGTGATGCAAGAATAGATTTTTAGAGTAATGAATCTTCCCATAAAAGATGACTAAAGTGAGAATGAAAGAGAAGAAGAAGCAAATGTGGACCTAGACGCAATAGAGGAAGTTCTTAACCTAGAGGAGGAAAAGCTTTTTAGGGCCATTTCTAGCATTGGAAAAAGACCTAAGTTTGATGTTCCCACATTTTTGGGAAATCTCAATACAAAGAAATTAATTGATTAGATCAATGAAATGTAAGAGTACTTTGAATATGAAGATATTGAAGATCCAAATAGGGTCAAGTTTGTGAAGGCCAAACTAAAGGTTCATGCAAAGATCTGGTGGTAGGAGATCTAATTCAATCAAAATAAAAGAGGAAAGGAAAAAATCACTAGTTTGGATCAGATGGTAGCTAAAATGAAATCATAGTTCATTCATATGGATTATGAGCTTGATCTATTGAAGAAAATGGAAGGGTTGAAGCAAGTGTGAAAATCTGTTCAAGAGTATATGGAAGAGCTCTGCTGAGTTCTCATTAAAATCAACCATGTAGAAACTGATAAGGAGAAAGTTACCCATTATCTTAATGGCTTATGACCAAGCATTCAAGATGAGATGAGTCTTATTCAAATGACTAGTATTGAGGATGAATATTAGTTTTCCCTAAGGGTTGAGGAGAAACTAAGTTTGATAACAAGAATAGTGGATGAGGTCGCAGTGGAAGATGTAGCAGATGAGCTTATGGAGGCCATCATGATGGTAAAAAAAACAAGGATGAGACTTGAAGTAGTAGATAGAACTAGAGGGGAAAGAATTCCAACCATTTACATGATTAGAAAAATAGAGATCAAAGAAGAAGAGGTAGAGGATAGGGATCTGGAAGAGGAGGCTTTTGTAGGAATTTTTTTCACTATGGAGAAGAAGGGCATAGATCATTTGAATGTTCCTAGTGCCAAGGAAGGATAGATCAAAGAATAGAAATCCAAGATAGAGTTGCACATGTTGAAGAAGATGCCAAATCATCACATTCTAAAGATGTTGAAAGGGGAGAAGTCCTAGTTAACAAAAGAGTCCTACTGAGTGATGCAGGAGCATCCAGAGGTATAAGGGCAATCCTGTGTCACCCAAAAAAATGTACTTAGACTTAGTTTCTATTTTATGTCTTTGCATTTTTGGATACCCATTTGGCTCAAATAAAGGTTCCAACTCTCATAGTTCAACTATCAGTGCATTTAAAAATCTCGAAAAAATAGGAGCATGCAATTTGACCATCATTTTGGTGACCTAGAAGGTGTGACTTGGCCAGATGAATGTAATCGAGATTTAGAGCATTCCAGAAAAAGAATCAGGTCAAAAGGCCCCACGGTTTGAAAGTTATTGCAGTTTTTCGGGTTTTGGAGACCCCCTAAGAATGCTTCAGAGTCAGATTTGGGGCATTAAATGACCTCAAAAAGGGTCGAAAAATGGGGGACGAGCGAAGCTGGTCCATAGGGCTATAGAGCGCTTCAAGAGCTTTCCGAAAATGTAAACGGTTCGTCAATCGGAGTTACGGTTCAAAAGTTATGCCTCCCGGAAGTTCGGCTACCGTTTCTGGATTCTTCTAGAATTGCACCGACTTCTAACGCAGCTTTCGGAACCTTCTATTTTGTCGGTGGATGTCTACTAGCACTTTCTAGAATGTACTCCTAGTCCTTAACCCTTCGGGGTCTATTTAAGGAGATTTCTGGCATTGTAAAAGGCAGTTCGGATTGGAGCTTGAGAGGAGGTGCTAAAAGGAGAAATATTCTCCAGATTTATGCTATTGTAAGCCCGCAGGGCATGTTTTGAGTTTATTTTCGCTGCACTATTTGTACCAGCTTATTTTCTCAGTTAATATAATTTCCTCTTTCTATTGTGTCTATTCTGGTTGTTGGGTTGTGTCTCCATCAAGTGGTATCAGAGCCGGTTTTCCTGAGTGTGTAGACAGAGCGCCGACTGTGAGGCAGTTTGCACCAGGACTGTGTGGTTGTGGGTTCGAGTTAGAAGATGCCTCCACGAAGAGAGCGTGGTGGAAGGGCCAGAGCTGTTGATCCTGAGGAGGTTAGAGCCCTCCAGAGACAGGTACAAGCATTGCAAGAGGAGCTTCGTAGAGGAGCAAATATTGCTGCAGATGACAATAGTGAGGATGACAATGAAGAGGAAGTAATGGAAGTTGACGGGGAAGTTCTGAATCCTGTAGAGGAAAGGCTTTTTAGGGCCATTTCTAGGTTTGGGAAAAGACCTACAATTGAAGTGGGTATATTTTCGAGAAATTTGAAACCAGATGAGTTGATCGATTGGATCAATGAACTGGACGAATACTTTGAGTATGAGGATATAAGGGACCCAGATAGGGTTAAGTTTGCAAAGGCCAAACTAAAAGGCCATGCCAAAATTTGGTGGCAAGAGGTTCAACTGGAAAGACTTAGAAGAGGAAAGGAGAAGATCACAAGATGGGATCGCATGGTGGACAAATTGAAGAAGCAGTTCATTCCTGTGGACTATGAGCTTGATCTGTTTAAGAAGATGCATGGGTTAAAGCAAGCAGGAAGATCAGTCCAAGAATATACAGAGGAGTTTTACTGACTCCTGATTAGAGCGGGGCATGCAGAAGCAAATAAGGAGAAGGTTGCTCGTTATATTAGTGGGTTACGACCTAGCATCCAGGAGGAATTAAGTCTGGTAAGAATGACCAGCGTTGAAGAAGCATACCAGTTTGCCCTACGAGTTGAAGAGAAGCTGAGTAAAAGGTTTGAAGGAAGACAAAGAGGGCGCGGTCAAGGAGGAAGGGGAAGCGGTAGATCATTTGGAGGCCGCAATGAAACTCAAAAGAAAAATGAAGATGAGGGTACTAGCAGGAACCAGAGGAATGAGGGTTTCAACCGCTCCCGTGATCAGAACTTTGGAAATCAAAGAGGAAGAGGTAGAGGACGTGGGCAAGGAAGAGGAGGCTTTCGTGGTACCTGTTTCCATTGCAATGAAGAAGGTCATCATGCTTTTGAATGCCCGCAGCAACAAGGAAGGACAGATAGGAGAACTGAGGGCCAAGCTAGGGTTGCTCATGTGGATGAGGATGCACAATCATCACATTCAGAGGATGCAGAAAGAGGAGAGGCCTTGGTAAATGAAAGAGTCCTACTAAGTGGTGAGAATGAACCAGGACAACGGAGGAGTTTGTTCCGTACCAGATGCAAGTGTGAGGATAAATGTTGTGATGTGATCATTGATGGTGGTAGCACTGATAACCTGGTATCAGAAGAGATGGTCTCTAAGCTGAAGCTCAAGAGGGAGAAACATCCCCAGCCCTATCGGATTTCTTGGGTAAAAGATGATCATAAGGTCCTGGTAAGTGAACAATGTTTAGTAAAATTCAAAATTGGGAGTTACCATGATGAAGTTCTTTGTGATGTTATTTCGATGGATGTTTGCCATCTATTGTTGGGTAGACCATGGCAGTTTGATAGACATGCAATACATGATGGACATGCAAACACATACTCTCTGACAAAGGATGGAGTTCGCCACAAATTGAAGCCCATGAAAAAGGAAGGTGAAAAGGTATGTAGCAGTGCTAGGATTTGCCTTGTTGATGGAAGGAAGTTTTTAGATGGCATGAAACATCAGCGTATGTGCTATGCTTTGATTCCTAGAAAAGATAAAGAAGGTAGTAGTGAAATACCATTTGAAGTTTCAGATTTACTAGGAGAATTTGGAGATATTATCTCTGATAATGTTCCAGATGGATTGCCACCAGTAAGACAAATCAGTCATCAAATAGATCTGATTCCAGGAGCTAGTTTGCCTAACAAGGCTGCTCACAGGATGACTCCTATTGAAACAGAGGAGCTAAATAGACAGGTTCAGGAGCTGTTGAGGAAGGGCTTGATTCGAGAGAGCCTGAGTCCATGTGCAATACCTGCAGTACTTGCACCAAAGAAGGATGGAGAGTGGAGGATGTGTACAAATTCTCGAGCTATAAATAGGATAACCATCAAGTACCGGTTTCCTTTACCAAGGATGGATGATCTTATGGACTGCTTGAGTGGAGCTCAGTACTTCACAAAGATAGATCTGAAGAGTGGCTATCATCAGATACGGATTCGAGAAGGAGATGAGTGGAAAACAGCCTTCAAGACCAAGGAGGGTCTTTATGAGTGGTTAGTCATGCCCTTTGGATTGACGAACGCCCCAAGCACCTTCATGCGGCTCATGAATGAGGTACTTAAGAAGTTCTTGGGAAAATTTGTTATTGTCTATTTGGATGATATTTTAATTTTCAGCAAGACTTTGGAAGAACATTTACTGCATATTCGTAGTGTCTTTGAAAGGCTAAGGGAAGAGAAACTGTTAATTAATCTAAAAAAGTGTGTCTTTGCAAAGAGGGAGTTAGTGTATTTGGGATTTGTTATATCACCTGAAGGTCTCAAAATGGATCCAGAGAAGGTAAAAGCCATCTTGGAATGGCCTACTCCAAGGTCTGCTACTGAGGTAAGATCATTTCATGGTCTGGTTAGTTTTTACAGAAAGTTTATTAAGAATTTCAGTGGCATATGTGCACCCCTAACTGATACAATAAGAGGGGATAGAAAAGAGTTCAAATGGACTGCAGCAGCTGCGAGAAGTTTTGAATTGCTGAAGAAGAAGGTGACTGAACAGCCTGTGTTGGCACTTCCAGATTTCAGAAAAGTATTCCAGGTGGACTGTGATGCTAGTGGTAGCGCTATTGGGGCTGTATTAAGCCAAGAAGGTAAGCCTATTGCATATTTTAGTGAAAAATTGAATGATGCAAAGAAGAAGTATTCTATTTATGATCAAGAATTCTATGCGATAGTTCAGGCCTTAAAGAAATGGAGGCATTATTTATTGCCAAAGGAATTTGTTTTGTATACTGATCATCAGGCATTACAGTACCTTAATAGCCAAGGTAAGTTGAATCAGAGACATATGAAGTGGGTAGAATTCTTGCAGAGTTATACATTTGTGTTAAAGCATAGAAGTGGAAAATCTAACAGGGTTGCAGATGCATTAAGTAGGAGACAGTTGTTGCTTACAACAATGCAGGTTGAAGTAGTTGGGTTTGATGAACTCAAGAATTTGTACCCTGAGGATCCTGATTTTGCTGAAGCATGGAAAGCTTGTAAAGAACCTATTGCTGTAGATAGAACCAAGTGGTTAGACTATTTGATTCAGGATGGCATGTTGTTCAAAGGAAGTCAATTGTGCATTCCAAGGAGTTCCATGAGGGAAAATCTGATTAAGGAGAAACACAGTGGAGGGATGGCAGGACATTTTGGTCGGGATAAGACCATTGCCATTCTTAGAGAACATTATTTTTGGCCTCAAATTACACAGGATGTGAAGAAGTTTGTACAGAGTTGCCAGGTTTGTCAAGTTGCCAAGGGGTTTAGTCAAAATACCGGCCTATATCAGCCATTGCCTGTTCCATCAAGGCCATGGGAGGACATAAGTATGGATTTTGTTCTTGGATTGCCAAGGACACAAAGGGGTAATGACTCAATATTTGTGGTGGTTGATAGGTTCTCCAAAATGGCACATTTCATTCCATGCCATAAAACTCATGATGCTGTCCATATTGCAGACTTGTTTTTCAAAGAGGTGGTAAGACTACATGGTCTTCCAAGGAGTATAGTTTCTGACCGAGATACTAAATTTGTGGGGTATTTCTGGAGGACATTGTGGAAAAAGTTGAGAACGGACTTGAAATTCAGTTCCACGCATCACCCACAGACTGATGGCCAAACAGAAGTGGTAAATAGAAGTCTGGGCAATTTGCTGAGATGTTTGGTTGGAGATAAGCCTAAGGGATGGGATTTGATTCTACCACAGGCAGAGTTTGCTTATAATAACTCTGTAAATAGGAGTACTGGAAAATCACCATTTCAAATTGTATATGGAAATAGCCCAAGGACTGCACCAGAATTGAGGAAGATAGAACAAGGGGAGAGAACAAGTGCTGAAGCTGAGGAATTTGCTGAACACATCAAGCGTCTACATGAGGAGGTTCAAGCACACATTATCAAGATGAATCAAGAGTATAAAGCTAGGGCTGATCAAAGGAGAAGACATAAGGAATTCCAAGTAGGGGATCTTGTCATGGTGCACTTACGAAAAGAAAGATTTCCAGTTGGTACTTACAACAAGCTGAAAATGAAGAAATTTGGCCCCTGCAAAATTTTGAAGAAACATAACTCAGGAAATGCATATGAGGTGGAGCTGCCAGATGGTATTCACATTTCTCCCATTTTCAACATTGCAGATTTGACAGAGTATCATGATGATGGTGCAGATGAGGAGCTGATTTTAGAGCCATGTCCAATTCCTGCTTCTAAGAAGGAGGAGATAGAAGACATTCTAGATCATCGTGTGGGTAGGAGTACCAGAAACAGGCAGTATGAAGAGTATTTGGTCAAATGGAAAGGACGGCCAATTGAGGACTCGACTTGGATTTCAGCAGCTGAGGTTTCCCATTTGGGATTTCCTCTACCATCCATAAAGTGACAGGGTCACTTTTCAATCTACCCTGGGTGTCTGATGCAGGAGCATCCAGAGGTATAAGGGCAATCCTGTGTCACCCAAAAAAATGTACTTAGACTTAGTTTCTATTTTATGTCTTTGCATTTTTGGATACCCATTTGGCTCAAATAAAGGTTCCAACTCTCATAGTTCAACTATCAGTGCATTTAAAAATCCCGAAAAAATAGGAGCATGCAATTTGACCATCATTTTGGTGACCTAGAAGGTGTGACTTGGCCAGATGAATGTAATCGAGATTTAGAGCATTCCAGAAAAAGAATCAGGTCAAAAGGCCCCACGGTTTGAAAGTTATTGCAGTTTTTCGGGCTTTGGAGACCCCCTAAGAATGCTTCAGAGTCAGATTTGGGGCATTAAATGACCTCGAAAAGGGTCGAAAAATGGGGGACGAGCAAAGCTGGTCCATAGGGCTATAGAGCGCTTCGAGAGCTTTCCGAAAATGTAAACGGTTCGTCAATCGGAGTTACGGTTCAAAAGTTATGCCTCCCGGAAGTTCGGCTACCGTTTCTGGATTCTTCTAGAATTGCACCGACTTCTAACGCAGCTTCCGGAACCTTCTATTTTGTCGGTGGATGTCTACTAGCACTTTCTAGAATGTACTCCTAGTCCTTAACCCTTTGGGGTCTATTTAAGGAGATTTCTGGCATTGTAAAAGGCAGTTCGGATTGGAGCTTGAGAGGAGGTGCTAAAAGGAGAAATATTCTCCAGATTTATGCTATTGTAAGCCCGCAGGGCATGTTTTGAGTTTATTTTCGCTGCACTGTTTGTACCAGCTTATTTTCTCAGTTAATATAATTTCCTCTTTCTATTGTGTCTATTCTGGTTGTTGGGTTGTGTCTCCATCACTGAGTGGTGAGAATGAACCTGATTAAAGAAGAAGCTTGTTTGACACAAGGTGTAGATGTGAAGATAAGTGTTGTGATGTGATCATTGATGGTGGAAGTACTAAAAATTTGGTGTTGAAAATGATGGTCATGAAGTTAAATCTAAAGAGATAGAAACACCCACATCCATACCATATTTCTTGGGTGCAAGATGATCATAAGGTCATGGTCAATGAATAGTGCTCATTGAAGTTTAAGATTGGAAGCTACCAGGATGAGGTACTATGTGATATCACACCTATGGACATATGTCATATGTTGTACAAGAGGCTGTGATAGTTTGATAAGCACACTGTACATGATGGGCAAGAAAAATACCTACACTTTATCCAAGGATGGAGTGTAGCATAAGTTGAAGCCATTGAAGGATAAAGAAGAAAAGGTATGTAATGCTTCCAAAATATGTTTTGTTGATGGAAAATAATTTCTCAAAGGTATGAAACATTAACATATGTGTTTTTCTATAATTCCAAAAGAGAGTAAAGAAGGTTCCTACAAAAGTTGTAAATATATTGGGAGAGTTTTTTGATATTGTATCAGATAATGTAGGTAATAGATTGCCTCTAATGAGGAAGATCAGTCACCAGATGGATTTGGTTCCAATAGCCAATTTTCCAAATAAGGTAGGGCACAAAATGACACCATCAAAAGGTGAAGAGTTGAATAGACAAGTTCATGAGTTGTTGCAGAAGGGGTTGATTCAAGAGAGTCGAAGTCCATGTGTTGTACCAATAGTATTAGCACCAAAGAAGAATAGAGAATGGAGGATGTGGATAGATTCTTGCACTATCAACAAGATCAAAATCAAGTATAGATTTCTATTACCAAGAATGGATGATATCATGGACTATTTGAGTGGAGTTGAGTATTTCACAAAGATAGATCTAAAGAGTGGATACCATCAAATTCATATTAGAGAAGGTGATGAGTGGAAAACTACTTTCAAGACAAAAGGACTGTTCAAGTGGTTAGTCATGCCTTTTGGGCTAACTCATGCACTAAGTACTTTAATGAGGCTCATGAATGAGGTACTGAAGGACTTTCTGGGTAAGTTTGTCATCACTTGCCTAGATAATATTTTCATCTTTAGTAAGACATTGGAGGAGAATTCGATCCATATTTTCAAGGTGTTTGATAAGTTGAGGGAAGAAAAGTTGCCAATAAACTTGAAGAAGTGCAATTTTGTAAAGGAGTGGGTGTACTTAGGATTTTTAGTCTCAATAGAAGTTCTGAATTTGGACCTAGAGAAAGTGAAGGCTATCCTTGAATGGCCTACTCCAAGGAGTGTAACAGAGGTAAGATATTTTCATGGACTAGCTAGTTTTTATAGAAAGTTCATAAGAGGTTTTGGCAATATTTGTGGACCCTTGACTAAAACAATGACAGAGGATAGGAAAGAATTTAAGTGGACTATAGAAGTAGATAAGAGTTTTAATCTATTGAAATAGAAGGTTATTGAGAAGCCTATTTTAGCACTTCCTAATTTTAACAAGGTGTTTCAAGTAGATTGTGATGCTAATGGTACTACAATAGGAACTACTTTGAGTGAAGAAGGTAGACTTGTTGCTTATTTCAATAAGAAATTGAATGATGTGAAAAGAAAATATTTTTTTTTATGATCAAGAATTCCATGCTATAGTTCAAGCATTGAAGAAGTGGAGACACTATCTTCTTCCTAAGGATTTTTTTTTTGTATTATACCAATTATCAAGCTTTCCAATATTTGAATAGTCATGAAAAATTGAACCAAAGGCATTTTAAGTGGGTTGAGTTTTTGCAGAGTTATACATTTTTTTTGAAACATAGGATTGGGAAGTCTAATAGAGTTGTAGATGCTCTTAGTAAAAGAAAATTTTTTCTGACAAAAATATAGATAGAGATGGATGGGTTCAAGGAACTTAGTACTTTGTATCCAGATGATTTTGATTTTGGTGAAGCATCGAAGACTTATATAGAACCTGTTACACTTGATAAGACAAAGTGGTTGGATTTCATGATCCAAGATAGTATGTTGTTTAAAGGAAGCCAATTATGCATTCCTAGAAGTTCAACGAGAGAAAATATCATCAAGGAGAAGCATAGTGGAGGATTGGTTGGACATTTTGGCAAAGCTAAAACCATAACTTTGGTAGCTAAAAATTATTACTAGCCACAGTTGCAATAAGATGTAAAGAAGTTTGTATAGATTTGCAAAGTATGTCAGATGGTAAATGAGTGAAGTAGAATATAGGGTTGCATTAGCCATTACCTATACTAGAGAAGCCATGGGAGGATGTTAGCATGGATTTGATTCTTGGATTACCAAGGACATAGTGAGGGCATGATTCTATTTTTGTGGTGGTTGATAGGTTTTCAAACATTAAAAATTTTATTCTTTGCAAGAAGACTAGTGATGTTGTTGATGTGATAGAGTTTTTTCAAAGAAGTGGTATGACTACATGGCTTTCCAAAGAGCATAGTTTCAAATTTAGGTATCAAATTTATTAGGTACTTTTGGTGTATATCATGGAAGAACTTGAAGATAGAGTTGAAGTTTAGTTCATCACATCATCCATAAACTAATGGATATATAGTAGTTGCAAATCATAGTTTGGGAAATTTATTGAGATATTTGGTTGGAGACAAGCCAAAAGATGGGATATGATTTTTCAACAGGTTGAATTTGCATGTAATAATTCTGTCAATAGGAGTACTGGTAAATCACCATTCCAGATTGTATATGGTAATAGTCCCACAAATGCTTCTGAATTGAGGTAGTTGGATAAAGGAGAGGTAAGTAGTGCTAAAGTAGAAGAGTTTTCTCAACATTTGAAGAACATCCATGAGGAGTTGAGGAAGAAAATCATAAATATGAATTCATAGTACAAGGCTAAGGTAGATGTAAAAAGGAGGTATAAGGAATTTTAGGTTGGAGATGAAGTCATGGTTCATTTGAAAAAGGAGTGTTTTCTAGTGGGTACATATAATAAGCTAAAGATGAAGAAGTTTGGACCATGTAATTTCATGAAAAGGTATGATTCTCAAAATGCTAATGAAGTGAAGTTGCCTATTGAATCAATTATTTCACTAGTATTTAACATTTTAGATTTGATAGAGTATTATGAAGGAGGTGATGGAGATGAAATTGCAGAAGTGTACTAGAGTATTCTAGTAGCTAGTTTGGATATAAAGGAGATTGAAGAGATAATGTATAGCCATGTTAGCAAAAGTACAAGGAATAGAACTTATGAGGAATACCTTGTCAAATGGAAAGGGAGGCCAATAGAGGATTCATCCTGGCTAACAAGGGAGGATGTTAGCCATCTTGGTTTTCCTCTGAACACTTGAGGCATGATGGAGTCATTTCTAAAATTACACTAGGTGTCTAATGCAGGAGCATCCTAGGTGTAAGAGCAATCTTGCATCACCAAAAAAATGTTTTCTTTTCAGTCTTTTCTATTTTAATAAGGACTAGTAGATAGGATGGTTACTATTTATGGGAACTTGCTATTTTTAGTAAGTTTTTCATACGAGTTTAGAATGTTCTCATTTTCGATATGAAGGTTCATTTTAGAGTTATTAAAGTACCATAAAAGTCTAATTGCTCTAGCTTAAGTATCAGAGAAGTTGTTATAGATTTTTGGTAGAAAAAAAGGAAAAAAATAAATTAGGTTCATCATTGGAGGCCTCAGAGTGCCCATATGAGGTCTAAAAACTCAATGAAAGGGCTCTACCAATGTTCTAAGCCTATAAATCACTAGCTAAAATTTCCAAAAAGTGTTTATAATAGCCAATCAGAGTAATAGTTTGAAAGTTATGGCCTTCTAAAGTTGGGCTAACCAAAATATCTAAAATAATTGTCAAAGATGTATTTGGCCGACTCTATATGTATTGTTAGGGTCTATCGGCCTTAGATATTAAGTTTCATTATTTAGAATCTTCCCAGCTAGTATAAAATTGCCTATTTAAGGAAGGCCTAAATATTGTCTAGGACAACTCTGGGTGATAATTCACAAATTTTTCTTATGGATTACTATAATAAAGGCATCCATTTGGGTTAGCATATTGTAATTGTGAACTTTATAATTTTGCATTTGCAGTGATAATAAAAAGTATGCATTTTGTTCTTGCATTTTTTGATGTTTCTTTGTTCCTCATGTTGTGAGTTTATGATATTAAGGGGAGCACCCTTCATCAATCACTTTCACATTAAAAATGTATACTTAACCTCACAAGATATCTTTTATATAAATACTATGCCTTTTCAAAAATTTCTGCTAGGTTGGTGAAGACCATAATATACTTTTCCAACTTAGAGAAAACATCTAGGATGTTGGCCCTAATTGGTCAAGTAATTATTTTGTAAACAAAATAATTCCTTCACCTTTCATTCTGATGTCTTGTACATCTTAATTATCATTCTTTTGTACTATTCATACTGATGTCCAACATTATACATGCTATCGCCAACATGTATATTGTCTCCATCTAATCTCACTGGTCATAATATGACATTAGAAAAAATTTTACATATAAAACAATGCACTACTATAAACCATTTTCATACTTAGACAATTTTCTGAGTACCAAAAAGCTATGTACCTTTATTTTTGAAGTTTACTACAAGTATGTACATCATGTGTTTCCATTAATGACAACATTTACATATCTTTATATATCCAATCGTTAACAATTAATCCTTCCAATCTTGCAACTAGGGAAAATGTCTCTCCATAGTAAATCCCCTCTTCTTGTACATATCCTTTGCAAACTAACATTTCCTCATTCATTGTGACTTCAGCATTCTCATCTAATTTTTTTCTATAGACCCACTTGGTTCAAATAATATTCATGTTCTCAAGTTTGGGTACTAATGTCTAGGTTTTGTTCTTCTCAATCAGATCAATTTCTTCTTTCATGGTTTGATTTGAATCTTCATTCTCTAATGCATCCTTCATTAACCTAGGCTCATGCATGCTTAGTAAACATGTGTCATTGGTCAACCTATTCCTTTTCATTGACATGTCTTCTTTATCTCTAGAATAATTTTTCCAGTAGGGTGATGTCTTCTAACATACTTTGACAACCTTGGCTCAGTTCTACTTTCTACAATGGGTCTTTCATGAAGTTCAATTTTTGATTCATTCTACGTTTCTCTATTAGGTAAATAAACATTCCTTTTACATGAACTAATCTTAGTATCAAAATGTACCTTGACTTTTGATTGCAACTTAGCTCTTAAATGCAACTCAACTCTTGACTACAACTCAACATCCATTGTATGTGAATCAATAGTCATTGATTCATGTTGATTAGAAACCTAGTTTGCATAATTATCATAATCAACATACATTCCTTGATTGTAGTACATAAAGGTTATATAATTTTTAGGTTTCTTCTTTGGTTCATCTTCATGCACTTCTTTATATTCATCAAACTTTACATTTGCACTTTCCACAACTTTTTTAGTGTGAGTATTTAAACACTTATAAGCTCTACTTCTTGGGGAATAACCTAAGAACATACCTTCTTCACTTTTTGCATCAAGTTTTCCATTTTTTTTGTCCTTAAAAATGTAACACTTTCTTCCAAATACCTTAAAATATTTGACATTGGGTGAGTATCCATAGCATAGTTCAAAAGGTGTGGAATTCATATCTTTCTTCACTTGTACTTAGTTCAAGGTATAGATAAATTTATTGATAGCTTCTCTCCAGTATTTCAAAACAACATTCTTCTACATCATCAATGTTCTACCACAATCCATTACATATCTATTCCTCCTTTTAGCAATCCCATTTTGTGGAGGGGGTCTAGGTGCAGAAGTTTGTCTCTTGAACCCTCTATCATTACAAAAATATTCAAACTCATTTAATGTAACCTCTCCACCTCTATCAAACTTTAGATATTTCAAGTTTTTACTAGTTTCCTTTTTAACTCTTTCCACATATCACTTAAACATTTGAAATGCATCAAATTTTTCTTTAAAAAATATTGTTGTCATCATTCTTTAGTAAGTATCTACAAATAGTATAATGTACTTGTCACCTTCATAGCTTTGCATATGAATTAGTCCACATAAATGAGTATTAACTAATTCCATAATTTCTTTTGAAGTACGAGTCTTACTTTTAAAACTATACTTTGTCATCTTGCCTAACTAACATTATTTTCAAATTACATTATGAGGTTTCCCTAGATTTAGCAAACCTCTAACTCTTTTCATATTACTAATATTGACCATTTTATAAAAAATTACATGACATAAACTTTTGTGCCATAACCACACATTATCAAATTGTACAACAAGACAAGTAGCATCATTCATGTCAAGATCAAATATATAACCTCTAGTTTGATCTCCACTTCCAATTAATTTTCCATTAGTGTTTTATCAAATTCAACTTTGCAACTAGAACTATTCAATTGTAACACTCTCAATGGATTATAGTTAAGTCCTTCGACATAGTAAGCATTGTCACACAAGATCTTTTATGTCAATCTTATTGATCCTTTTCCTTTTATCAAACAAGGTGCATCATTACCAAATCTAACACTATTTCCATTATAATACTCAAGGGTAATGGACTTACTTTTGTCTCCAGTCATGTGATGTGAACATCCATTATCAATGATCCATCTATTACTTTTTTTTACATAAGACACTAATGCATTTGCCTCATCTTCATCAGAATCATTCTTCATAGCAACATAGACAATTTTAACGTCATGATCCTCAGATTCATCATTGATTTCTACTTCAACAATTTAACAAGCCTTCTTTTCCTTGTTCTTATAGCCTTTGTTACTATCATCTTTTCTACCTCTACATTTGTCTTCATTTTTGTTATTTGACTTACTAGGATGTGTTCCTACAATATCACCAACCTCATTGCAATTAAAACATATGATGGGTAACTTACCTTTGTATTTTCTTTTGCCTCTATAAAATTTCTTAGCTAGTAGTGCTTCCATTTCTTCTAGCTCTTCATCATTTGTATTGCTATCAATAGCAATAGGTTTGACCATTTTTTTCTTATCTTTTGGTTCTTTTAGTGTTAGCTTAGCTTTGAAAGAAAATTAAACATTCTTAGATTTGAAATTACCAAAATTTGAAAGTTCAAAAGTAGTGAGTCTACCAACCAGTCCTTGAAGGGTTAGATTACTACTAGGACTACATTTTAGTTCTTGTATAGAAGAGACACTAATAGCATTGATAGGCAACATGGTTCTTAATGCTTTATTGATCATAGTCTCATCTTCAATCTATTCATTAGATCCTCAAATTGCATTAACAATATCTTTGATCCTTGCACAATACTAGACTATAGTCTCTCCTTACATTTTCATTTCATCAAATTTTCCTCTAAGAATTTTAGCTTTGGCTCTTTGCACATTATTGTCTCCTCCATAGATCTTCTATAGGGCATCCCACATCTTCTTATTAGAGTAATAAGATATTTTCTTATTAATTAAATCATTTTGATTTTTAATTATCAAGTCACTTATTATATCTAGTTTACTTAAGCTAAACTTTAGGCATATAATAATTAATTCTTTTATTGATTATTATCATGCAACCTAGGTTTTACCCTGTTAGAATTTTTATCTCCTTTTATAAGGATTGATCTCTTTATAATTTATTTATTCACTTTTGATTAATAGCAATCTCTTTTGTTGCTCATCAAGAATGTCTCATCTATGGATCTAGGATTTCCAGCCTCAATTTTTTGCTTGTCTTCTATGATAGGTGATTGCGTGTAGGTGATTCTTGGGAGCTATAAGGCTAATCTTTCATCAACTTCAACATGCTATTAGAGCTCTAGATCTTCATGCCCCTATTTTGTTTATGAGAAGCTTATCTTGGCTTTTAGATCTATGCTTTTTGTTCTAAGTGTTTCCTTTTTAAAGATTTTTTGTATTGAATCTGAGGGGTCACCATTTTTTGGTGTACTTTGAGCCCAAACAAACATCACTTTTGAGCTCACAATTCCCAAAACCCCCTATTTTCATATTAAATTTGTCCAATTTGAACATAGTTAGAATTTCAGGCAAAAAAATTTGCTTCTTGATTGGACACATTTCTCGAGGTGACAATTTTCTAATTTTTTGGCAAATTTCTAAAGGAAGCAATTTTCATATTTTCTAGCACATAATTCAAGATTTTTTTTCAAATATTGAGATTTTTGTCATGTTTCCTAAGGCGGTGATTTTCTAAAATTTGCATGCAAATCTAGATTTTTTCAAAAATAGAGATTTTGGCATATTTCTTGAGGTAGTGATTTTGTGATTTTTGGCACAAAAATTGAGATTTTGGGACATATAAATCAAGTTTTTTCAAAAATTGAGATTTTTGGCATGTTTCCTAAGGCAACAATTTTGAGATTTCTTGCACAAAAATTGAGATCTTTTTGCATGAAAATCAAGACTTTGGGGCATGCAAATTGAGATAGTTTTGGTATAAAACTAACACACTTTTGTTGAAAGAGGGAGATTATTGAAAACATATTGATACAAGTATGATAAATGTGTTTCAATCATTGTTTTGTCACTAATGTCAAGCCTACTTTTTTTTAGTAAGAAAATTGCTTATATGATTTAGGTATTATTACTTATTTGATTGATGAAGAGGATTTAATCAAAAGATGTAACAACAACACCTAGAGGAAAGGTTGAGTTATGATATAAAAATGGAGTAAGAGAATCAACTATGATAGTGATGTCATAGTGCATTGATAATCTACTTAAGGTTGCAAAGGTTAGTTATACTAAACAAGTTTAGAAGATCAAGTGAAACAAAGTTTGTCTACTAAGCTTGATCGAATGGATAGTAGGTGCTAAGAAAAGTTAGTGCAAGTTGAGTAAAAGTCTATTTTAGTGTATACCGAGCAAAACAGTTAATACTAGTCCTAACCAATGATTTTACATAGGATGCCAAGAATTGTAGTATGTATTGAGCATTAGAAACAGGTTAATGTTGAGTGTCATCATTATTAGAAAGATCATGAATTTGACGAATCTAATCCAAAAAGTTTGTTTTCTTTGATTATGTGAACTAGGTGGAAGATAAGATTGATGAGTTGGTTGTTGATCAAATAAGTAATATTGACAAATGAGTTTCAACACACTTAACCATCTTCACTATACATGCCGAGTTATAGATAGTGCTAAGTGATTCAGGAATCAATAGAAGTTGAGCAATGTAGAAAACTAATAGGTGTCGAGTAACATAGGAAGTTAATAGGTGTTGAGTAACATAGGAATTCTATAGGTGCCAAGCGACATAGTAATTCTATTGGAGCTAACTAACTTAGGATCCAACAGGAGCTGAGCAATATAGGAAAGCTTCAGGTGCTGAGTAAAGCAGAAACATAGTGGATGCCAAGAAATCTAGAATAGATGGTACCGAGCATTAGTATTACTTCATGTGCCGAGCAAGATAGGATTAGCATAAGATTTTGTGCCAATAAAATCCATGATGTGAAATGGTTATGCATGACTCATGATAGGATAAAAGGATAAGATCAAATCCTCACAACCACCTATGCAATCTTCATGTAGCCAATTAGAAAATTGGAGACTACATGCAACCAATGGGTGAATTTCAAGGGTTTGAGCAGGAACATTTGAATCAAGGATGCATAAAGAACCACTAATCTTTATAAGGGTGTCTTGACACCATTGAACATAATGGAGAGAGAAGTGGAGAAAAGAAGAAGGAAAAGAAGAGTCTATTATTAAGGTCATTGCACAACATTGGTGTCAAAGATTTAGTTGAAAGGATGACATTTACACATCTAGTTGATCAGAATAGAACAAGGAACACAATTAGTAGATTAGATCTAGCAGAGATCAGTTATTGAAGAGCAAATCAAGAGACTAAGATCAGCATTAGAGATTGCATTAGAATAGGTGTATTATTCTAATACTCTCTCACAATTGTATTAGGAACTCAAAAATCCTATTGAGTTAAGTGGGTTTAACAGCTCTATGTAAATCATTTAATTGGGTGGCATTCCAAGATGAATGTTCTTAAGTCCTCTAAGAAGGTACACTCCTAACAGGGCGTAGAAATCCTTTAACAGGGTCACATTTAACAATGTGTTGTAGCCTTTAACATAGAAAACCATCAGAAGTGGTTGAAATCAATTGCTACAGTAATTTTGTGGGTATCATCCCCACCTCAGTTTTACCTTCTTATTCCTGGAGGGTTTCTGGGTCACCAAAATCTCAAGTGTTATGTGGTGATGCATGTTAGTTTCTCATGATTGTTTAATGTTTATATGCATGCATGTTAATTTTAGTTATATGTTATTAAGGATTTAAAAAAAGTAAAAGGTTAGTACTTCTGATTCACCCCCCCTCTCAAAAGAACTCTTCCCATTAAGACATTCCAACAATTGGTATCAGAGCCAAATTCTCTTAAGAAGAAGCTTAACAGCTTGGAGGAAAAGATTTGAAGATGGAAGTCTTCAAACTTGGGAAGATCATTGAGAACTAGGTGATAGATGTGCATCTCACTCTACACAAGGTAGAGGAAGCTAGAGAGGAATTAAGAAAATCATTAAAAAGAAGAAAGGAAATAGCTATAGCTGAAAATGATATTAACTTCAAGGAGATTAACACCACATAAGTATTTTCCAAAGGAGATTCCAAAGAATTTGATGCAATAATAGCAAAACTGATGGAGAAAAATAGAGTTCAAGCAGAAGAGATAAGAAGCCTTAAGATGGAGCATGAATCACAAGCCATGATGCTATGTGAAATCGCTGAGCAAAACAAAAGAGTAGTTGAGGATAGAGTCATGATGGAGGATGATGAAAGAAATCTTGCAAACAAAATTGAAGAAAAATGTACTAAATTAACCAGGATCTCAAACATGCAGATGGATACACTTGGCCAACTGATGAATCTTCATCATGAACTCAATATGAAAGATATTGAGATCTCTACTTTGAGGATGTAGAATGAACAACTATAGAATGAATTGAAGAGAGAAAAAAAATAGTAGAGAATCCCAACAAGTCAAGTGGAGCTATCAAGTACTTTGAACAGTTGCTGAAATCCCCAAGATCAGACCATGATACATTAGGACTTGGATACACCAACACTGAAGTTGGTGAATCATCAAAGAGTGTCGAGCAAAGAAGTAACAAAGGTAAGGACCCTAAACCCACTTGTCATTACTATAATAAAAAGGGGTATAATACTAATGTTTGTAGGAGTAGAAGGATCAATCAGCCAAACACACCCAAAAGAAAGGGTTACTATCACAATTGCAACATGCAAGGTCATATGACCGAAGACTATAGGTCTAAAGTCACAAGGACACAAAGATTTGATGGACATTGCCACAATTGCAAGAAGTATAGACATAGAGCCTTTGAGTGTAGATCAAAGCCTATGTGGACACCAAATCAACATGTAAGGAGGGTGTTGGAACTCAAAATTGCTTTCTCATTTTGAGCGTCCATTTAAAATTTTGAATCAAGTCAAGCCTATGAAAGCTTTTTGATGCCTATGTACCCAACTGTCAGTTTGAGGCCTAATAGGTGTTCAATGTTTCTAACACCTTTCATTCAGCATGCCTAATCATTTCATGAAGTTAAATTGAGTTTCTGAGTCATTTGGCGAAGTCCTGTTTCAAGCATTTGTCAAATCTGCATTTTCACCTAAGTGTTAAACAATGATAGGAGGTCTTGTTTGCATTTGAATATCTTGCACCTAGAAATGTTTCATGATTTACCACTTTGGGAATATCTAGTGTCCATACTCAAGAACCTATGTTTCAGATTTTGAGTCATTTCAAGTTCGTTTGACTAGGTTTTGAATCCCTCAAAGTTGGTAGTTTACTATTTTCATGCTTTTGCAATTAATTCTGAATTCTGGGAGGCCCTGTTTGACGTGTTATTAATTTTGACCAGTTGACCAAAATGTTGAAATTCTTTTTGTGCTGCATTTTAGACATTAGAGACTTGTTATTTTTCAATTTTCAAGTCTTGACGAATTTGTTTGATCAGTTTTCAAATGTGATTCCAAACACAATTTGTATCTTTTACTGGTGTCAGTATTTGCAGATTGTTCAGTACTTCTATTCATAAAATTATAACTCCTAATTTGTGATTGGTGAGATCAAATGGATTGTACCACTATGTTCTCCTCCAAAAATACTTTAAGTGTGCCAGTTTTTAAGTCTTGATGAATCCGTCTACACACTTTTCCAGGTCAATTTCATTCGCAAAAAATGCTTTCTGTCAGTGTTTCCAATTTACATTTTCCGAGTAGCCTACTTTGACTGATCGCCATTTGCATCCTATTATTCGTCATGAGCCCAAATCATAGATTCATGATGTCCTTGTGACAAAGAACCAATGCCCTAGTTTCTGTCCTTCCATGTACTCATTTGCCCAGTTTTTGAAGCTAATTCTGAACCCAGTTTACTACTTTCTAATGTGTTTATTTGCAGGTAATTCTGAGAAGGCAACTTTAACGGTGAATATCTTTTGACTAGGAATTTTTTTATGAGATGAGGTTTGATGGGGTACAAGAGTGCGGAACAAAGAATCAATGTGCCAATTTTCAAGGTCAGTTCAGGTGTTTTGATTAGTTTTTAAGACTAGTCAACGGATCTTCTGGCACCAATTATATAGTTTGCAGATCAGTGATAAAATTGATTGAAACATGATTGGAAGTGACAAGCATCATGATTGTGATGACCATTTTGGTCATTTGAAGTTCCCAACACCAGTATTGCATCCTCTTTATGTACATGAAGTTAAAAGAATTATTAGAAAGGAATTTTCAATAGCTGTGGCTCAAACCAATAATCTTATGAAGGGTCAGTGCCAGGTAAATGTAAGAAAACTTGGCAATAAAGAATATAACCATTTCCACATAACCCATAATAGATTTGAAATAAACACGGAATTAAAATCCACATGCAAGAGAATAGACAACATACCCATAAAATGTGACACAAGATATACCCTGGGAAACCCTCATTGAGGGAAAAAAACCCAGCCTCCAAAAGCATCCATCACCATATATTATTCAGCAAAAATACCATTGCAATACAACCATGGAAGCCTTCATGGCCATAGCCACAACCGAGAAAACTATGTGAACAAGCATGAATCCACACATCCCATGCCATGCTTCCAACCTTTACAAATGCTCCCTTAGCTAACCTGTCAAGCCTTGTCCCACTCGACTCTTGCCTTTTGTCTTCTCCATTTCACTCTCTACAATAACTACCCTTGTGGCTGCTTATATAGTAGCAAGTCCCACAAAACCACTAAGTGGTATTACATAAACCATGTGCTACCTAATCCACTGACCCCACATTCAATATTGGGCATTTAATTCTTTTCCCCAATATTAAATAATTACATGAAATATTATCACAATGTTACAATACAACTCATCAAGAATATTCCATGGAAATCTTTACATGTTGCATGTACATCTAGGCACAACATTACATAACAAAATAAAATATAACAATATTATGCAATGTGTGCAACACCCATTATCTCAACAGTAAAGTCAATAGGCCTACCCTTGGCTGGTGTATTTGTTGATGTCTATGAAGGCCATGGAGTTTCAGAGGCAACTCACTTTATCAATGTTAATCTCTAGCAAGAACTTTTTTCATTACATCCAGATGACCCACAAATTATGGTTCTTAAACATGGAGTCATCCCTAAAAAGCATAAACTTGAAGATGTTGGGGGAAAGATAAATCAAGGTGAAAATTATACTGACATAAAGAGGTTATATATTATAGCAATTGAGGGAATTGAGGCTCTACTTGATCAAAGAGGAGCAAGAAAGGGTATTGGAAAAGTTTTGTGGCCTGTTTGAAAAGGTCATCAAATAATACATCCAAGGAAAAGAAAGAGAAAACATGGCAAGATTACAATGGTAAGAATGAGATATTTCTACATTATAAGATTGCACATGTGAAGTTATTTGAGTTATGGAAAAGTGGGTCCCGGCTGGCAGTGTTAGAGGAGGTGGCAAAGCTTACTGAAGGTAATAAGTGTGAAAGAAAAAAGTTATGCATTTATTGTTGGAAGCTACTGCATGTGCATGGAGGAGGGCATTCACGCCAAGAGAACTTCAAGACTTCACATGTGATTAAAGGCAAGGTACAGGCATACATCTGAATTGCTGATCTGGAGTTTGTAGAGAATGACAAAGAAAAAAATTTGAATTT
The DNA here is from genome assembly GCA_028749045.1 of Cupressus sempervirens. Classification (NCBI taxonomy): domain Eukaryota; kingdom Viridiplantae; phylum Streptophyta; class Pinopsida; order Cupressales; family Cupressaceae; genus Cupressus; species Cupressus sempervirens. The sequence goes on from CM053787.1 coordinate 32,488,038, forward strand.
GATCCAAACAGTAGGGTTGGCCATTAAAAGCAACTCATGCAAATATGAAGTAAGCTAACGCTATACGATAGAGAGTAGCCACAACATGTTAGAAAGCCCCACCCCTACAAAAAATTAAGAGAAAACTTGCTGTTGAAAATAGGCATCAAAGATAAAGAAACCCATATAACTTATAAAGAAGACCCTGTGCAAAATGAAGTCGTCCACGCAACCTGCAGCAAGAGTGGTAGCAGTGCACAAGAATGAAGAAACTCACATTTTTGAAAGATGAAGAAACTATAAAAAAAAACATGACAATAGGCAAGGGATTAGTGTAGAGGCTGCAGCAGAGGAAAATGTTTGAAGGAAAAGACGTCAAAAGACATGGAAGCCACACACATGGAAGCTCCACAGTAGAGAACGCCCAGTCAATGCAGGAGAATCAGTATGCAAGCAAGCAATCAGATCTTCCATGCATTATACAAGTACTACATGAATAGAGGGAGAAGCTCCATGTTAAACAAACTGAAAACAATGATGTCAGTTGGAAGGAAGGGAGGACGCCATCATAAGAAGAAAAAATATGCATTAAAATCAGGAGCCACCAAGTTTCAAAAAAGCTATTGTCAAAGAGAATTTTAAATCAAATGAAACTCATCGCATGCCATAAAAAGATCATGCATTGTGAAGAAGGCAGCGGGTAGAAAATCAGATGGAACCTCACGCATTAGAAAGAAGCAGTTTGAAGGAGCCCACAGTATCAAAACTCACGGCAGCAGAGGTAAAGGAAGGAAGACATTTTTAAAGGAGACATCACCACATTTAAAAAGAGAGAAAATCCAACCAAAAAGAGCTCACGTTGGATTGAAATAAGCCACCATTTTGCAGGAAGTTTCCAGAGTTTAAAGGAATGATCCACGCCCAAGTTTTCACATGCACACCTCTTAACAGACCACTCCACATGCAGTTAGTGCTAGGCAGCAAGCAGATGAAGAGCCCATGACACAAAAGTGAGGAAAGCCATAAGAGGAAAAGCTATGGCAATGCTGAATGCCATAGAGATAACATAATCCCACATGGCCCGTGGGAGGACTTTTTCAAGTCTTTATATGCTATACTACATGCACCATAGACTATGTTTAAAGAAAGGAGCCTCTTGTAAAGGCAATGGCCACTTGGTGGGCTTGACCCTGTTGGCATCCTCAAAAGAAGGATGACATCAGCATGACAGAGCAAAATTTTGACCAAACTTGCGCAAGAGCTGATGTGGCACCAAAGTACAGAGATTGAACGATATCGCGACAAGTGTCTGGATCTGACGGTGCCTGCTTCCCAGCATTATCAAGATCGAGGAAGTTAAATAATGCAGGGAAGTAGGTTATTGACATGTGGTGATGTGGACTTTGGGTGTAGTGACGTGGTCAGGACATGCAAGTTCAGGCAGGTGCACAAGATCATAACACATGTCATGATCCAACAACGTGTACATTCTTGCAAAACAAAGATGCAGGGTGGTTAAAAAATGTGGGAATGCAAATTTTTGACACGTAGCATAGGTCCTAGTCAACACTGACATGGAAGTCTGGTGTTTGAATGAGAAGTGGTCAGCCAATCAGAGGCCGCCATGTGGCAATGCAAATTTAGAACCAATCAAATACTGCCACGTGGCAATTGGTCAACTGAAGGTTGACCTCAGATTATAAGGCAAGGGAGATATTAAAGAATAATAAAATAATAATATTTTATTATTATTTTTATAAAAAAATGTGTGTTACGTGCAACTCATTTTAAAATTAGAAGAGGTCACTTTATAAAGTAATGACTTTAGTTTGTTTTAAATTTTTGAAATTTAAAATAGTCAAGTTGCAGACCTGGGTTTTATAGCAAAGGGAGATGTTTTTAAACTGGTATTCTAGGGGTCTCTGAGAGGTGAAATAGGCGATGTTATATATTGCTGAAATTGGGAGAAGATGAGCTATCCAATTTCGTAGTTGGTTTTTGCACAGGTAGCATTATTTTTGAGCTACAAGAGGTTTTCTTCCAAATTCCTATTGTGCAACTGAATTCAGGTATCAAAGCTCAGAACTGATTTCTAACAAGGTGATGAATTGAATATTAGTAAAAGGAAATGGAAATGCAATTAGGGTCAAATTTGTTCATATTTACTTAGTAAAAACTTATTTTCACCGGCATTTTTATGGAGAAATCAGATATTTTAGTGATTCAAAAGAATTTCATCATTGTACAAGGATATTTGCAAATCATTAACAAAACAATGATGAAACCTACTCAGATTAGATGGGAAGAAAGAAGAAAGAGGTTTTTCAGTTGCTAGAAGATTGAATTTCAAGTGGACACTTGTCAAGTAAATAACAGATCCGAGAATTCTTTCTTGTCTATATCTTTCTTTCTCTGATACATTATGAGGGTTCCAATTTTTTATTACTGTGAGACCATTGTTGGTTTTAATCTTGAGTTCTCTCAGATCTGTGATACCATTCTTCAACAAATTTCTCATGTAATGAACAGCAAGAAATAAGAATATAGATAGTTCTAATCTATTAGGTAGCTTTGCATTTAAATTTTGTGCATCTCCTATATTTGTTTCAAAGAAATAAATAGGATTCAATAGCAAGTTAATCTTCTTTCTAGTATCTTGTCTCCCATTCATGTTGTCTATAATCTCTTTTGTTTTGTAAATAAAGAATATGAAAATCAATTGCAATCTATTGGTTGTATATGTTGATTTATTTTTCTAGTAACTCAAAGGGTTATGTAAGTGCTTAATTCTTCATCATAGGATTGCAGATCTCAGGAAGGGATAGGTCGAGTATGAGATTCAGAAGGATGCAGATGTCTGATTCATAAAGTGGATAGATAGATCAAGAAAGTCCTAATATATGGCATATATCAATGATTTTTTGGGATGTGTGTTAGGGATTTGTGTGACTGCCCAATAGATAAGGCACTGATCATCTTGAAAGATCATAGGCTTATGTTGATTCATGTCATGGTTTGCTGAAAATCAACATTATTATTCAATTGTATTTCCCTTTTATGTTGAAAGAGCTATAATAGAATGCCCTCACTTAGCTTATGAGATTTCTAGATCTGCATTTAGCTACTATAGATTGATGTTATTTCATGAGCTATCAGGAGAAATAAGGGTTTTATCTACTTTGAATAGATTTAGTGTATGCTTTAATAACTGGTACCATATAAAGAATCTATAGGTCCACTTTCCTATGTTTTGCAGAGCCTAAAGAAGAAGAAGGGTTTAGCCTTATAGTTGGCCTAGTGTCTGAATGGGCATGTTGAAAATGGGAGTTAGTTGCCCCTAGATGTGTTTTGTTCTCATTAGGATAATTGAAAACTGGTAACATTTTCAAACACCAACAGAGGGACAACTATGTACACCATTACACTTGGGAATACAATACAAGGCAAAGCTATCACTATTGTCAAGAGTATGGTCACATAACCCAAAATTGCATCAGAATAGATTTCAAGGGGAACTATAAAAGATGGTTGAACCAAACTACTTGCTTTAGTTGCTTGAAAACTAGACATGTCAGTAGGAATTATCCAACAAAGGCTAAAGCACCCAAGACTAAAGTAAATAAGGGAAAAGAAAAGGTTGAGGAGGCACACATTAGAATAGACATGAAGAAGACATGGAAGAAAAAAGGTGGACCAAGTACATCCAATGGAAGGGTCACTTCACCCAAGAGGTCAAGTGATCATATCTCATCCAACTAATCACAAGATAAGCCTATGGAGCTGATACATATAAGGAAGTATGATACATGAGCCCTAGACAGAGAAGAAGCACTGTAAAGTATAAATTTGCATGAGTTAAGATGCCAAGACAAAATTTGGATGATGATGCCGAGCTATCTTTGGTTGCTAAATGAAACTGCTTTGGAAGCCAAGAAAAGCTTGTAAGTGGTTTTTGAGTGAGAATAGCTACCAAGTAAAATAGAGTGGATGTCGAGTTGAAAATCTTTGGAAGTCGAGTGATAGGTGAAGGTACAATAATACATTAAATGCAAGGTTTTTGAGCCCCTTAAAGGTGAAAATCGATTCATTTTGAGCCATTCAAATGAAGAGTGATTACCAGGAGCACAACTGAGCAATTTTTGAGTATTCAACCAATGATTTTTAGTGATTTAGCATCAACTCAAATGATTTCAAGAATTTAACTAGGTATTTCCTTTCGGTGCCGAGTTGTATAGTTTGTGAAGTTTACATTAAATATCAAACCCTAGTTCATTTAAAAATGGTGTCTGGTTCAAAGTTCACCAAAGGGAAGGAAAGCCATGAGATTTAGCTGGTTAGTAATGAGGTTAAACAATTTGAATTTAGGCCCATACTAGAGGTAGCATACAAAAATGATCCTGTAGGTGCATTGTCTATGATTCCAGAAAAAGTTATTATGGTTTAGGATGTGCATAAGTGTTACAACTGCAAGTTTGGAGCCATATGATACCTATAAATCTTCAATGCCTATGATAAACTCTATGATAATGGTATAATGAAGGATGAATTTTCAATTGTAGAGAAGAAGGGTTTAACCAAAGCCCTAATTTTTCCAATCATATTGAAAACTAAGTAGATACAGATAGTACTTAGTAGAATCCATGATGGATAATTTTGGTTAAAGCAAGGACCAGTTAAAATTACTAAGAAGATGGTTCATAGGGTCACAATTTTTCCAACCCTAGATTGGCCAAAGACATTGAGAAGTGATAAGAAGGAAACAATTGAGAAAAACACAGGAGCAAAGTGGAACAATAGAGGCATGACCATAGACACCATAACTAATCCCCTTCTAGACTTTTCTCTAAGGATCATATCACATAAGTTTTATCAATCCATTAGGTTGGATAGTGTACCTTGCATAGCAGTGGATGTGTCATATAAGCTTGTAAAGAAAGACCACACATGACCTTGCAGAGCTCATGTTGTAGCAGATAAATGAAAATCTTGGAGCAATTAGAAAGTCTAAGGGAACACAATGCAAATTTGGGTCAGCATTGGTATGCATGTTCTTTTATGTGATGAAGGAATTCCCTTCATTTGAAAAAGTCAAATAGAGTTAGAATAAAACAACTGTTGATCATATAAATGATTTTATTGCACAAATGGGAGATAGCTTTGATGATCAAATGACTATCTATTTTCATGATTTCAAGAATGCAATGAAGAAAAGAATGAGGATACCAGTCTCATTGGTGAATCAACATGAGAATGAAATATGCTTTCTTGTTGACATTGATTATACTTACATCCAAGTAGTCCTTCCAAGAGTAAGATGGCTTAGACTATTGGGATATGAGCTTGATGTTGATCAACCTTCTACAGCTATTACAACATTACTTGCAGAGGAAATGGACAAAACTACCAAGTAGTCCTTCCAAGAGTAAGATGGCTTAGACTATTGGGATATGAGCTTAATGTTGATCAAGCTTCTACAACTATTACAACATTACTTGCAGAGGAAATGGACAAAACTACCAAGGCATTTAGAACTTATGACACTATTAGTTCAAGAGTTATTATAGAACTCAAGATAGCCACAATAGTCAAGAAGAAGGACAAACTAGTAAAGAAAATAAAGAAAAAATTTGGTGTTGAAGAAACAAATGCAGTAGGAGAAGAAGAAGAAATTAGTGAAGATGAAGAAGAAGGTGATAATGAGAAAGATGAAGATGAGCCAGAACAAGGGCCACTTGAATTGACACAAGGCCAAGGTAAAGACAAAGATGAGGATGCTAAGGAAGAAGAAGCCAAGGAAGCACCTGTCAAAGGCAAGGCTATCAAAAGGAAGGCAAAGACACCTCCTGCTTCTCAGCCTACATCAAAGAAGGATACCATGCCAACACCCAAGAAGCCAACAACCAGAGCTACAACAAGAGCCTCCACACAAAAAGCTAAAGAGGAAGCTACAAAGAAGAAGAAGATAGCCAAGAAGGCACAAGAAGAGCCACACAAAAGAAAAAGATATGTGGCTCAACTTGATACGGATGAGGAAGATCAATCTGAAAAGGTAAGTCATCCTCCTAAGTATTTAGTTGATACATTATGTGAAAAGATTAGGAATGAAGACTTAAGTGACATGTAAAAGATTGATTTCAATAAGTTCACTAAAGAGGAACAAAATAAAATAGAAGAATCAGTCTATGCAATGATGGCACAGTTCAAGTATACACCTCTGGAACTAGATGGACAATTGCCAAAAGAATTGTCTAAAATTATAGAGGATAGATGGAATTTTTGTTTGAAAATGGAGAAGGAGATGAGAGAATCAAACCTAGCAAGAATACTACCTAATTTGACAAGGGAACATATAACTAAATTAGTTAAAAGGCATCATAAATGGTTTACACCTAAGTATAGGGCATTTTCCATACTTTAGAATAAAATAGAAGAAGTTATATAGAGAACCACAAGATCGTGGAAGAATTTATATAAGAAAATTGAAGATGTCTTTGAAGAGGAATACAAAGAAGAAGCTACTACTAAGCTAAAAGAGAGAAGAAAGAGGATAGAAGAGAAGATAGAAGTAGAGAAAAAGGTTCAAGAAGAGGAAAACAAGGAAGACAAAGAGGAGGAAGGAAAAGATGAAGACAGGAGTACTAATGGGCAACAAGACCAAAGTGTGTAAGAAACACAACTACCACCTCCTAGTCCTCCTCAATCTACTACCACACCTATAGAAATCATAAAAATTAAGGATTTTGTTGACACCTCAAGTCAAAAAATCAATCCACTAATTACAGAGGATCTGACTAAGATCCTTGACCAAACAACTCTTCAAGCACAATTGTGTACAAGTCCCATATTGGTTAGTGTAGATTAGCTCCAAAAGTCAATAGATAAAATAAAGAAAGGTGAGGTGCCACCACAAGAACCACCTCAAATCACTCAAATTAATGGACTTTCATTACCACCAAGAATAGCCATGCAAGCTCATTAGGAGTCAAGTGTAATAGCAGAGGAAGTCACAGGTACATCAGTACAGATAAAAAGTACACCCCCATCAATAGTAGCACAAGAAGAGGATAAGGAAGAAACACAAGATAAGGAGGAGTCTGCAATACAAACTTTGGTTGAATTGCCAAAAATAGGAACTCCTACCAAACTTGTTCAGAAGCTGAGTACTGACATGTTAACCTTACAAGTCAGTACACTAGGTTCAAGTTCTACTAGGGTAGCCAGGACCATTCATTATGGTATTCCTAAGCTTGATGAAAAAATTAAAATACCTTATTATGATTCAAGCACTTTAACTAAGGAAAAGATGAATGAGATACAAAGTGCATTGAACAAGGGAAGGAGGCAAGAGGCATTGAGGAAAGAGTTCAAATACAAGTAGTCAATGAATGAGATCAAGGATGTATTCATGGATGCCTTCAGCCTACAACCTCCTAATTCAAGCAAGCCAATCCTTGAGCAACTATCTGATATAGTTGACCAAGTAAATAATGAAGACCATGATACAAATGTAAAACTCATGAAATGGTTAGAAAAGAAATTTCTAGGCAAGGTCAACCAAAAGATAGCTAATGGAATTATTTTGGGATAGGTTGACCTAGCCAAGAAATTGGATAAGGTAAAAATTTTACTAGGGAACATCTTTTCCCTTTATAGTGAATTGTGTGATTTTTCTAGGTTCACACAAGAAATAAATCCTAAAATTTTGAACCTTGAGAGCAAACTAAAGCTCTTCAATATGCAACTACCCTCAAATCCTCCACACAGTGAGAAGCATTTTACTCAAATGCTTCACACTCAGAGGGAATTACCTGCATTATCAATAGAAGAGGCCACTATTAAAGAAAAACTTATGCAAATTCAAGCCTTAATTACTCCTCATTTGGAAGTATTACACAAGGAGAAAATGTATGCTAAAAAAGTCCTCAAGAAGGATCCAAATATTTCTACACATGAACGACTTGTTGATCTAGCAGCAAAGCTTGTAATCCAACACAAGTCATTGGATAATGCATTGAATAACTGGGATGCAGCTCTCAAAATAATCCTTGAATTAAACAAGACATTTTTGGCCAAGCATGGCATTACTATTTAGGAACCCTTTCACATCAGTGTCAAAAAGGGGGAGATAATGAAGGAGACAATATTCTAAGGGGGAGATATATTAAAGGAGGAGAAATGCATATAGGAAGAAGATAAGGAGATAACAGGTTTAGAAATAGGTCGGAAATAGGATCAAGCACATTGGCAAAATTTTCATGACATGACAAGGCATAAACAACTCAGGGGGAGTCATAAGATATATTGATTGTTTATAATATTTTTTGAAATTTTGTATGTAAGTTAAGCAAGTGAAGAAAGTAAATATAAGGATTGGATCATGAATGATCAGTTAAGTGTTTTTGACACTCATGTCAAAGGGGGAGATTGTTGATCAAATAAGTAAGATTGACAAATGAGTGTCAACACACTTAACTATCTTCACTATACATATTGAGCTACAGATAGTGTTGAGTGATTCAGGAATCAATAAAAGCCAAGCAATGCAAAAAAAATACGTGCCAAGTAACACAGGAAGTTAATAGTGTCGAGTAATAGAGGAATTCTATAGGTGCCAAGAGACACAATAATTCTATAGGAGCCAAGTAAAGCAGAAACACAGTGGATGCCAAGAAACCCAAAATAAATGGTGTCGAGCATTAGTATTACTTCATGTGCTAAGAAATGCAAGATTAGCATAAGAGTTTGTGCCAATACAAACCATGATGTGAAATAGTTATGGATGACACACGATAGGATAAAAGGATAAGATCAAATCCTCACAACCACCTATGCAATCTTAATGCAGCCAATCAAAAAATTGGAGATTGCATGCATCCAATGGGTGAATTTCAAGTGTTTGAATGAGAACATTTGAATCAAGGATGCATAATGAACCACTAATATTTATAAGGGATTATTGATGCCATTGAACATAGTGAAGAGAGAAGTAGAGAAAAGAAGAAGGAAAAGTAAAGCCTATTATTAAGGTCATTGTAGAACATTGGTGTCAAATATTTAGTGGAAAGGATGAAATTTACACATCTAGTTGATCAGAACAGAACAAAGAACACAATTAGCAGATCAGATCTAGCAGAGATCAGTTATTGAAGAGTAGATCAAGATCCTGAAATCAGCATTAGAGATTGCATTAGATTAGGTGTATTATTCTAATACTCTCTCACAATTGTATTAGGAATTTGGAAATCCTATTGAGTTAGGTGGGTTTAATAGCTATACGTAAATCCATTAATAGGTTGGCATTCCAAGTTGAATGTTCTTAAGTCCTCTAAGAGGGCACACTCCTAACAAGGTGTAGAAATCCTTTAACAGGGTCACATTTAATAGTGCGTTGTAGCCTTTAATAGGGCAAACCAATAGAAGTGGTTGAAATCAATTGCTGTAGTAATTTTGTGGGTATCATCCCCACCCTAGTTTTACCTTCTTATTCCTGGAGGGTTTTTAGGTCACCAAAATCTCAAGTGATATGTGGTGATGCATGTTTGTTTCTCATGATTGTTTAATGTTTATATGCATGCATGTTAATTTTAGTTATATGTTATTAAAGATTTAAAACAAGTAAAAGGTCAATACTTCTGATTCACCCGCCTCTTAGAAGCACTCTTCCCATTAAGACATTCCAACACTAGTGGCACAAAATTCATGGCAAAGCATTTTGAGGTGAATTCAAATAGGATTGAAGGAGAAGTTTCTAGAAGTGATATAAAATGAGGGGTAGATTCGTTAAATCCCACCTAATATGTCCTAACCCTAAATTGGACAATGGAGAATGAATGGAAAAAAATCTTAATTCTCTATTTATAGGGATGGTTGGTTAGAAGCAAGGGTTTTCATGTGTGAGAACCTAAGAAAGATAAGGATTCAAGGGTATTACTTCATCAAGTGACCTAATTGAGAGTCTATAGTGGCATTTTAAGAAAAAAGGCTTAAGGGTATGGATTCTTAAAGGGTGAACAAGCTATCATAGCTAAAATGTGTAAAAGCCAAGCATAATGGAGGGCTGAAATAGATATTTGTAATCTACAAATAGAGTTGTAATCTTTTATCATATCAAGCCTTACTATTACACTCTAATTATTGTATTATTCTAGGGTAAATCCTTTGCATTAAGGTTGACCTAACAATCATTTGTAAATCCTTTAACCAGATGACATTCCAAGTAAATGGTCTAAAGTCCTCTAACAAGGCTCACTTCTAACAAGGTGATTGAAATCCTTTAACAAGGTCACATTAAACATTGTGCATTGTAACCTTTAATAGGATTGGTCTTTCATAGGGCATCATTTCAAAAGAGTGAAAAAGAGTAGCATGTCACTGGTGGTTTTTCTCAAATTGTGTTTTGACATAAATCATTATTTCTAGTGTATTGATTGAATTTATTATGTTTTATGTTTACATTTCTGTAAATTGATTTGATAGTAACCTATAAGTTTTAAGTGACTCCATAATCTTATGATTTTATGCATGATGATAAATGTTTTATGGGTTCACTAAGCTATAAAAATTTTTATCTATACAAGTGGACCTTAGATAACTAATTCACCCCCCTCTTAATTATTCTAAAGAATTCCAACAATTGGTATTAGAACCATCTACTTAAGAGTACTAATTTGAAGGCACTTGAAGCATTTAGACTAGATGTCAAAAAGGGAATTACCCAATCTTAATAGAGATAACTTTTTGGAATGGAAAAACCTATTGAAGCTGCACTTTGGAGCACTTGGAGATCATGCACAATATACCATTACTACTAAGCATGTTGATCCTACTACAACCTTAACTACTGAGGATCTAAAAATGAAGAAAGAACACAACTAGATAATGTTGGAGATTGCCTTTGCCCTAATCTACGTTGAATTTAATGATATCAAAAGTCTTGACAGTGCAAAGAAAATGTGGGATACTTTACACACTATTTATGGAGGAGATGCAAATGTTCTAAGAGCCAAAGTTGAAAGTCTCAGAGATAAGTTTGATGGTATGAGAATGCAAGAAGAGGAAAATATTGCTCAATATTTCTCAAGGACAAAAGATGTTAATGAAATAAGAGGAGCTACTAGTAAAATAGATGATGATATTGTACTAAGAAATTTTTTAAGAATATTTCTGCCTATATATGCTATTAGAGTTTCTATAATTCAAGAATTGAGATGTATACCAGGGAATGATCTAACTTCTGAAGGTCTAGTAAGTAGATTCACTACTTTTGAGCTATCTAACTTTGATAATTACAAACTTGAAATATTGACTATACTTTCAAAGCTAAGCTATCATTAAAATAACCTAGTGTGAAGAAGAAAAAGAAAAAATATGTGTCCAGTGAGAATGATATAGATGAGGAGGATGTAGATCAACTTGAAGCACTACTGGCAAGGAGATTTCCTAGAGGTAAAGGAAATTTTAAAGGTAAATTACCTATCATTTTTTAATTGCAATGAGGTTGGTCATATTTCTACTAGATGTCTAGAGAAGAAAAACTATAGAGGTGATGACAAGTATAAAAGTAGAAGAGATGAAGACAACATGGATTACGAAGAAAAAGGAAAGAAGTCTTGCTACATTGTTGGAGAGAAAACAAGAGATGAATTTGATGAACATAATGATTAAGTGGTGTATGTTGCAATGAAGGATGAATCTAATGAAGATGAGGCAACTACACTTGTGTCTCATTTGAACATGAATGATAGATGGATCATTGATAGTGGATGTTCACATCACATGACTAGAGATAAAATAAAGTTCATTACCTTAAATTGTTATGATGGAAATAGTGTAAGATTTGGTAATGATGCACCATACTTGATAAAAGGAAAAGGTTCTATCAAAATCATAGAAAAGATTTTATGTGATAATGCTTATTATGTTGAAGGACTTAACTATAATCTGTTGAGTGTGTCACAATCGAATAATATAGGATCTAACGTTGAGTTTGAAAAAAAGATTGGTAAGATCTATGATACTGATGAAAAATTAATTGGAAAGGGTGATCAATATAAGATTAATCTATTCTACCTTGATATAGAGGATGTCACTTTTTTAATTGTAAAATTTGATGATGTGTAGCTATGGTACAAGAGGTTATGTCATGTTAATTTTGATAACTTGGTTAATGTCAGTAACATGAGAAAAATTAGAGTTTTGCCTAAGTTGAAGAAGCATAATGATATAATGTGCAAAAAAATTTCAGTTAGGCAAAATGATAAAATCAAGCTTTAAGAGTAAAACTCATACCTCTAAAGGAATACTAGAAATAATTCATATTGACTTGTGTGGAATGATTGAAGTGCAAAGCTACAAAGGAGATAAGTACATTATGCTGCTTGTTGATGATTATTCTAGAATGATGACAGTTATGTTTCTAAAACAAAAATCTAATGCCTTTCAAATATTTAAGTGGTACTTAGCAAGAGTTGAGAAGGAAATAAGTAAAAGTGAAAAAGGTTTAAGATCTGATAAAGGAGGAGAATTTACATCAAATGACTTTGAGAAGTTCTATAATGATAGATGAATTAAAAGACAGACATCTGATCCTAGAATTTCTCCACAAAATATAATTTCTAAAATGAGGAACATGTCTATAATGGACTATGCTAGGACACTCATGATGGAGAAAAATGTTACTTTGAAAGGTACTCATTAACCACTTTTTGAACTATGGCATGGTTACTCACCCAATGTAAAATATTTTAAGGTATTTGGAAGCAAACTCTTTATTCTCAAAGATTTTAGGAATGGTAAACTAAATGAAAATAGTAAAGAAGGTATATCCCTAGGTTATTTCACAAAGAAATAGAGCTTATAAGTGTTTAAATACCAACATTAACAAAGTTGAGGAAACTACAAATGTGAAATTTGATGAATACACAAAAGTATATGAGGATAAACCTATGAAGGAACTAGAAGAATACAAATTATTTTATATTTTTATGAAGGTATGACTACTAAAGAAGATGCTACAAATCAAGTTACAAACCAAAAAAAAAAATTAGTGACTACCAACTCACATACTATGAATGTCAAGTTGCATTCAAGAACTGAACTACATTTAGATTTCAAATTACATAACAAAGTTGAGACACATTCTTATTCTGACATTAGTGTAATGAGAAAGATGCTAAAATACCTTATAGAGATGTACATAGTGACTCTAAAGTTGAGAGACAAAATGTAGAAACTAGAGTTGAACCAAGATTGTCTAAATATGTCAAGAGACATCATCCTACTACATAAATCATTGGAGATAAAGATGCTAGACCAATGACAAGAAAGAAGTTGAGAAATGAGACATGCTTGTTAAGCATGAAAAAACCTAAAATAATGAAAGATTCCTTAGAAGATGTAGACTAGAGTAAAACCATGGAAGAAGAGATTCAACAAATTGAGAAAAATAAACATGGACTCTAGTTCCTAGACCAGAAGACAAAAATGTGTTTGGCACCAAGATGGTATACATAAACAAGCTAGAAGAAAATGGTGAAGTCACAAGGAACAAGAAAAGATTAGTTTGTAGAGTATATGCATAAGAAGAAGGAATTAACTATGGAGAAACAATTGATCTTGTTGCTAGATTGGAAGGAGTGAGAACTCGGCTTGCTTATTCTGCATAAGGTTTCAAAGTTTACCAAATGAATGTTAAATCTACATTTTTGAATGGCATATTAGAGGAAGAAGAAAACATAAAATAGCTAGAATAATTTGTTCATGTTAGTTCAATAAAAACATGGTATGTAGATTACACAAAGTTCTATATGATTTGAACAAGCACCAAGAGCATGGTATGAGAGACTTCATAATTATCTTGTGAAGATTGGATTTGAAAGGAATAATGATAAAATCAATCTCTACATGTAGAAAGAGAAAGGAAAAGGTATTTTGTTATCTAAAATTTTAGTTGATGATATCATATTTGGAGGTCAAGGCACTTTATGTAAGGCTTTTGCAAATGAAATGAAATAAGAGTTTGAGATGTCTATGTTTAGAGAGATCAAGTTCTTTGTGGGTTTGCAAGTACATTAGATGAAATATGATATATAAATCACTCAGTCAAAGTATGTCAAGGAGATAATAAAAAATTTTGGATTGGAGGATTCCAAACCAGTAAGTATACCTATGGTGATATAACATAAATTGTCAAAGAATGATGATTCAACTGAGGTGAATCAAACATTATACAAGTCAAATGATTAAAAAATTATAATATGTAGTAAATAGAAGACCTGATATTGTATTGTTTATAGGGATAGTTACAAGATTCTCTGCTAATCTTAGGGAGAATCATTTGATGACTATAAAGAGAATAATGAGATATCTGAAAGGAACAAAGGAATATGGTCTCTACGACAAGAAAAATGAAAAATTTGAATTAAGATTCTATATTGATGCTAATTGAGCTAGAAATGTTGATGACAAAAATAGCACCAGTGGAGGAGCATTTTTTTAAGGCAAGAGGTTGGTTACATGGATTGGCAAGAAACAAAACTAGACTTCACAATCTACTATTGAAGCTAAATATGTTGTTGCTGCTATAATGTATGGATCAAACAACTATTCAAAGGTATGAAGGAAGAGATTACTGAACCGGTGATAATAAAAGTGCTATAAATATATCAAATAATCTTGTGATGCACACAAAGACTAAGCATATTGCAATCAATTATCATTAATTGAGAGAATTAGTTCAAGATAAAGAAGTAAAGATGAAATATGTTAATACAAAAGAGAAAATTGTTGATATCATCACAAAAGCACTACCTAAGGATGCTCATGAGTATCTAAGAGGTAAACTAGGGGTGATACCCCTATCAAAAGTTATCTAACTAACAAAAGGAGTGCCTTGCATCAAACAAGTTTATTGCCATATGTTACAAATTGATGTAGTGGATCTTACTTTAGGAGCTACCTAAAGTAATCAAAGAGCTGAAACTATAAATTAGTCAAAAGAAATATGACACAAGAGAAACTGAAGAAGTGCATATTAAGATGACAAGTCTTTGGCATTGTTGTCAAAGAGGGAGAAATACACAAGAGAGTGAAAATTGATCATAAATGGAGAATGAAGGGAGAAATCCAAGAGATTAGAAATTGAACAAAGAGGGAGAAATCCTAACACACAGTATGAGGGAGAAATGATAACTACTAAGAAAGAAAGTGTATCTACTAATAAAATCTACCTAGTAAGAGGGAGATATAAGAAGTAATTTAGAGGGAGTTACAAGGATGACAAAACAAAGTTTTGTAACCTATTCAAAAGATGAGAATTGTTGATAGAGGGAGAGATTTCAATACAAGAAGCTATTTTCTTTTTGGTATTATGTTGGTCTTACTACTCTAATTGAGTTAGTTTGGTTTGCCATCAATGCCAAAGAGGGATATTGTTGAAAGAGAGATATTATTGAAAATAGATTGATACAAGTATGATAAATGTGTTTCAATCATTGGTTTGTCATTAATGGCAAACCTCCTATTTTTTTAGTAAGACAATTTCTTATATGATTTAAGTACTATCACTTATTTGAATGATAAAGAGAATTTAATCAAAAGACGTAATGATAGCACCTAGAGGAAAGGTCGAGTTATGATATAAAAATGGAGTACAAGAATCAACTAAGATAGTGATATCATAACACATTGATAATCTACTTAAGGTTACAAAGGTTGGTTACACTTATATGCACCCTAAAATGGTCACCTAGACTATGGGCCCCCATTATTCAATTTATCAAATTTCCTCAACCAATGGTTTGCAATGTTTTATTAAATCAATTAAAATTAATTTCTTTGATCAAATTGTAATTAATTCAATTATTTCAACATTTCCTAAGATCTAATCATTTTATCCTAAGTCTTATTTAATTAAAAGAAAACTTCTCTTTTAATTAAATAATTAATCCACATTTAATTAATTAAGAGAAAAGCCCCTCTTTTAATTTAATTAAATATTTCCTATTTAATTAAAAGAACTTGCTCCCTTTTGACTAAATAAAATTCCACTTCAAAAAGGAAATTAAATAAATAAAAATTAAATACATTCTTTTATTCCTCTACACTTAAATGCACATATTTCTAAGTGGGATTCCATTTAATTTTCCTCCTCTTTTCTCATTGGTAGAATTTTGTCTCACATGGATCATTATTTCTCCACCCTTGATTAAATCTTATTGTCTCTTAATCTTAATTGTCCATTCTTCTTTATAAGGGAGAGCCCTCTCCTTATTTTTGATATCCATGATTATGCTACTATTATGTTGTACATTTAGAAAACAATTTTTGGAGGAGTTTGAGCATTTAAGCTTTTTGTGAAGAACTTATATCTTCTTGTCTTCTTCTCTCATGGATCTATGGCTTTCATCATGACTCATCCTTGCATTTTTATATTAGCTCAGATCAATATTTTCTTTCATAGATTAGATTTCCTTTCTTGCATTGCTTTGCATTGTTATCATTTAGATTAGCTTGCATCTTCATTTGCGTGCATATTTTTATCTTTGAATCTCTCATTTTATGGTGTACTTACATGGGCACAAATTAAGTCAAACTAAGGGCCTCCATTACAAACCCTTTCACACTATGAATAGAGAGCTATTAGCCACCATTTGAGACCTCATTCTTAAGCAATCTTGGATATAATGACATATAGAAGTGTGTCAATATTTTAGCACATATTTTTCAGCACCCACCATGAGGCAACCCACCTTTACTTGTTGGTTTTAGATTTTTTGGAGCTAACCCCCTTGTGCAGATTTGTTTGAAGAAAAAAAACTTTAGATCTTAAAGATTTGATCATATCTCTCAAACAACTTGGTGTTTGAATCTGAATTATTTTTTGTAGGTTGGTGACATATCATAGAATCGTCAATGAAATTTTTAGATATTTTGAAGGTATTTTCTATTTTTTATAATTTTTTCTTTATATTTTATAAAAAAACCATTTTAGGGTGTAAATTAGATAATTTTTTAGAAAGGTCTACATTTTTAAAAAGGTATCTAAATTCTAAATAGGGTTGGTTCTTTGTGTTCTTATTTTAGAGATCATATTAAGGCTCAATAATTCAATTTGTAAAAAATAGCTCCCTAGGGCACAAATGAAAATATCATTTCAAAATTCTAATATTTTTGTAAAGCTCTTTACTTTCTAATAAGGGTCTCTTTTTTTATTTAGGGTTTTGGATCTAAATTCATATCATATTGGTCTAATCTTGTTGACTAGGCCAAAAATCAAAATTTAAAAAAAGAGCATTTAATGAATAGGTTGCATTTAATTTTCACATGGATCAATGCATGATGTGAGCTTTCCTCTGAGTTATTTTCTAGTTATTATCACTCTTAAAAATCATATTTTTAGATCTAATCCTAGTTTTGCATAAGTTGGATATATATTGCATATCTTGTGTTTGCTTGTTTTGCTTGTTGTTTTGTTGATTGTGAGCAAGTGTTCAAGTGTAAACAAAAGGTACAACAGATAAAATACACATTGCAAGGATTACTAGATATTTTTTGAATCTCTATAACATTTGAATTTAGAAATGAAATGAACCCTCTCATGTTTTTTTCTTGAGTGCTTTTACATGCTTTCATAGAGTCACACTTCATTTGGTGCTCTAAAATTGGATCTAGATTTACTTTCACACATATGTATTTCACATAGTAATTAGGCCCTATGAACATTGTTTGTGGATTTCTTGAGGGAATATAATTCATTTTCTTGCATTATATGTGAAGCTCTTCTCCACGATAGATTCTCTTGTAGGTAGGGAAGGATATTTTTTATTATCTCACTATTCCACTTGGGTTTTTCCTCAATATCTATTGATACCTTCTCTTTTGAGATTAATGGTGTTTGTTGTTGGATTTTCAAAAAATTTGGTGAGATGATTTTGAATTAGTGCATCAAAGAATCTTGTTTTCTATGTTTAGGTAAGGTACAGAGGCTAGAGGAGTATGCTTAGTTCCCTTTTGGGCACATCAGAAATGTGAAACCCTTGAATCCAAACCAAGTCCCTATGTGGTACAACTTTGTGAGTCTTCCTTGATTAGAGAGGGTTAACTGTAGTGGACATTCCCTTTATTGGGTTAACCACATAGATGAAACCTCAAGAGGTAATCATTTTTCATGTGGTAGTAATAACAACTATATAAATGTCCTTGTGGAGGAAATCCTCATGGATGTAGTCTTTTCTTTGGTTGTTGGATCTCCTTAGTATCTTTGATTGATTAAATTCTTAGAATATATCAAAACCTTGGAGTGCTAGGATTAGATTTCAACCACTCTAGATTGCAAAAGCTATAGAGTTAAACATTACTAAGAACCATAGTGTTGCAAAATTTTATTTTCTAGGATATGTGCATACATGGAAAACATTTTGAGAAGATACACAATGGTTGTTTTAGGGATTAGACTGATACTAAAAAACTATTCGTGTTCATTTGCAAGGCTACTCTATCCCTTGCTCATTGTTTGAAGTTGTTTGCTTGAAATTCTTGATTATTTTCATGTGTGTTTAGTTTATGATTCAAAATTTATCACACCTAGTTGGATATTTAAAGAAAATAAAATCTAAGTTCCTAAGTCAAAACTTTATGATCAAACTACTTTTTTATCCTATTATTTTTAATCTCCCTAGGTTGATTTGGTTCAGATTAGGCTAGTTTCCCCATTGTGAGAAGCTTGTTTTCACCTTGGGTTATTGTGCTTTGACCCCTTAAATTAGTGATCTTTGATTTCACAAGTGACCTTGTTTAGAGTCGATGAGTTAGAGACTATCCTTGTTGAGAAAGATATACCCTTGGATTCTTTGATATTGTGTTTGGAGAGTCTTAGTAATCTCTTGTCCATCCATTTTCATTAAAAAAAAATTTTAATTAATTATAATTTGGGTAAATCATCCTCTTTATCCATTTGTGCTAGAGTATTTTCTCAAAGTTGTGGGCACCTCTGTGGCAGTATTGCTTTATACCTATTATAAAAATTCTATCTTATCACATTTATTTTGGACAAGTGATTGTTTTTTCTATCCTAGTTCGGTATCAATGTTTCTTAGGGTCATCCTATCACCCAGTACCACTATAGTCTTCAAACCCTATGCTATAAGAGTTGATAAAATATGACTTTGCAATGCACCAAGATCACCTATAGGCAAATAACTTGTTGGAGAGAAACTAAAGGAGCAAGAGCTTGAACCAAACAATGCAAGAGAAAATATTTCACAATAGGAAAATTAAATTGCTATGTGAATGAATGAATTTACAATGAGAGAGAGAGAGAGACTACTTATAAAAGCCTTAAGGAAGCTTGCAGAACAAGCTAGAAGGTGGTAGAAGATAAGGTTGACAACTAAGAACTCTTCCACAAAAAGGTGAAACATGTTAGAGGGGAAAAAACTCTCATGTTGTCAATAACTCATCACTACAACTATTAACTACATGCATTTACCTAAGTAAGCTTAAGTAATAGAATAATTAATTAATTTTTTACTCTAACACCCCCCTTAAGTGCAACATAGGGAAATTTCTTAAGCTCACAAAACTAAGATGAAATGCAGAATGGGTCCCAGCAACAAGTCCATGTTAGGTACCCATGTACAATGCAAAAAAATGCAACCTCTAAAAATGGGGAAAGAGGGAAAATCTCATGGGAAAAACCATCCCACAAAAAGAGGTAAGTATAATCATGCTAAAAAAGGAAGGAAGGAATGCCTTAACAAGACCCCCCAAGGACAAATTCCACTGGAAATGTTTTAGGAGACTCTCTCAAAACCATAAGTACAACCAACCCCCCCATGAGATATAGAAAATATGCCAAAGCCCCCCTAGAATAATGGATCCCTCAAAGAAAGAATCCAACCAATGAAACTCCAATGCAGAGTAAACAAGGGGAAAAAAAAAGGCAACCCTTGAATGAGAGGGAAAAATGGAAGATCTAGCTGATGCCCAAAGGAACAAGTATGAGGATCTTGAAATGGAATCTCTAAAGCCGATGTGATGACACTATCATGAATGTCTGCTATAGTATCCACAAAAAGTGCACCTAGGGGCTTGATGAATGAAGCTAGAGGATCAGGTAGAGCAGAAGAAGAATCTTGTAGAGGAGAAAATCCCTCAATTGGATGTGGTGTGGAAGTCAAAATAGGAATCTCAAGAATAATACAAAGGTTCAAGTATCCTAATTGCATCATAAGATGCTCCTGCGAGAGAGGAGAAGTCTGCTCTGACAATGGAGATGGTGGACCAAAGTGCAAGAAGGTGTAGAGATGAGTGAAATGATCAACTACCCCTATAACAATAATACCTCCTATAGAATGATCTCAAATAAAGATCGAATCAGCAATGAACTCAACTATCTTCCCTGATCTACTATGTGTAATCTGAGAAATCAAGAGAAGGTTGGTAGAAAAAGATGGAACATACAATACATCATTGAATATACCATCCTAGATGCGAATTGAACCTTTCCCATAGAATGGTAGGGTAGTGTTATTCCTCATGAGAACATGAGGAATATGAGAAGCCTTAAGAGTAGAGAAGACAACTTGAGAAGATGTCATACAGTGAGAAGCACCTGAATTTAATATCCAAGGAACCTATGAAGGAGATGCAATGGATGCCCATAATGCATGACCCTATCCAAAATCTGATGTAGAGGATGAAGATATGGAAGAAGACTAAAAGGAAGACCCCTATAAGGTAGAAGAGGATGGAGAAGAAATAGTTCTCTTGTGAAGAAAAGCTTGCAAATCTACAATCTATTTCTATTAGCCATCAAATCTCTTCTAAAAACAATGTGCCTCATCATGAGATCCTTTCCAACAATAGGAACAAGTAGGAGTCTCATTCTTATTTTTCTCCTTCTTCTCAAAAGATGATGAACTAGTAGAAGAGGAATCTGATATCTACTTTAACTTTTTCTCTTGTGTATCCTTGACAAGCAATGCCTATGACTGTGAACCTAAAAGTGAATCCATCTAATTGATCTTGGACTGTTCATGAGTTAATTTATCACAAAATATCTCAAACAAAGGCATCATATGTCTTTCACCCAAGGCATTCATAGTGAATTAGAAAGTAGAAGAGAAGATCTGATATTGTCCCCTCAACTTTGAGAGTATCAAAAAGATACACTCATCATCTGTCTTGGTTTTCCCACATCCCTGCAAATGTGTACAAAAAGATTTGAATTTCATCAAGAAGTCCTCAATGGTTTGAAAGCTATTAGGTGTCAAAGAACTCAACTTTGCATCAAGCTAAAGTTCCTAGAACTCATTCATTGTGCCAAACAAATTTTGAAATTTATACCAATAAGCCTATGGAGTGGTCAAAAAATCCAAGTGAAACAACAGACTATCTGAAATGTTCAGTGCAATCAAGCCCATGGCCTCATCTATTTTATTCCTATGCTAAAGAACTACAAAAGGGCATGTAAAAATAGGTTGATTCTTATCCAGATGTAACCATAAGCCCCTTGACATGAGAAGCCTAATCATTTGTGCCTTCCATGTGTAATAGTTGTGTGGTGTGAGATGGGTCACAGATGGATATGCCATTGAGAGAGAGAAGAAGATGGAAGTAGAAGGGTCTTATTCTAAATTAAATTATAGAAAATAAAATGCCCCCCAACAATAGATAATGATATCCCTCAAATATCACAAAAGAACAACTATGAAAAGAAAGAAAAACTATATTAAAAAATAAAAAAGATCCTAGATTTTAGATGTAGAGAGGGAGGAAACTGAAGCCTCTACTTCAACACCAAAAAAAGGAGCTCAATATTGCTCCAAACTGATTCTAGATCTAGAAAGTAGACAATAAATCATGCATTTTTTTAAAAATAAGCATTGAAATATGTATCCATATGAACTTGAATGAAGCCTTTAAAGGTGCAAAAAATGGGATTTTCAAGTTGTAGAAAAATTAAGAAATAGAGATGTCAAACTTCCTACAACAATGTGTAGATCATGAAATTCTACCCCAAAAGAAAAAAAATTGCTCAAAAAAATAAGTCTGTATGAGGGAGATATCACTATTTATAAATCACCTTTGCAGTTATATTCTGAATCGCCACCATTGTACCTGCAAAAAAAAAGTAAAAAGCCCAAAAAATGTTAGATCTATTATGTCAAACCCTCTTTCTCCTTTTTCTCCAAATACTAAAAAAATGCTCTTCCTCTTGATTGAAGAAAAAATCACAAATAAACTAAGGTTTGTGTCTCTAAATCATGGCTTCAAAAATCCTTCAGACCAAGAAGGAATAGGGAGGCTCTGATACTATGTAGAAGTTGATAAAATCTGACTCCACAATGCAACAAGATCACCTATATGCAAATAGCTTGCTAAAGAGAAACCGAAGGAGCAAGAGCTTGAAGCAAACAATGCAAGAGAAAATATTTCACAATAGGAAAATGAAATTGCTATGTGAATGAATGAATTTAAAATGAGAGAGAGACTACTCATAAAGGCCTCAAGGAAGCTTGTAGAACAATCTAGAAGGTGGTAGAAGATAAGGTTGAAAACTAAGAACTCTTCCACAAAAAGGTGGAACATGCTAGAAGGGAACAAACTCTCATGTTGTCAGTAACTCATCACTACAACCATTAACTAGATGCATTTACCTAAGTAACCTTAAGTAATAGAATAAAAAATTAATAAATAATTAATTATTTACTCTAACATATGCTTCCAAACCTCAGTCAAGTCTAGATGATCATGAGCTCTTGTCTATCATTAAAAAGTATCAAGACTTATTTGCTAGTCTCCCTAGACACATGATAGAAATGAAGAAAGTGCTAGCAAAAATTATTGCATCATTACATGAATCTTCCTCAAAACCTTTACATAGATATGAATCATCTTCTTTAAGGTCTACATCTTCTACTTAAAGACATCAATTGTCTTTATATTCTAGATCCAGTGACCTCCTAAGAGAGAAAGTGAGTAATAGCTCCTTTGAAAATATGCCAATATTTCATGATGGGCCTATATTTGACCAATATGAGAATGACAAAAATGGTCCTAGATATAATTTTGAGAGAACTTTTGCTCCTTTGGGATTTTCATATGACATGGTGCTTAAGACCTTAGTTGCAAAAAAGTTCATTACAATACCATACAAATATTCTACACCTTATGAACCTAAGGTAATACCTTATTGGTGGAGAGATGATCACTATTGTGGCTACCATACATGAGAAGGTCATAAAAGTGAAGATTTTATTGCATGGAAATGTATAATTCAAGATCGTATTGATGATTGAATCATTGATGTTGAAATTCCTAAAGACTTATGTAATGAAGATGCTTTCTTAAGCAAGATCATGTTGATGAACCTATGTCAAGTGATGGTTTCCTTGATACCTCCATTTCTTCCAATACTTATGCATCTCCTAGAAATTTAAAGCTATCCAACATTATTCCAATAAAAAAGGTCATAATTATATTCATGTAGTTCCCTATAGTTATCATCAAGGGCTACCTCTAAAAGAAACTCAAGGTAAGCTACACTTGGTTGAAAACCCTTTTCATGCTTCTAAGACTAAAGATATTCAACCTTCATGCGGTGTTATGTATACTATGCCCACTTTAGCTAGCCCTTCATTACCCCTTCAAGATCTTAACATGCAAACCCCATTTACTCCCTTGTCCTTAGAAGTGGCTCCATGACAAGAGGACTCTAAAAATGATCAAGATCAAGAACCCCTTCATCTCCTTCAACATGTCACTCTTCCATATCCAACACCTTATCCACCTCCTAAGTATGATGAAGAAACTATTTCCGCTATTTCCCTTGAGCTTACTAAAAATTGTGAACAAAGTTTTATGCCTATTCTATCCAAAGAAACTTGTCAAGATAAAAAATATTCCATCTTCTTGTTCTACCACTCCATGTTTGCTTCAAATTTCTACTCTTCCTAAGTATTTTCAAGCTCCAAACAATCCTATCAAAGAAGTTTCTCCTATTCAAGATGCTCATGATCCTATTGAAAATCATAATTCTCACTCTAAAGATGTTGATGTCTTTGGTTGTCATATAACTGTTGATGGACTCATTGATCATCCTTTCTCATTTTCCATATCTATCCTTGGAATTCCTCCACTAATACCAAGTGATTCATGTCTTCCTTCCATCTTGGGTCCTTATGTCCCTTCACTTTGCCCCTCCTAACTCTCTTAATTCATCATATATATTAGGACCTTACTTTTGGATACAATTGACTAATTGTGTGTTGTCTTTGATGTTACACAAGTGTCATATTAGTTGTTAGTTAGTGCTTACTAAGCTCACTTGCTCAGCAAGATAGTTTTCCTTGTCTACCAATCATTCCTGGAGATTACTCTACAAATATTGTGTCCATCGAGCTCACTTGGGCATCAAAGGAAATTATGGTAGGAAGTAGTGTTAACTGAGTTCTCATGGTTAAGGAAGGAAAGTTGGATATAGTTAGTATTAACATAGTTCACTCAGTTGCAAAAAGATTTTGCAAGTTCATAGTGTTAACCAAGCTTCTATTGGATAACACAGGAAATCATTTTAGAACTAGTGTCTATCGAGCTAGGTTGACTATCGAAGGCTTTTGTTGATTTGGGATATGAACTTTAATTATTTCAAGTATTGATTCTAGCCAACTATGGTAATGATTATTGGCAATTATAATTTGTATTGAGCTGACTTGATAATTTAAACGATATAAATATAAGGTCAAGTTGAGATTCTAGTGTGTAAGAGTATGCAAGTGTACTAATTGATTGAGAAGCAAAGTGTGTGAGCGAACTTAAAGGATGGTCTGATATCCTTGTAGAAGAGAAAAGAAATATTTGATCAAGAAGGATCTATTATGAAGTAGAATAGAGATCTATAATCAGAAATTTGGTTGCATCTAAATTAGGACATTTCATTATTACTTTCTTACCATTGCAGTAGTGATTCAAAATCTCTTAGTAGATTTGGTTTAATAGCTAGTTGCAAATCTTTTAATCAGGTGATAGTTCCATTGAATTATTTTAAAGACCTCTTACAAGGCCACTCCTAATAGGGTGATTAAGTCCTCTAATAAGGTCACACCTAACAATGTGTTTTGTAACTTTTTACTAGGTTGGCTCCTAATAGGGCTCACTTTAGAAGAGTGAAAAATAGTAACTAGTTACTAGTTTTTTCCATATTGGGTTTCCATGTTAAATCCTAGTGTCTCATTTGTTTTATGTTATTTCTTTCATGCTTGCAAGTTAATCACTATGAATGTTTAAGATCAGTTAAAAGTAAATCACACTCTAGCTTTACCAAGTTACAACATTTTCTATGTGTTTACTGAATAACAAAAACAATTAGTTTTATTGCTAACATCCAAGGGATTTAAAATATTTAGTGCTAACTAATTCACCCCCCTCTTAGTTACTTCTTCTATATTTCCAACAATTGGTATTAGAGCTTTTGGTGCTTGCAAGAAAGGTTTCAAGGACCTAAGCTAAAGATTAGCATGTCTTACAAGAGAGAAATTCTAAAGTTTAACAAAGACAATTTTTTTGCATGGTAGGGACTCATGAGACTTCATCTGGCTTTCATTGGTGATTCAAGATTGAAATGCCTTGACAAAGAATACACAACTCCTACTAGTACATTATCTCTTGAAGATATTGCTGAGAAAAAGAACCATAACACCATGATGATATATATTGTGTCTGCTCTTAGCTATGAGGAATTTGATGATATCAAGAACTACAAAACCACTTTTGAAATGTGGAATAAGCTAAAGGACATCTATGGTGGTGATGAAAATGTGAAGATAGCCAAAGCAGAAAGCCTTAGAGGAAAATTTGATCAAATGAGAATGAGAGAAGATGAAAACATTGCCAAATATGTTGAAAAAATCAAAGCCAATGTTAGTGCAATTAGAGCATCTAGAGGAGAAATCAAGGAAGAAACTATTGTAAGTAAATTTCTTAGAATATTGCTTCGTATCAATGCAATTAGAGTATCTACTATTCAAGAAAGGAGGTGTGAGAGAAATTATAAGATAACTTTGGATACCTTAGTAGGAAGATTGACAGCTTTTGAGCTAGATAACTTTGACAATTATATTCCAACTTCCAAGAATATTGAATCTGCATTTGAGGTCAAGCTTTCACTTAAGGAGAAAGGCAATAAAATAAAGGACATTCAATTAGAAAGTGAAGAAGAATTAGAAGAAATTTTTTATAGTGATCTTGAAGTTGTTGAAGCTTTACTTGCAAGAAAATATTCTAGAGGTAGAGGAAAATACAAAGGTAAAGTTTCCCTAATCTATTTTTCATGTGAATAAATTGATCATATTGCTACCAAGTGCCCAAACAAAGAAAGCAAGGATGAGAAGAGAAATCACAAGTGCAATTGCAAGAAAGATTTCAAAAATCTCAAATCATTCAAGGACAAAGGTAAGAAGACTTGTTTTATGGCTAAAGATTCTAATAATAGTGAAGATGAAATAGTTTACATTGTTGTAAAAGATAAATCTGATGATGAACAAGATAAGATGGAACTTATCTCTCATGTGAGAAAAAATGATACATGGATCATAGATACTGGATGTTCACATCATATGACTGGTGATAAAACAAAGTTTGAACACTTTGAAGACTATAATAGTGGTAGTGTAAGGTTTGGAAACAATGAACCTTGTTGAGTGTGGTAAAACTAATCAACATTGGATTCAGGATAGAATTGATGTATGGCAAGGCAAGACTACAGGATGACAAAAGAAAATTGATTGGATTAGGCAAACAAACAAAAGGTAACCTATTTTATCTTGATCATGGTGATCGTTGATGTTTTATTTCTCAAGTTGAAAAAATTTGGTTATGGCACATAAGGCTATGTCATGTAAATTTTGATAACATGGTGAAAATAAGAAAATTCAAGAAAGCAAGAGGTATTCCTAGTTTAAAGAAACTAGATGTTGGTTTATGCAAAAATTGTCAAATTGGCAAAATGGGAAAGACTAGTTTTAAATGAAAAAACTATCAATCTAAAGATATCTTGAAAATTGTGCATACTAATTTTTGTGGACCTATTGAAATAGAAAGCTATATTGGAGACAAATTCTTTATTCTTTTTATTTATTACTACTCTAGAATGATGACTGTTATGTATCTTAGAGAAAAGTCAAAAGTATTTGAAAAATTCAAATGGTATTTGGCAAGAGTAGAGAAAGAAATAGGGAAAAGACTAAAATGCTTGAGATTAGACAAAGGTGGTGAATTCATCTCCAATGAATTAAACAACTTTTGCATTAAAAGATGAATCAAAAGACAAGTATCAGCCCCTAGAACTTTTGAGCAGAATGGAATAGTTGAAAGGATAAATAGATCCATCATGGATTGTGAAAGGACTCTAATGATTGAAAAGAATGTTGTTATCAAATACTAGAAGGAAGGCATTAGCACTGTAGTTCATACCTTAAACCGAGTATATTTGAAGAAGGATTCATATAAAACTCCCTATGAATTATGGTATGGCTACAAATGCAATGTAAGTTACTTGAAAGTATTTGGAAGTAAATGCTATATCTTTAAAGAATCTTAAAAGGGAAAGTTTGATGTGAAAGGTGATGAAGGTATATTCTTAAGATATTTGTTAGAAATGGAAAAAGAAATATGTAAAAAAACAATACCAGGAAAGAATCTAAGAGAGTTAATGCATGAAAAGATATTACCATAAGATAGGAGAGAGAAAGCTTCAAGATTCAACACCATGAGACAAGATATTTGGAAAGGGGAAAGCAAAGAAAACCCCTTGTGACATTATGAATGAGGCATGAAAATCCTAAGAAGGAAGAGAGAGACAGAGAGAAATAGAGCAATCACTCATGCAATAATTGAGAAGAGGAAGAAACCTCATTAGAAATGAGAGAAGAGGGTCATCTCTTAAATAGAGATGAGAGAGAGGAGTTAGAATGTAACTCCCATGTCTATGAATGCCACCATTCATAAGTGTGTGAGGCCAAGTGTGAGATTCCTCTTAAGGAGGAATAATCTAAATTAAAAATTACAATAAATATTTGTCCTCACATATTCAACTAGATGACAAAATAAGATGTAGTGGAAAAAGGACAAAAAAGGAAATATATTAAGATACCTTGGCTCATATCCTAATATATTATAAAAATAAAGAAAGGAGGTCTAACCTTGGTTTATAAACATACCAAGGAAATATTACAACTTCTAACACCCCCCTTTAATCTTTACTTGGGGTAATTATATCAAGGAGTATTAAACCCATAATTTACAACAATCTGCAACTTAATCTTTAATATGAAGTAATTTGATTGTCTTCAAGCCATATGGTACATTTTTAGATCCTAGAGAAGTACATGAGTCCTTTGAATGTGATCAAGTGAAAGCATAGACACATCTTCATATGTGAAAAATCGAGAAGGTTCCTTGATGGATCACCTAAAAAAAAGGCAGAGAACAAAAAAAACAAGACAACTATCCACAAGTAGAATTACATTGAATGGAGAAGTTAGTAAAAAAATGAAGTTATAATAATTTAATCAAGGAGGAACTAAGAGAGATGAGGATAAATGAACGTGTTCACCAACATGCAATGGAGTTAACATGATATCTAAAATAAGTCATAAGCTCAAAATAATCATAATAGATGCAACAAATCTCTCATGAAAGGAACATACTAATGCACAAATGACCACAAACAAGGCCAACTAATGAAATCTACATCAACATTGCATCAATCACATGGATATAGACAGTCCACTAATGAGTCATCCCACTACAAGTGAATGGGTCGTGACTCCATCACCTACATGACTCATGATCTAGGCAATAAAGTATGCAGAACATTATCACATTGTATATTTATCAAAGAAATATAAGAGAGACAATAATAAATAATTAGAACATGTGCCTCAAGCACCAAATAATTCAAGTTACAATTTTTTCGAGAATTATAGCTGAAGTGGAGCAAAGGAAGGGTTTATGAGGAGTAACAACATAATTCCTTCAAATAAGAAATCCATCATGGACAAGCAACATCATTGCCATGAGGAAAAAGATCAACATGGGTCAAAACAACTTTCTCAAATAAAGTCTCCAATATTGGAGTGCTCCAAGATATGGTAGCCTCATCACCTATACACTCAAAAAATGAGCAATGTAGGAAGTCATACCATGAATAAATCACAACTAGGAGCATACACCAAGGAGACATGTAGAATGGAATGGGAAATCCCCATAAAAAAAATATATCATCCTCGCATTGAGGAACAAAATGGAACAACATGGAGAGAAACTCCATAAATATTAACCTTTCAAAGTAGAGCATATAGAATCAAATGGAGTGAAACTCCATATAACTATTAATCTTTCAAAGTGGAACCAATAGAACCAAATGGAGGGAAACTCCATACAAAATGAGTGCACACCAATATAGGATGAAGGTATACTCCATGAGCCAGATAAGGAAACTATATATTAGTTATACTGAGGGGACCTACATAGTTATCCTTGAAAAAAATTGGCACCCTATGCAACTCAAAATATCATATAAATCATGTATATCAATGGTATAAAACCATAAAGTGCCAACATGGGCATTGAACGATGCTATAAAAACATAAAACTACAACCATGTGCAGATAGATCAATTAAATCAAATCATTAAATAATGAAGGCAATAGTGTAAGATAACTCATAAACCTAAATAATTTGAGATAAATAAAGAGTATTTGGAAGAGCAATAAACATAAATTATTAGACATCAGTTAAAATCTCCATGCATGGTGAACATAAGTGAGAAAAATAGAAAGGATGGGCCCACCAACAAAGACAAGAATCATAAGATAGGTGTTTTTAAAAAAAACTTTAATTAGTTTTAATACTAAGAAAACTTCTTTAAAAAAATATACTTAAACTTCTCCTCTTTTTTAACCTAAAACCACGTAATTTTAAATAAAACGGAAGTAAAATCTTATATTAAATGGAAGAGATTTAATTAGTTTTAACTTATATTGAAAAAAAATCGCAACAAAGGAGTAAGAGAGATTTGAAGTAAAATATTGAATTGTCCGACAATGAATGATAATATGCCAAAATTAGGTTGACGAAAGGCAATGATAAAAGAAAATGATGCCTTTTTCAAGAGCTAAAAAAATAAGAAAGAATCTTGCAAAAAAAGACAAGAGCAAGCTCTGGTGCTAATTATAGGGGAGAGAAATAAAAGAGAGCATGGAGTGACCAATCCTAGGTCGCACTCCTACAAAATTGCAATTGTGACCGCCCGAGAAGTCAAATTTATCTTTAAATAGAAGATCTTGCCCCCATAGATGTAATTGCATGGATAAGACAGCATGATTTTCTTTCTCTTCATCTTCAGATTGAGTGGCAAAATCAGCCTTTCTTCATTCAAAACATGCCTCAGCCTTCGGTTTGAGTCCTCGTGAGTCTTGTTTTCATTACCACTGCTCGCACTCTCTATGAGAGTTAAATAAAACAAAGCTTCTCTCTATTCTTGCAATGTCACATCATCTCATGTAGAAATCTAAGCCAAGGACAAAAATTTCACATGCAAGTTGCATTTTATAGATCTAATTTTCTCTTTACTAGTTTTTTTAATTTGATTTGAAAAATGGAGAACCTTTAATTGATCTAAAAATTGGAGAAGCTTTTGGTAGTTGAGGCAGTTAAGGATTTGGCATAAAGGAGGGAGGTGCCGATGGAGCAAGTAAAGAGGAATTTTCAAATCTCAACCTCGATTCAATCAGCGAGGTGGAAGTGAGCGGTGCAGGTTTGAGCTCGCGACTTATGGATGAAAACAGCGTGGGCCAGACAATGGGGCTATCGAATTCAGGGAAGCAAATGGAGGAGGGGGGCAGGAAGAAGTTGTACGTGAAGCAGGTGACTGGGAGACACAACGATATGGACTTGCACCTGGCGGTGAAGGCTGGAGACCTGGAACATGTGAAAGAGCTTCCGAATGTTGATCTTGCCATAGTAATGCTACCTGATAGGAATGGCAATACAGCTTTGCATGTTGCTACAAGGAAGATGCGAGTGGAGATTGTGAAAGAACTACTCTCGCTAAGGGACATCAATGTGAATGCATTAAATAGGATGACAAAAATAGCCTTGGATTTTGCTGAAGGTCTACAATCTTCAGAAGAAGCAACTGAGATAATGGATGCTTTGGTTAATGCAGGTGCAGTTAAAGCCAAGAATCTAAATCAACCTAGAGATGAGCTAAAACAAATAGTTACTGCTATAAAATAGGATGTGCATCATCAACTGAAGCAAACTCAGAGGACTAATAAAAAAGTGAATGGTATTGCAAAAGAGTTGAGGAAGCTCCACCGAGAAGGTATTAACAATGCAACAAATTTTGTGACTGTTGTTGCTATTTTGTTTGCTACTGTGGCATTTGCAGCTATTTTCACAGTTCCAGGAGGTTTTTTAGGAGACAACAACAATCAACCATCACCTAGAACTCCCGCTCCTCCTAGTGAAGATAATGGAACAGCCGTTGTGGCACATTTTTTTGCTTTTAAAATCTTTTTCATATTCAATGCAATCGCACTCATCACATCCATAACAGTTGTGGTAGTACAAATAACCTTAGTACCATGGGAGACAAAAGCTCAAAGACAGGTGGTTTTTGTCATCAACAAGCTAATGTGGTTAGCTTCTGTATGCACATCTGTAGGCTTTAAGACATCTAATCAGGAGCCAAAAGTAGGGGTGACACAAAAAGAGGCAAAAGAGGAACCAAAAGATCAAAAGAATGGGGAAAAAGTTGAACCAAATGGGGATAAGGAAAAGATTCTGAAGAAGCCTGATAAACTAAAATAAATATTGCAAACAATAATGTTAGAGCAATGAAAAGTAGAGAAAATTTTCTCTTTGTTTTGGTGGAAAGCCTTCCAAAACAAGAGAAGGAAAAAAAATATGGTTTGAAGATAAAAAAAAAGTTACTTTTTGGTGGCAAGCCTTCCAAAGAGGGTTAGATGAAAACTAATAGAAAATAAGAAGTAACCTAAACAAATTAGAGCAAACAGAAGTTAATCGGGTTTGGCGGTAAATCAGCCAAACTGAAAAAAAAAATCATTTTTGTCCAACTTAAGAAAAAAAAATATTAGTGAAATCTCTCTCAAGAGTCTCCTTCGAATCGTACCTTCATGCAAACACTCAAAAAAAAAGATTAAACTGCTCTGATACCATGTTAGAAATGGAAAAAGAAATATGTAAAAAAGCAATACCAGAAAAGAATCTAAGAGAGTTAATGCATGAAAAGATATTACCATAAGATAGGAGAGAGAAAGCTTCAAGGTCCAACATCATGAGACAAGATATTTGGAAAGGGAAAAGAAAAGAAAACCCCTTGTGACATTATGAATGAGGCATGAAAAGCCTAAGAAGGAAGAGAGAGAGAGAGAGAAAGAGAGCAATCGATCATACAATAATTGAGAAGAGGAAGAAACCTCATTAGAAATGAGAGAAGAGGGTCATCTCTTAAATAGAGATGAGAGAGAGGAGTTAGAATGTAACTCCCATGTCTATGAATGTCACCATTCATAAGTGTGTGAGGCCAAGTGTGAGATTCCTCTTAAGGAGGAATAATCTAAATTACAAATTACAATAAATATTTGTCCTCACATATTCCACTAGATGACAAAATAAGATGTAGTGGAAAAAGGACAAAAAAGGAAATATATTAGGATACCTTGGCTTATATCCTAATATAGTATAACAATAAAGAAAGGAGGTCTAACCTTGGTTTATAAACATACCAAGGAAAGATTACAACTTCTAACAATATTCTTGCAAAAGTAAGGCATATAGATGTTTGAATTTGTCTACTCATAAAATTATAGAAAGTGCACATGTGAGAATTAATGAGTTTGTAGAAAGGACTAAAGAAGTAAGCAAAAAGGAACCAAAAGATTATAAGAGATTTGTTTACATTAAACCTGATACATTTCCAGACACTCTGTCAATAAGGAGACCTCTACTCCTGAGTCTTCCTTAGTTACCAAGTTGCAAGAAGTTCAAACTGATTCACAAGGACCCTAGTCACATTTTGAAGCTATCAAGCCAATGGCTACAAGGTTTGAGCAACCAAAGCTAGAAGTTGAAGTTCAAGATGAAGATAGTATAGTTCATTCAAAAGGAAAGGAAGTTGTATTAGCCAAGTATGTTAGAAGGCATAATGCACAAGATCAGATTATTGGAGATAAATAAGAAGGTACTATGACAAGAAGTAAGCTAAAAGGTACATGTTTACTTGCTGATTTTGAACCTAGAAATGTTAAAGATGTATTGGAAAATGAAAGCTAGATTGAGGCTATGAATGAAGAAATAGAAAAAATAGAGAATAAAAAAACTTAGACCCTTGTTCCTAGGCCTAAAGATAAAAATGTGATTAGAACAAAATGGGTATTCAGGAATAAGTTGAATGAAGATGGTAAGGTATCAAGAAAAAAAGCTAGATTAGTATGTAAAGGCTACTCTGAAGAAGAAGACATTGATTATGGTGGAACTTTTTCTCCTATTGCAAGATTGGAAGGTGTTAGGACCTTACTTGCATATGTAGCACATTAAAGATTTTGGGTATATCAAATGAATGTTAAATCTACATTTCTCAATGGTATTCTTGATGAAGAAGTCTACATTGAACAACCAAAAAGTTTTGATGATCCAGTCAAAAGAGACATGGTTTGCAAACTGCACAAAGCTTTATGTAGTCTAAAACAAGATCCTAGAGCATGGTATGAGAGGTTTCACAACTACCTTATACAAATTGGTTTCCAAAGAACTAATGATAACAATAGTTTGTACATCAAGGAAGGACCAGATAACAAGATTGTATTGGCAGAAATATTTGTGGATTATACTTTATTTATAGGGAATGATGATCTATGCAAAGAATTTTTAGAACAAATGAAAAAAGAGTTTGAAATATCTTATTTTGTTGAGATTAAGTTCCTTGTTGGACTTTAGATATAGCATAGTAGAAATGGTATCTACATCACTTAGCCTAAGTATATCAAGGAGATACTCAAGAAGTTTGGTATGGAAGATCCAAAACTAGTTGGAACCCCCATGTGTACAGGACTAAAGCTTACCAAAGATGATGATTCAAAAGAGGTAGATCAGACCTTATATAGATAAATGATTGGAAAATTATAGTATGTAGTTGATACAAGGCCTAATATTTCTCTTACAATCGGTATAGTGGAAAGATTCTCAATAAAATGTAGAGAAAAACATATGATGGCAATTAAAAGAATTTTGAGATATTTGAAAGACACTAAAGACTATGGTTTATGGTATAAACTTGGAGGAAACCTAGACCTAAAAGTGTTTACTGATACTAATTGGATAGGAAATATTGATGACAGAAAAAACACAAGTGGTTGAGCATTCTTTCTTGATAAAAGGTTAGTATTCTAGACAAGTAAAAAGCAAAATTGCACATTCCAATCCATAGTAGAAGTAGAATACGTTGTAGCAACAATGAATTGTTCTAATATTGTTGGGTTTAAATGGTTGTTGGAAGACATGAAGGTTGAGATCAAAGAAGCAATTTTCATGTTTTGTGATAATACAAGTTCAACTAACATATCAAAGAATCCAGTGATGCATTCCAAAACCAA
This sequence comes from Cupressus sempervirens, assembly GCA_028749045.1. Classification (NCBI taxonomy): domain Eukaryota; kingdom Viridiplantae; phylum Streptophyta; class Pinopsida; order Cupressales; family Cupressaceae; genus Cupressus; species Cupressus sempervirens. Next base: position 32,522,696 of record CM053787.1, read on the forward strand.
GCATATTGCTATAAAATATCATTTTATTAGAGAATTGGTGTAGGAAAAAGAAATTAGATTGGAATATGTCTATATAAAAGAATAGATTTTAGACATATTTACCAAGCCATTACCAAAGAATGTATTCTTGTATCTAAGAGGTAAGCTAGGGGTCATTCCCCTATCTGAAATCACTAAATAAAGTTTTAGTGATGCATCAATAGGAACCTAGTTGAAGATCTATTAGTTGATGTAGCATAGTCAAGAGAATATTGCATATGAATTAGTACTCAAGGTACATTGATACTTAGTTGGTATGTGTTGTCTTTGGCATGTGTTGTCAAAGAGGGAGAGTTTATTGTCATATCTTTCTAAAATTTGTTTTAAGAGGGAGATTACTGCATAAAAGAGAAGCTTGTGGTATAAAAATCTAAAAGGGAGAAACTTTCTATTAGAGAAAGTCTTGTTCTCAAATTTCATTATTCTATGACATGTGTTGCCATAAATGCCAAAGAGGGAGATTTTTGGACATAATTGACTAATTGTGTGTTGTCTTTGATATTACACAAATGTTATATCAGATGTCAGTTAGTGCTTATTGTGCTAACTTGGTTAGCAAGACAACTTTCCTTGTCTACCAAGCATTCCTAGAGATTACTTTTCAAAGACTATGTCCACCGAGCTCACTTGGCCATCAAAGGAAATTATGACAAGAAGTAGTGTTAACTAAGTTCTCATGGTTAACAAAGGAAAGTTGGATAGAGTTATTATTAATCGAGTTCACTCAGTTGCCAAAAGATTTTGCAAGTTTGCAATGTTAACCAAGATTTTATTGGTTAACATAGGAAATCATTTCAGAACTAGTGTCTACTAAACTGGGTTAGCTATCAAAGGATTTTGTTGATTTGGGATATGAAATTTAATTATTTCAAGTATTTATTCTAGCCAACTATGGTAATGATTATTGGCCATTATAATTTGTATTGAGCTGACTTGATAATTTAAATGATATAAATATAAGGTCAAGTTGAGATTCTAGTGTGTGTAAGAGTATGCAAGTGTATTGATTGATTGAGAAGGAAAGTGTGTAAGTGAACTTGAAGGATGATTTGATATCCTTGTGGAACAACAAAGAAATATTTGATCAAGAAGGATCTACTATGAAGTAGAATAGAGATCTATAATTAGAAATTCAGTTGCATCTCAATTAGGTTATTTTATTGTTACTTTCTTACCATTATAGTAGTGATTCAAAATCTCTTAACAAAGTTGGTTTAATAGCCAGTTGTAAATCCTCTAACTAGGTGACAGTTTCATTGAATTATTTTAAAGACCTCTTGCAAGGCCACTCCTAACAGGGTGATTAAATCCTCTAACAAGGTTACAGTTAATAGTGTGTTTTGTAACCTTTAACTAGATTGGCTCCTAATAGGGCTCACTTTAAAAGAGTGAAAAAAAGTAACTAGTTACATTGGTGGTTTTTCTCATATTGGGTTTCCATGTTAAATCCTAGTGTCTCATGTGCTTTATGTTATTTCTTTCATGCTTGCAAGTTAATTACCATGAATGTTTAAGATCAGTTAAAAGTAAATCACACTTTGCTTCTACCGAGTTACAACATTTTCTATGTGTTTACCAAATAACAATAGAAATCAATTTTACTGTTAACATCCAAGGGCTTTGAAATATTCAGTGGTAACTGATTCACATCCCCTCTCATTTACTTCTTCTATATTTCCAATACTTACATCCCTCCAACTCCTATCTTTCCTCAAGATCAATGTAGATGCATATCCTTGAATCATTTTTATCCATTCACCCATCTAAATTAGTCATATCTTTCTTCTTCTTCCACAAGTCCCAAGTCTTTTGGAAGTAACTTGAATGTTCAATACAAAAAAAAAGAAATACAAGAATGCATCTAAAAAAGAATCTCACCATGTCTCCTCTAATTGACATAGAGGCATAAAGTCAAAAGAGATATCTAAGAAGAAAACTACAAAACAAGTATGGGTTCCAGAATCCATCATTAAAGATATTCTCTCTAAATAATAAAAAAGAAATGAAAATCCTATGGCTATATCAATTCTAAAGTCTCACTTGAAAGAGTTTGATGTTGAGAAACAAGTGAAGTTGACATTCAAGCTTCCAAATACTTCCACTTCATCTTCTTCCAAAAGCATTCTTCCATTCCATGTGCCTAAACAGCAACCTCTTCTAGCCATTCACCATATTCCTTCATGTATTTCTTCATTTACATATCCTCCATCCTCTCACCACCCTTTAAGGTGTGTGTTGGCATTGATCTTTTCTTCCTTTCTATCTACCCTTTCACAAACCTTCCATTCGCTATCCTTCTACCTGCTATCCTTTTTCCTCATTTTCCTATTCCTCCTATCTTCCAACCTTTCTCACTTTGCATAAAACCTTATCCTCCATTTTTCATTTCCATCTTCCTTTCCCTATCAACATATGTGAGCATATCATTTTGAATCCTTGGGATATCATGGTTTATCCTTTCAAGGAGCATGATCTAAAAAGCTTGCCTTCTTCCAAAAAAATCAATAAAAAAAGAAATGAAAAAAGAAAAGGAAAAATTGAAAATGTGCCTTGGTGAAAACATTGCAATAAGGCACCTTGGTATAAAAATTAAAATGAAATAAATTCATTCTATGGTGAAAATACTCCCTTGTAGCACCCGAGATAATTACCATAATAAAATCTTGGCAATCAGGCATCATGTATAGTTCTTCTACATCTTTCATCCATTCTATCATCTCTCTTTGATCTTGACAATGTTGAACTATACATTAACATTTGGCTATCTTATGAGCTATCTTAAAATGATCTTTCTTTCATTTCTTTCTTTCCTTCATTCATTCTAGTGTTTCACTATCTTTTTCTTATTTGTTCTTCATCTAATAAAAAAAGAGTAAAACACAATGCTATGAAGTCTCTTGACATTTCTACTTCTTTGGATTGCATCCTTTCATACTTTTACATTATGCTTTCATGACTAATCCTATGCTAGCTTTTCATTACTTTACCAAATGTACTTTGTATGACAATTTCTCCCCAATTTGGTTACTCTTGAGGAATTTGAGCTTGAGGATTTCTTCTCTTCATTCTCCTTCATTCTCTTTTCTTTCATCTCTTCCACTAGCTTGCTAGTCCCTCTTGTCCTCCACCTTGCTAGACATTGGGACTACACAATGTGATCTTTCTTGGGGTTTTGATTCCTATTCTATCTAGGGGCATCTTTTGTATATATTTATTGATCCTGAAAAATCCAAAAAAATTGATATATTTCAAAAATAAAAATTAAATGATATGTTTCAAAAAATTCTTTAAAATGATATACTGTCAAAATTCTAAAATTTGGAAAATGTCATGAAAAAATGATCATCTTAATAATAAGCCCTTTGATGTATCTCAAAAAAAATTATATATTCCAATAATAATAATAATAATCCAAGTAGTGAAAACCTAGAAATGAGCACTACTTGAGGCCTTTCTCCACCATCCCTTGTCCTTGTTGCCTTGGTTTGGAATTGGTCTTTGTCTAGGAGTCATAATCGTGATAGCTTTGGTCTCTTGGCTATGTTAGTCTTTAGGATAGCTCACAAATGGTGTTTTTCAACACCACCCCAACTGTATTTTTCAATACAACCACTAACATTAATTTTTTTTCAACACTTATCAATTTGGTCTTACCTAGTTTCATCATGTGATCTTACCTACTTGCAAGCATTAAATCCTTATCCTTAGAACTCAATATTAGTTTACACACTTAAATTGTTAAACAAAAACATTTAATGCCTAACTTATGTCATGATCATTCCTTTATGTGCTAACTATTATTGATTTTTTGAGTGTCCTTGTCTGATAAGTCTCTCTGGGATGCATAGCTAGAGGACTTGGAGCATGGGGCTTTTTTTTTTTCTACTTGTAGGTGTAGTCTAGAAACTCTAGAGTGCCTCTTGTTGTCCCCTTGAAACACCTAGGAGATTTGAGGCATCATCCTTGACTGCTTTTGCACAATCATTCTTGTGGTCATTCTAGCATCTTTGCCTTGATGCAAGCATGATTTTGCTACATTAAATTGGGTAAGCTAACATTGAAGCCATTTTACCTTTATGTCTTTTATGCTTATGCTAGAATCTTTCCACATTCTAATCCAATATAAATCACATTCATATCTTTATAGTTGTGCTTGTAATTTGTGATGATTGTGTGATTTTTTGATGTCTCTTAATAATGGCCCAATTATGCAAATAAGTTCTTTTACATTCTCTAATGAATTATGAACACAAAATCCTATGTTACAGTTGATCTATTGCAAGTACATCTTTGCATTTTCATGTAACATGCATTATTAGACTTCATATTAGTTTGCATTTTTAGGCTACATTATGAGTTTGTGAGGGTTTTCCCTTCATCTTTCTTGTGGAATTTTAATCAAATGTGGTTATGTTTTGATCTTCCTTTCCTTATCTTCTTTCATGATCTCAATCAAAATTTCTATCTTAAACAATTGATTTATTTTGGGGCATTCTATTTCTATAAAAACAAAAATCTTTTCTTCTTTCTATTTCTTTTCATATCTTCCAAATTTCTACCTTCCATTCACTTTCAACCCACTTCTTTTCTTCTAATTCACCTTTGGGGCATAATATTTCATGCTTGATAATCTACCTTGGTTCTGTGATTCTTATAACTTTCATCTTACATCAAGAACTTTATCTTTTGTTCAATTTGATCAAAATTATCAATTTGTTGTTTCTCCTCTATCTCGTTTGGATTTTAACATGAGGGAGTAGTACCTATTAACTTCACTCCTTGATTCAATTTTATCAATTTTATCCTTGACTTTTTAAAGTCAAAATTTATTTGTATCCTTTATCTTGATGTGTTCCTAAATTGACCACACATCTAGGTTGTTTTGTGATCCCAAATCAATCTTACACTTCAATTTGTTTCTTTGACTACATGTATTCCGTATTGAAAATAGATTGAAAAGATCATTACTGAGAGAGATTATTGAAAGAGGGATATTGTTGAAGAATATTATGTGTTTCAATCATTATTTTATCACTAATGTAAAACCTATTATTTTCTAGTAAGATAACTACTTATAAGATTCAAGTACTATCACTTATTTGATTAATGAAGAGGATTTGATCAAAAGATATAACAATAGCACCTAGAGGAAAAGTTGAGTTATGATTATGTAATGAAGTAAAAGGATTAGTTGAGACAATGATGACATGATGTATTGATAATATTCTTAAGGTTACAAAGGCTAGTTACACTAAGAAAGATTAGAAGAACAAATTACACAAAGTTTGTCTATCAAGCTTGACCACGTGCATAGTAGGTGCTAAAAAAAGTCAGTACAAGCTGAGTAGAAAAATAGTTGGAGTTGAATAAAAGTTCATTCTAGTGTATGAAAAGTAGAAAAGTGGATGCCAAGTAAAGTTTAGTTAATGCCAAGCACTAGTAAACTTTAGTTCATTTCAAGTAATTTCATAGTGTATGTTGTGCAACCTAGTATGCGCTAAGCATCAAAAGCTTGATAATTCCAAGCTAATGCATTATTCAAAAGATCATAGATTTGATGAATCTAAGATGACAAGTTTGTTTTCCTGGATTGTGTGAACAAAATGGAAGATACAGTTGATGAGATAGTGGAAAATAATTCAAGGTAAACCATTTTTAGGAAAATTCAAAGTGGATTCTAGGAGAAGATTCTAGAAGAGATATGAGATATGGGGTAGATACATTGTATCCTACCTAATACATCCCAACCCTAAATTGGATGATGGAGAATGAGAGGAAAAATATCTTAATTTCCTATTTATAGGAGTGGATGTCCATGAAGTAAGGTTTTCATGTGTGAGAACCTAAGGGAGACAAGGAGTCAAGGGTTTTGCTTCATCTAGTGACCTAAGAGAAGAGTTTGCAATGACATGTTAAGGAAGAATGCATAAGGAGATAAATTCTTGAAGGGTGTTGCCCCACTTCTCATCATGCACCAATTTTTCAAAGTGGAAATTAGCTTGTATTGTGTTTAGTCTGGTCAAGTTGGTCCATTCTTGCTCAAGTGATAAGTATCTCCATCAGGTTTTCATCTTTTCCCTTCTCCTGCATTGTATGGTCGGGTGGGTTTCCTTTATCATCATGAGTTTTTTTGGGTAGTTTAGGACCTTACTCGATGGAGATTCTTGAATTATGTTACTTTAGATGAACTTACTTGCAGCTCATTTTGTTCTAAACATATAGAAAGTTGAACTAGTGGAAAATCTAGTTTTGTCTTCTCCTTGGCGGGTTTTCGTACCTCAAAAGTGAAACTCTGCTGAGATTCACAAATGTAGTTTGCGAGCTTAAATGAAGAGAGGAAAATTATGTTATGGATAGATCATTCAAGTATTACCATGTTTTCATTACGGGAATCATTCAAAACTCACTATGATGATAAAAAAATATTGAAGAAAATTAAAAAACAACTTCTCCTTGGCAGGTTTCAAACCAAGAAGTCAATTTTCTTAAAAGCATTTGTGAAAAGGTAAAGCGAGTCATTGGGTCCCATATTTCACTTGTGAAGCTAGTTTTACATTTTTTAGAGGCTTAAAGTAAAGTGATTAGGGTAGAGAAGGTAAAATAAGGGCACACGCAAAAAAGTGGAAATTGCCTTCTCCTTTACGAGCTTTCTACCCTCAACAACAATTTTTTGCATATAATGGAAAATCATTCCTACAAAGCATAGTAATTGTGTAAATTGATAATGGGATATTTTGGGAAAGATAATTGAAGAAAATCAGTGGATTTTGTAAAAGTATTTGAAAAAGAATCCAGTCAGGCAGATTTCTTAGTAAAGAGTACTCCATTTCTATTTCTCTGAAACAAGGTAAAAATGGGGAAGTAAGTCTGCAATTAAAGAAAGTTACCATTGTTCCAATGGGAAAAATGAAAAGATACGAAAAAATCTGTTAGAACCCTCATATTTACTAATTCGATAGATTTATCCTTAAATTTTTTCATGTGGCATGGATCATGAAAATCAATGGACATATTAAGGGTTCTTATATAAAGATATGTGTAACAGATTTTCAAATCACTTCTTTCTCTTTTGAACTATTATGCTAAATAGTGGTTCTAAAAATTTTCAAAGTTACAAGGTTCAATCATTGCAAAATGGCAAAAAGATTCACCGATTTTGATGGACTGGGTGGAATCAAGTCTATATGGTAGAATATCATAGACACTTTACTTCACTTCTTCGATATGCAAGATTTCTAAAGGAGACTAAGGATGGAGCCAGTTCACCCCACAATGGAGAAACTTTGAGGAAGTGGATTAGTAGAGGCAACCATATTTCCAGGATTTGTACAAGCTCCAGAGTTGATTATTGAATGCATCAATCATTACAATCTAGATACAAAGCAAATCTTACAACCAGATCAAATAGTGCTAATCTCAATTGATAGGCAAGCGATAGTGAACTACTTATGAAGTCAAAAAAAGAGAAGAGTTCTCTGAATTAATAATTGGAGGAGCTATGTCTGAATTCTCTTTGAAGAAGATGGTGTGGTAAAAGGAGATCATGAGGTCATTGTTCCAAAAGCCATGGGGAGCTAAGAGTAAGGTCCCTAAAACCCTTTTTGGCACTGATCTCAAGCTTAATGTTGTGGACATTCTGGTCCTCTTACATCAACTTAAAGGTAAGGTAGAAGCCCTTAGTTTTGTAGAATAGTACTTCTTTTTGGTACTGATTATTTGCTTAGATACATAATATATTGACTGGGTATATGAGGTAAGTGAATATTTGTCTAGGGCTCTAAGTGCAACTAAGTTCTATAATTCATTTTATATGTCTTCTTCCTTGATATATATGTTGGCTTCCCTACAATTATGGCCATGACTCCCTAGATTAGAGGATTTTTTTGATGATGTAAAAAACTATGAATTTTATCCATGCCTACAGTTGCAGAATAGTTATGTAGAGTATATCCGAGTAAATGATGCATTCACAATGAGAATATGTAGGGAACTCCAAGGATGTCTAGAGCAAAAAACTATTCCAAAAGCAATGGCGGTCGTCAGTCAAGTTGGCAGTTATTTCATTTAGTTCTCATCTTTTTCTTATTTGCATCTTGTAGCATTTGATAGATTTCCTCTGAAGCTGCCTAGATACCTGAATGACATGATTTTACTCATTGAGATCATGAGGCAAGTGATTCAGGTGAATGTATTGAGCACCAGTTTGAAGAAGAAGGGGTATGAATTCCCCATGAAAGTTGGGGCCAATAGTTGTGAGACTTGATCAAATGCTAAAAACATGCTTAAAACATTTGAGAAAAAGTACAAGTTAGAGGAGTATGAAGTGGTGGGACCTATGTTTGACCCAAATGGGTATGCCAAAGATGTGCTTCAAATTGGAAGTGTAATCAAGCATGTTACTACTATGGAGGATTATTGGGTGGATTGTAAAGATGAGTTGGAGAGCCAAGATCAGGCTTTTGCTAGATTGAAAGTGGAACAAATAAAGACATATGGCATTAACTTAGATGTGGAAGGGCTAGAAGATGATGGGAAAAATATATATAGTAATACATATTTGACCAAACTAAGAAATACTCCAATTAGTTCTAAGCCATATGTTGATGTGGAAGAAGACCTTGATGTTATGATGGCCCAGATCATCAAGAGAACCAAAAAATGGATCGAGTGGATAGAAAAAAAGGACCAAAGTAAGAGAAAGACTACTCAAGCTTCTCTAGCTGCTACTACTCCCACTTCTTCTTAGAGTGCCACACCAAGTGTTACAACTATAGCTGCTCAAGGACCTACTCAATTTGTAGGAGAAGGTGAACAACCCCCAAAGAAAAATATTTCAATAGCTCCAACTTGCCAAGGTGGTCCTCTACCAATTATTGGAGCCCAAGCTAGCACCAAAGAAAAGAGGACAGAAGAGCTGAAAGATGGTGTTACTCCTCCAATCTCACCTCCTCATGTCACCGCTCCAGTCTCATCTCCTCATGATACTCCAACTCCATCTCCTCATCATAGCCCTAGTCCATCTGCAAGCACTCCTCTTTTGAAGCCAACTGGTTCCCCCATTTAGATAGTAGAGACTAGGGATGAAAAGAGTAGTAGCAACAAGTCCACTAAATTTGATGAAGCTGTGAGGAAAACTCAAGAGGAAGAGAAAGCCTCGAGTTCATCTAGGCTTCTTTTTCAAGATCCAAAGATTTCTTTTTCTATAGCTACAATGGTAGTGACTCTGGTGAAGAGGAAAATATTTGGTATAGAGTCACTTGGGGTTGCTTCTAAAGTGATTAGTACAGAGTCTTGGCTATAAGACACCTTAGAAAGGAAGAGAAAGAGGAAAGAGGAGAGAATCCCTGCAAAAGATATTGTGTCTCAAGCAGTTCACTCTAGGTCTACAATAGTGAAAGCTAAGAAGTAGAAGACTTTATCAATACTTGGGAAAGATCCAAAAATAGGACACTTAACAATGGAGATAGCAAAGCCAAACAAAGTAGGGAGAATTGAGGTCATGACACCTGATAATTTCACTCTGCATTCAATTGATCTTGGAGAGGCTAGACATGATACAAAGGTGGGACTATGGAGATCAAGTAATAAGGTGATAGAAGAACAATTGGAGAGCCTCATTTTTTTTAAATCAAGATGAAGGTGAGATTGAAGAATTGAAAATATTTATCAGGTAGTTAGTTGTTCCATTGGCAACCATTACTGGTGTGCCTGCTACTGAGAACCCCACAACAGAAGAAGTGCAAGATTTCATCTCATAACTTTAGAAAGATAGGCATTTTGGTTATATTGGAAAATAATGGATTAAGAAACTCAATGCAAATGGAATTTCTCTAATCAATAAAGTTGGAAATGTTATCCTTCGATTGGAAATTGAGAAGGATAATATCATATCTAATCACAACACTTTGGTTGTGGAAAAGGTAAGATGTGATGAATTCATTTCCCTCATGAAAGTGATCATCTAAATGAAGGCAAAAGAGGTAGTTGAAGCAAATATTTTGAAGAAAGGGATTGAGCCTCTATTCAAATGGCTTCAAAGCATGCAATTTAAGCTGGAGATGATTCAAGAAGTTGAAGAGGGACTCAAAGAAATAGGGGAAAAAGTGATAAGACCTAAGACAAAGAATTTGAACTCATGCAAGGATTGCACACTGACTCACAAACTAGTGGGCAAAGGAAAGCTCTTATTGGGGTAGAAGTAATGAAGAACAATTTCTCTACATACTTGAGTAATCTATCTAGAATGACTTCAAGTAGTCAAAATAGAGTATTAGAGTTGCAGACGCTTGGTGGATGTGTATACGTAGTTGCTAAAGAATTGACAAGTTAGTTAAATGTAGTAAAGGAGCTGGCTCAAGAACATTCAAAGTGGCTCTTAAGATTCACTAATGTACATGTTCCTAGTCATGAGGAAATGATTCCAATTATAGTTTCTGCTAAGGCATATAGAGCGAAAACTGAAAAGGGAAAGAAGCCCAAGTGATTCAGTTGACACTCCTTTTTCATTTTCTATTGTAAATTTTGCAAATTTTGTAAATTTTGTAATACAACAAATTGGCATCTTGCCATTTCTCATCCTCAGAAGATGAACCGATTAAAATTCCTATTGTAACGATCATCTCTCAAACTCTATATGTATGAACTTGAATGATTAATAAAAGGTCAAAAATTTTTGGGGTACGATACAAATTTGATGTTGCAAAGTCAATCAAAGAGTATTTTATGTCAATTATTTCTATTCCAGTAAGTTGATAGTTTTTTATTAGCTGATTCTTTCTCTTAAACTAAATTATAGTAGGAAGGAAAGGATGTTTCATTCCTTTGTTTTGAGGTTGTGAATAAACCTAGTAGGATGTGCTACAAAATATTTAGAGGACTCATTGGAAATTTTTTAATTTCATTTGTATCTTTGTTAATAGTTTCTATAAATTAGTTAAGTGTTGAGTGTATGAATTCATAAGATGTGTGAGTTCTACCATTTGGTTCATAGACTGGAAAGTTCCCCACACCTAGATTAAGTTCTATTTAGGCTTAGTTCAGTTTTCCTTTTCTAATCTTGGGTTAAGAGCATACCCTATGTTATTTTTAGGATCAAAACATAATTCATTGCATATCATTGCATAAGGGAGATGTAGGTACCAATTTATAGAAAAGCCAATAATCAGAGAATGGCTTTTCAACTGTTGTAACTAGATATTGTTCACAATTTGGGCACTAAGAGTTATATTCATAAGAAACAAGAAAGGACAAATCTGTTTACCAACAAAGGGTGAAAAAGCTATCAGATCTGCAAAATATGAAGGCCAAGAAGAATTGAAGACTAAACAAAGGTTTTTAATCTGCAAGAAATGTTGTAAGTTGTATTAGATCAAAGCCTTACTATTACTCTCTAACAATTGTATTAGTCTAGGGTAAATCCTTTGGATTAAGGTTGACCTAATAGTCATTTGTGAATCCTTTAACCAGGTGACATTCCAAGAGAATAGTCTTAAGTCTTCTAACAAGGTTCACTCCTAATAGGGTGATTGAAATCCTTTAATAGGGTTGGCCTTTAATAGGGCATCACTTTAGAAGAGTGAAAAGAGTATCATGTTATTGGTGGTTTTTCTCAAATTGGCTTTCTTCGTAAATCATTATGTCAAGTGTGTTGATGAATCTCTTATGTTTCATGCTTTACATTTTTGCAAGTTGATTTAACAATAACCTAACAGTTTTAAGTGATTGCATAATCTTATGAATGCATGGGTGAGTATAAATATTTTATGGGTTCACTAAAGCTATGAAAAGTTTTATTTATACATCTAAACCTTGGATAACTAATTCACCCCTCCCCCCCTCTCAATTATTTTGAACTATTCTAACAATTGGTATTAGAGCTTGGTTGCTTCAAAGAACTACTTTAAAGCTACTAGAAACACAAGGATCAAGATGTCTAAAAGAGAACTACCCAAGCTCAATAGAGATACCTTTCCTACATGGAGAAGTTTAATGAAGCTACACCTTGGAGGACTTGGAGATCATGCACAATCTACCATTTTTGTGGAGCATGTTGATCTTGCTAGTGCCCCAACTGTTGAAGATATGAGGAAGAAGAAAGAACACAATCGGGCAATGCTAAAGATTGCCTCTACCCTAAGTTATGTTGAATTTGATGATATCAATGGTCTTGATAGTGTAAAAAAATGTGGGATGCCCTAACCACTATCTATGGAGGAGATGCAAATTTTTTAAGAGCCAAAGCTAAAAGTTTCAAAGGTAAGTTTGATTATACGAGAATGGAAGAAGGTGAAAATATTGCTCAGTATGTTGAAATGATAAAAGAAGTTGTCAATGAAATAAAAGGAGCTACTAGTAATATATATGATGATACTATTTTAAGCAAGGTTTTGAGAACACTGCTACTTATATATGCTATTAGAGTTTCTACAATTCAAGAGCTGAGATGTATTCTAGGGAATAAGCTATCACTTGAAGGTCTAGTAGGTAGACTCACTACTTTTGAGATATCTAACTTTGATAATTACAAAATTGAAAAGATTGAATCTACTTTCAAAGCTAAGGTGTCATTAAAGGAATCTCATGAGAAGAAGAAGAAGAAAAAGAAGTATGTGTCTAGTGATAGGGATACAAATGAGGAGGATGTTGAACATCTTGAAGTACTACTGGCAAGAAGATTCCATAATGATAAAGGAAAGTTCAAAGGTAAATTACCTATTATTTGTTTCAATTGCAATGCGGTTGGTCATATTGCTACTAAGTGCCCAGAGAAGAAGAACTATAGAGGTGGTGACAAATACAAGAGTAGAAGAGATGAAGATAGCAAGGACTACAAAGACAAAGACAAGAAGTCTTGCTACATTGTTGAGAAGGAAATAAAGGATGATTCTAATGAACATGATGATGAGGTGGTGTATCTTGTAATGAAGGATGAATCTAATGAAGATGAGGCAATTGCACTTGTGACTTGTGTGAACAAGAATGATTGATGGATCACTGATAATGGATGCTCACATCACATGACTAGAGACAAAAGTAAGTTCATTACCCTAAATTGTTATAATGGAAATAGTGTAAGATTTTTTAATGATGCACCATGTTTAATAAAAAGAAAAGCTTCTATCAAACTCAGAGATAAGATTTTGTCTGACAATGCTTACTATGTTGAAGGACTCAAAGATAATTTGTTGAGTGTGTCACAACTGAATAATTTGGGATGTAAGGTTGAGTTTGAAAACAAGATTGATAATATATATGACACACATGGGAAACTAATTGATAATTTGGTAAGTATTAGTAACATAAATAAAGTTAGAGGTTTGCCTAAGTTGAAGAAGCCTGATAATTAATGTGTAAACAATGTTAGTTAGGAAAAATGAAAAATTCAAGTTTTAAGAGTAAAACTTGTACCTCTAAAGGAATACTAGAGACTATTCATATTGACTTGTGTGAACCAATTGAAGTGCAAAGCTACAAAGGAGATAAGTACATAATACTACTTGTTGATGAATTTTCTAGGATGATGACGGTTATGTTTGTAAAATAGAAATTTGATGCTTTCCAAATGTTTAAGTGGTACTTGGCAAGAGTTGAAAAGGAAACAAGTAAATGTCTAAAGTGTTTGAGATCTCATAGAGGATAATTCACATCAAATGAATTTGAGATGTTTTGTAACGACAAAGAAATCAAAAGATAGATAGCTGCCCCTAAAACACCTCCACAAAATGGAATAGTTGAAAGGAGAAATAGATCTATAATGGACTATGCTAGAACACTCTTGATGGAGAAGAAAGTCTCTTTGAAATACTAGAGAGAAGCTATAAGCATAGCTATCTATACCTTGAACCATGTGAAAATTAAGGTACACATTCAACCCCTTTTGAACTATGGTATGGATACACACCCATGGTAAAATACTTTAAGGTATTTGGAAGTAAATGTTACATTCTTAAAGATGTTAGGAATGACAAGCTTGATGCAAAAAGTGAAGAAGGTATATTCTTAGGATACTTCACAAGAATTAAAGCTTATAAGTGTTCAAATACTAACACAAAATTTTTTTTGAAAAGTGTAAATGTAAACTTTGATGAATATACAATAGTTTATGAGGCTAAACCTATGAAAGAGCAAGAAGAATACAAATCATTTGTACACTTTTATGAAGGAATGCTTGCTAAAGAAGATGCTACGAATCAAGTTACAAATCAACAACAAGTTTCAATGACTACTAAGTCACACCTTATGAATTCTGACCTACATTCAAGAACCAAGCTACATTCAAATGTTGAGTTATAGAATGAAACAAATGCACATTTTGATTCTAAGATTAGTGAACACAAAAGAGAAGCTGGAATACTTGACATAGATATACACAATTATTTTGAAGTTGAAAGAAAAAATGAACAAACAAGAGTTGAACCAAGATTGTCTAAATATGTCAAAAGACATCATCCTACTACTCAAAGCATTGCAAATAAAGATGCTAGACCAATGACAAGAAATAGACTGAAAAGTGATACATGTTTGTTGAGTATGAAGGAACCCAAATTAGTAAGAGATGCATTAGAAGATATTGACTAGATTAAATCCATGGAAGAAGAGATTGAACATATAGAGAAGAAAAAAACATGGAGTCTAGTTCCTAGACCAAAAGACAAAAATGTGATTGGTAGCAAGTGGGTATTTAGAAACAAGATAGATGAAAATGGTGAAGTTGCAAAGAACAAAGCAAGATTAGTTTGCAAGGGATATGCATAAGAAGAAATAATTGACTATGGAGAGACTTTTATCCCTACTGGTAGATTGGAAGGAGTAAGAACCTTACTTGCTTCTGAATACAAAGGTTTTAAAGTTTATTAGATGGATGTTAAATCTACATTTCTAAATAGTATATTAGAGGAAGAATTTTACATAGAACAACCAAAAGGTTTTGTTGATGTTAACAATAAGAACATGGTATGTAGACTACACAAGGCTCTATATGGTTTGCAACAAGCACCAAGAGCATGGTGTGAGAGACTTCATAATTATCTTGTCAACATTGGATTTGAAAGGACTGATGATAACAACAATTTGTGCATGAAGACAGAGAAAGAAAAAGGTATTTTATTATCAGATATATTTGTTGATGATATTATATTTGGAGGTCAAGATGCTTTATGTAAGGAATTTCAAATCAAATGAAAGAAGAATTTGTGATGTCTATGTTTAGAGAGATGATTTTTTTTGGGGTTTGCAAGTATATAGATGAAATATGGTATATACATCACTAAGTCAAAGTATGTCAAGGAAATATTGAGTTTTTTTGGATTGGAAGATTTCAAACTAGAAAGAACACCTATGGTGACATGACACAAGTCATCAAAGAAAGATGATTTAGTTGAGGTGAGTCAAATAGTGTATATGTCTATGATATACAAATTGCAATATGTAGTACACAACATACATGATATTGTATTATCTATAAGGATAGTTACAAGATTATTTTCTAATCCCAAGGAGAATCACTTAATGGTTAAAAAAGAGAATAATGAGATATTTGAAAGGAACATAAGAGTTTGGTCTATACTACAAGAAAAATGAAAAATTTGAATTTAGAGCCTACACTAATATTGATTGGGATAGAAACATTGACGATAGAAAGAGGACAAATGGAGGAACATTTTTCTTAGGAAATAAAATAGTTACATAGACTAGCAAGAAACAAAATTGTACTTCACAATCTACTACTAAAGCTAAATAAGTTGCTGCTATTATAAATTATACAATCATTGTGTGGATCAAAGAGCTACTCAAAGGTATGAAGGAAGAAATCAAAGATCTAGTGATACTTTATTGTGATAATACTAGTGCTATCAATATATCAAAGAATCTAGTGATGCACACAAAGACAAAGCACATTGCAATCAAGTATCATAATTGAGAGAGTTATTTTAAGATAAAGAGGTGAAGATGGAATATGTCAACACAAAAGAATAAATTGTTGATACCTTCACAAAACCATTACCTAAGGATGCTCATGAGTATCTAAGAGGTAAATTAGGGGTGATACCCCTATCAAAAGCTATCTAAGTAACAAGAGGAGTGGCCTGCATCAAAAAAGTTGATGTTCATATGTTACACATTGGTGTAGAGGATCTTACTTTAGGAGCTTCCTAAAGTAATCACAAAGATGAAACTTCAAATCAATCACAAGCAAGGTGATAGAGGAAGAAAGTAAAAGAACTTAGCAAAGCCTATATCTACATGTTAAGATAACAAGTCTTTGGCATTTTTGAAAAAGAGGGAGATATTCTTGATCAACAGTATGATTACTGATCAAGAGGGAAATATCAAGAGATTATTTTCAAAGAGAAAGGGAAGAATATAAGAAAGAGGGAGAAATCCTAATCTACCTAGTCAGAGGGAGATATAGTAAGAGGGAGTTATAAGAAAGAATTTTGTAACCTAATCAAATGATGGAAGCTACTAATAGAGGGAGAGATTTTAGTACAAGTTTTCTTTTTGGTATTTTCTTACTATTTTAACCTAGTCAATTTGGTTGAACAAAGGTATTTACCATTTGGTTAATTTGGTTGATTAGTTTGGTTTGCCATCAATGCCAAAGAGAGAAATTGTTGAAAATAGATTGAAAAGATCATTGTTGAAAGAGACAATTGAAAGAGGGAGATTGTTGAAGAAGAATATGTGTTTCAATCATTTTTTTGTCACTAATGTCAAACCTGCTATTTGCTAGTAAGACAACTGCTTATAAGATTCAAGTACTATCACTTATTTGATTGATGAAGAGGATTTGATCAAACGATGTAACAATAGCACCTAGAGCAAAGGTTGAGTTATAATTATGTAATGAAGTAAAAGTATTAGTTGAGACAATGATGACATGATGTATTGATAATCTACTTAAGGTTACAAAGGCTGGTTACTCTAAGAAAGATTAGAAGAAAAATTACACAAAGTTTGTCTACCAAGCTTGACTGAGTCGATAGTAGGTGTCAAGCAAAGTCAGTACAAGCTGAGTAGAAAATTAGTTAAAGCCAAGTAAAAGTTCATTCTAGTGTATGCCAAGTAGAATAGTGGATTCCAAGTAAAGTTTAGTTGATGCAAAGCACCAGTAAACTTTAGTTTGTGTCAAGTAACTTCATAGTGGATGTCAAGCAACATAGTATGTGCCAAACATCAGAAGCTTGATAATGCTGAGCTTCTACATTATTTAAAAGATTTTGGATTCAATGAATATGAATCATCAATTTTATTTTCTTGGATTGTGTGAACTAGGTGGAAGATAAGGTTGCTGATCTCATAGCACAAAATTCAAGGTAAACCATTTTTAGGTGAATTCAAAGTGGATTATAGGAGAAGCTTCTTGAAGAGATATGATATATGGGGTTGATACATCGTATCCTACCTAATCCATCTGAACCCTAAATTGGATAATGGAGAATGACCAAAAAAATATCTTAATTTCCTATTTATAGGAATGATTTCTCATGAAGCAAGGTTGTCATGTATGAGAACCTAAGGGAGATAAGAAGTCAAAGGTTTTGCTTCATCTAGTGACCTAAGAGAAGAGTTTCTGATGGCATGTTATGCAAGAAGGCTTAAGGAGATAAATGTTTGAACGGTGAACAATATATCAAAGCTACAAAGTATGAAGACCAAGTAGAATCAAGGACTAAACATAGATCTATAATCTACAAGAGAAGTTGTAAGTTGTATTAGATCAAAGCCTTACTACTACTCTAACAATTTTATCAATCTAAGGTAAATCCTTTGGATTAAGGTTGACCTAATAGTCATTTGTAAATCCTTTAACTAGGTAACATTCCAAGTGAATGGTCTATAGTCCTCTAACAAAGCTCACTCCTAATAGGGTGATTGAAATCCTTTAACCGAATCACATTTAATAGTGTGTATTGTAACCTTTAACAGGGTTGGCCATTCACATGGCATCATGTCAAAAGAGTGAAAAGAGTAGCATGTTATTGGTGGTTTTTCCCAAATTGGGTTTCCACGTAAATTATTATATCGTGTGAAATCATTATTTCACGTGTGCTAATGAATCTATTATGTTTCATGCTTTACATTTATGCAAGTTGATTTGATAGTAACCTACAAGTTTTAAGTGATTGAATAATCTTATGGATGCATACATGAGTATAAATGCTTTATGGGTTCACTAAAGCTATTAAAAGTTTTATTTATAAATCTAGACCTTCAATAACTTATCCCACCACAACACCCCCCCCACCACCACCACCACCACCACCTCTCTATTATTCTAAAGTATTCCACCAAATTGATTACACATTAGTCAAAGATTGGACAAATCTATGCACCCTAAAATGATCGCCTAGACTATGGGCATCCATTATTCAATTTATCAAATTTTCTAAACTAATTGTTTGCAATATTTTATTAAATCAAGTCAAATCATTCCTTTGATCAAATTGTGGGTAATTCAATTATTTCAACATTTCCTAAGGTCTAATAATTTTGTCCTAAGGCTTATTTAATTAAAAGAATCCTCTCTTTTAATTTAATTAAATATTTCCTATTTAATTAAAAGAACTTACTCCATTTTAATTAAATAAAATCCCACTTGAAAAAGAAAAGAAAAGAAATAAAAATTAAATAAATTATTTTTTTCCTCTACACTTAAATGAACATATTTCTAAGTGGGATTCCATTACATTTTCCTCCTCTTTTCTCATTGGTGGTATTTTGTCTGACAAAAATTATTCTTTCTCCACCCTTGATTAAATCTTATTGCCTCTTAATCTTAATCGTCCATTCTTCTTTATAAGGGAGAGCCCTCTCCTCATTTTTGATATCCACGATTATGCTATTATTATGTTGTAAATTTGGAGAGCTATTTTTGGAGGAGTTTGAGCATTAAAGCTTTTGTGGAGAACTTCTATCTTCTTGTCTTCTTTTCTCATGCATTTTCATATTAGCTTAGATCCATATTTTCTTTCATAGATTAATCTTGCATTGTTATTTCTTTTCATAGATTAGATTTCCTTTCTTGCATTGATTCTATTGTTATCATTTAGATTAGCTTGCATCTTCATTTGCATGCATATTTTTATCTTTGAATCTCTCATTTTATGGTGTACTTGCATGGGCACAAACTAGGTTAAATTGAGGGCCTTCATTACAAACCCTTGCACTCCATGAATAGAGAGCTATGAGCCACCCTGAGAGACTTAATTCTTGAGAAATCTTGGATATAATGACTCATAGTAGTGTGTCAACATTTTAGCATACAACACTAAGCATATTTAGAAGAACAAGTGAAACAAAAATTTTTTGGCAAGCTTGACCAAATGGATACTAGGTGCTAAGAAAAGTCAGTGCAAGTTGAGTACAAAATTAATTGGTGCCTAGTAAAATTATATTTTAGTGTGTGCTGAGAAAAGTAGTGGATGTCAAGTAAAGCTTAGTTAATGCTAAGCACTAGTAAACTTTAGTTCATGTTGAGTGATTTTAGAGAGGATGCCAAGCAACATAGTATGTGCCAAACATTAGAAGAAAGTTAATGCCAAGTGTTAACATTATTAGAAAGATTGTGAGTTCGATGAATCTAAGCTAACAAGGTTATTTTCTTGGATTATGTGAACCAAGTGGAACATAAGATTGATAAGTTGGTGGCACAAAATTCATGGTAAACCATTTTGAGGCAAACTCAAAGAGGATTAAAGGAGAAGTTTCTAGAAGTGATATTAAATGAGGGGTAGATATTTTGAATCCTACCTAATCTATCCTAACTCTAAATTGGATTATGGAGAATCAATGACAAAAGATCTTAATTCTCTATTTATAGGGATGGCTAGTTAGAAGCAATGGTTGTCATGTACGAGAACATAAGAAAGACAAGGAGTCAAGGGTATTGCTTCATCAAGTGACCTAATTGAGAGTTTGCATTGGCATGTTAAGAAAGAAGGCTTAAAGGTATAGATGCTTGAAGGATGAACGAGCTACAAGAGCTAAAATGTGTGAAAGCCAAATAGAATGGAGGACTAAAATAGAGATCTATAATCTACAAATAGAGTTTTAAGTTGTTATTAGATCAAGCCTTACTATTACTCTTTAATAATTATATCAATCTAGGGTAAATCCTTTTGATTAAGGTTGAACTAATAGTCATTTATAAATCCTTGAACTAGGTGACATTCCAAGTGAATAGTCTAAATTCCTCTAACAAAGCTCACTCCTAACATGGTGATTGAAATCCTTTAATAAGGTCACATTTAACAATGTGCGGTTTAGCCTCTAATAGGGTTGTCCTTTAGCATGGCATCATTTCAAAAGAGTGAGAAAGAGTAGCATGTTAGTCATGGTTTTTCTCAAATTGGATTTCCACATAAATAATTGTGTCAAGTGTGTTGATTGAATCTGTTATGTTTCATGTTTACATTTTTGCAAATTGATTTGACAATAACCTACAATTTTTAAGTGACTATATAATCTTATGAATGCATGCATGATGATAAATGTTTTATGGCTTCACTAAGCTATGAAATTTTTTATTTATATATTTGGACCTTGAATAATTGATTCACCCCCCCCATCCCCCCTTGCCCTCTCAATTATTCTATAGAATTCCAATAGCTTCTCGAGGAACTTTCTAGTAATGTTTCATACAATTTTTGAGAATTTTGGCATATATCCTAAGGTAATTAATTTTTGTTTTCTTTTCCAACACTTTTTTGACCTATGTGTGGTTTTTTAGCCATAACTTGCTCATTCAGACTCTATTTTTTGATCTAAAAAAAATGTTGAAAAGTTGATTCTAAGCCCATCATTATTGTGTAGTTTATTTCAAATTTTGATGTAGTTCAATATCCTATCTTGGCTATCAAACTTAGAAGTTATATTCTACACACTCAGAGACAAATTTTGAAACATTCTATTTTCTAGACTTGCTCTAGGCACATCCCATTCAATTTTTTCCTTTTATATAGTTTGATGGATATCTTGGTTGTTTCAAGTCTAAAGATCAATTTTGTTGTTTCAAATAATTTTTCATGGGTTATACTATCTATTGTATCAGCCTTATGTCTCTTTTGATCTTTGTTGACATCTTTTTTAGTATTTTTTCAAATGCACTAAGATAAAGTGATACTTTATTGCATTTTAGGATCTTGGACATCTTTGTGTTTTTTTGTACTCGCACTACATTATAAAGTGCCTTGGGGGGTTTTATGTTGGCCATATTTTCCATCGTTCTTTGTCAAGTGAGTGTTCCTTCCATGACATTAGCCTCATGATGTGTCAATGACACATGCCATTATAGGTATTTATACTTCTTTAGAACTCTCAATGTTCATGGTTCTTCTTTTTTTAGGAGATATTTCATTTAGTTTTAGTGTTCGTGTATTACCTCTCAGCATTATGGGGGCTTATGTTGGTTCTATTACTTTTTTGGTTTGATGGAGTGTGCTATGTATTCAGTATTTGATCTTATGTACTAGGCGATTATATTGGTTGGATACCTATATATTTTGATGAGATAAATTATTTACCATATAGACATTCTTTCATTCCTATTTTTGGAGGCCATGAAGATATCTCCATCTCCAATTGATCATCTCTTCAACCTTAGTCTTCTCTACCTAGTCATGTTCTATACAATGGAGGTTCTTCAAATCATTAGTTTGGCAGTGTTTGTAGCTTTATGCTTTAGAGGTGTTCTTCATGATCATCCTTTTGTTCCTATCTTCGAGAACATTATTTCCATTCTTTCCATTTAGTTTTCTCTATTTCTCCTCTTTATAGAGATTTGGTTGTGCTTGGGTACCTCATCAGGCCTTGTTATTGGGACCCAAATTTGCTTTTACCAATAGTTTCTAGGTTTTTAGCTACTCCCTAAGCTTATCTTAAGGGGGGTGTTAGAGTAATAAGATATTTTCTTATTAATTAATCCATTTTTATTTAATTATTTAGTCATTTATTATATCTAGTTTACTTAAGCTAAACTTTAGGAATATAATAATTAATTATTATCATGCAACCTAGGTTTTACTCTATTAGGGTTTTGATCTCCTTTTATAAGGATTTATCTCTTTGTAATTTATTCATCCATGTTTGATTAATATAAATCTCTTTCTTTGCTCATCAAGAATGTCTTATATATGGATCTGGCAATTTCAACCTCCATAGCTTTTGCTTTTCTCTTTCTATGATAGGTGTTTGCATGTAAGTGATTCTTGGGAGTTGTGGACTTGAGCTTCCATAAGCTTCAACTTCAACATGGTAGCAAAATCACATCCTTTGATATCATCAAACTCATATTAGCTTATAATAGATGCAATCTCTAACATTGCTTGAGTGTGTTCCTTCTTCAGTTTTAATTATTTAATAGTTAGGGCTCTAGTTGGATCAATATGTTTAGTGGTAATAGTTGACTATGCATAATCTCCAAGACCTCCTAGATGTAGCTTCATCAAAATTTTCCATGCAGGAAATTTTTCCTTGTTTAACTTAGGCACCTCCTTTTTGTACATCTTGATCTTTAGCTTTAAGTACCTTCAAAAAATTTCTTCACAAGCATTTGGTGCTCTGATACCAATTGTTGGAATTTTTAGAATAACTAAGAGGGAGATTGAATTAGTTATGGAAGGTCCAAATGTACAAATTAAACTTTTTAGTACTTCAACTTATACATATGCATGCATTGATTATTCAATATCTTAAACATTTGCATATTGTTGTCTTAGGTCAAAATAACTTTTCTAAAATGTAAACATGCAATGCCACAAAATCAATTACACATTTTGACTACATGGAAACCCAATTTGGAAAAAACCACCAGTAACATGCCACCAATTTTTACTCTTTTGAAGTGAGCCTTATGAGGAGCCAACCTTGTGGTTATAATGCATAATGTTAAATGTAACCTAGTTAAAGGATTTAAATCACCCTATTAGGAGTTAGCCTTGTTAGAGGGCTTTAGAACATTCCATTAGAATATAACCCTATTAAAGGATTTAATAATGGCTATTAGGTCAACCTTAGTCCAAAGGATTTATCCAAACAGAGAGTAACAAGAAGACTTGATCTAATAATTAAAAACTCACTTGTGGATTATAGATCTCACATTTAGTCTTCCATTCTTCTTCAAATTCATCATTTTCATCTTTGACAACTTGTTCACCCTTCAAGCATTCATCTTGTTAAGCCTTCTTTCTTAGTATCTCAAATGCAAACTCTTCCCTTTGGTCACCAAATGAAGCAACACCCTAGCCTTCTTGTCTTTCTCAAGTTCTCACACATGACACTGTTACTTCTGGCCTACTATCTCCTTATATAGAAAATTAGGTATTTTTTTCTCTTAACCACAATCTTCCATTCTAGGGTTAAGTTAGATTCATTGAATCTACCCACTTTTCCATTTTATCCCCTTTTAGAAAATTCCTCTATAATCCTTTTTGAATTTATTTCAAAATGGTTTATCTTGAATTATGTGGCACCAACTCATCATAGTTATCATCCACATGCTTGACACAATTCAATAAATTAACTTTGTCCACTCAAATTCATCAAATCTTTGATCTAATACATTTTATTGTCACTTGGCAATAACACTCTATTTTCTCAACAAACATTACCTTCTGATGCTTGGCCAACACAGGGTTGCTCAACATACACTAATTTTTTATTGGTGCTCAACACATACTAAACTTTCTTCACTCGGCACCAACTAGATTTATTTTTTCTTCGCACATACTGAACTTACTTCTCAGCTTCAACTTATTTTCTACTTAGCTTGTATTAGATTTCTCATCTTTCATTGTTCTCTTGGTTAGGTTTGGTTGACACATTTCTTTATATAGCCTCCTTCTAGTCTTTTCTCAAGTATCCTTTCATTCCTTAAATAGATAAACAATACACTAGTCATCAATGTCTTGCTTGGTCTTAGTGCTCCTTTTATACACCAAATAACTCAACCTTACTTTAGTTTCTCTTGTTATGCTTTCTTTCCAAATCATCTTCATCAATCAATCAAACGATAGCACTTAGACCAAAGTAAGCAATTGTCTCACCAACAAGTAGTAGGTTTGACATTAGTGACAAAATAATGATTGTTCCATGGTAGATTTTGTCATTCTTCTCAATTTCAACATTGGGGAATATATATTGTGACTATTAAAATTCCATACAAATTAAATCTTTCCTCTAAATTCTCCATTTTAAAATGAATCCCAATTCTAATTTCTAGCCTTCTATGGTCCCTTACTTTCTATTTTTTCTAGATAAAATTTTGTTCATAATTTATTTTAAAAAGATAGTGCACATTGTAGAGTTGATCCAAGTAACCCTTTTTATATGTTAAAATTGTTCACCTAACTGTCTTCTAGGTGATATAATGTATTCTTATAATTTTTAATATTATATTAATACACTATGAAATGTTTTGGGTCACTAAGAGTTCATTTGATATTTTTGTCATCTAAAATAAATAGTGATTTTTATAGTTTTTTATTTGTGAAATGAAGAAAATGATTAGAGGCCCTTTTTAATGCTGAATATCTCAAATTTCACAATGAGTTTTAAAGAACTAAGGGCCCATTTGACAATGTAAATACAAGTGGAATAGGCATATGTATATTCTTAAAATTTTGAATTCTCTATTTGGATGCACCAAATCAGAATTGGAATATGATTAAAATTGGAATGCGTGTTCCAATTTTGGCCCAAAATGAGCATTTTTTATTCCACATAAATAGGTAGATTTGGAATGCATATTCCTATTCTTTTTTTTAAAAAAAAAATTTAGAAAACTTAAATTTTTGAGTCCATAAATTGCACATTAAATTCCAGGTAAACCAAACAAGAATAGGAATACGTAACCCCATTTTCAATTCAAAAATAAACATTCCAATTACCATTTTTTATTCCCTTAGCCAAATAAACCCTAATAATTTCTCCATATTCTCATGTTTGAAGACCACACGTTCTTTAGTTTCTATTGTATATCAGTCAGACATGGTTAGTATTTTAAGCCCATTTTAGATGTAATTTATTAAATATAATAAGATTTCTAAAGATGCTAAAAGTTATATCATTAATTTAAATTTAACACGGAAGGACAAAAGAATAGAAATGAAGACGATTATCCTTTAATGAAATAAAATATAAGATAAAGACATTTCATTTGGATGAGATATTTCAAAATGATGAGCCATAAAACTCAAAATAATGATCACATTAGAAAATCTTAAATTATCTAAGAAATACTCAAAATATCTCTCTGATATGCATTATTTCCACAATGAAGTAAAGGGAGGGTGCATGAGAACAAGGTCTCTCTGATTATCAAATAAATTTTTCATTAAAAATTCACATATGATTACACATTCCAAATCATATGTGAAGTTTTCAAAGTAAAGATTTTTTCGTTTGGAGGAGATATTTCAAAATGATGAGCCATAAAACTCAAAACAAAAATCACATTGGCAAATCTTAAATTTTCTAGGAAACACTCAAAATTTATTCAATCTTAACTTACTAAATCTGTAATCAAACTAATAGATTTCAATAGGGAGAATGACTCAAAATATCTCTCTGATATGCATTGCTTCCTCAAAGAAGAAAAGGGAGGGTGCATGAGAATAAGGTATCTCTAATTAAAATCAAATAAAGTTTCCATAAATTATTGACATATGTTTGATTTGAATTTAAAGATTTTATATTTCATATGCTGGTGATTTTTACAACATTTAAACTAATAGATTCTCTTAACTTCATAAATTATACATTTATACTTCAAATTCCATGATAGGTCCAACATTATTTTACTCTATGGAAAGGAGCTCTACCAATAAATGGAGAATGACATGGTAAGTGTCCAATTAATGAAACATAATACCAACAAAAATCTATTACATAAGGAGATATTAAATGAATTACAAGTGCTTGATATTATCAACAACTAAAAATGAAAGATTGAGTGTTAAAATACATTTACAATTCTCAAATTCCTCTAGTATGGAATAATTCAAATAATCTGATTGTATATCATCCTCTATAAATGAGGAATTGGAAATAGAAAATTAGGAGGTGTATATTTCTCCAATTAGTGTGTTTTTAAAATTAAAAGTGACCAAAAGCAAGGGGGTTGGCCCTTAATAGTCAAGAGGCTAGTAACCAACACATTACCAACCAGTGGTAAAAATAGACAAAAGGAACAGGAGAACCAGCAGTCAGAGATAAGAACCTAAAACAAGAGAGCTAGAACCTGAAAGGAACCCTAGAAAATTACCAAAGTCCAACAAGGCACCCAAGCCTAATAAAAACATAATTACAATTGATAACTAGCAAAACTATAACTATCATAATAGTATATAAAATCTTTGGATCCATGGACCCCATAATTGAACATAAATTAAAAAAGACTTAGAATTATTTTTTCCCTTTTCCTCTTGCATGAGGAAGAATTTGGGCCTAGACATCAGCAAGTAACTTAAAGAGTAATTTATTGTCCTCCGTGTCCAAGCCAACTTCCTCCTTCTCCTGTGCCAGCAATTGGAGGGTAGTTGTAGCAGCATGAGTAACTTTAAGTCCAAACTTGGAGAAGGTGAAAAACCCCTCCTCCAAAGCTTTGACTCTTTCCTCCAGGTTTTTGTAATGCTCCTCCACCATCACCATCTCCTCTTTATGCTCCTCAACCTTTGTAGCAACAACCTCCTTCATTTTCTATCCCTTTGGTTTATCTTGCAACACTTGTGGGTTAGAAGAAATCTTTGAATTTTCCTTAGTAGCAGAAGAAATGGTAATTGGGGAATTATCCTTTTTGCTCATCTCATCACAAAAAGTAAGGGGTTTAAGTGAGAAGCTAGCTGAAACATGGGTTGTCTCAGTATTCCTTTCTTTGCCATCCAACACTTGAGTTTGAGTGTCATCCATGAAAATGTTCCCAGAATTGAAACTTTTTTCCCCCTCCTCCTTACCATTGTCCTTTTTAGAGTTGGAAATGCTTTCCTCCTCCCTTCTATCACTATTATTGTCAAAGCTATCTTCTTCAACTTCCTCAATAGGGTATCTAATTGACTTCTGCTTACCCCTAGCCTAGGACTGAGCTAGCCTACCATATCTTCTTCTTTCTTTTCTCCCAATATCTTCACCAGAATCCTCTCCAAGAACCTCTACCACCTTATCAAATTTTAATTTCTTATTTCCCTTTTTTTCTATGGCTATGTCAAGTTTTTTCCTTTTCTTAGTAT
Organism: Cupressus sempervirens; assembly: GCA_028749045.1. Classification (NCBI taxonomy): domain Eukaryota; kingdom Viridiplantae; phylum Streptophyta; class Pinopsida; order Cupressales; family Cupressaceae; genus Cupressus; species Cupressus sempervirens. Next base: position 32,549,959 of record CM053787.1, read on the forward strand.
CCTTACTAGGAGATGGCCTAGGAGTATGGATTTTCATCCCCGTATTGGAGCTAGGGGGGAAATCCTACTATGGTGGGGGTTTTCCACAACAACCTCTCTGGGGGGACATAAAGCTAAGTGGAACTGATATAGATAGAAAATTAACCCCTGATGAATAATGGTGAAGTTTAGGCCTTTACTTTTTTTTTCCTTAACATCCTTAATCATATCCTCAAGCGAATGTAGAAGAAAAAATGGAATGGAAATGAAATCCCTATTTCTAAAATGATTCAACAAGGGAAAATGATAGTAATAGCACACTCCAAACCTACCTTTTAGGGTGAGATACTTCATTAGAACCAGACACACATCATCCCAGGGCTTAGGTAGCTTATCCCTTTTAAACCCTCCTCTGTAGCAAATTAGCTCCTCATTCTCTGCAAAGAAGTTTTTCATGCTATTCTCATCTGAGACTTTGGTGACTTTATTCCACTTTTTTCCCTTCACTATGAGTCCTGTTGCCATGGCAATAACCTCCTCCATGACTTGAAAATTAATGTCGTTGATTGTGACCTTCCTATCATCCCAATTATTCATAAACTGTAATGCACAATTTTCATTGTGCCCAACCATGGACAACATATATGGCAAAAAACCCCCTTCCTTCAGGAGATACCAGGTCGCCATCCTGTCCTTGAAGTTCTCAAGTATCGTTGGTTCCAATTGATTCAAATCACTTCCCATATTAATTTCATCACCATCCTGCCTCTCTTCCTTAGAAATATGCATCAGAACTTTATCGCTTTCTAATTCTCTGTGGCTGCTCTTTTGCTTTAATCCTTTGGGGGAATAGGGATTGAAATTACAGACCTGCATATGATGAGCACCAAAATCTCATAACATCTTATTATGAGATTTGTGGGTATTAAAAAACCTTATTTTCTCTCCTTGTCAATTTCTGACATCCCAATCCATCATATCTATTGTACTTCCATTTGGGAAGTGATTTGAAGCTTTCCCTGAGTTACCATAATTGTGAAAAGACAAATTTCTTAATTCGTAATTACTCCACTTGTCATTTGTATGGCCACATCTGTCTCTTATTTCCAAAACACTAAAGTTAAATTTGGCAACAAAGTTCTCCATCTCGCCAAAATTGGCCTTACTTCTAAATTTAGTAATCATCATTTTAAATTCTGCTACCTTTTTCCTTGAATATCAACATCCTTAGATTTTTGTTGATATTAACTAAATTTTCCTAGGACATGATTGCCCTAACTTTAAACCCCATGGTAGCCACAGCATATGCCACTTGATTACCCTCCTGGTAGATATGCTATAGGTAGACTATTCTCATTTCCTCCAATATATTTTTAATATCTAGGATGATATTTCTAATCTTCCATCCCAATTTTGCCTCCCCCTTAACCCAATTGATCACCAGTTTGGAGTCCCCTTCTATAGTTAACTCTAAAATGTTTCTTTCCCAAGAGAGTTGTAGACCTCATAATAATGCCATAGCTTTTGCCACATTATTACTACCAATCCCCACCTTGCCTGCATAAACCAATAGAACATCACCATTCCTATCTCTCAGCACACCTCCAGCCACTCCCTGCCCTCCTTTCGTAGCTCTATCAAAATTTAGTTTATATTGTGTGATGGTGGGTGGTCTCCATATTGTCTATTGTCTCCTCCTCCTAGAAGAGCTATCAAAAAGGAAGAAGTCCTCTTGACAACCCCAATTCTCAGCCACAATGCCTTCAAGTTTTCTGGGTTCCTCCTTTGGCATCTTGTATTTAGATACTCTTATATTTTCCTTTAATAGTTTGTTCATCACTCTAAAAACCACTTCAATCATCCTATTTTCTCCCCTAAATATCCTGTTATTCCTTTCTTTCCATATGTGCTAGCATACATATGGTGGGATAAACTTCCATAAGAGGATTAGTCATGGATGATGGAATGGGCAATCCCAATTATCCATAAATTGTCCCAAGTTATCTTTCATGATCCATACCACCCCCAATCTTTCCCAAACCTTAGTCCAGATGTCAACCGCAAACTGACATTCAATGAAAAGGTGGTAAATAATTTCTTCCTTTTGTTCACAAAGGTAGCAACGATTTGTTATGTAGAATCCCCTTTTTTTCAAATTATCAATTGTTAGGATTTTTCCATGTTGAACCGTCTACCAAAAGAAATTAATCTTAGGTATAAGGTTACTGATCCATACCTTACTCCATGTAGTTGGGCATAGTTTCTTACTGAACATTAAGTTATAAGCAGATTTGACAATGAAGTTCCCAATTGGAGTTAAATCCCAAGCTAAAATGTCTTCCTGTGGCAGCATTGGGATCCTCTATTCCTTTATTAGTTCTTCCAGTTCCTCTATGAGAATACCTATCTCCCGTAGATAATCCTCTTTCAACAGCTTCTTCCATCTCCTCCCCTGATCAATGTAGTCTCCCACTCTAACTCCTATGTCCTCTTTAAGGAGTTCCTTTAAACCACTAAATTTACTTAAAACTAGTGTTTCCCCTCCGTCCACTTGTCTTCCCAAAACCTTATATTGAAGCCATTGCCCATAATCCACCTCAATCCTTCTCTTAGCAGTCCTCTATTTCTAATAATGTTTTGCCAGATCTTTGAACCACTCAGGAGGTCATTATTATACAAGTTCCACCAAAAGGAGGTATTAGACAAATATTTATCTTTTATAATATTTCGCCACCCCATGTTTCCTTCTTCCAGTCTCCATCCAATTTTTGTAAGGAGAGCTTTATTAGGGTCTTTCATTCTTCTAATCCCAAGCCCCCCCAAGCTTTTGGTTTACACACCTCCTCCGAATTGACTAGATTCAATTTATTTTTCTCTTCAGTCCCTGACCATAGGAAATTCCTTTGAATTCTCTCAATTTTCTCAGCCATATTAAGATTAATCTTAAATATGGATAGGAAATAAATAGGGATTCCCTGAATGGTAGCTGCAATCAATTGAAGTTTTTTGCCATTGCTTAATATCTTCCCTTTCCAACCTGCGAGCTTCTTTTGAATTCTCTCCACTATTGAATTCCCAAATTCATTAGACACCTCCTTGGTAGTGAGGGGGAGGCCTAAATAAGTGTCTAGGAGGCAAGCAGATTCGCAATCCAAGATTTTCCTAATCCTTCTTTGAAGTGAAGGATCAGTGTTAAAGAAATAAATCTTGCTTTTATGGTAGTTCACCCATTGCCCTGAGCTTTCTTCATAATTATGTAAAATCATTTTCTAGGCTTCAACCTCCATGATTGAAGATTCTCCAAATAGGAAGGTGTCATCCACAAATTGCTGAATAACCTTAGCTTCAACATTAGTGGCTAGTTTCACACCTTTAATGTAGCCTAAATCAGCTAATTTAAAGAATGACCTTCCCAAGACTTTGGCAACCATGATAACTAGGTAAAGTGAGAGGGGGTCACCTAGTCTTAAGCCATTTCCTACCATTATGTTACCCCATGGGGACCCATTTAGAAGGAAGGAGTACTGCACTAGGCTAATCATCAACATGATCAGGTTTATAATCCCATTGTTATATCCAATTCTTTCTAGTACATCCTGAAGGAAGTCCCACTTGACCTTATCATAAGCTTTGGAAATGTCTAACTTGAATGCCATTCTAGGTTGCTTTCTCTTTTCCATTGAATGGATAACCTCATGGGTTGAAATAGCCGCATCAAGGATCTACCTTCCTAGCACAAACCCCTTCTAAGGACTTCCAATTTTTTTCCAAGAAAGGCTTTAATCTATTCACTAAAACCTTGGAAAAGACCTTGTAAATAGTATTACATAGACGTATTGGTCTAAAATCATTCAAATTCAGAGGATTGGAATTTTTAGGAACAAGTGTAATAAAGGTCTTATTTATGCTCTATAGTATTTTTCCAGTTCTGAAGAAATCTCTAGTCGCCCAAATAACTTCAGATTTGATCACCTCCTAGAAATGCTAGAAGAAAGCAGGTGGGAAGCCATCAGGGCCTGGGACCTTAAAGGCTTTCATTGAGAACACTGCCTTTTTCACTTCCTCTTCCGAGATCTTACCAAGGATCCAGTCATTTTCCTCTTCTCTTATACTCCTTGGGATTGAATTAATCAGACTTCTCCTAATCACCTGGTTCCCACCAAGGTTATCTTCCCTAAGCACCTTACTGAAGTGATCAACCACAATTTTCCCCATTTCCTCCTACTCTTTTAATACCCTTCCTCCTTCTTAACTTAGTTTTGAGATAGTGTTTCTTCTTTTTTGGTTAGAAGTAGATCTATGGAAGAAGGTGGTATTTTTATCCCCTTCCTCTAGCCATTGGATTTTGGATCTTTGTTTCTAGAAGATTTCCTCCTTTTGCAGGATCTCTTTCCACCTCCTTCTAAGTTTCTACTCCTCTTGAATATTCTCCTCTGAGTTATTCCCTTCTGCAATAGCCCCTTGGATTTTTTTAAGCTTTTCCTCTACTTCTCCTTTACCTTTAAACAGATCCCCAAATGCACTTTTAGCCCAAGCTCTAACATTTGTTCAAATATTATCTAGTTTTTGCGTAAGTCTATACATTGTAGTACCCTCTATTCTTATATTCCACCACTCTTGAATCTTATCTTTGAATTTAAAATGTGATTCCCACATTATTTCATATCTAAAAGGTTTCTTTCCCCCTTTGTAGCCATCCTCCCAATGGAATAAAATGGGTGAGTGGTCAGACACTGTTCTGTTGAGATTTTCCAAGTAGGAGTTGCCCATGCTATTCCAATTCCCTGACAGTAATAATCTATCCAACCTAACCTAAATGATATCTTTGCCTTTCCTATTATTAGTCTAGGTGTATGGGTTACCCCTCAACTACACATCCATGAAGTCCAACTTCCTCGTAAATTCACTTAGATCTTGCAAGCTCTCCTGACATTCTCTGTTGCCTCCCCTCTTCTCCAAATGGTAAAGAGGGGTGTTGAAATCACCCATACACATCCATTTCTCCTCCATCATAGTTTTAGATATCCTTATCAAATTGTCATACATTTCCCTCCTCCCTAGTCTGCTATTAGGAGCATAGATATTAATTAATTTCTAGCTGTGGCTATTCAATTGGAAATGAGTAATTATAAAGTTTTTTTCCTTCTAGATCTCATAGCCCTTCAATGAGTTTAGATTCCACATGGTAGCAATTCCCCCTAAAGCTCCATCCAAATCCCTGTGTATATACCCTGCCCCTGGCTAGATATAGCTAGCAATTTTATCAAAATTTGAGCTAGACATTTTTGTCTCTTGAATTAACACACAGTCTATTTTTTCTTGAGATATTAATTTCTTGAGAGCATACTACTTCTGGGGATTATTCAATCCCCTTATATTCCATGAAAGGAGGTTCATTTCTTACCTTTTGTTTCTATCTCTAGTGTAAGTTGTTTACCACTGGCTACATCTCTAGCAGTTTTCTTTGTCCTGGTAACTCTGCTTGAAGGTCTTCTTGCTGTTCCTAAAACTCCAATATCTAGTTTTCTCCCTCCCCTTTTCTTCTTCTTTTGCACTTCCCATTCCCCATTATCCTCCTGAGGTGAAGAGGGGCTCATATCCTTATCCATATTATCAATGCTTGCCATTACTCTTCTCGTTATCTCATCCTGTGAGGCCTTTACTATCCTCAGAGGGGAGCAAACTAACTCCCTTATATCACCTTCCTTAAGCTTATGGTCCCCCCCCCCCCTATTTTTTAGCAGCCCATGAAAGCTCAGGTTATCCCTTTCCCCTTACAAGGGGTTTCAAGTTTGCTCCCCCTAAACTGGATTATTTTCAAATCTTGTGTAGTGTTGGTTCCTTCTATTTCTCCATCTTCTAAACACTCTTCTGCCAAAGACTTTGCCAAAGGTGAGCCCAGAAGGTCCTTCAAATCTCTTTTGAAAGGGTATTCCTCCTGAGCCTTCTCATCTTCCTTAGACTCCTTACCCCTAGGACTCATATCCTGCATAGAGTTCATAATGGGCAAGTTTATAGGAGGTTTTGTTACTGTCTTCTCAGTCTGTACAAAAGGTTCCCCAATATTCTCCATAACTATCCTTGGGGAGCACTCCTTCAATTTATCTTTTTGCATTTTAGCTTTGCAATCTATAATAAGGTGACTAAATTGCCCACATCTTTGGCAAAACAAGCCAACATTCTCATATTCTATGGGTTGAACTCTCTCACCCCATTTAGCTTTTAAAGTGACCACAGTAGTTAGTGTTCTATTCAGTGCTACATTCACACATAATCTAGCATAGACAAGTCTCGATTTTGGCATTGTCACTTTGTCAGTAGTAACAAAATGACCAATAGAGTTCCCAACCCATCTTAAAATCCTTTCATCCCAAAATTCTAGAGGAAGGCCAGGTAATCTTACCCAAATTGGTGCATGTTTGTTTAGCTCCAAACTAGCATCAAAGCCTGGATGCCATCTAGTTAGGGCTAGACAGTGCTTCCTGAAATACCAAGTCCTAGACAGAACCATCATGAGATCTTCTTCCATACTAAATTTGAAACAAAAAAGACCACTTGGCATGGAAAAAACACATATAGTTCCTTTGACCTTCCATTTCCTTACCATCTCAATAGAAGGGCAAAAAGCAACAAATCTGCCAACAACACAAAGTTTGAGGCCAGAAGTCACATTATCCATCATGCCACCAGGGAGTGCAATCACAGGACCTTCTTGTCCATGTGTTACCATGGGATTCTTCATGATGGGGCTTGACATCTTGGAACCCACGAGCACATTCTTCCATCCCGACAAAGAACCCACATCCAACGTTCGGGCATCTCCCTGCTGACCATCAACAGAACTTCCTCCCACCTGCTTAGGGACGTCCACACATGACCATCCATCGTCCAAAGCTGGCTTGACATACCCCGACCCATAAAACACCATGGACCCACCGCTAAACAACTATTCAACATCTCTACTCATCGCAAACACTAGTTGTAGGTCTGGGTAAGAAGGTGGATCAAGAGGTTTAGGGCCCTCCATCATTCAAAATTCAAAAAGAAAATGGGCAGAACAGTTACAGAGTTGTAGAGTTGCAAAGTTTTACTAAGAAAGCTCCAATTAGTGTGTTATTAGTAATGGTTGATTCCAAAATAAAGTATTGCCATGACACTTCCTACATCAACAATGGTCTTATATGAACAAAGTACAAGAAAAAAATATTAAACTATAAAATGAATTATTAACATTTAGCTTACATTAGAAGATATCTTCCTCCAATCTTTTAATTAGTGAGGCAAAATCAACATTTAATAATAACGATTGTGAGGTATTATTTTTTCTCTCAAAATAGATAGTTGAAGAATTAGTTCAAAGGAAAAATGAACCAGTTGATGAAGAGGCTTTCTAATCAAGATATGATCATGAATATGTTAGAAAGAAATAATTCCTCTCTTATGTTTCATTTCAAACTAAAGTTTATTTATTCATATTCATGCAAACAAATTCATCCATCATGCAAGTAGTCAATTGAATCTAAAGTATACATCCATAAACTAGGAATTATGGTTATTTCCATTAGTCTTTGAAATTATTTGTCAATGCATGTAGATGCATGTAAAATAAAGAACTAAGAATTAAGCTTTTTTTAAAATAAAATTTGCAAAGGGTAGTTACATGTGTGGTTCAAATAGAGATCATGTTAATAAGTTTGTAATTTTAGAAGCTTGTATAAATCTCTCATCCTATGAGAGATAATTATATAAATTCTTGTAATGTAATTGATTTTTCAACAGAATTAATAAAAGAATTTATTCTCAATTGTAGTGTTAGAAATAATAGTCCACCAAGATAACTAAGAGGTGGGGGGGGGGGGAAGGGGGTGAATCGGTTATCCAATTAAAACATTTATGAACCTTAATTAATCTTAATCATCCAATCAAATTTTTAAAAACCATAACAAGATGCACATACACAATTACACTAGATTTGTCAACAAGGGAAACCCTTGATCAAAGGGAAAATCCTAGTGGGGATGATGCCCACAAAGATATACTAATAGATATATTCCTTGTTAGAGGATGGACCCTGTTAGGAGTCTATAAACATATTCAGTACATAAGAGTCCCTATTAGGAGACTTTGAATCCCTCTTAGGAGATGCCAACCCTATTAGGATTTCTAGAAGGAAGAAGGACCCACTATCCAAATAGCTTCTGGGGCAAGACCACTGAACTTCACTATCCAACTGATCTCTCAACTATTCCTTTTTAGAATAATTATTCATACTATGGTTTTACCTCTTTCCTCTATCCTATCAACTAGACCAATCACTATCAAACCTTGTAGACTAGGTCATGAACCTTGGATCCAAATATCAAACCTTTGATCTTACAATAAAACATCAAAAATGAAGTTCTCTCCAACTTCACTCTGCACTTCTTATCCTTGCATATCAAATTGTTTATCTTCTATTCTACTCTTCATTCCTCATGAAATCATTAATACATTCATACATAAAAAAGGAAAATGTCCTTCCTTTTTACCAAATCCATAAAAAAATTCCTTGAGTTGGCTATTACATCTTCTCAATTAATTATTATAGAACCTCATTAAGAACATGTTATACTTAGTGATAAATCAATCAATTGCCTTGTAACTTGAATGACTTTCTATATATGTAATTTTATGATGAGTGAGCTTAGCTACATCATCTCCAACATGTCTTCTACATGATTTTAATCTTATTTCTCATAATAACAATTCTACTAAGAGATAACAAGTTTACTAGAACATGCTTCTGTAAACTCTATCTTAGAATAGTCTTCACCAAAACTTGCATAACTTCTTCCAAGATCAAAATATTATTCTTTTGAGATTATTTTAATGTATTAGATACTTATTAGTATCTCCCTTTAACCTCTCTTAGTGAAAATACTCAATGATCTATCTACATCAACTTGATCTTTACCATCATTCTTCTGTCAGATACCATAGAAAATTGCTATGTTGACATCAATGAAAAGCACAGTCATGAATATAACATATTATCATGGTAATTATTTAATCAAGTTTCTACAATACTCCCCCATAGAAGTATCTTCAGCTTTCATACTTCCAAAAATCTCCCCATTTGGCATTGATGGCAACATAGATGAAAAACATCTAGTTCCAAGAATACCAACAGTTAGAGATTGTTATCCATTCTTTTCAAATCCTCTTCATCAATCATTCTTCCCATTGATATACCTCTATGTAATCTACATAAATTTTTTTGATTCTATAATCTCTGCCCCATTGAAATCAATGTCAAAGGTTTCAGAAACCATCTATCACTACAACAATTGTCTCTAACTTGCTCATGTGTTCAAAGACACTATTCAAAACAACATCTTTGAAGAGTCCTAGATGACTCTATCCATCACAGATACTCTCCCATATAGGAAAAATCATCATTTAATCTAGAAAAACAATAGTGCTCTGTATCACTAGACTGATGCACTCTTGCATCATCTACTTTGATGCAGGTAGGAGCATACGTCACAAATACTCAAAAGTCTCTTTCAGAAGAGGCTTGGTGAAAATATGTACAATATTCTCTTTGGTGCTTACATACTACAATCTGATATCCTTTTCTACAAATTTCTCTCTCAACATGTGATATTTGATAGAAATGTGCTTAGTCTTAAAATGCAACACTAGATTCTTAGACATATTCATTGTTCTTGTGTTATCACAATTTATGACAAAAGGTTCATTGAATTATATCCTTTAGCATTTTCTTCATCCAAACAACTTGATTACAATAGTTTGTAGCTACAACATATTATGCCTCTACTATACTGTATGAGATACAATCCTACTTCTTACTTAACCAAGAAAATAATCCTCCTCCAAGAAAGAAAGCTCCACCACTGTTACTCTTTCTATCATCAATATTGCCTTCCCAATCAACATCAGTATAAGCATATAAAATGAAATCATTAGATATGTCATACCATAATCTAAAATCTAGTGTTCCCTTCAAATATCTAAATATCCTTTTAACTATTGCATAATGTGCTTCTCTAGGATCATCTTGAAATCTTGCAACAATTCCAACTACATTTGCTATATGTAGCCTTATGTGAGTCAGATATTGCAATCCTCCAATCATAGATCTATACTTCTTTTGTCAATAGTAGGTGTCTCAACCTTTGTCGATAACTTGTGTCCTTTTATCATAGGTTTTTGAACTAGTTTACATGTTTCTAAACCAAACCTTTTCAATAGATCTTTCAAATACTTAGTTGAAGATATAAAGAGTTTTTCCTTATCCTGCACAATCTATAATCCTAGGAAGCATTTTATCTCTCCTATCATACTCATTTCAAATTTCTTCTTCATTTCTTTTGAAAACTTGCCACTTTCATTATCATCTCCTAAAAATATGGCATCATCAACAAATATTACCAAAATCATCAATCCATCATCTATTTCTTTATAGTATAGATTATTGTCTGCCATACCTTTGCTAAATCCAAGTTTTGTCAAATGCTTGTACAACCTTACATACCATGTTCTGGGTGCTTTTTTTAAGCCATACAATGCTTTCTTTAATCTACATACCAAGTCCTTATCATTTGTTAAAGGAAAACCTTTTGGTTGTTCTATGTATACCTCTTCTTCAAGTTCTTCATTTAGAAATGCTAACTTGACATCCATCTGATAGACTTTGAATTTCTTATGTGCTACATAGGCTAAGAATAACCTTACTAATTCAATTCTTGCCATAGGATAATAGGTTTCATCATAGTCTATTCCTTTTTGCTATGAGTAACCTTTTCATACCAATCTTGCTTTGTTTCTTACAACTTCATCTTGTTCCTAAATACCCCTTTTGTTCCTATCAAATTCTTGTGTACTGGTCTAGGGACCAATTCTCACGTCTCATTCTTCACTATCTGATCTAATTATTCTTTCATAGCTTATTTCCAATAGTTATCTTTGCATGCCTCATCTACATTCTTTTTTTCTACTTGAGATTTTAGGCATAGTTCTTCATTGATTTTGCTTCTTGTCATCACACCTTTATCTCTGTTGCCGATGATCCGATCTAGTGGATGATTCTTTGTCATAGTCTTACTAGAAGTAGGAGTTGTTATCTCAAATCTTGGCTCTTTTCTAGGTTCCAGACTTTTTTCCTACCTTAGCTCTCCTTCATTCTACAAATCATTATTAGTCTCAAAGAATACTTCATCATTCCATCTAATAATTCCAAAATTAAACTTTTCTTCATCATCATCAATAATAGTTACCAAAGCTATCTCTTCTACTACATTCTTTTCCCTAACTAATTTAGGCTCATTATAACAATCATTCAAGAATATTTCCATACTTTCTTTAAATTCTTCATCTTCATTAGAAAGTAATCACTTTCTAGTTTTCCTTACTCTCTTTGGGCATGTATATAAAAAATGACAAAACTCATTACATGTCTAACAAGAAAAAGAATCCATACCTTCTTACTCCCTTTTCATAAGTAGATCAATATCTTCCTTGATGTTCATGTCTTCTTCAGATCTAGTTCTATCTCTACTTGTGCCTCTATCTAAAAACTCAATGCTTAATTATGTACACAATTTTGATCTCTCACCAAGAAGTTCCATCTTCTGGGTGTCAAAATTTCCTCCATCAAACTCAAGACTATCTTTGCTTAAATAAATTTCCATTGATCTCCCAAATTTGTTAACCCATATCTTCAAGGACCTAATTCTTTGATACCAATTCTTAGAAATAATAGTCCACCAAGATAACGAAGAGGGGAGGGGGGCTGAATTAGTTATCCAATTAAAACTTTTATCAATCATAATAAATCTTAATCATCCAATCAATGTAAACAACAACCATAACAAGATGCACATACACAATTATAGCAGATTTGTTAACTAGGGAAACTGTTGATAAAAAAAAACTCAGGTGGGAATGATGCCTACAAAGATATGCATTTCATCAATTCCAACATGGTATTAGAGCCTCCCTATTGCTACTTCATTGAAGAACTTTTGAAGTTGTGATTTGAAGTCACAAACCCTAGTTTGTTTATGCATTTTTCTTCAAATTGGGGGAACAACAAATTTTTGGAGCACTTTCAGCCCAAATGGATGCTGCATTTGGATCCAAAAGGTTGTTTATAGTTAGGATTCATATAAAACTTTTTGATTTTGGAGACAAAGCTCCGAGAGGCAAATTTTTTTGGTTGCTTGACCCTTCCATGCAGTCGTACGAACGATTTTTGGCACCAAAAAAAAAATTTATGGCGCACTACCTAGTGGACACCACTGCATCGCCACCACATAGCCATCGCACCACCAAACAGCCACTCGCGCTTAGCTCACCAGCTGCTGCAGCCAGTTGAGTCATCATAGAGCTGCCCTAGCCTGACCTTCGCCAGTAGGCCACTCTGCCACCACCAACTCACCTCCACAGCCGATGTCACCTCTTGTCCTTTGCTTTTACGTCAGCACCTGGTCAGTGTGTATGTGGCTACACAATTAGTAGCATAGTCAGCCACCACCTATACTCTTACATCAACACTTTACAGCCAGTCACTGTGTGACACGTGGCAGGGTTGCTATGTGGTACTTTGTCACATGGCTCCTACCATGTAAACCATTTGCCATGTGGTTGCTACATGGACCTACCATTTGGCACCTTTTTTTGCACCAATAGGCCCTAGGCCATCAAATTTAATGATGTGTTCTATTGATGTTAGCATGATGTCATTGCATCTTAGCCCTTACACCTCTCTAGGGTCAGTTTTGGACCTACTTGCAATTTTTTGGCCATAACTTGAGCATACAGAGGTATTTTTCCAATCCAAAAGAAGTGCCAAAAAGCTAGTTCCAAGACAAAGACATTGCTGTAGGTATTTTTAGGTTTTGATGCATTTTTATTGCCTATTTTTTTAGTTGAAGTCCAAAGTCCTAGTTTTGACTTTGATGTGCATGTATTTTGCATCTCATGTCAATTTTTTGAAAACATTATATTTTTGGAAAGTCGGTTCTGTCATCTTTTCAAAAATGTGGTTCTTTTCCTTATATTTTGACCCATGCTCTTTCTATCATATTTTTGGCATTTTCGCTATATGGTGGATATCTTGGGTGTTTTAGGTCTGAGGATCATTTTCCTAGCATGGTCTTCTTTGTTTTGGGTTGTACTTTGTTTTGTTGTAGCTTGTTTTTAGTTTTGATTATTGTAGACATCATTTGTAAGCTCTTTTGTATATGCACTAAGATAAAGTTTCACTTTTTCATTTTGAGTTCATGAACATTGTTTTGAGTCAGTTGTACATGCACTATTTTCATAAAGCGCCATGGGGGAATAGTAGTTGCCATGTTTGTGCCATCTTCTTTTTTCAAGTGAGTGTCCCTTCCATGACATTAGCTCCATGTAGCATCATTGTGACTGTATCTTTGTAGTTTTTTGTACCTCTTCCTCTCTCGTCATTCTTGGTTCATCTGCAAGAGACTTTGGCCCACCTTCTCAGTTGCCTATCATCTCACCCTGTCTGCATTAAGGAGGGGTTATGCTATTTTCTAATGCATCTGTGGTTTGATGGTTTGATAATGTGAACTATGTATTCAGTGGTTGATCCTATATACAAGGTGATTGTAGTGGCTAGCTACCTATGCATTTTGGTGAGATGGACCATCTATCATATAGACACGTTTGGTTCGTGCCTTCTTCTTCCATGGAGGTTCTTCAGATCAATAGTTTTCTTTCTGATGGAAAATTTTTGTAGCTTCTTCATGCTTCAGTGATGCTCTTCATGATCACTCCTTATTCCTTTTTTAGAGGTCATTCCCCTAGTTAGAGGTTTCTTCAGTTCTTCACTAGGTTACCTCTTTTTGGGGGAGGGTTTTTTCCACATATTTTTCTCTCTTTCCCCATTTTTCAGAGATTTCATCTCTTTGCATTGTACATGGGTACCTAACATGGCCTTGTTGTCAAGACCCATTCCTGTATTTCTTAGTTTTGTGAGCTTAAGGAATTTTCCTAAATTGCACTTAAGGGGGGGTGTTAGAGTAAATAATTAATTAATAATTATTTATTCTATTACTTAAGCTTACTTAGGTAAATGTATTTCATTTATTAGTTATAGTCTAGGAGTTAGTTATAAGCTATTGACAATACGAGAGTTTGTTCTCTCCTAAGTCATACTCATCCTCTGACCTTGTTCGAGGACTTTCCACCTCATGTGGATGTATGCTTAATTTTCACACTTATCTCCTAGCATCTTCTAGCCTGTTCTAGGAGATTCCTTGAGCTCTTTATATTCAAGCTCCCTCATTGTATCACATTATCTCATTCTTGCATATTGTAAATACATATTTTCTTGTGTTTGCATATTCTCTCTCTCTCTCTCTCTCTCTCTCTCTCTCTCATGTCCATTTAGGGTTTTTCCCTTGCTCCATGCTCTTCCTTCCTTGGCTTCCCTTTGATAGGTTTTTGCATGCAGGTATCTTGGGCATCTTTAGATTTGGATTTCATCAACTCCAACACAAAAAAATTCTAAGGTAAGACCACTGAACTTCACTATCCAATTGATCTCTCAACTATTCCTTGCAGAATAATTGTTCATACCATGTTTTAACCTCTTTCCTCTATCCTATTAACTAGACCCATCACTATTAGACCTTGTAGACTAGGTCACAAAGCTCAGATCCAAATGTCAAATCTCAAATCTCACAATAAAACCTCAGAAAAGTTCTCTCCAACTTCTCTCTACTATGCTTGTCCTTGCATATCAACTTGTTTCTCTTCTATTCTGCTCTTCATTCTTCATGTAATCATTCATACATAACAAAGAAAAATATCCTTCTTTTATACTAAATCCATAAAAAATTCCCTAAGTTGGCTATTACACCTTCTCAATTAGTTATTATAGGACCTCATTAAGTACACATTATACTTAGTGATAACATCAATTAGTCACCTTTTAACTTGAATAACTTTCCATACATGTAATATCATGGCAAGTAAGCTTAGCCATGTCATCTCCAACATGTCTTCTACATGCCTTAGCCTTGCTTCTCAAAATAAAATTTTTGCTAAGAGGTATAACAAGTTTACCAGAACATGCTTCTATAAACTCTATCCTAGAATAAACTTCACCAAAACTGGCATAACTTCTTCTAGACTTAATATCTTATGTTTCTAGGGTTAGCTACATATATTAGACACTTAGTAGTATCTCCCTTTAACTTCTCTTAGTAAAAATACTCAATGATCTATCCATACCAACTTGATCTTTACCACTATCCTTCTATTAGATACCACAAAAAATATTATGTTGACATCAATGACATGTAACATATCATCATGATAATGACCTAATCATGTTTGTACAATTCTACCCCATAGAAGTATCATCAACATTCATGCTTCCAACACGCACCAAAGCTATGTGAAATATTTGTTTCTATATTTTGTGCTTAATATTTAAATACCCTATTCTTTCATGTTTTTAGACCCTCAAAGTGGTATAAGATCTCATGGTAGAAGAAGCTATTGCAAGAAGTCATTGATAAAGAAGATTTTGCAAATAAAAAGAATGTGTGAAAGAACAAAAGGTCTTTCCAAGAAAGAAGATTGAACTACTAGTCATGAAAAAGAATTCATGGGGAGATTTCATTTGTTCAAGAACAAAGAAATCACTGCAAAGGAGTATGTCACATTTGATGCCCACATTGGAGGTAGGGAAAATTCAAGAGGAGATTGTTGGAAAGATCTTTGAAGTAGATTGTAGGCTCGAAGATGAACATAAGTTGTATGCACAAAAATTAATAAGAGATGATTGAAATTTTGCTTCCATTTAATAATTACTATTAATAAAAAATGAGACTACTATTTTTTCTTGTTTGAAGGTAAAGCTCCCAAGCTTGAAATCATATGAAAGGATATAAAGAAAGAGGAGGCAGCCAATGTTCAATTGCATAAGGAAAGTTTAATTGTCTATTTCAATGGGAAAAAAGTATTTAAAGAAAATCCAAGTTTAATGAATTTTATGAAAAAGAAAAATAATGCTCTTTTGATAAATTTGTGGAAAGTTGAAAAATGAAAAAAGAATTAGAGGAAAATATAGAAGTGTTTGATGAGATTCAAAATAAAAATGAATAACTAGAAGGAAAGTTAAAGTTTTTTGATGATATTGAGAGAAGGAACTAAGTTTTAGAAGAGAGGTTGAAATTATTAGAAGAGGGAAAAAATGAGATTAAGAATTAAAATACAAATTTGGATAACAAAATTAAAAAATAAGAGGAGGAGAATAGTTTGTTGAAAAAAGAGAATGAATGTCTAAGAGAAAAGCCATTGGTTTATGACATTTCTTGTAGCAAAAAGTATTTAAACTCATCATTTGATAAAGTTTATTATGCTAAAGATATTTGCAAATATGTGTGTAATGATGAACATGTAAAGTGTGATGATAATGTAAATATTTTAGTTATTTTCACAATAATATTGGTTTGAAGATTATGAAAAGGATGTTTTTCAAAGGTAAAGGTTTAGGGAAACATGAAAAGGGAATGATGAATCAAATTGAGAAAACACAAAGGTTAATGTATGAAGGCCTTTGATATTCTGCAGGCAAAGGAAAGATGAACATAGGTTTATGTAGATTAGTTGAAGGAATGAAGACTTGCAATGTGTACATATTGTCATAGATATGGACATATAGAGGAAATATGTTGGAATCTACATCTATGTGGTATTTGTGGATGTAAAAATCATAGTAAGAATAAATTTTAGAAGAATGAGACAAATAATGAATGCATAAAAATGGATTGTGGTTGGATTTATAGATCAAGATGAAAGAAGGGTATATGCATGATCAAAAATTAATTAAAGTATAAATGTTCAAGTATGCATAATAATAGAAATTTGGAAAATCTTGAAGGTTTAAGGAGAATAAAAAATGGTTTGAGTAAATTAGGTTCATTGTCTAGCAAGACATTTATGGAAAGTGATTTTGTAGGAAGTTCATAATTAAAGTTTCAAAGGATTACCGCACTCTTTGGACAAAGCTAAAATAATTGAATTGAGTAGCTAAAGCTATAACCTGAGTAAAGATTTTGGATCCCCTAGTACTCATAGTGTGTCTTAATGGGAAGTTTTTAAACAAATAAAATTGTTTGACACCTAAACCTATAATAGACTAGGGATCAAGTTTCCTAAAGCTTGTGGTTAGAGCATCCTAAGCAAATGATGGGATTTCCTAGGTTTGATCTAAATTTGAAGATTTTATATTTTATATGTAGATTATTATTTTTGGTTAGTAGAAACCAATTGCATGCAGTGTTTGTGTTCAAGTAAAAATCACTTCATAAATGTACAAGTTTATGGTAAACTAAAAACTATTTCATAATCACATTGATAAGGAGAAGTGCCTACATTAGCATTTGAGGTAGATCTTTATTTTTGATCAGTAAGTGACCAAAGCCTAGATTATTTATTATTATTAAGATAAATTATTACTATGTATTAATCTTGATTAGATTCAAACCCAAGACCTCCCCAATGGGAGGCCCACAATTTACCATTGCATTGTAGGCTCTTGCCTACATTTGAGGTAGAACTTAAGGGGGGGTTGTTGGAAATAAATAAATTTTCCCTCATGTTTTAGTTCAAACTAAAGTTTATTTCTTCATATTCATGCAAATGGAGTCCTCTGCCATGCAAGAAATCAACTAAATCTAGACTATACATCCATCAATTAGGAGTTAAGCTTATTTCCATTAGTCTTTGGAATTATATGTCAATACATATAGATGCATGCTAAACAAAGAAGTTAAAGTTTAGTTTACTTAATAATAAAATTTGTAAAGGGAAATTACATGTGTAGTTCAATTATATATCAAATCAATAAGTTTAGAAGTTTAGAAGCTTGTAGAAGCCTCTCATCCTATGAGAGATAATTATATAAATTCTTGTAATGTAATTATTTTGCAATGGAATGAATAAAAAAATTTCTTCTCTACTATAGAAGAGCTATGTGAAATATTTTCTTTTGTATTTTTTGTTTAATATTTGAGTGCTCTATTCTTCCTTGTTTTCAGACCATCGGAAGAATGTTGTTTGAAAATTTACTCATTGACATCAAATATGGTTCCTCGGCTTACAATGGAATGACATATCTTGAAGATTGATATAGGGTAAGTTAAACTTTTACATTTGAAGAGCATTGTATTGATGAGAATTATTAGGATAGTCAATGAAGATGTAAACATGTACATAATAATCACCCTCATCCATAAAAAATATATTATTGTAATTATTTTGATTGATTATTTACAAAATAAATCCATTACATATCTTGCAAATATTACATTCTCTGAGGTAACATCATTTTGGAGAAATTACCTAAACAAGAAATGCATTATGTTTAGAGTTCTACATTTCAATCACTTCATGTGTTCCAACTATAATATATATAAAAATGAAGAGTACAAACTATTTTTGTTATTGATAGTGGAGCCACATAGACACTACAATCTAAAAATGACATTTCCCAAAAACTTTATGGAGAATTTATTATATGGAGTATCATCAAGTTTGATTTCTCATATTTAATTTGTAGCTATTGCATTATTCTTCAATGATGAGAGTGCCTTAGGAATGAGAAGCACCAAATTCTGATTAACCTCTCACAAAGCTATTACAATCTTGAAAAAAAAATCTGATACAAAGATTTTTAATACCAAAAATTCATTGCATTTCAAACAGATGTTAGACAAATCTATTTGAAATATGAATTGTCATATTCAAGTACAACATATAATAAGGACCATGAATTACTATCTAGGAAGGAATATTACTACATGATTTGTCAAATATTAATTTTAACATTGAGTTCTCTAGTTGAACCATATGTAAGGAAGTAAAGATATGAAAAAATGCTTCATATACTAATCTTGAGAGGATGATTATGCAAATTTTAGCTTAACCATCACAAAGATCTCAAGAAATGCATAAAAACATGACCAAAATAATAATGAATACATAACCCAATGATTTCCATGGGGAAAAAACCCATATTGGAGAAAATGTTTGATAGAAATATTAATCATCCCTTGGATGTATTTAATTGGGATATTCCAAGGATCCCTCAATGTAGTTTGTCCTATTGTACACATGTAGAGGACATGTCATTTACTTTTCCTTTAGTCCACATGTGAGGACAACTCATTTTTATAATTCCTTTATTAAGGAATTTAGTTTATCCTCCTTAAGAGGATCTTGACACTTTGCACACTCCTATTATGAGTGTGGCATTCATAGAAATGGGAGTTACACATGTGAACACATGCAAATCCTTTCTCATCTCTTTAAAAGAGATGGTCCTCTCTCTTTTTTCTACACACATTTTTTTTTGATGTTATTGTATTGAGCTATTTTTCTCCACCACTCTCTCTCTCTATTCTCTAGGCATTTTCCTTCATTCATAATACTCACAAGGGGTTTTATTTTCTTTCCCCTTTCAAATCTTTTTCTCCATTATTGAACCATCTTGGTGTATGCTCTTGGATTTTGCTTATCTCATGGTACCATTGTTTCACACTTAACTTACTTGGATTGTTTTCTTTCCTTGCTCTATCTTATCATTTCTTACAATGTTTATGCTCTAAAACTTTCTTAATTTATTATTGAATCAATGAAGGATTACAATACACTTCCAATGCAAGTTCTAACAAGAGAATGACCTCAACTCAATCTCTATGAGAGTTCACTAGCATCCTTCTAACACTCAACCTTGCAAATAAAACTCCATAATGTGAAATCCTCCCCAAGCCCTCATTATATAGTAGTTTGAAAACTTGGAAACCAATAGTGGTTTTATAATACTATGGAAAAGAAGCACCATGTCTTTTGTTTCTCATCATTTACATTTATATTCCCAAGATAACAAAAAACCAAGTTAAATAGTATTCATGTCCTAAACTATGTCCCCTAGTTTTGAACCTAATAACTATTATGAAATGTGTCATTTATGCTCTAAGAATGGCCCTCCTTATATTATACTATGGAGAGAGAACCTTTTGGCATCTTATGCACCTTTTCAAAAGGAAAAAAGGGAAAACTTCCTATTGGGACTAAAAATTGCATGGTCAATTTTGAGTACCATTGATAAATTCAGTCCTATAAACATTTTTTGATGAGGTTGCACCCGGATGTACCTTTGATCCCTATGAGGTGTTTAATGTTTCTAACACCTTCCATTCAGTATGTCTATGTGTTCCATGATGATAAATTATCATTCTGAGCTAGTTTATGAAGTCCCATTTCGAGCACATTTCAAATCTGCATTTTCACCAATGTCAAACAGTGATAGGAGCCCGTGTTTGCAACTAAATATCTTGCACCCAAAAATATTTTTTGATTTTCCACTTTTGGAGTGTCTAGTATCCATATTTGAGAACCCATGTTTCAGATTTTAAGTCATTTTGAGTTTGTTTGATTAGGTTTTGAATCCCTCAAAGTTGGTAGTTTACTGTTTTCATACTAATGCACATTGCACATAGTTCTGGGAAGCCCTGTTTGACGAGTTATAACTTTTGACCAGTTGATTAAAATGCTAAATTTCCTTTTTTTTTACATTTTAGAGGTTAGAGACTTGTTATGTGTCAAGTTTCAGCTCATGAAGAATCTATTTGATCAATTTTCAAATGCGATTCCAAATGCAATTTCTATCTTTTTACTGGTGTTAGCATTTGCAGATTTGTTAGTACTCCTATTCATGATGTTATATCGTGAAATTGGTGATAGGTGAGATAAAATGGATTGTACCATTGTGTTGTCCTCTAAATACTTTAAGTGTACCAATTTTCACATCTTGACAAATCCATTTGCAAAAATTGTTTTCCTGCCATTGTTTTAATCTACAAAATCCTAGTCCACTTTGACTGCTCACTAAATGTGTCCTATTATTTTTCATGAGCCCAAATCGCAAACCCATAATGTCCTCATGATAGAGAATCAATGACCCAATTTTTGTGCCCCCAAATGTCATTTTACCTAGTTTTTGAAGCCAAATCCGAACCTAGTTTATTGTTTTCTAACTTGTTTACTTGCAAGTAATTCTGAGCGGTCAACTTCAATAGTGAATGTCTTTTGACCCTGAATTCATCATGAGATGAGATTTGATGGGGTATGAAAATGTAGAAAAAAGAATCAATAGGTAAGATTTCAAATCATAATCATAAGTTTGGGTCAATTTTTAAGGCTAGTCAACAAACCTTCTGACATGGAATTCACAGTTTGCAAATCTATGGTAAAATGAGTTTTTCACAATCAGTCAATGATCAAATTTTATTCTAATTAGTTTGAAATGATCAATGGATCAATTTTGCAATTCAATCATTCAAAAATGAAAATTTTTAAGCCAAACCCACCTTGGGGTCTGACTAAATTCCATTAGATTGATAAGGCATGATGAGGTTTTCAATATGATTAATTGTGATTGGAATGAATTTTCATTATTAAAGTATCATAATGCAAAGGCAATATAGGTGGTGATGATATGATTTAGGTATGAGGGTAAAACCTATTCTAACTAAGTAATGAAGGCATTTTTTGTAGCACATATAGTACCATTTCATTTGAAAGTGCAAGAGGAGCTTGTTATTGTTCGCAAGGCTGCAGAGGAAGGACTTCTCCACTTGAAGCATGAATGCCTCTTTCAAGAAGTTGACAATATAAGAGACATAGCAGCAGTTGTCTCCATATTGGAGTATGAAGATGCCAAAGTTGTGCTATCAGAACCAGTGGATGAAGTAAAACCTATAGATATGTTCCCACTTGCAGTTGGCTCTTAATGTCGATTTCTTTATATAGATGGCCAGTAGTATAACAGTAGAGTGTTTGAAATAGAAGATGACAAGTGGGCTAGGGTTGCATTCTTGACTCTGACATCTGACTGCATACAAGTTAAAGAACTCAAGGTAGTGAGTTACAAATAAGGTGATTTAGAAGTGGATGGTAGTGAAATAGAAAGAAGTTTTATGGGCCATCCAATTTTTTATTTTTTCTGAAAAAGATTATATGGAGAAAATGAATTTTATAGGCATAATGCAATTGAACATACTGGAAATATGTCTTGCTCTCAATGCAATGTTGCACTTCAAATTCTTATTAGTATAGGCATCTTGGAGATGGGCATGAGACCCATCGAGGTAGTAGAGGATGTCAACATGGAAACAACATGAATGACAACCTTTGTACAACTCATACACATAGCACTAATATAAAAATTGAATAGACTACTATTCACAATTCTATGTTAACTACTTTAGCTGAGAATGTAGTTAGTTCTTTGGACCTTGACCCAATGCCTCCATTGTTTTCCTCTGAGGTTGTAGTGAGCTCTTTTACAATTCCAACAAATACATCCCCCAGGTATCTTGTGGAAACATCTAAAATCAGGGGAGATCCACATAAGAGGACAAGAAGAAGTCATATTTGTGAAGAAAATCCCATGTGAATGGAGGCCACAACCAGCAAGCAATATTGAAAATCACACAAAAAAGGGGAGCCAGCTAATATAACA
Source organism: Cupressus sempervirens (assembly GCA_028749045.1). Classification (NCBI taxonomy): domain Eukaryota; kingdom Viridiplantae; phylum Streptophyta; class Pinopsida; order Cupressales; family Cupressaceae; genus Cupressus; species Cupressus sempervirens. Next base: position 32,572,505 of record CM053787.1, read on the forward strand.
AAGAAGAAATAAGGAACAACTCCCACGACCAAGAGGAAGCCATGAGTTTAGAAAGAAAAAGAGTTCAAAAACTTGCAGGAAAAGATGTGCACACCAAGCTAGAAGGTCAAAGGAGCAGTTTGAAGGGGCATCCAACATTGAATCAAAGTGCGCACCAATGAACTAAGTATCCATGCATTCAAATGAGAGTCTAGACTATTGTGCTAAACCAAGGGAGCTGCCAATAACCAAAGCAAGCTCATGCAAAGATCATTACCACACCAAAACAAGAAGAGGCTTAGCAATAAAAAGGGGAGAAACATAGACCCCACATGGCATGAAGTCAAAGGAGGGAAGAACTCTAACAGAGAGCTCCACATGCAAGAAGAAAAAAAGCTATGATAAGAGATGAAAGGCCCATGCATGTAGAAAAAAGAAATCTCTCATGCCAACAAGGAGCGGTAGAGATTAAAGAAAACTTGTCACACTATTATATCATGCAATGGAGACTAGAAGAAGTCACATGAATAAAAGGAACCCCACACCGACAAGAAAATAAAGGGAGATTCACTCCAATTGATTGAAATTCATGACATGTCACAGAATGAGATTATTGAAAAAATTAAAATTTGTATTATTTCTCTGAAGCTTGCACAGAGAACTATAGTAATTAGATTACTTGATGAGCCATGATCTCTAGAATTATACTATGCTGGTCTTGAGGAAAGAAATATTTGGATGAGAAGAGGCTACTCACATGGCTGCAACTAGAACCATTTTCAATCTGATTATATCTAAAAAGTAGATGTCTAATAGTGATTTGGACCCTATTCAAGTCAAGCTAGCTATAGCCAGAAAACTAAGTTTTCTCATGGAGTGGAATTGAATTTATTTCAAGAGCTCAAGGGATTATTGTGAAGGCGCCTTTCGCAACAGGCATGGGTAAAGGAAACAATGTATAAAAGTCTTGTGAAGCTTGTGCTGGTTGATTCGGCTACTATAGGGCCAATCTTTGATCTGCTACAGCCTCATTTCCTTCAATATTGTGTCCCCCAAGAGGATAGTGGACTCCAACTCAAGTTAAGTGCTTGTGTTAAATTCTACAATGGGATGATCTATCTGGAGGAGCCATTAGATTATCTACTTTGCTATGTGCATCATCTTCTTGTCCTTCAGCCATAAAATAAAAATGTTCAATAGTAAGCCATCAAAGCCACAAAAAATGAAGTGGCTTTATCCCACATTGAGTGGGAAATGAAGTCATTAGTACTTTGAATACTATTCCACACCCAATGTGGAGTGTATTAAGAAAAGAGCCTTTTGGAAAGGTTATGGCTTGTGCAAGGGCCACACTCATCCGACCAATGTGGAGGGTAAGGTTAAATTTTGAACCAATGAACAAATAAGATCACTAATGTAATCATGTTTCAAGGTCACCAAAAAAGTTAGAAAATCTAGTGGCTCACTACTTTTCTACATGGTGAATCATCAGAAAACCATAGAAATTTGGTGAAAGTCAAATGCAATGTGGGTCCCACCTAGATATGGAGCAATGAACCAAGGAGTGACAAGTGGTAACCAAACATCATAGGAAATGATGTGGTGATAATGTGGAGCTCTATAATAATAACAAGGTACCACATGGCATAGATTTTGAGGTAGGATGACATGGCGAGCAGATCTTGCAATGTGCCAAATCATGCCATGTGGCAGATCCAAGGGTTCTAGCTATTTCATCAAAGGAAAGTTGTAGGGAAGATAACATGGTGACATAGTGAATTGCAATAGGAAGATGAAATGTGTCACTAACATGGGGGTGAGGTGGAAAAATCTCATGTTGACACATGGTTCCTAGTTGGAGGGGTTCAGTAGTTGTACATGCTCGAGTCAATCACATGATGACACATGGTGAGCTTGGTCAAACCAAGTTTGACCCTAATTGAAAAAAGAAAGAAAAATCCAAAGGTTTCAAATTAAAAATTTATTTTTTCTTCTCAGAAGTACATCTAAGTCAGATTTTAAATAAAATTGGAGATTATTCTATAGTTTTGACTTTTCAAAAGGGATAGATTTTTGCAATTTTATTGCTTTGAAAGCCATGAGCAGAGGCCTAAACTTGAAAAGGCCATAACTAGAGAAATTTTTAACCAAAATGGGAACTCCAATATACCACCAAAATTGGAATGAGATGAATTTTTTGAATCTACAGTCAGATCATGCATAGGTATTCACCGATTCATGCTATAAGCCAATTTTTGATTCTCAGGTCATTCTCAGCATATCAGTCAAATTTCATTATGGATCATCAAAATTGGTTATAGGGGAGATATGAAGATTTATTGAAGTCTAAATGTGGAGAAAATAGACTTCAATCAATTTTCTTTCATTTTAGAGGCCATTTTAACTAATTTTCATTTTTTACCTTCAGCTCATTTTGGCGTCAAAATCAGTTATGATTTCCAATCAAGTATCTCAAATATTTTTTGTTCTTTGGAGGCCAGTTGATGATGGTTTGATATGCAATTACTGAGAGAGGGTAGAAAGAGGTTTTTCATCTTCTTGGGAAAAAAAATTGAGTGGACACATGTCATCTTTATAATAGATCCAAGAATTCACTTCCTGCTATATCATTCCCTTTCTTTTTCATTGTAGAGGTTCTAGTTTTTTCACTATGAGACCATTGTTGGTTCGAGTCCTTTGGAGAAAATTTACACATTACTATGATACCAGGTTTTGGTTCTAGTCTTGATGTATTTCCAAAACTATGACACCATTCTTTACCATAATTCTCTCATGTGAATAGCAGTTGTAGAGATAATATAGATAGTTCATATCTATTAGGTTATTTCATGTTTTAATTTCATGCCTTTAATTATATTGTTTCAAGGAAATGAATACATATGAGCAATAATTTAATTAGTTTCATTTTGATTCTTGTCTACTATCTCAACAATCTATATGTCTTATGTGGTCTTGGAACAAAGATCTGAGATCCATTTGCATCCCCTTCAGGTTGTATGTTTGATGTATTTTGCTATTGGATCAAAGGGCCAAGTAAATGATTGATCTGTTTAACAAGGTTATTGGTTACTTGAGAAGGATATTTTGTGAGAATGAGATTTGAATGAACACTGATGTCTAAATCACAAGGTGATTAGATAGCTCTGATTTTGGGGTATACGAAATATGTCCTAATGTCATAGATGTATGTTTTGAATTCATGGAAATTCCTAATGGATTAGGCACTAATCAGTTATAGGATCACTTGATATACTGCTGCATATTTGAGGTTGTGTTAAATCAACATCGTTAATCAAACATTTCCCCTTTCATGTTGAAATTTATTCAAACTTTAACCTGCACTTAGCTTACCAATTTCATGAGTCATGTTCTTAGCTATCTCATGCTTGTGATTTCATGATTAAGTATAGAAGATTTAGGGGTTTCATCTGTTATCCTAGATCCTAATTATGTTCATTGCACTAGTCACATAATTGGATCCTAAGAGGTTTGCCAGCCTAGGTTTTGCAGAGCCTGAAGTGAAGAAGGAGTGTAGTCTTATAGTTGGTCCGAGTTCTTGGTGAATTGTGTCCATTATTGGAGATAGCTTCCCATAGATGCAATCTTACCTTCTATACTTGGTTATTTAGAAACTGTTAAATTAGGAGCCAACACTTCCAATAATATTTGTTGGAATTATTTGGAAAAACTTACAAGGTTCAAACACATGCTTCTCAACATTATCCCACTTGTTGAATACCTTGCAAGATTTAGGGAATCCAAATTATCAAGGACTTAATTACTAGGGGTAGAAAGGCCCATATACTCTAAACAATATGTCAAATTCTATGTGCTCATGTGCTTAGTTAAATCAACAACAACATATGCCAAAGTTTCTACCTTCTCTAGCTTCACCTTTCCATCCTCAACCATATCTCTTACAAAATGATATTGTACTTAAATGTGCATGGTATTGGCATAAAAAGTTAGGGGTTTTTCTAGAGAAATTACACTCCGAGTGTTAATATAAGTTAACATTTCACCCTATTTGAACTCTTCTTGTGAACATTATCTCTTGATCCATATGGCTTCTTTTTAGGAATGAGTAGCTACTATATATTCTACCTTCGTAGTGGACAAAGAAACCATAGCATGTTAGTTACTCATCCAATTTATTGCACCATCAAATACTTTAAACACATATGCACTAGTGGATCTTCTTCTATCAACATCACTAGCCTAGTCTACATCCACATAAATTATCGATGCACCCTATTTTAACTCTATATGTAAACACAATCTCTTGAGCTCCAAGGCTTCCTTGTAGGCATGAATAGATGCTATATATTCTATCTCTGTAGTGGAAAAAGAGACCATAGCATGTCAATTACTCATCCAACTTATCACACCATCAAATACTTTAAACACATATGCGCTAATAGATCTTCTTCTATCAACATCACTAGCCTAATATGAATCCATATAGCCTTGAATATCCAAGAAATGCTTGTTTCCTATTCTATGAAAATATATAGAGTACTCTAAGTTACCTTGCAAGTATCTAAAAAATCTTTTTAGTACATCCCAATGTGTTCTTCTTGGATTAGACATCTAATGATAAAGTACTCCCACTTCTTGGGAAATGTGTCATCCTATACATACCATAGCATACATCAAACTTCTAATAAAACTAATACTTGACTCGTCTCTTCTATCTGAAATTGGGATGTAGGAGACTATGAACTAGAAAGCCTTGTTCCCATTATAATAGGAGTACTCAATGGTCTAGAATCCTTCATATTGAATCTTCTTAGAATAGTACCAACATACTTACTCTAGCCTAGCTAAATATTTCTAATTTATCTATCTCTTATAATCTCCATTACCAAAATATGGCTTACTACACCAAGATCTTTCACATCAAACTTTGTTAAGAGTTAATATTTTAATCCTACAATAAAATCATTTTGTATATGAACATTTCATCAACATTTAAGACAACAACCACCTAGAAATAATCACTACTAGCTTTGAGATATATACAATAATCAAAATTGGATCACACAAATCCAAAACTCAATACATATGGAGAGAAATTTTGGTACCACATCCTAAGACTTTGCTTCTATTCATACAAGGATTTGTTCAACTTATAGACCAAAGGACCTATACCTTTCACCACACAATGCTCTTATTGTATTATGTAATTTCTTTCTCTAAGTCACTATGAAAGAAAGTTGTTTTCAAATCAATCTTCTCAAGTTCTAGATCTTAAGAAGCTCCAATAGAAAGAAAAAATTGAATGGATGTCATTTTTTCTATAGGAGAAAAAAATTCACCATAATCAACTCTTGCAAGCTAGTGTTGATTGATGGAGTCACAAACAAGAAAAAAAAGATATTGGGGGCCAAGGGGTGGGTGTTGGGGGGGGGGCTGTGAATCATAATCTTATACCCTTAAAATTTTCATCAATTCCATTGATATAAGATTGTTTAGAAGTGAACAACCTATAATGGAACAATCATTATTTTGTCAATGATGTCAAACCTACTACCTACTGGTTAAACAATTTCTTTTTGGTCTAAAAGCTATCATTTAGTTTATTGATGAAGAGGATTTGAAAAGAGGAGATGATAATAGTACTTAGAGAAAGGTTGAATTATTTGGTATGTAAAAGAAGCACTAAGACCTAGTAAGACATTGATACTATAGTGTACTTTTTATCTACTTAAATTATGAAATAAAATATTACTCAAGTTGACAATAGAAGAAGATCAAGTAAGAAAAGTGTTTGCGAAGCCTTGTTGAGTAGTCAGTGTAAGCCAAACAGAAATTAGTAGAAGCCAAGTGAAAAACAAGAGGTGTCGAGCAAAGATGAAAGATAATGCAAGCCATGTGATTATTAGTTTATACTGAGTAAAGTTTAATTGGTGTCACGAATTAGTAAAATTTAGTGTTTTTAGAGTGAACAATATAGATGTTGAGTGACAACAAATAGTATTAAATCAAAGATTTGATGAATCTAAAATGACTATTTTGTTTTCTTAAATTGTGTGAAACATGTGCAAGATAATCATAATGAGCCGGTGGCATAGAATCCAAGGTAAACCATTTTGAGCTAAATTCAAGGAATATTATAGAAGAAGTTTCTAGAGGAACCAAATGGAAAAGTGGGTAGATTCATTGAATCCTACCTAATCCTAGAATGGACAATTGTGGTTAAGTAAAAAAAGATCTAAATTCTCTATTTATAGAGATGGTTGGTCAAAAGAAAAGGTTGTCATGTCCAAGAACCTAAGGAAGACAAGGAGTCTAGGGTATTGCTTCATTCAATAGCCAAACAAAGGTGACTATAGTTGGCATACAAAGAAAGAAGGCTTAAGAGTATGAATGCTTAAAGGATGAACAAGCTATCAAAAATGAAGAGTATGAATGCCAAGTACAATGGAGGATTGAAGTGGAGATTTGTAATCTGCACGTGAGTTGTAATTTTTTATTAGATCAAACCTTATTGTTACTTTTTAATAATTGTATTAGACTAGGGTAAATCCTTTGGATTAAGGTTAACCTAATAGTCATTTGCAAATACTTTAACTGGGTGACATTCTAATACAATGGTCTAAATTCCTCTAAAAAAGCTTACTCCTAATAGGATGATCAAAATCCTTTAATTGGGTCACATTTAACAGCGTGTATTGTAAACTTTAACAAGGTTGGCCTTTCATGGGGCATCAGTTCATAAGAGTGAGAATTGGTAGCATATTACTGGTACTTTTTCCCAAATTGGATTTCCAGATAAAATCCTTGTGTCAAATTGTGTGAATATTCTTATATTGTTTCATGTTTACATTTCTTCAAAGTTGTTTTGACCTAGGATAGTAACCTACAAAGTTTAAGTATTATATGATCTAATGGACGCATGCATATTGAAGTTTTATGGATATCAGTCTACTAAGAATTGTAAAGTTTAATTTTTACATTTGGACCTTGGATAACTAATTCACCCCCCTTCTCATTTATTTTGAATAATTCCAATGATTGGTATCAAATCCATAGTGCTTGAGAGGATTAGTTTGAAAAAACTAAAAGAAAAAGATCAAAAATGTCTAAAAGAGAGGTACCCAAGCTTAACAAGGAAAACTTTCCTGCATGGAAAAGTCATATAAGGTTACACCTAGGACATCTTGGAGACCATGTACAATCTACCATCACCACTAACCATGTTGATCTTGTTGGAGCCCCAACTACTAATGATATGAAAAAAGAAGAAAGAACACAATCAGGAAATGTTGGAGATTCTACCCTAAGTTACTCTAAGTTTGATGACATCAAGGATTGTGATAGTGCAAAGAAAATGTGGGATGCTCTACACACCATTTATGGAGGAGACAAAAGTGTTTTGAGAATCAAATCTAAAAGTCTAAGAGGTAATTTCAATGACATGAGAGTGTAAGAAGGTGAGAACATTGTTCAATATTGCTCTAGAATAAAAGATATTGTTAATGCTATTAGAGGAGCTAATGGTATCATTGATGATGATACTATATCGAGGACACTTTTATCGATCTATGATATTAGATTTTCTACCATACAAGAACTAAGATGTAGACCTGGTACTAATCTATCTCTTGAAGGTTTGGTAGGTAGGCTTACTACCTTTGAACTCTATAATTTTGATAATTTCAAATATGAGAATGTTGAATCTACTTTCAAAGCTAAAATGTCATTAAAGGAACCTCAATAGAAAAAAGAAAGAAAAATGTGTCTCTAGTGATAGGGATACATATGAGGAGGATGTAGAACAACTTGAAGCATTGTTGACAAGGAGATTTCATAGAGACAAAGGAAAATTCAAAGGTAAGTTACCTATCATGTGCTATAATTGCAATGAGGTTGATAATATTACTGCTAGATGTCCAGCATAGAAGAACATGGAACTAGAGATAAATACAAAAGAAAAGAAGATGAGGATAATAATATTACAAAGATAAATGAAAGAATTCATGCTACATTGCTAAAGAGGAAACCAAAGATGGATCTGATGACCATGATAATGAAGTGGTGTATGTTTTGATTTAGGATGATTTTGATGAGGATGAGGCAATTGCACTAGTATCTTATGTGAAAAAGAGTGATATATGGATCATTGATAGTGGGTTTTCATGTTACAAGGTAGATTTTTTGTTACACCAAAAGGCCAATCTACTAATGCTAAATACAACCACTCAACTTATAGTACACATGAGGTAGTTAATCCCTTGTCATGAATCTCAAAGGGAATGTTGGTGGTTAGTCCAACAATCCCCCTAGCTTTACCCAAGGAGATTTGAACCTGTGACTAAGCCCTGATACCACTTGTTACAAACTAGAGTCATTGTTGCACCAAAAGACTAATCTGTTAATGCCTGAAACAATCTGTTAATGAACTTTGCTAGTTATTTCAACAGTTCACATCACATGACTGGAGATAAAAGTAAGTTCATTACCCTTGATTATTATAATGGAAAGAGTGTAAGGTTTGGTAATGATACACCATGATTGATAAAAGGTAAATGATCAATCAAATTCATAGAAAAAACCATGTGTGACAATGGTTATTATGTAGAAGGACTTAACTATAACTTATAGAGTGTGTCACAACTAAATAGTTCAAGTTGAAAAGTCAAGTTTGAGAAAAAGATAGCAAAGATCTATGGCACTAATGGAAAATTAATTATAAAATGTGATCAGACTAGAGGTAATCTATTTTATCTTAATATAAGTGATGCTACTTGTCTTGTTGTAGAATTTGATTATGTGTGACTATGCACAAGAGGTTATGTCATGTTAACTTTGATAACTTAGTGAGTATCAATAACATGAAATGAGTCAGAGGTTTTCCTAAATTGAAGAAATCTAACAATATGATTTACAAACAATGTTAGTTAGACAAGATGACAAAATGTAGCTTTAAAAGTAAGACTTGTACCTCTAAAGATATGATGAAAATTATTCATATTGATTTATGTGGACCAAATGATGTGAAAAGCTATAAAGGTGACAAGTACATTATCCTATTTTTTGATGACTATTCAAGGATGATGATAGTTATGTTTCTGAAAGAAAATCTTGATGCTTTCCAAATGTTTAAGTGGTACTTAGCTAGAGTTGAAAAAAAAATGTGAAAAATCTTGAAATGCCTAAGATCTGACAAAGGTGGAGAATTTATATCAAATGTGCTTTAGATGTTCTATAATGATAGAGGAAACAAGAGATAGACTTTTACACCTAGAACCCTTCCACAAGATAGAATTTTTGAAAGGAGGAACAAATCTATAATGGATTGTGATAGAACACTCATGATGGAGAAGAGTGTTACTTTTAAATACTAGAGAGAAGCTATAAGTACAACTATATATACCTTGAACTTTATACAACTCTAGAAAGGTACTCATTAAACACCTTTTGAATTATGGTATGGATACCCAATGTAAAATATTTTAAGATATTTGAAAGAAAGCATTACATTATTAAGGATTTTAGAAATGGTAAATTAGATGCTAAAAGTGAAGAAGGTATATTCCATGGCTATCCCATAGGAATTAAAGCTTATAATTTTTTAAATACTAGCATTAACAAAGTTATGGAAAGTGCAAATATGAAGTTTGATGAATATACAAAGGTAGATGAAGTTAAACCTATGAAGGAACCTAAAGAGTATAAATCCTTTGTATACTTTTATGAAGGTATGACTACTAATAAAGATGTTGTAAACCAATTTGAAAATCAATAACAAGTTTCAATGAATAATGAGACACATACAATGAGTGCCAAGTTGCATTCAGAAATTGAGTTATAGTTAGGAGCCTAGTTGGAGATAGAAGCTAAGGCAAATTCTGATTTTTATGTAAGGGTACATGAAAGAGATGTTGGGTTACCTAATAGAGAAATACATAGTGATTCTAAATTTGATAGACCTATTGAAGAAAGAAGAGTAGAACCAAGATAGTTAATCACCCTGTCAAACAAATTGTTGGAGATAAAGATGCTAGACCAATGACAAGAAACAAGCTAAGAAGTGAGACATGTTTTTTGAGTATGCATGTGCCTAAGATAGTGAAAGATGCATTAGAGAATGAGGAATGGAGTAAATCCATGAAATAAGAGATTGATCAGATTGAGAGGAACAAAACATGGACTCTAGTAGCTAGACTATAGGGCAAGAATGTGATTGGAACCAAGTGGGTGTATAGAAACAAGTTAGATGAAAATGGTGAAGTCACAAGGAATAAGGAAAAATTAGTTTTCAAGGCGTGTACACAAGAAGAAGGACTATACTATGGAGAAAGATTTTTTCCTATTGTAAGATTGGAAGGAGTAAGAACTTTGCATGCTTACTCTACATACAAAGCTTTCAATGTTTATCAAATGGATGTGAAGTCAACATTTCTAAATGGTATACTAGAAGAAGAAGTTTACATAGAATAGCCTAAAGGATTTTTTTGATGCTAACAACAAGAACATGGTATGTAGACTAGAAAAATATTTATATGGTTTAAAGAAAGCTCCAAGAGCATGCTATGAAAGGCTTCAAAATTATCTTGTGAAGATTGGTTTTGAGAAGATTGATGATAACAAAAATCTAAACTTGAAGATAGAAGGAGTTAAAGGTATTTTACTAGATGATTTTTTTGTTGATGATATCATATTTGGAGGTCAAGATACATTAATGTAAGGCATTTGAAAGTGAAATGAACAAAGAATTGATGTCTATGTTTGGAGAGATCAAATTCTTTGTTAGTTTGCAAGTATATCAGATGAAATATGATATATACATCACTCAGTCTAAGTATGTGAAAGAAATATTGAAAAATTTTGGATTGGAAGATTCAAAACCATTTAACACACCTATGGTGATAGGACACAAAATATCAGAGAATGATGATTGCGTCGATGTGAATCAAAAATTGTACATATCTATGATTGGCAAGTTATAATATGTAGTCCATAGTAGACCTAACATTAAATTATCTATTGGGAGTCTTGCAAGATTTTATGCAAATCCTAAGGAGAATCATTTGATGGTTATTAAGAGAATTATGTGATATTTGAAAGGAACATAAGACTATGATCTATACTAGAAGAAAAATAAAAAATTGAGCTAAGAGTCTATACAAATGCTAATTGGGTTGGTAACATTGATAAGAAAAAAAAATCACAAGTGGTGGAGCATTTTTCTTAGGAAAGGGATTGATCACCTATACTAAATAGCAATAAAATTTCATATCTCAATCTATTGTTGAAACTAAATATGTGGTTGCTATAATAAATTGTACAAATGTGGTATGGATCAAACATCTACTCAAAAGAATGAAGGAGGAAATCATTAAACCTATTGTACTTTATTGTGATAATACAAATGCTATAAACATATCACAGAACTATGTGATGCACACAAAGACTAAGCACATTGCAATCAAGTATCATTACTTGGGAGATTTAGTTCAAGACAAAGAAGTAAGGATGGAATATGTGAATTTGATAATGGAAGACTGGGGAGATTAATGGAAGATTGGTTGGAAGCATGAATGTTGATGATATGTTACATTCATGGTAGTGTTTGTCATTGATGTCAACATAACATGTTTTATGTCTACATAACAGGCTTCTATGGTATCTGAAAAAAGAATACCAAAAGGATCAAGTTGGTACGAATGACTAGTTGAGCATAATAATCACCCAAGGTTATGAGAGATACTTCTAGGTATCTGGTATATGCAGTTAATGTTGAAAGTAGAAAAGACAAGTCTAGAAGAAGTTATGCAAGTTTTGGTGATGTCCATTTTGAGATAAAGTTTATAGAGACACATTCTGGTAAACTTGTTATATCTCTTAGCAGAGTTGATATCTTGAGGATTAAGGTTGAGAACATGAAGAAGACATGTTGATGATGATGTGGCTAAGCTTACTCATCATAATATTGTGTGTACAGAAAGTTATTCACATTGCAAAGTAGAAGATTAAGGTTATTGCTAAGTGTAATGTGTTCTTAACGTGGTCCTATGATAATTAATTGAGAAGGACTAACAACCAGATCAAGGAATTTTTTAATAGACTCGATATAAAGGTAGGACATTTTCCTTTATTATGGTATGTGTTGATATGGATGAATGTGAATTGTGAATGTTCAAAAAGTAGCAGAGAGTGAGATATGTGAGGTTGAGCAGAGTAGTGCAAAAGTGAAAGAAACTTCATTTTTGAGGTTTTACTCAATGATTTGAGGTTTGGTAACTAGATATAAGGTTCATGACTTGATCTACAAGGTTTGACAATGATTGGTCCAATTGACAAGATAGAGGAAAGGACAAGGGAAAGAAGAAGATAACAGTGAATTACTTGTTGAGTAGTGAACTCTTCTTGTAGTTGAAATTACATGTTTGGGTAGTGGCATCTTCTTGCATACATTATTTCACAACTCCTAACAAGGTTGTCAGAAATCCTAAAAAGGTTGGAATCTCCTAACATGGATTCAAAGTCTCCTAATAAGGACTCATAGTACTAAATGTTGTAATAGACTCCTAATAGGGTCCATCCTCTAATAAGTAATATTTATATTAGTACATCATCTTGTAGGTATCATTTCCACCAGGTTTTTCCCTTGGATCAAGGGTTTTCCTTTTTAATATATCTAGTGTAATTGTCTATGTGAACTTTATTATGGTTGTTGTTTACTTTGGTTGAATGGTTAAGTTTATTTAATGATGATAAGTGTTTGAATTGTTGGATAACTAATTCACCCCAACCGCCCCCCCCCCCCCCCCCCCCCCCCAAACCCTCTTGGTTATCTTAGTGGACTATCGTTTCTAACAATTGGCATTAGAGCATCAGGTCCTTGAAGAAAAATTTTAATAGCTTTGGGAGATCCATGGTGAACATGTTTAGGAAAGATAGTCTAAAGTTTGATGGAACAAATTATGATAGCTGGAAAGAAAAGATGAAGACACATTTGTTGTGTATGGGTCTAGGATATTGGATCTTGACAAAATTAGTGAAGACAATCATTCAAGAAAAGGATTTGGAAATTTGCACTAAGGTAGAAAGAGATCTTTTCATGTGTGACATGAGAGCTAAGGAAGCACTATTGACTGTACTTCTTGAAATTGAGTACAATTAGGTAAAATCACTTGCTACTTCACATTTGATTTGGAAAGCTTTGGAAAATAGTTTTAAAGGTGATGAACATTCTAAGAAGTTGAGGCTACAAAGTTAGATTTCTGCATTTTAAGATGCTAAAATAATGGAAGATGAATCTATAAGATCATATATAGGCAGGATATCAAAAATTACTATAGGTATTAAAGCTCAAGGAGGAACTAAAGAAGATGATGAGGTTATATGGAAGATATTGAAAACACTAATACCACCATTTAAGTCAATAGTTTAGATGATAAAATTGTTGATATCATGTACCAACGATTTCACAAAGGAGACATTGCTTGGAAGACTTGAAGAAGTTGAGAATGAACTTAGAAAGTCCAGATAACTGGCCAGAAAAAAAGACAACTTTTAGTGCCTTGAATATTCGACCTAATATATCAAGGAACACAAGTGCTAGAGGAGATTTTACTAGCAATAGCAGATCTAAAGATAGAATGATTGAAAAGGTAGTAGCCCTTTTGGTAAGAAGAGAGAAAGGAGATAAGAAAATCTTTAAATATTTGACTTATGATGAATATGGTCATTATGCATATAACTGTCCTAAAAGGGAGAAAAAGTATAAGCGAAATCATAAGCCTAGAAAAGATATAGAATCTATGTATGCAATGAAGACAATGATTCTAATGAACATGCATTAAGTGTTAGTGATGATGAAATTGGATTTGTGGCAATTAAAGAAGAAAATATAGAGAATGTAGCTTTGGTATGACAAGTTGAGAAGACATCAAATTGGATAATTGATAGTGATTGTTTACATCATATGACTAGTGATATGAACAATTTTGTTGACTTCAAAAGTCAAGATGGAGGAATTGTTAGAGTTGGAAACAATGCAGCATGCCAAGTAAAAGGTATTGGATCTATAACTCTTGATGGTAAAACTAATACTAGGGATGTATACTTTATTGATGGTTTAAAGCACAATCTTTTGAGTGTTGGAAAACTAGTAGACAAAGGTTATCAGTTGTAGTTCACAAAAAATACTTGCATGATCAAATATAAAGATGGAAAGGTAATTGGAAAAAGAACCAAATCTAGTGGTAATGTATTTCAATTAAATCCTATTGAAATGACATGTTGGTTGTAAAGGTAGATGACAATTGGTTATGGCATAAGATATTTTTTCATATAATTTTTGATAGTATTGTGAGGACTAGTAGAGTGTTTGTTGTTAGAGATTCATCAAAGATTGTAAAGCCTACTAGCACAATTTGCAAGGAATGTGTTTTGGCAAGGCATAACATAACTTATTTTCCCAGCAAGAAGTTTACCACTATAGAAAAGTTGGAGATTGTACACATAGATCTCATTGGTCCTACAAAGACTAGAGGATTCTATGGTGAAAGGTATTTTATGATTCTAGTTGATGATTTTTCTAGAATGATGTGGGTTGCATTTCTTAAAGAAAAATCCAAGTCATTTGACAAGTTTAAGATATTCAAGAATAGAGTTGAGAATGAATCTGGTATGAAGATTGAATGTTTAAGATTAGATAGAGGGGGAGAATTTAATTTGAATGAGTTTAACACATTTTGTGAAGAAAATGGAATTAAAAGATAGCTATCAGCTCTAAGAACTCGTAAATAGAATGAGGTTATAAAGAGAAGGAATAAGTCTATTATAGAAGCTGCAAGAACTATGTTAGTATAAAATGATTGTTGGTGTAAATAAGTATTCACTATTTACACTTTACTTAAGTTTACCTAGGTCAATGCATTATTTTATTATTTATTGGGTTGACACTTAGGAGTTTTCATACTTTTATGAGTTTTCATGTTGACAACACAGAAGTAAGCAACTCTAATTCAACACATGGTGTCTACAACAATATTTTTCATGCTACACCTTTGTAGGCTTATCCTCTCATCATCACACTTACTCCTATGCTTAATGGTGGATAACTCACACCTAGTGGACATGTGCTTGGTTGTAAAACTTAGTGTTTTGACTCCTAGACATTCTAGAAGCATTCTAGAGGCCTTTATAAATAGGCACTCCTAGTGTACTTGGCATTGAATTGAATACTATATTGTTATTTTGATCATACTCTAGTCTAGTATGTACTTGTGCTTGAGTTCCTTTATCTTGGGTGAATTTTCCCTAAGGAAAACTCTTACATGGTATTAGAGTTAGGGGAGATTCTCTTCAAATATCCATCAGAGACCTTGTTGCTTCATCTCTCAAAAGGACCCAATTCAAATCTGGAGCATCTATAGTTATTGGGAGTGTCTAGACCCAAAGTGAACCTCACCATTGTGTTTGAAGTGTTGATTTGATGAAATTTGACTATAAATACACCTACCCAAGACTATAGTCAAATTTGAGGCAATTTTTTTTTCCAAAATGGCACCTGAAGGCTCGATTTGCAAATCTAGTATGGTCATTTTAGATCTGTTTAATTGATTTTTAGATCTACTATTTTTCTCTGCATTTTTGAATTTCTATTTTCAGGAAAAAAAATTAGGCCAACTTGGCCTACAGAGAAATTTTTTTTACAAGAACCAGGGGATCAAACCCCGACCTCTATAGAGAATATTTAGGTGGAATATTCCATTCTATTCCATTAGGCTTCAAACTGGTGGTAACTTAACACAAATTCCATCCACCTACACTCTATCTGGCAAGTAGTAACACACATTACAACATGCCAATGGCTCTTTACTATCCACATCTAGCATCTTATTTTTTAATACCACTAAAGACATTGCATTTGCCAATGTGGGACTAAATTGTGCCCACCCACTAGCAATTTGACTTAACTGGTGGTATCTCTGACATCAAGTGTCCCTTGACATTTAAAAAAAAAAAATTTCCCAGTGAGTTTCATGGCTATCAAAAAACCTTGCCACCACTATAATTTCTTAGTGCTACCTGACCTTCCACCTTCACAGCATATAAAGCATCATGAGTGGCCTCATTAGTGGCCAGCCCCCTCCATGCACCAGATACTCTATTGGTCATGGAATAGACCATAGACCCCCACACGTGGTAAGTAGCCCTCTCATGCATATAGTTCACCCTACTGCCAGCTCAGCAACAGTCAGTCAAAGACCCATGCACATTAGAAAACTTATTTGCATCCATATCAGTCAAAGAATGACCCTCCACATTAGATTTGTATGACTATCGTACTTCCACGTCACCAAATCCATATAGTCTATACATTGTTGACATTAGTAGTGACATCATCTAGGGGTCCAAGTTTGATGACATCATCATTTTACTAGCCTAAATTTGATGGCCATATAATTGTCATCCAGAGGAAAATTTTAGCTACTCTAATGGTTGTTTGATTGTCAAATTTAACACAATGTTTTCCTCTCCAGACCCCTCTCCAGATTTAGTTTTGATTTGATAGTTTGACTTTGAGAGGCCATAACTTTTGTCTACTTTATAAATTTGTAATTAGATTATAGGCTTGTGTCGATAAAAATACCACTTTTAGAAATAGGTCCTATTTTGCATTGTATTTCTTTAAAATTGTTGTATTTCTAGGCTACATTGTAAAGTTCCAAATTTGTACTTGATAAGGAGGTTTTAAATAGAAAAATCATAAGCCCACTTTGTCCATTTTGACAAGTGGCCTATTGTAAACACACTACATATAAAGTGCCAAAATCTTTAATTTGAGGGGATTTTTTGGTTGAGTGAAAAAGGTGGGGGGGGGGGGTGTTATGTTTTGTGTCTCCTTGATATTGTGCTCTTTCATTATGGCTTCTTTTTCAAAATAAACTCCACATAATTATGCTACTTGGAAAGAAAACATAAAGGAACCATTGGTTGAAAAATTTTACAATTTTATGTAATTGGTGTAGCAAAGAAACCTCCTGTTGATGTTGATGAGGCTAAAAAAGAAGATTGGGAATCCAAACAAGAAATGGTTCTAGGAACCTTTCTTAAGAATATCTCAAATCTTGTCAAATAACATGTTAGGAAACTTACCAATCCAATAGAGGTATTGGCTAAACTTGAAGCATTGTAGGGGACCATAGCTGAAGACATGGCCTACACTATTGAGGATAAACTTCTCAAGTTGGATCCACACCATAAAAGACTAGCTTACCCAACCAAACATGTATAGGGAACAACTTAAGGATTTTAGTGAACACATCAAGGATGGAAAGATGATCAAACATATAATGACTCATCTTCCACTTGAATATGCTCCTTTTGTTTCTAGTTATAATACTCACAAATTAATCATGGGTAGTGCTACACTAAGCCTTCATTTGAGAAATTTTAAGAAATGTTGATCTTAGAACATGAGAATTTAGTGAGTATAGGAATTCTCAAGTCTTCCAAGACCAAAGCCTTGGTAGCTAATGAAGGAAATTCAAGTGGTAAAAATTCCAACAAGAAGTAGAAGTAGTGGAAGGCTAAGCCACAAGATGACACACAAAAATCCTCCTTGCATCAATCTTCTTCCACTCAACAATCTTCCTCACAAAAAGGCAAGTCTTTTTCCAAAAATAATCAGAAGGGGAACAACTCCAACAAAAGGGAGAAGAAAACTTGTTCCTACTATAAGAAGAATGGTCATGATTAACATGAGCGTAAGGATAAGAAGATTGATGAATTGGTAAACCTAATGAGGAAACACAAAATTGATGTTCCAAATACCTATAAGGATAAGGGATCTTCAACCACTTAAAAGGGTGAGGGAAAAGCTTTGGTAGCAAGTACAAACAATGCTAAGGAATGGGTTCTTGATTCAGGAGCTACACATCATATGGGTGCTTCAAATGAGCATTTTTCCTCTTTGAAACCATCAAATGTACTTTACATCTATGTGGGCAATGACACTCAAGAAGAATTTGAAGGAAAAGGGAATGTTGAGTTGGAAAGTGGTGTTTTCAAGGATGTTATTCATATTACTAACCTTAGCACCAACCTTCTCTCCATCTACTAGATAACTCACTATGGATATTGCAACAAAGTGGAGTTCCTTCCTAATAAAATTGTGGTGAAAAATCTCAAGCATGATTCTATGGTGGTGGTTGGAAAGGCTAATCATGAGACAAGACTTTACTCTTTTTCCCATTTTGTACCTAAGTCCACTTCCCTTGCCTTGTTGACTCATTCCAATTCAAAAAGTAAACAATGGCATGAGAGATTTGGACATCTGAATTATCGCTACCTTCAACAACTTAGCAACAATGATATGGTCATTGGTCTACCTCAAGTCAAGTATTAAGAGGGTGTATGTCTAGGTTGTGAAGCAAGCAAGCATCTCGAAGAGAAATATGACAAGGGGAAGTCTTGGAAGGCTACTACTATTCTTGAATTGGTTCATAGTGATGTAACAAGCCCATTCTAGTACCATCATTTGGAAAGGCTCGCTATGTTCTCACCTTTATTGATGACTTTTCACACTACACTTGGGCTTTTTTCTTGCTCATAAAAGTGCAATATTTGATAAGTTTATCACCTTCAAAGCTCAAGTTGAGAAAAAATTAGGGAAATCCATCAATATTCTCTGAATAGATAATGGAAAGGAAAATGTCAATTCTAGGCTTATAGACTTTTGCACTCATGAGGGTATTGATCTTCAACATTTAGTTGCATACATGTCATAGCAGAATAGTGTTGCTAAAAGGAAGAATAGTACCCTTAAGGAAATGACCACTTGGATGCTTTAACATAAGTATCTAGATTAAGTGTTTTGGGTAGAAGCCATGTGTTTGTTGGAATGTCTTAATGGGAAGAAATCTTCTAAGAGGTGGGGGGGGGGGGGGGGTGAATCAAAAGTACTGGCTTTTTCTCTTGTTTTAAATCCTTAATAACATATAACTGAAATTAACATGGATGCATATAAGCATTAAACAATCATGAGAAGCAAACATGCATCACCACATAACACTTGAGATTTTGGTGACCTAGAAAACCTCCAAGAATAAGAAGGTAAAATTGGGGTGGGGATGATACCCACAAAATTATTGCAGCAATTGATTTCAACCACTTATGATGGTTTGCCTTATTAAAGGCCTGCCCTGTTAAAGGTTTTACACACTATCAGATGTGACCTGTTGAAAGGATTTACAAACACTTTACATGAAGTGTCACCCTATTAAAGGATTTACATAAGGCTATTAAACCCACCTAACTCAATAGGATTTCCAAATTCCTAATATAATTGTGAGAGAGTATGAGAATAATACACCTGATTTAATACAATCTCTAATGCTGATCTTAGGCTCTTGATCTCCTCTTCTATAATTGATCTCTTCTAGATTTGATCTGCTAATTTTGTTTACTGCTCTGTTTTGATCAACTGGATGTTTAAGTGTTGTCCTTTCCACTAAATCTTTGACACCAAATGTTCTACAATGACCTTAATAATAGGCTCTGCTTTTCCTTCTTCTTTTAACTCTTTATTGTTCAATATCATCAAGACTCCCTTATAAGGATTAGTGGTTTGTTATGCATCCTTGATTCAAGTGTTCCTGCCCAAACCCTTAAAATTCATCCATTAGCTACATACAGTCTCTAATTTTTTGATTGGCTGCATGAGGATTGCATCAGTAGTTGGGAGGATTTGATCTTATCCTTTTATCCTGTCATGAGTCATGCATAACCATTTCACATCATGGTTTGTGATTACACAAACTTTCATGCTGATCTTGCATTGCCTAGCACATGAAGTAGTATTGATGCTCGACACCATCTATTCTGCATTCCTCAACATCCACTATGTTTCTTGGTTACTCAGCTTCTATAGAATTATGGTGTCACTCAGCACCTATAGAATTCTTGTGTTACTCAGCACCTATTAACTTCCTATGTTACTCGGCACCTATTAACTTCCTGTGTTACTTGACACTATCTGTGACTCAACACATATGGTGAAAAATGGTTAAGTGTGTTGACACTCATTTGTCAATCTTACTTATTTGATAAACAATCTCCCCCTTTGACATGAGTGTCAAAAACACTTAACTAATCATTCATGATCCAATCCTTGTGTGTCCATTCTTCACTTACAAAATTTCAAAAATATATTGTGAACAACAATATACCTTGTGACTCCCCCTGAGTTGATCATGTCATGAATTCTAATTTCTTGTGCCATTGTGCCTTATGATTTTTGTTTCTGACCTATTCTTAACTTTTGATCTTGTTTGATGGCCCTATTTTAATGTGATTACCAAAATTTTGCATCTCCCTTCCACTTCATTATTACTTATAATTCAACTTTATTCTCAAAATGAATGAATGAAGTGAGTTGAAATGATCAAAATGTGGATCAAAATTTGGTAAATATACCTATTATCTCCTTATATACCTTCTAAATTTATTTCTCCCCATTTTAATATATCTACCCCTTTGAATATTATCTCCCCCTTAGAATATTGTCTCCTTCATTATCTCCCCCTTTTTGTCACTGATGTTAAAGGGTTTTAAATATTAATGTCATGTTTGGCCAAAAATGTCTTGTTTACCTCAAGGAGTATTTTAAGAGTTGCATCCCAATTATTCAATGCAATCTCCAATGACTTGTGTTGGATTACAAGCTCTACTACTAGATCAACAAGTCCTTCATGTGTAGAAATATTTAGATCCTTCTTTAGGACTATTTTAGCATACCTTTTCTCCTTGTGTAAGACTTCCAAATGAGCAGTAATTGAGGCTTGAATTTGCATCAATTTTTCTTTAATAGTGGCCTCTTTTGTTGATAATATAGCTAATTCCATCTGAGTGTGAAGCATTTGAGTAAAATGCTTCTCACTATGTGTAGGATTTGAGGGTAGTTGCATACTAGAGAGCTTTAGTTTTCTCTCGAGGTTTAATATTTTAGGCTTTATTTCTTGTGTGAACCTAGAAAAATCACACAATTTGTTGTAAAGGGAAAAGATGTTCCCTAGTAAAATATTTATCCTATCCAATTTCTTGGCTAGGTCAACCTGTCTCAAAATAATTCCATTAGCTATCTTTTGGTTGACCTTGCCTAGAAACTTCTTTTTTGATCGTTCCATTAATTTGGTAGTTTTATCATGGCAGTCTTCATTATTAACTTGGTCAACTATATCAGATAACTCAAGGATTGGCCTACTTGCATCTAGAGGTTGTAGGCTGAAGGCATCCATGACTCTATGTTTGATCTCATTCATTTCCTGCTTGTATTTGAACTCTTCCCTTAATGCCTCTTGCCTCCTTCTCTTGTCTAAAGCACTATGTATTTCATTCATCTTTTCTTCAATTAGAGTGCTTGAATCATAATAGGGTATTTGAATTTCTTCATCAAGCTTAGGAATACCATAATGAATGGTCCTAGCTACCCTAGTAGAACTTGAGCCTAGTGTCCTAACTTGTAAGGTCAACATGTCAGTACTTAGCTTCTGAATGGGTTTGGTAGGAGTTCTTATTTTTGTCAATTCAACCAAAGTTTGTATTGCAAACTCCTCCTTATCTTGTGTTTCTTCCTTATCCTCTTCTTGTGCCACTGTTATTGGGGGTGTACTTTTTATTTGTACTGATGTACCTATGACTTCCCCTACTATTGCACTTAGCTCCTAATGAGCTTGCATGGCTATTCTTGGTGGTAATGGAGGTGGTAGAAATGAAAGTCCAGTAATTTGAATGTTTTGAGGTATTTTTTGTGGTGGCACGTCACCTTCCTTGATTTTATCTACTGACTTTTGGAGCTCATATACACTAACCAATATGGGACTTGTACACAATTGTTCTTGAAGAATTGTTTGGTCAAGGGTCTTAGTGAGATCCTCTACAGTTAATGGGTTGATGTTTTTACTTGTGGTGTCAATAACATCCTTAATCTTTATGATTTTTGCAGGTGTGATGGAAGAGTGAGGAGGGCTAGGAGGTGGTAGTTGTGTGTCTTTCACACTTTGGTCTTACTGCCCATCAGTACCCCTATCTTCATCTTTTCCTTCCTCCTCTTCAACCTTTTTCTCTACTTTTTTCTTCTCTTCTCTCCTCTTTCTTCTCCCTTCTAGCTTAGTAGTAGCTTCTTCTTTGTATTCCTCTTCAAGGACATCTTCAATTTTCTTATATAAATTCTTCCATGATCTTGTGGTTCTTTGTACAACTTCTTCAATTTTGTTTTAGAGAATGGAGAATGCCCTATACTTAGGTGTAAACCTAGTGTTATGCCTTTTGACTAATTTAGTTATCTTTTCCTTTGTCAAATTAGGTAGTATGCTTGCTAGGGTTGATTCTCTCATCTCCTTCTTCATTTTCAAAATAAAATTCCATCTGTCTTCTATAATTTTAGACAATTCTTTTGGCAATTGTCCATCTTGTTAAGAGGTGTACACTTGAACTATGCCATCATTGCCTAGACTAATTCTTCTATCCTATTTTATTCTTCTTTAGTGAACTTATTGAAATCAACCTTTTTCATGTCACTTAAGTCTCCATTCCTAATCTTTTCACATAATGTATCAACTGAAGACTTAGGAGAATGACTTACCTTTTTAGATTGATCTTCCTCATCAGTATTAGGTTGATCTTCCTTTTGGTGACCTTTCCTTTGATGGGTGCTTCCTTGGCACTCTCATCTTTGTCTTCACCTTGGCCTTGTGTAATTCAAGTGACTCTTCTTCTGGCTCATCTTCATCTTTCTCATCATTACCTTCCTCTTCATCATCACCAATCTCCTTTGCTTCTCCTACTGCACTTGTTTCTTCAACACCAAATTTCTTCTTTATCTTCTTCTCCAGCTTTTCCTTCTTCTTCACTACTATGGTTGTCTTAAGGTCTATTATCACCCTTAATCTGACAACATCATAGGTTCCAAATGCCTTTGTAGTTTTATCAATATCCTCATCAATTAGTGTTGTAATTGCTACTAAAGCTTGATCTACATCAAGCTCATATCCCAATGGTCTAAGCCATCTTAGTCTTGGAATGACTATTTGTATATAGTTGTAATCAATATCAACTAGAAAGCATATGTTATGTTAGTGTTTTAAAATGAACTAAAACTACTAAGCAACAAAATTCTTAATACCAAGATGAAAATACTCATAAAATCTAAAGACTAGCCATTTCTTGTTAACAATTGCATGTGCAAAGCATTTGGGCCCAAGTTCAACAAAACCAAGGGTGGTTTTCTACTCTTCTAGCTCTGCAAAACTAGGGTGGGTATACCCAAGGATGATTCAAGACTGGAAAAACTATATGAGGATTATTTTTAGTTTCATTTTTATTCTCATCTCAAATCCTCAAATACATACACAATTCTTGATAACTTGATAAACACATCCCATATAACAGATATGGCCAAAAATTCTTCTATAGATCTATAGGTGCTCTTAGCAAAAGTGGCTAACTGAAGCTAAAATATTCCATGCAGATAAGTATTGGCCAACTTTTAAGATCTATAGGAAATAAAAGTAAAATTGATTTAATTCTGCATTTTTGACAACCATTTGTGAGATATCCCTCTTTTAGCTGGATCAAATTTGATCAGTGCCTAATCCATTGGGGCTCAAAGTCTAATACAAATTTCTAGATCTAATTTGTTGCCTTACAAAAAAATTCATCAACAATTCCTATCAAAACTCATCATTCAAAATCCTTTCCCCTACTACAGCAATCTTATCATATTCATCAAAGCTTTTATTTAATCCATTGAATTAATAGTAGTGATAAAAAAATATACAACCTAATTGGATTGCATTCAATTGCACAAGCCTTTACTTATACAACATCAAGATAACCAAATAATCGAAAGGAGACAAAGTTCAAAAAGAAAAGATATGGGGATAGTTCATAATTTGTATTCATTTTCATTGAAATTTGTATACAATTTATAGTAAACTCAGAATGACCTTCAAAAAGAAACACATATCATTTGGTATTCATGTATTCTCAAGATTTGATAGAGAAAATACACCACCAACTTTTACTCAATACAATGAACCAAAAATAGACTAAGCATATCACTTAGAAAAATAGAATTTTGACCATTCTCTAGCCCTAGAATCTCACTTAAATAGTGTGAGATGCAACAAGCTTCAGGCTAAGAGAAAGTGATAGGTGTCTTTTACAAGAAACATTTGCATACACTTATCACAAGATGACAAAAATGTGAGTAACAGAAAAAGTGTTACATCAAACATTCCTTTTGTGGGCCTTTTTTTTTACATCCTCTAGAATTGGCATAACACAATAATTTGATTCTTTTATCCATCTGATTCCTCAAAATAAGTGACCATGAGGCTTGAAAGTGACGTATCTCCTTCAGTTATCTACAAGTTTACTTTAACTTGGGGATTTTCTTTGTCTTTATCATCAACTGTTAAAGTAACAGTTACATTTGCATGATCTTCTGCCTTGTCATCTTCTAATGTTTGCTCTGTAGACATGAATTTTTCCTTCAACTTATTATAAACAATATCATCTGGCCAATCAAAACTCAGAACTTCTATTTGTACAGTTATCAAGGAATTTGCAATTGCCTCCATATTAACCAATTCTTTTTGGATGGATTTATAAAATATCTGCACTTTAACTAACTCCTCATTTGTTATTGCCCACAATAGATGGCCTACTTCATTTATAACCTTTTTTATTCTCTCACAAAAGGCTTCATCTAGCTCCCTCTTCCATTCCTCCTTTTCCTTTATTTTATCAACTGCCTTCAGGGCACAAGGGAATAAATCAATTTTTTCCACAAAATACTTGGAAAGACAATTAATTAATCTCCTGCAAAAAGAATCTTTTTTATCATCAAAATCCTACAACTTATTTAGTAAGTCAAAAATTCCTTCTATCTGATGATATGTTAGATGAATAACAAATTTACACATAGCAGTGCTATCTAAACTTCTCTCTATCCACTTCTATACATTTGGTCTGAATATAGCTTCATTTTGCTTTAATTCATCCCTGATTGCTGAAATCCTTGATAATTGATCAAAGAATGTGGGCCACTCTATCCTATCTATTAGATACATAATACCATGCCTTAGTTTTTCTTCATGATGATTGTTAAGCTCTACATGCATTGCATACAACTTATTCTTCTCCTCTTCAAAATCATCTACAATATAAAACTAAGGCCTCTCTAGAGTATCAAGTATCTCAATGATTGGAGTGGATTTGAAAGGTTCAATAGGTGGCCTTGGGGGGTATGCAATTCTAGGTTTACTAGTCTCTCCTAATTTTCTTTTCCCCAGAATCTTCTCCATTTGGGCTACTTTATTTTCCAATGACTGTATTTGCATACCCCTCTCCTCATATGCTTTTAATACCTCCTCAAATCTAGCATTGAGTTGGGAAAAATTTTCTTCTTCTTGGCTAGACACCATGCCACCAAATTTTAGCATCTCTAATGCTATCCCAATTTCTTGCTTACTACTTACCTCACCAGCCCTGAATACTATCAATGTACCAGTATGCTCTACAGTGGGAATCTCATACATCTTGGTATTTTCCCTCTTTTCCATGGACCATATAACAAGGGCTTGATGGTCATCACTAAATTTGACTCCTCTATGAGCGTGTAATATTTCTTCAGCAATTGTTAGTTGAACATCCTTCTTCTTCCTTACTGAATCAAAAACAATAGCATTTGCTATATCCCATTTCAGCAGGAGGACTCATGACTATCTAACTATTTTCCTTCCAGCTTCAGGAGTAAACTAGGCAAAATCATTCAAAAAATTTGATTTCACCTCTTCCTTAATAACTAGGTTAGGTTTATCTGGTTGCTCAGCCTTGATTTTCTCACTGGCTTTCTCAAAATTTCCCGTATTTAATCTCCACAAAAATTGAGCAAAATCCCTAAATCTTAAAAAAAATTTATCATTAATAAATCTTTCAGAAGCCTGGGCAACTATTGGGTCAATTTCCTTACATTGGTAATCAACAATGGTTAGGTCCAAGGAAGGTGTAGGAGGTTCTTGTGGCTCTCCAACATCCAGGTCTATAGAAGTTACAATTACATCCCCTTCTCCACCCATTTGTCTAAGCTGGTCCCTTAGAGATGCTTCATCATCTATCTAGATTGGGGACTGGCTTGGGGAGTATTGTTCCTTTTGTGAAGAAGAAGACCCCTACTCTAATTTTTGCTTATTTTTAGAGCTGGCTGCAGATGGACTTCTTGACCTTGGCTTCTAATGAGGGGGTGCCTGTTGCACATTTTGAATCATGACATAGCTTTCCCTTCTTTGCAATGCATATTGGCTAGGAGCTACCACATTTCTACTGCTTATTCTTCTTTGTACTTCTGCAGCCTTGTCTGGATGTGTCTCAACATACATAGCTTTCTTTTCATTCATAGTTTGAATTATTAAAACAAAATTATTCATTAATGCTTGCATTTTAGCCTCCCAGTATTTCTTATCTTTCAATGGGTCATACTAGGGGTTAAAAGCATTGATGAATTCTAAGGTCTTACTGAAAACTATCCATTTCTCTTTCCTCACTTCTTGTTCCTGTAATGTGAAAACATTTCTTATTATGTCTTCTAGATAGTATACTTGATGTACCATACGAGAAGCTTTCACTTTCCCCTTTAAGAGGTTATAGAACCCTTTAGGATCAATTAATCTGGCATGAGACTCTACCATGTTATATCTGTCCAAAAATAAATTAAGGTGCTTCCACCCTTTTCTGACAAAAATAAAATCATGCACTATAGTAACAATTGGAAAGAACGTGCCTTTCTTAGACAATTCCCTCTCATCTATAGTGCCTATTTTCCATAAGAGCTCAGCAATCCCCATCTTCAAAGGCACATGAAAAGGAAACACATGGGGTTTTCCCACAAAACCATATACTCTTATCACAGTTGAAATATTATAAGGGATTATATCCCCCCAATTATGACTAACCAATAATCCTTGTGCATGGTCTTTAGGTCTAATCAATTCCAAAAATGCTTGTGGAATTCTAGGGCTATCACCTTTCAAAAGAAAGCTAAGCTTCAAAGCAAAGCATCTATCAAATCTCACATAGCTAGCATCTGTAGCTTCTGAAGTCATATCTACACTCCACAACTACACTAGATTCCTCTCCCCATTTTTGGTTGTTTCTAGCTCCACAACCTTGGAGAAAAAGTTGAATCCCTTGTATAAGCATACCTACATAAGCAATGAATACCAATAGAATGGTTTGTCTACTTTTTCACTTGCTATCCCCACTAGGCCATTGTGAATTTCTTTTGCAAGAAAAGTAGCAAAATCTAGAATAGTGCTCATTCCAAATTGAAGGGTTTGAGCCATTATAAGGACAATAGAACCTGGAATTTGATCACCTTCATCTATCCCAAAAATATTTCAAAGAGAAAAATACAATGCTTGAGCTCTCAAGTTGAAATGTCTTCTCAACAATGGCTCTGGGGTACTGGCTGTAATCATAGGCAAAGTGCCAATTTTAGTAGCATGCTCATGCAGTGGTCCTATTCTTAGGTAAACTCATTGTGCATCATACCTTGCCTAAACATCATATATGTAAATATTTTCATGCATAGCATGGTTGGGATTTAGGTTAAAAACCTCACTAAATAATTCAAGAGAAACCCTAAACAGATTTACTCTAGCATGGTTTTTTACCCACCCGGTAATTGGATCATATTTCTTTGCTAGATCCATCAATAAATCACTATCAAAGAAAATTGTGGGGATTGTTAATTTACCAATATCAAACTCCCAAACATTGCTCATAGGAGAGTCCAGTTTTTGCTCTAAAAACCATTTCTTAAACAACTCCAGGCCCCCCATGGAAACCTGGACATCTCTTACCCAATTAGCTTTGTCATAAAAACCTTTTGCTACAACTACTCTAGGATGTTTCAGAATGAGTTCCCTCCCCTTAGTTATTGCATGCAATGATAAGGGGAATTGTTCAAGAAAGTCATTGTGCATAGAATGTTTCAAATAATCTGTTTTCCTAGTAAACTCTTTTTTGGGGAGGCATTTTGAATAAACCATAGGAATTTCACAACAACAAATACTTTGAATTTTCTTAGAAAGTCACAGAGTACTTACCCACAAGAACTCACATTTCTGCACTATGTGATATCTTCTGCAATTTTACTGGAGTGCTAACTAAGGATTTTCGTGCCCTAGCTCTAAAATTTTTGTATGCTTTGATGTTCTCTTTGCGCTTTGGTGGTTCATTAATGGTGAAATCATGGGTTCTTTTCATACATTGAAATTGCACGCATAAGATCTAAATCACATTTACTCTCAGTAACCATTACCTCCAATTTGCACCTAAGTTTGAATCCCATCTGTAGATTTTTATTAGATCAGACAGTTCTGATTTAAAAAACAACAAGGTTTATGGCTTTTAAAACAATGCTACATGTCATAATTCCACTTCCTTGCATTATTTAAATTCCTTGCATCTTAGAATTGCAGGGCAGCATCGTTCATTGATCAAGATAAGATCAACGATCAGACTAATCCACTTTCTAATAAAAACCAGTCAGTTGTACTAACAAAAAAGAAACCACCATATGAGTTCATGTTGTTTGACAATATTCCATGCCAACAGATCCCATATTTTCTTTTGAGCAAGCAAGTACTTGGCATCATTCAGTCCACATGTCGTGCTAACACATTCCCGCTTTCCTTATCTAACAAGAATTTTCAAATTGTGGGCTTGTGCCAGTCATCGATCTTTGAAAGATCAACGACGATATTGATTTTACCCTGCAAGGCATCTAAGTAAAAACTTTAAACGTCACCATGGACACATGTCTGCAGGGCACATTCTCACTTCACTTAAATTCAAAATGTGGGGAAGCGCCTTTCATTGATCAGGATAAGATCAATGATAAAAAAAAATCTTCATTCTTCGCTCGCATCATCCACTTGGGCCAATGACATGACTTCTTTCAACCCGCATGTTCTGACTATTATATTTATCTCTGACACTTTTCGAGCCCACATCATAAGTAGCTCTAGCTAAGCACAAATGGCAGATCCTATGGCATGACTTCTACATTTTTCCATAATCTGGCTCCACTATGACACATGTCGCAAAGGTGCATTCCCACTTTTCTTATGTGACTTGCAGCTTCAAATTGTTGGATTGCACTAACCATAGATCTTTGAAAGATCTACAGCTGATAAGATGTCATTTCCATTCAGCTGTCAAACTTCTCCAGTGGCACATCTGGTAGTACATGTCAGCAATCATTTACAATGTGGCACACTGCATCATACAATTAAAACTACCTAACCCCACCTTTCCACATGTCAAAAATCCACTTGCCCACATTATTTATTTCTTATGTAGCTTCAAATTGCAGGCATGCACTGGCCTTTGATCTTTGATAGATCAATGGTTATAGAAACTTCGCATCCTTATCACCACATTGGCCAAAATGATGAATCAAAGTCTCCAATTATCCCAACTTATCTGACACTTGCCATGGAAGACATCCATCCTTAAGAAAGGTGGGTCCATATTGTCAGACCTTGCCACTTGTCCAATTTCCACTTCCCCACATTATTTATCTAACGAGCATCTCCTTCTTGCGAGAAAGTGCTAGCCCTTGATTCAAATGAAATAAATGGTTGATGCTTCTTGGTGATAAATTGCAAGTCTCTACTGGTGACTCAACCAATGATATCATGAGAAATCCAGAGCATGCACAAAGTACTAATAAACTTGCTAAAGTTCTTGACAATTAATGGTTCACTGGAATTTAGAAAGGCAAAGGCTACATGTCACCAAGTCACGTGTCCACAATATTTAAATACCTTGCATCTCAAAATTGTGGCCATGTGATATCCGTTGATCTAAACAAGATTAGTGATTGTAACAACTTTTCATTATCAAAGGCATTTTCAAATAAAATGATTAAGTAATTTTCATACCAAGCACGGCCATGTAAGGTTTAAAATATAAACCCATGCTTGTGCAAGCCCTTTCCTTTGTGAAAAATATACCAAAAACATTTTTTTGAGAATATTTTAAGGGTTTTTTCAAAACTAGGGCAAATCTAAGGATTTGAAAATACAAGGAACAAAACCCAAATCTACAACATTTAAAAACTTAAATGATTTTTCACTAAATTTTCCCTTAATCTCTGCATTGTGAAAAATCAGACCAACATGTTATTCTCATGTTTTTCTACCAATGAAACTAGTATCCTCATTCTCCTTTTTATTGAGCTTTTAAAATCATCAAAATATACAGTCATTTGATCATCAAAACTGTCTCCCATCTTTGCAATGTAGTCATCAATTTGATCAACAATTGTTTTATTCTTATCCCAGTTGACTTTGCCAAATGAAGGGAATTCCTTCATCACATAAAAGAACATGCATACCAACACTGACCCAAATTTTCATTGTTCTCCCTTGGACTTTCTTATTGTTCCAAGATTTTCATTTTTCTGCTGCAACATGAGCTCTACAAGGTCATAGGTGTGGTCTTTCTTTACAAGTTTATATGCCACATCCACTACTATGCAGGGTACACTATTCAACCTGCTAGATTGATAAAACTTATGTGATATGATCCTTACAAAAAAATCTAGAAGGGTATTAGAAATGGTGTCTATGGTCAAGCATCTATTGTTCCACTTGGCTCCTGTGTTTTTCTCAATGGTTTCCCTCTTTTCACTTTTGAGTGTCTTGGGCCAATCTAGGGTTGGAAAACCTGTCACCTTATGAACCATCTTCTTAGTAATTTTAACTGGTCCTTGCTCTAACTAGAAAGATCCATCATGGATTCTACTAAGTACTATACGTATCCACTTAGTTTTGAATATGATTGGAAAAACTAGTGCTTTGGTTAAACCCTTCTTCTCTACATTTGAAAATTCATTCTTCAATATTCCATCATCACAGAGTTTTTTGTAGGCATTGTAGATTTCTGGGTCTCCTATGGCTCCAATCTTACAGTTGTAAAACTTACACATGTCTTGGACCATAATGATTTTTTTTGGAATCATAGACAATGCACCTGTAGGATCATTTTGTATGCTACCTCTGGTATGGGCCTAAACTCAAGTTGTTTAACCTTGTTACTAATAAGCTGAATCTCAGGGCTTTCCTTTCCTTAGGTTCACTTTTAACTAGACACCATTTTGGTCGAACTAGGATTTGATGTTTAATGTAAACTTCACAAACTATACAACTCAGCACTTGAAGGAAATACTTGGTTAAATGCTTGAGATCTCTTGGGTTGATGATGAATCACTGCAAATCATTGATTGAATGCTTGAAAATTTCTTAGTCATTCTCTTGGTAATCACTCTTCATTTGAATGGCTAAAAATGAATCAATTTTCACCTTTAAGTGGCTCAAAAACCTTGCATTTAATGCATTCTTGTACCTTCACCTGTCACTCGGCTTCCAAAGATTTTCAAGTTGGCATCTATTCTATTTCACTCAATAGCTATTATCACTCAACATCTATTGATTTTGTTAGTAACTCAGAAAGCACTTACATGCTTTGCTTGGCTTCCACTTGACTTCTTAACTTGGCTTCCAAAGTAGTTTTGATTGGCAACCAAAGACATCTTGACATCAATATTCAAATTTTGTCTTGGCATTTTATCTCATGCAGATTTATACTTTCTAGTGCTTCTTCACTGTTTAGGGCTAATGTATGATTCTTCCTTATATGTATAAACCCAATAGGCTCATCTTGTGATTAGTTGGATGAGATATG
Organism: Cupressus sempervirens; assembly: GCA_028749045.1. NCBI lineage: Eukaryota > Viridiplantae > Streptophyta > Pinopsida > Cupressales > Cupressaceae > Cupressus > Cupressus sempervirens. The sequence goes on from CM053787.1 coordinate 32,604,284, forward strand.
ATCACTTGACCTCTTGGTTGAAGTGACCCTTCCATTGGATGTACTTGGTACATCAATTTTTTTCCATGTCTTCTTTGTGTTTGCTCTGATGTGTGCCTCCTCAACTTTTTGTTTGCCCTTATTTACTTTAGTCTTGTGTGCCTTGGCCTTTGTTTGACAATTCCTACTAACATGTCCAATTTTCAAGCAACTGAAGCAAGTAGTTTGGTTTGACCATCTTTTATAGTTCCCCTTGAAATGTGTTTTGATGCAATTCTGGGGTATGTGACCATACTCTTGACAATAATGACAACTTTGTCTTGTATTGTAGTCCCAATTGTAATGATGTACATAGTTGTCCCTCCTTACATGTTGATTTGGTGTCCACATAGGCTTTGATCTACACTCAAAGGCTCTATGTCCATACTTCTTGCAATTATGGTAGTTTACATCAAATCTTTGTGTCCTTATGACATTAGACCTATAGTCTTGTGTCATATGTCCTTGCTTGTTACACTTGTGACAATACCCTTTACTCTTAGGTATACTTTGCTGATTGATCCTTCTATTCTTGCAAACATTAGTAGTATGTCCCTTTTTATTATAGTAATGAAAAGTGGGTTTAGGATCCTTACCTTTGTCACTCCTTTGCTCAGGAATCTTCAATAATTCACCAACTTCAGTGCTAGTGTATCCAAGTCCTGATGTATCATGGGCTGATCTTGGCGATTTCAAAAACCGTTCAAAGTACTTGATAGCTTCACTTGACTTGTTGAGATTCTTTGATATTTCTTTTTCTCTCTTCAATTCATTATTCAATTGTTCATTCTACATCCTCAAAGTAGAGATCTCAATATCTTTCATATTGAGTTCATGATGAAGATTCATCAGTTGGCCAAGTGTATCCATCTGCATGTTTGAGATCCTTGTTAATTCAGTACATTTTTCTTCAAGTCAATTTGCAAGATTTCTTTTGTCATCTTCCATCATGAATCTATCCTCATCTACCCTTTTCTTTTTCTCAGTGATTTCACATAGCATCATGGCCTATGATTCATACTCCATCTTAAGAGTTTTAATCTCTTTTGCTTGAACTCTATTTTTCTCCATCAGTTCTACTATTGTTGCATCAAATTCTTTGGAATCTCCTTTCGAAAATACTTGTGTGGTGTCAATCTCCTTGTAGTGAATATCATTTTTGGCTATAGCTATTTCCTTCCTTCTTTTAAAGGATTTTCTCAATTCCTCTCTAACTTCCTCTACCTTGTGTAGAGCAAGATGCACATCTGTCATCTGGTTCTCAATGATCTTCCCAAGTTTGAAGACTTCCATCTTCAGATCTTTTCCTCCAAGCCGTTAAGATTCTTCTTAAGAGAATTTGGCTCTAATATCAATTGTTGGAATGTCTTAATGGGAAGAGAGCTTATGAGAGAGGGGGGTGAATCAAAAGTACTAGCCTTTTCTCTTTTTTAAAATCCTTAATAACATATAATTGAAATTAACATGCATGCATATAAGCATTAAACAATCATGAGAAGAAAACATGCATCACCACACAACACTTGAGATTTTGGTGACCTAGAAACCCTCCAGGAATAAGAAGGTAAAACTAGGGTGGGGATGATACCCACAAAATTACTACAGCAATTGATTTCAACCACTTCTGATGGTTTTCCTTGTTAAAGGCTTTACACACTATCAGATGTGACCTATTGAAAGGATTTATAAACACTTTACATGAAGTGTCACCCTATTAAAGGATTTACATAAGGTTGTTAAGCCCACCTAACTCAATAGGATTTCCAAATTCCTAATACAATTGTGAGAGAGTATTAGAATAATACACTAGATTTAATGCAATCTCTAATGCTGATCTCAAGCTCTTGATATGCTCTTCTATAACTGATCTCTTCTAGATCTAATCTACTTATTTTGTTTCCTACTCTATTCTAATAAACTAGATGTTTAAGTGTTGTCCATTCCACTAAATCTTTGACACCAAATGTTCTACAATGACCTTAATAATAGGCTCTACTTTTCCTTCTTCTTTTAACTCTTTATTGTTCAATGGCATCAAGACTCCCTTATAAGGATTAGTGGTTTGTTATGCATCCTTGATTCAAGTGTTCCTACTCAAACCCTTGAAATCCACCCATTGGCTACATGCAGTCTCTAATTTTCTGATTGGCTGCATGAGGATTGCATAGGTGGTTGGGAGGATTTAATCTTATCCTTTTATCCTATCATGAGTCATGCATAACCATTTCACATCATGGTTTGTGATTTCACAAACTTTCATGCCGATCTTGCATTGCTCAACACATGAAGTAATACTAATGCTGGACACCATCTATTCTGGATTGCTTAGCATCCACTATGTTTCCTAGTTACTGGGCTCCTATAGAATTACTATGTCACTCGACACCTATATAATTTGTCTGTTACTTGGCACCTATTAAATTTCGGTGTTACTCAACACTATCTATGACTCAGCACATATGATAAAAAATGGTTAAGAGTGTTGACACTTGTTTGTCAATCTTACTTATTTGATCAATAGTGTTGTGCCAATTACATCCAAAATAGATGTCCCCATAAGGCCTTAGATGGAATTAAACCTTTTGAGGCTTGGTGTGGCAGAGAACCAAGTTTAAAGCACTTTAAAGTTTAAAGCACAGAAAACCTCAAAGTAAACCTCGTATATTTTTTGGATATCCTAACCATCTTAAGACATATAAACTCATGGATCTAGAGATACATAAGATCTTTTTTGAGAGGAGTGTTCACTTTGAAGAAACTTGTCCAGGTTTGGCTCCTTCAACTCCTCCTTCTTCCTCCATGGAAAGTGATCATAGTAATGATAGTGACTCAAAAGATGTGATTCCTTCAATGTTGACTCGTAGAAAACTACCTTCGTAGGGTCCACAAATAGTTGAGGATATTCCTTCTTCTTCCACTAAACCTCATTGGGCATAGCAAACCCTTCATTTAGTAGGTTCATTGGTGGGGAATCCTTCAGACACTCATAGGATAAGGTCACACAACAAATCATTTCCACATGATTATACTTTTATTGCTTTAGATCCATAGTCATTTAAGGAAGCATTAGGGCTCCAGAATGGGACAAGGCTATGGAGGAAGAATATAACTCTTTGATGACAAGTAACACTTGGAACTTAGTTCCCCATCCTAAGGGAAGAAAGTTGGTTTGGTGTAAGTGGATCTATCGAAACAAATTTGTAGCAGATGGAAGTGTGGATAAGCATAAGGCTACACTAGTTGCCAAAGGTTTCTCATAGGTTGTAAATACTTACTATACTGATACTTTTACACCAGTCACCAAGATGAACTCTATTCACTTGACACTAGCTGTTGTTGTAGCTTATGGTTTGGTTATACATTAGATGGATGTAAAGAGTTCCTTTTTGAATGGTTATCTTCACAAGAAGATTTATATGGAGTATCCATAGGGGTTCATATAGGATTATACTATGGTTTGTAGATTGACAAATTCTATCTATGGTCTTAAGTAGGCTCCTCGAGCTTGGTATGCCAAGATGAATTCCTTCTTACTCTTAGAAGGATTCACTAGGTGTCATTTTGATTTGAATGTCTACATTCTTCAATGGGATGACTCACATTTGATACTCATGCTTTATGTAGATGACTTGATCATTACAGGAAGTACTTCATCCATCATTGTCAGTGTCAAGAACTCTTTGCAAGATAGATTTGCTATGATAGACTTGGGTTTAGTACACTACTTCATTGGTATTGATATCACACAATCTTTAGGAGGGATCACACTTTTTGAACCCAAGCATACTCTTGACTTGCTTTCTCAGTTTCACATGAGTGATTTCAAGCCTACTCCTACTCCCTTTCTTTCATGTGTCAAGTTAGAGGCCAAGTGCACCACTTCACTTTTTGATGCTTCATTATATAGATAGTTAGTTGGGAGTCTCATCTACTTGACACATACACACCTTGATATAAATTTTGTAGTTGGCATGGTTTTTTCCTTCATGCAATAGCCACATGAGCTTCATTGGAAGGCTACCAAGCACATCTTGCACTACATACAGGGTCCACATATACATGGGATTCACTATGTAGTAGGTACACAACTTCAAGTAGTTGGATATACAAACTCAGACTATGTGGGAGATCTTGATTCTCACAAGTCTACTTCAAGTTACATGTTTCACACTTTTTCTAACCCTATTTGTTGGTAGAGTAAGAAGCAAAATAATATTTCTCTTTATTCAACTAAGGCTGAGTATCGAGGAGCTATCAATGTAGCCACAAAGGGTCTTTGGTTACAAAACATCGTAAAGGAGTTTGGATTTGATCTACCTAAACCTACAATCATACATTGTGACAATCAGAGTGCTATTGACATCTCTAAACATCTAGTTCAACATCAGTAGATCAAATAATTTAGGTTCATATGCATTACATCAGAGAGCTAATACATGAGTGCATCATTACATTATAGTATTGTCCTATAGTAGAGAAAGTCCTAAATATCTTCACCAAACCCTTCATTGAGGTCAAGTATATTCATTTGTGAGATCTCTTGGGGGTGTAGGCCATTATAAAAATGGGAGTCCCTTGACTTCTCTCTTCTTTCTTCTAGGAGGGATTTTTTCCTCATCTAAGGTCTTCTTCTCTCTCATCTTCTTTATTGTACTTATCTCTCTTTTTGGAGGAGAGTTTTTCCCTTGAGGTTTTCCCTCTTTTTTCCACTTTAGGAGAGATTTCATTGCATCACATTGTATGTAGAGTATTTCTTTTGTATGTGGGTACCTAACGTGGCCTCTTAATCGAGACCCATCATGCATTTGTGAGCTTAAGTGCATTCCCCTAAGTTGTACTTAAGGGAGGGTGTTGGTGTAAATAAGTATTTACAATTTATACTTTACTTAAGTTTAACTAGGTCAATGCATTATTTTATTATTTATTAGGTTGACACTTAGGAGTTTGTGTACTTTTATGAGTTGTCATGTTGACAACATAGAAGTAAGAAACTCTAATTTAGTACATCATGTCTACAACACTAGATTTTGCATAATTAACTAATTTTTCATGTAGAAAACATAGTTATTTTCACTCTTAATTAAGCATATGGTGTCTACAACATTATTTTTTGTGCTACACCTTTGTAGGCTTATCCTCTCATCATTGCACTTACTCCTATACTTAATGGTGGATAACCCATATGTGGTGGATATGTGCTTGATTGTAATACTTATCAATGTGTTGACTCCTAGACATTCTAGAAGGATTTCAAAGGACTTTACAAATATTCACTCTTAGTGTACTTGGCATTGAATTGAATACTATATTGTTATTCTAATCATACTTTGGTGTGCTTGTTCTTGAGTTCCTTGATCTTGGGTGAATTTTTCACTAAGAAAAATTCTTACAATGATTTATCAAAGACATTTTGGAGAGATGTTGTGAATACAATAGTCTACACTATTAACAAAGTGCAAGACATGAAGGACACAAACAAGAAATCTTATGAACTATGGTTTGGTCACTCACCTATAGTTAAGTATTTTAGAATATTTGGAAGTGTTACATAAAGAGAGATGATGGTATTGGTAAGTTTAATGCTAGAAGTGATGAATGCATTTTTCTTGGTTATTCATTAAAAAACAAGGCTTATAGATGTTATAATTAGAGAACTAAGACTATTATGGAAAGTGCAAATGTGAGATTTGATGAGAAATTCAAAATACAAGAGAGAATAGTTGATTACAATTTAGATGATGATATTGTTACTAAACCAAGGAATGATAAGGTATTTCTTGAGACTAACAATTATTTTCAAAATATAGGAGATCAAAAGAAGGAACAAATCTCGAAACCTTTAGTAGAGTCAAGAGTTGAGATAGAAACTCCTACTTTAGGAGAGAACATGATAAAGAATCACCCATTTGAACATATTGTCAGATTGTCAGAATGCCTAATATCTCAAGTAGAACCTAAGAATGCAAATAAAGCATGTAAAGATGACTATTGGAAGCAAGCTATAAAAGAGGAATTGGATCAAATAGAAAAGAATGAGACATGGAAATTTTTTCCCCAAACTAGTAGACAAGAATGTGATAAGAACCAAATGGCTATTAAGGAACAAGATGAATGAGTAAGGAGAAGTTGTAAGAAACAAAGAAAGATTGGTATGTAAAGGTTACTCATAGTAAGAAGGAATAGATTATGAGGGTACTTATGCTCCAGTGGGTAGAATAGAAGAAATAAGATTTTCTTAACCTATGTAGCACAGAAGAAATCCAAAGTATATTAGATGGATGTAAAGTTAGCATTTCTAAATGGAGAACTTGAAAAAGAGGTATACATTGAGCAATCTAAAGGATGCCCATTGACAAATGACAAGGACATAGTATGTAGATTAAGTAAAAAATTGTATGGAATAAAGCAAGCATCCAAAACCTGGTATGCGAGGTTGGACAAGCATTTGACAAAGCTTAGATATAGCAAAGGTATGGCAGATAATAATCTATATTGGAAAGAAACTGATCATGGTTTGATGATTTTGGTAATATTTGTTGATGATATTATGTTTGGAGGAAATGATGAAGAAAGTGAGAATATTGTAGAAGAAATGAAGAAATAATTTGAAATGAGTGTGATAGGGGAGATGAAATATTTCCTAGGATTGGAGATTGTACAAAATAGAGAAGGAATCTTTTTTTTTTAGACTAAGTACTTGAAGGATTTACTGAAAAGATTGGTTTGGAAACATGTAAACCTAATGGAACACCTATCATAACTAGACATGAGTTATCTACAAAGGATGAGATACCTATTGTTGAGTAGAAGAAGAATAGATCTATGATTAGAGGATTACAATTTCTAACTCACACAAGGCAAGATATAGAAAATGCAATTGGAATTGTTGCAAGATTCTAGGCTGATCCTAGAGAAGCACATTATGCAGTAGTGAAAAGGATATTTAGATATTTGAACGGAACATATGAGTTTGGATTATGGTATGATAGATCTAATAATTTTACTCTAAGTGCTTATACTAATGTAGATTGGGTAGGCAATATGGATGATAGAAAGAGCACCAATGGAAGATCTTTCTTTCTTGGAGGAATATTAGTTTCTTGGTTAAGAAAGAAGTAAGATTGTACATCTCAAAGTACAATAGAAGTAGAGTATATTGAAGAAAAAAATAATTGCAATCAAGTCATTTGGATGAAGAACTTGTTGAAGGATATAAGGATAGAAATCAGTGAACCTATTTTTATACATTGTCACCACACAAGCATGATAAATATGCCTAATAATCTAGTATTGCATTCGAGGACTAAGCACATTTCTATTAAGTATCATATGTTAGAGAAAAAGTTATGGAAAAAGAAATCAAATTGGAGTATGTGAACACTAAAAAGTAGATTGTAGATATATTCACTAAGCCTCTTCCCAAGGAGATTTTTGAGTATTTGTGAGGTATACTTGTGGTTATGACCCTTCCTACATCAGAGTAGAAGATGCAACCATGCATCAATCTAGGGTAATAAAGCACCATTGATTGTTTGGACTGAATGTTGATGATTCCTATATTAGCGAGTATCTATGATGGATAGAGTCATCTAGGACTCTTGTTGATGTTGTTTTGAATAGTGTCTTTTGACACTCGAGCTAGCAAGTTGTTGTAGAGTTTGATGTAGAGATGTTGGTTGTAGAAAACTTTGACATTGATGTCAATGGGGGAGAAGTATTGAATGAAAAACATTATGCTAAAGGGGAGAATTTTGGCATGAATTTTTAATAATAGTTTGGTATCGATCACATTAAGGTATATCAATGGGGGAGTATGATTGATGAAGAGGATTCAAAGGCTAACAGTCTTTTTTCTATATTCTTAGAACTAGATGTTTTTCATCTATGTTACCATCAATGCCAAAGGGGGAGATTGTTGCAAGATTGGGGAGATTGTTGGAAGATTAGTTGGAGGCATGAATTTTGATGATATGTTACATTCATGATAGATTTTTTCATTGATGTCAACATAACATGTTTTATGTCTACATAGCAGTCTTTTGTGGTATCTAACAGAAGAACAATGAAAAGATCAAGTTGGTATGGATAGCTAGTTGAGCATGAAGGGAGATACTTTTGAGTATTTGGTATATGGAGTTAACATCAAAAGTAGAAAGGACAAGTCTAGAAGAATTTATGTAAGTTTCGGTGATGTTTGTTCTGAGATAGAGTTTGCAGAGGCATGTTCTAATAAACTTGTTATATCTCTTAGTAGAGTTGATATCTTGAGGATCAAGGTTGAGGACATGAAGGATGCATGTTGGTGATGACATGGATAAGCTCTCTCATCATAATATTACATGTATGAAAATTTATTCAAGTTGCAAGGTGGAAGATTAAGGTTATTGCTAAGTGTAACATTTTCTTAATGTGGTCCTATACTAATTAATTGAGAAGGACTAACAACCAACTCAAGGAATTTCTTTTATGGACTCGATATAAAGGGAGGACACTTTCCTTTATCATGGTATGTGTTGATATGGATGAATGTAAATTGTGAATGTTTGGAAAGTAGCAGAGAGCGCAAAATGTGAAGTTGAGTAGAGCAATGTGAAAGGGAATTAAATTTCATTGCTAAGGTTTTGCTAGTGATTTGAGGTTTGTGACCTAGTCTACAAGGTTTGATAGTGATTTTTCTAGTGGATAGAATAGAGGAAAGGATAGAGGAAAGAAGAAGATAAAATAAATTACTTTTTGAGAAGTGATCTCTTCTTATAGTTGAAATTGCATGTTTGGGAAATGGGCTCTTCTTGCATACATTATTCCACAACTCCTAATAGGGTTGGCACAACTCTTAATAGGGTTGGAATATCCTAATAGGGACTCATTGTACTAAATTTTTTAATAGGCTCCTAATAGGGTCCATCCTCTAACAAGGAATATTTATATTAGTACATCATCTTGTGGGCATCATTTCCACTGGGGTTTTCCTTCTAATCAAGGGTTACCCTAGTCAACATATCTAGTGTAATTGTCTATGTGCACTTTGTTATGATTTTTTTTTACTTTTGTTGAATGGTTAAATTTGTTTAATGAAGATAAGTGTTTTAATTGTTGAATAACTGATCCACCAACACCCCCCCTGCCCCGCCCCAAGTTATATTGGTGTACTATGTTTCTAACATTTAAAAGAATAGATAGCTGATATATTCACAAAATATTTAACTTATAAGGATGCACATGAATGAGGTAAACTAGGGGTGATATCCCTATCCAAAGCTACTTAAGAAGCATGAGTAGTGTCTTGCATCAACTGAGTTGAATGTTGTATCTTACAACTTGATGTAGTGGATATTACTTTAGGAGTTACCTAAAGTAATGAAGGAGCTAAATTAGAAGATTTACAATCACATATAAGGTGACAAAGGGAGAACCTAAATTGATTATATATACATATAGAGATGAAAAATATTTTCCATTGTATTCAAAGAGGGAGATATAAGTACAAAGATAGATAGATACCTTAATATCAGAACTAGGGAGAGATACTCCAAAGAGGGAGATAGAGAATTGAAGATCATATATTGATAGAGGGAGAAAATAAATTTCAAATATATTATTTTCTTTTTGATATTATTGTTGGTATTGGTTTTCCATCAATGCCAAAGAGGGAGATTGTTGATATACAATTATTTTGAAGTGAAGAACTTGTAATGGAACAATCATTATTTTGTCAATGATATCAAACCTACTACATGTTGGTGAGACAATTTCTTTTTGGTTTGAAAGCTATAATTTAGTTGATTGATGAAGAAGATTTGAAAAGAGGAGATAACAATAGCACCTAGAGAAAGGTTGAGTTATTTAGTATGTAAAAGAAGCACTAAGACCAAGTAAGAAATCGATACTATAGTGTATTATTTATCTACTTAAAGTCTAAAATGTAACATTACTCAAGGTGAGACTAGAAGAGGATCAAGTAAGAAATGTGTCTGTCAAGCCTTGTTGAACAGTTAGTGCAAGACAAGTAGAAATCAGTCTAGAAGCTGAGTGAAAAACAAGAGGTGCTAAGAAAAGATGAAAAATAGTGTGCAATGTAAGTGATTGTTAGTATATGCCAAGTAAAATTTAGGAGTTGAAGGATCTTTCAACTCTCATTTATATTTTTTTAATACAAAAAACTCTATTTACTATATAGGTGGTCTATTATATCTATCAATTTTATCGACAGGTGAGGTGATCCTTAGTCTTTCTACTATTTTTGTTTTTGTATTCTTGATCTATCCATTAGGTTAGTCTACGAATGTCTTGAAAAAGTTCCTAAAATATTACATCAAAGAAGGTATTCAAATCAAGATTGTATATCCTTTTTGCTTAAATCCTTGGTATGAACCTAATTCTGCTGACACTAAAAAAATATTTTAATGAACATTCTATCCTATAATGGAGCAAAAAAACTCATAATTACACCAATGAATCTATAGCTATCCTTCTTGCAAAGATTTTTATTATTATTTAGAATTTAGTTGGTGCCGAGCATTAATAAAGTTTGGTGTTTTTTGAGTGAACAATATAGATGTCAAGAGACAAAAAATAGTGTTAAACCAAAGATTTGACAAATCTAAGCCATGATGAGTTGGTAGCATAGAATTCAAGGTAAACCATTTTGAGGTGAATTCAATGAAGATTGTAGAAGAAGTTTCTAAAGGAGCCAAATGGAAAATTGGGTAGATTCATTGAATCCTACCTAACCCTAAAATGGACAATTGTGGTTAAGCACAAAAGATCTAAATTCCATATTTATAGAGATAGCTAGTCAGAAGAAAAGGTTGTTATGTGCAAGAACTTAAGGAACACAAGGAGTCTATGGTATTGCTTCATTTAGTAACCAAATAGAGATGACTACAGTTGGCATGGAAAGTAAGAAGGTTTAAGAGTATGAATTCTTGAAGGGTGAACAAGTTATTCGAGGTAAAGAGTATGAATACCAAGAAGAATGGAAGACTAAAATAGAGATCTGTAATATACATGTGAGTTGTATTTTTTTATTAGATCAAGCCTTACTGTTACTTTCTAATCATTGTATTAGTCTAGGGTAAATCCATTGGATTAAGGTTGACCTAATAGTGTGCATTGTAACCTTAACAGAGTTGGCCTTTTACATGGCATCACTTCAGAAGAGTGAGAATTGGTAGGATGTTACTAGTGGTTTTTCCTAAATTGGGTTTCCACATAAAATCCTTGTGTCAAATTTTGTGAATGTTCTTATGTTGTTTAATGTTTACATTTTTGAAAAGTTGTTTTAATCTAGGACAATAACCTAGAAAGTTTAATTATTGTATGATATAATGGATGCATACATATTGAAGTTTTATAGATATGGGTCTACTAATCAAGGAAAAGTTTCATTTGTACATCAAGACCTTAGATAACTGATTCACTGCCCCCCTGCCCCCCCCCCCAAAGTTATTCTAAAGAATTCTAACCATTCATACCTATCAATAAACTTGTGCATGTAAAATTTTGTAACATATAGATCTTATCAATTACATGCATGAAAATGAAATCGATACCACAATATTTTTTACCTACAAAATCTTTAAGGTGAAGGTAAAACTAGGGTAGGGATGACACCCACAAATCTTCACTACTACATTAATTAAGTTAACTGATTAAGGTTATAATGTTTGATCATAAGACATGATCTACCCTATGAGGGGTCTTCCATGTTCAAAGCTTAAGAGACTTCTAGGCCTCACCTTGTTAGAGGATTTAATACTTACAACATAGTAAGGACTCTGTTAGGAGATTTACAAAGATCTACAAAGGCCACTCTATTAAGATATTTAGCCTAATTCAAGCTAGTTAAAATTGATTTAGTACCCAACTCTTGGTATGCTTTGTAAGTTGATTTTGAGTCTTCTTGCTAACTGATCATATCTCTAATACCATATTAATTCTCTTTCCCTTTCACTTTACTACCATGAATAGGTCACTTTCTATGTTAGATGATAACAAAAACCTTCACTAACTTTTGATCTCAATCTAATCCTTCACTTTACTCCTAGTTCACATGCATAAACTTCTCTAATATTTCTCTTACTCTGCACACCTATACATGTCTATTAAGATATCCTCTATTTAAAGAGTTTCATAAAGATTTTTCTAGATTCTTACATAATAGCCTCTCTATATAAATCATTGATCATGCAACATAGGAATTTGTGATCCACATCATGTGAATGTTCTAATATGACCTTTACATGCATTAAATATTTTATAACAACCTTGGCAAGTACTAAATGTTTTGTAATAGCCCCTACAAAATTAAAATGTTCCTTCCAAGTTGGCCTAATAATCATTCTACCTTACACTCTATTTCATTCCTAACTTTTATGTAAACTTTGTATTGTCTGGCCTTGACTATTTCCTGATGCACAACATTGTTGTTGTTTAGCCTATATTACTCTTCTGATAATCACCATGTATTGTTCTCAACACAAACTCTGCAACTCAATACTTGTATACTTGATACTTTCTTGGTCACTAATGATCTCAACTCTTATTAAAATACTCAGTGATCATACACTTACTCAGCTCCTATAGAGCTTGGTATGTACTTGTTTATGTACATGACTCAACCTATATAGAGTAGCTAGGTCATAGCGATGACCATCTGAATCTGCCTTGTAAATGTCTAAGCAGTTGACACTAATAGAAAATAATGATTAGAGATACCAATAATCTCCCTCTTTGACAATAGTGGAAAACCTCCTTGTCATATTCACATCATTAAAATATAGTCTAATAAATGAGCTTTCCCCCTAGTCTTATTACTTATGCCAATTAATAATAATAAAATAATTATAAATATGAATAAAAAATCCATATTACCTTTATATATTTCTCCCATTGACATCACATATCATTCCCCCTTATTTTGAGCACTAATGTTACTATTGTTGGGGTGGAATGGGTGAAAGTAATCCATATTTTTTCAATGAATTCCATACAAACTCTAGTAATCATGGACAATGCATGATCTAAAGTGGTTCTTTCTACCTCCAAAATAGTAATCTACAATTGTAATCTTGCAACCAAATCAATTAAACTATTATCCATTAAAAGATTATGATATTCTATGATAAGATCTTGGGTTGTTTTCAATTTTGTTTGCATGACCTCCAAATGAGGTATCATCATTGCCTAAATAGATATCAATTCATATTTCATATTGTTATTAGTTACCTAAAGCTTGAGCAATGTGCATTGAGCATTTAGTAGATTATTGTAGTTATCAATGCTTGATCTTGCTGACTCAAAATTAATGCTAATGGGTCTCTTTGTTTTAACTTGAATTTGATATATTTGTACCTAAATTTTGTTAGTGAATCTTGGTACATCTAAAATAAATTGTACAAATTTTGTACCTTCTATATCATCTCAATCATTACCTATACTCTCTCTCGTTGTTGCACTTTCTACTTAGCAATGGTTATGGAAACTTCTTCCACAACTTTAGTTTCAAATCTTCTAACAGACCAATCCATTAGTTTCTCATTTGATTTCATACTTCCAACATTCACTTGATCAACTATATTTACAAGTTTTTTGATGATTGGTGCTTCATCTTCAAAATTTTGAATGTCAAAAGCATCAATAAAAAATATGCTTTACATCATATAGTACCTATTTTTGCTTAATCTCTCTTCTTAATTCTTCTTGTCTTTTCTTCTTCAACAAAACTTAGTATAGAAAATTTGTTTTCACCAAGGTAAGATTTACTAGGTCCAATTGTGGCATCTCAATTGTTTCATCCAAACTGTCACACCCAAAATTTACAAGACAAAACACAACTAATATTTTATTTTAGGAGAACAAGTTTCCTCAAATAGGTCAAACTGTAGTTAGGGTTCAAGGTTCATCTACTCATGGTCATAGTAAATTAACATTTCTGTCTAACTCAACACCCTTAATATCATTACCCAAATTGAAGGTGATACCTTAAGGATAAATTATAATGAGAAACATTATTTCACATGCCTTACTCTATGTAGTAATGCTAGCACTAGCATGCTTAGTATCACAATCATGAGTAGTCCCTAATTTGATAATACCTTACCATGAGGGCATATGTATTCTAATAAAAATTGAGATTCCACTTGTTGGGACTAAAAATTGCATGGTTAATTTTCAGTCACATATTGAAAATTTTGAAGAAATTAAGCCCTATAAATGCTTTTAGATGCATGTGTACTTGGTTGCCCATTTGAAGCTTGTAAGGTGTTTAATGTTTCTAGCACCTTCCAATTAGCATATCCATTTGTTTCATGAAGTTATGCTGATACTCTAAGCCATTTTGTGAAGTCCCATTTTGAGTAATTATCAAATCTGCATTTTCACAGTGTCAAGCAGTGATAGGAGGCCATGTTTGCATATGAATATCTAGCACCCAGTTATGTTTCATGACTCACTGCTTTGGGAGTGTTTAGTGTCCATATTTGAGAGCCTGTGTTTCAGATTTTGAGTCATTTAAAATTCATTTGAGTAGGTTTTGAATCCCTCAAATTTGGTCATTTACTGATGTCATTGTTGATATGAATAGTTCTAAATTCTAGGAGGCCCTATTTGACAAGTTATAACTTTTGACCAGTTGATCCAAATGATGAAATTCCTTTTGCGTTGAATTTTAGACGTTAGAGATATGTTATTTTTCAAGTTTGAGCTTATGATGAATTCACTTGATCAGTTGTCAAATGCAATTTCTAGTTTTTTTACTGGTGTCAGCATTTGCAAATTTGTCAGTACCCTTGTTCATGATGTCGTATCTCAAAATTTTTGATAGGTGAGATTGAATGGATTGTACCACTATGTTGTACTCAAAAAATAATCTAAGTGTGCCAATTTTCAAATCTTGATGAATCCATTTGCACACTTTCCCACGTCAATTCCATTTGCAAAAACTGCTATCAAGTGTTTCCAATCTACAAATTTGAGTAGCCTACTTCAACCGCTCACCAAATGTTTCCTATTATTAATCATGAGCCCAAATCATAGATTTATACTCTCCTCATGATATTAAACTAGTGCCCCAATTTTTGTTTCACCAAGTGTCCATTTACCCAGTTTTTAAAGCCAAATCTGAACATGTTTTATTGTTCTCTGACATGTTTTCTTGTAGGCAGTTCTAAGAGGTCAACTTTGATAGTCAATATCTTTTGACTAAGATTTTTTCATGAGATGAGATTTAATAGGATGAAAGAATGTGGAACAAAGAATTAATATGTCTAATTTCAGAACTCAATCAGATGTTCAGGTCAATTTTTAAAGCCAGCCAACAGGCCCTATTAGCTGAAAGTCATAGTTTGCAGAAAGATAAGTTTCAAATTGGTTTCTAGGAATTGATTTTTATCAAATTAGTGCCAGATGGTTAATGGATTAGTTTTGAATATTAGTATTTTAAAAAATAAAATAAAAATTAGCTGGACCCAGTTTGGGGCTCGGCTAAATGATAGCTGACTAATATGGTGTTTAGAGATGAGGATACTATGATATGAGGGTATCATTGAAAGAAAACTTGGTTAAAAGGATTCCATCGATATGCACTTATCATCAAGTACATTTGCATAAGACATTATGAATTTATTTAAAGTTCTGGAAGAATTGATGAAACCAAATGTTCACATACAATCTTCTCAAGCAGTTAATATCAAGCAAGTTTATGAATGAGGATGCAAGTTTAATTTCAATGGAGTTGCTAGAAGGGAAAAAGAAGGGTGGTGGTGTCATTAGATCTTCTAGTGGAAATAGTATCCAATAAAATAGGCATAATAACTTTCTCTAAGGGCCTTAATACTAACCCAACCCTAGAATTAGATTCTAGAATATGCATTGAAGATTCTTCTAACAATAAGACAGAATCAAAATCTTTGATGTCTAGCTTTTCAAAACATTGCAGTGGTGACATGTTCAATATTCATTGGGCATCAGGTAGGAAAAATAGATTGCAAAATGGAACTTTGCCTCATGAACATTTCCTATTCCATCTGGCCCAAGCTTACCATTTATGAGAGTTTTTGGATGCCCTCTATCTTTGAGTTATGAGAAGGAATATCTAGATTGTGTACACCAACCAAAAATATCTGAAATTACTCCCAAAGCTCTAGCACAATAGAACCCCTCAAATGGTAGGTCTACTGAGAAGTGTATAAAAGGCATTGGGATTTTACTTATAGAAGATACACCTATTCTTCAGAGTTGCAACCATCATGCTTGAGAAGATGGGTGCTACTGTAGTTTCCGATGGGGGTGGATTAAAAAAAGTTGAGTCTCCATGTTAATAAAAGTGCATGCAAGGCATCAAAAGTAGGGGGGATGTTGCTAAAGGGAGAGGCCAATTGAGAAGACAAAGAAGGTAGTACATTTTGAAGTAGACACCAAGGAAGCACACACGCAGTCAAAGGAAGCTTAATCACAATGGTCCAGCCATATGCAAATCTGCAATCATAGAAGGTCACCCACATGAATTGGCCATGAGTAGAACAATCAATGCCATATGACTAAGCATAAGAACACATACATTTGAGGAAATCATAGCTTTAAGGGAATAGATCCAGTGGCATGAAGAGCAACCCATGCAAGGAGAATCCACTACATGCTAAAACAAAGGAAGGAAACATTAATGCAAGTAAAAGTTACTCATGCATTAGGGAAGACCCATGTATTGAGAGAGGAAGCCACCAGTCAGAGTTTGAACAATCCCATGCATTGATAAGAAGATATATAGTAGGGCAAGAAAGAATGAATTGCAAACGAAGCTCACAGCAAAATGAAAAGAACATGTTAGTGGTAGCTTGTGACAAACAAGGGACAACATTAGAAGAGAAGATGCCATGAAACACATGAGAGGATAGTAGGCACTCCATGCCATGAGCAAGAGTAGAATAGGTTCTAAATCAATTTATCCCACATTGGTTGTGGGTGATGTGTTTAAGTGTTTAAATAGAACAACACATAACTTGAGTGTTGTCTCAAATCCATGAGGCTTTTAAGGCAGAGTGCGTGTGTGGAGGGGCTGGTGGGGCTAAAGTCAAAGTTTTTACTTACATGTGGAGGGACCAAATGTATGAGTGAAAGCTAATTTGAGAAGCTTTCTAGTGCTACAACCATCTCGTATGGTCAAGAAACAAATTTTACAATCTTGTGGTGCTATGCTTGGGGTTAGAAGAACGTAAAGAGGCCTAGATCATAAGAGTGGAAGATAAATTTTTAGAGGTCTTGATGCTATGGGAAAGGCAAGCCCATATACACATAAAGGAGAATTTAAAGGGGCCTGATCTTATGCTGAGGTCGTAAAGACATAAAACAAAGCTGAAATGTATGAATGTAAAAGAAAAATTCAAAGGCTCTGCTACTATGTGATATATGGGGTATTAATAAAATATTAATATCCTCATTGTTCATGAGAATGTAAAGGATGCTACGAGATGATATAAATATTAAAGGGAATTAATTAATATTCCAGATTGCTGTGACCACTAGAAAATCAACAAGTGGCAAGGGGGGTAGAAAAAATATTGCAAATAAAATGAAAATTTAGAAAAGTTCAAATGCATGTGGAAAGATTTAAATGAGTTTAAAAGTTTTTATAGTTCAAAATATATGAATTTTTAAAATTTTCCATTTTTAATGACTATTCATGGCTTGGGAACCTATTTTTCAAACTACTACTAAGGGGGCAATTTTTGTTTGAAATAGGCACTATAATATACTGTTGAAATTGGGAAGAAGTAAATTTTCTGAATATGGGGTCAGATTGTGAGTAGGTCTTCATTGGTTTGAGTTATATGTAGTTTTGTGCTTTTTGGGGCATTCTCAATGGAATAGGAAAAATTCATCATGGAGCATCAGAATCAATTGGGGAACAAACATTGATGTTTATTGAAGCTTAAAACAAATTTTAGAAATTTTTTCACCCTTCTAGAGTTCAATTTTTAGCCAAATTTTGCCTTTGCCTTGTTGTAGATCAATCATCAAATCAGTTACTTGTTCAATCAGATATTTTAGATATTTTGTGCTTTTGGAGGCAAAACTAATTGAAGATTTGATATGCAAGTTGAGGGGAGAGATTAAAAAGATGTTTTAACCTATTGAAAAGGTTTTCCAAGTGGACAGATGTCACATTTTGATCAAATCTAGGATTTCTTCTCCTATATCTTTCCTTCTCTCTTCTATTGTAAGGTTGGTTGTAGTTGGTTCTAATCTTTGGAAAGCAATCACTCACTATTGTGATACTAGGTTTTGGATCTAGTTTTGATGTGTTCCCATATTGTGACACCATATTTTCTTTAGCAATTTCTCTTATATGAACAATAGTAGGAAAGATAATACAGCTAGTTCTGATATGTTAGGTGTTTTTGTGTTTTGATTTCATGGATATAAATGTATTATTTCAAGGAAATGAATACAAATGAGAAAGAATTTGATTAGTTTTATTCCAATTCTCATCTCCCATCTCAGTGAACTTTCAATGTTTTATGATCTTTGAACAAAGGGCCTAGGTCATAGTTGCAGTCCCTTAAGGCTTTATGTTGTTTCATTGTTGCTTGTAACTCAAGGGGTTATGTAAATGTCTCAAAGAAATCAGCAAGGTTGCAAGTTTATTGAGGGGGATATCATGTAAGAATTAGATTTAGAATGAACATGGATGTCTATTTACAAGATGAATAGATAGATCAAATATCTAAAGATATGAATAAGTCTCAAGTATCTATATGTATGAGTTTGATTCATGGAATTGCCCAATAGATAAGGCACTAATCAATTATAGGATCACTTGTTCATGCTGCTACATATTTGGGGTGTTACTAAATTCAACATTATTAATCAAATGTGTTTTCCCCATTCATGTTGAAGAGCTGAAAAGTCTACCCCACACACAACACGTGAGATTCATAGATTTTCATTTAGCTACTGTTGATCTGTGTTATTGCATGAGTTATTAGGAGATATAGGGGTTTTCATCGGTAGTAAATAGGTTAAAATTTATGTTTAAATTGCACTGGTACCATACATCAAAACCTCAAGGTTAACCCACCTAGGTCTTGCAAAGCTTGAAGTGAAGAAGGGTCAAGCCTTATAGTTGGCTTGGTGTCTGAAATGATGTGTTAAAGATGGGAGTTAGTTGTCCCTAGATGTGTCATATTCTTATTAGGGTAATTAGAAACCTACAACATTTTCAAACACCAACACCACTTATTGGGGTGCATCAAGTATAAGTTAAATTTCTATAGCATTTGCATCTAGTTTTAGTAGTGGTAGATGTATATATGGCTTGATGAATAGGATTTCAGGTTTCTGGGAACATTCTAAGAAGAACCTATTGAATTCTATTTGAAACTATATAGGTGATATAATAGATGAATTAGTATCATGGAGCCTTTTATTCAAACTAATAACTAAAAGTGGTCTTAAGGAAACATGATGGGTATCCCATTACTAAGGGTAAAAATATTGAATCCCATCATAGGGATTCCTCATTTTCTAATGATGTTAAGATCTAGATATGGAAACATATTACAAGTTTTACAATGAATGGATCTATAATATCATATACATATCTACGCGTGCGCATGCATGCACACGCACGCATGCACACACACACAGATATATATATATATATATATATACACCATGTTATACATTATTCATTATACATCTAGTTCATTAATCATAGAATATGGGATAGTTTGATTATAAAATGTGTTACATCATAGATATATATGTATATAATAAATTATAATATCTCTATATCTAGAAAACATTGGCTATAATTTATTAAGTTTAATTATATAAAGTAATAATGTATGATATAGTTACATATATCATATTTACTAAATTTAATTCCAATTCACATGACACATTAGTCATAATTATCATCCTACATTTACTAACCAACCACAAAATCCAAATCTATTAACTAAGACATTTGAATTACTTACAAATTAAATAATACTGCTCACTTATTGAATTTTATAAAACCCTTTGTGTTATTTTATTAACTATTAACAACTTTGCAAAGAACATTAACTACTTATTAAAAGTTCTTAGCAACACTACACACTTAACCAATACTAATCACTAACTATCTTACTAACACTATTTCTTTCATGTTTTTAGTGAACAAATTGTCTTCCAAAGATATACATACAAATTGACCCTAAAACACCTAGACGGGAAGACTCAATATGCACTAACAGTTTGGTCACTTTGTTATTAAAAAGCATAAGTGCCCTCTAAATTTATTTGGGTACAACTCCCCATGTATGATTTATAGTGAATTCATAGGATTACAAATATGGATGCTTTTAACCAAAAAGCATGAAAGGTTTACAAACATCTACATAGATGCAAAAAGACTAAATAGCTAAAAGAAAATAAATGACACAAAATCCACTTATTTAGATTTTACATAACAGAAAGAATGAAAAAAAGGAATAAATATTCCACCTTGCTGAGAAAGTGAAGAATTAGAGCTTTAAAGAAATCTTGAAATGATAACATATTTAGAAAATAGTGACATTGAAATGCATTTAGATAAAGCCAATAGTTATACAAAGATCACGATTAGTGGAAAGAAAACTACCCAAACTCAAAGTTTTGATGTCTAATGATCTTCCAACTATCAATTCTCTAAAGTGTAAAAGATTGCATAGATCTTATTACACATATACATCAAAGTTTCTACCTAGAAGAAATAGAAATTACACCCTTACATTATGCTAAAATCAATATTTCTCCTCTTTTTCTAACACAATTCAGAAAAATGACAAAAACCCTACACTTTCATAGCCCGTAGTCTACTTATTTTCCCTTTGGAAGAATTGAAAAAAAAAAAATTGAAAATTTTGGAATGAAACTCAAATCTGTGTATTTACTTTTCACATATTTATCCCCTTCTCTAATGATGCTAATTGGTTAGATTAACTACTTCTTGAATGTTGGACACCTCCCCCACTTTCCCTTATGACCCATGTTACATCTCCTTTTATTTAGGTTATAAGAAAACATATATAGATTATTTAATAATACAGTGTACTATCTCAAAAATATGGCATGATTGACACCTAGGCACTTATTTGGAGAAATTGGTTACTATATGACACAATAACTTCTAACAATTGTGTCTTTGGCAATATTGGTGCTTCAGTCAATAATACCTCTAATCTTCTAGATGCCTCAATTAATTTCATGCACCAAGTCACTCTTTCAAGTTTTTTCCAAAGTGAAGGATTTTGAAAGATATAAAGAGAAAAGAAAAAGATGTTCGCAAGAACCATCAGCCTAGACCCTCTTAATATGAGTCAATAGTTTTTGCATGTTGCGAGTAATACATCTGCACTCTATCATGATGACATTCACAATCCTCTTTCATAAGTGAGAACAAAAAACTCATCTCTTTAATCATGTTTGATGTTCATCATTGTAACTTCATTGAATAGGCTTGAAAGCCCAAAGAAACTCTACAAACTAAAAGTAATATTTACAAACATTCATGTTTGCCAACTGCAAGGATGAACTACCATTGCAACACTATCCTTTGCATAAAGGTTCAAAATCCCTCTAGTCTGTGATGTCTAATTTCATGAGGATTTTGAGAAGGTGTATTATGCACTCATTATTGAATAACATGGTCTTCATATTCTCAAACTAATCCATGAAAAAAATATATAGATTAGGTTCTCATGGACTTGATGGAGTTTCATGATAGAAAGTCACCTTTGGTTGACCCATGATCGAATTTCTCCTTTTGGGCCTGCACCCATTAAATACTCTTTTCCTACATTCTTCTTTCCACATGAACATCATGCATCATGCTCAAGATACCTTTGCATGTTTGGATGCTACAGCTTTTTATTCTTTTTAGCCTTTTTGGTGTTGTGAGATGAGGCTCAGCCTATATGTTTATAATCTTTCACATTGCCATTTTTGTAAGGTGACATTTCATTATGCTTGGGCTATGGGTATTATGACTGATAGCTCATACATTTCAAGTGCACATTATTTCAGCTTGACATTCTTCCCATCCTAGGATGTATAGACCTTGAGAGGAGTATCCAACTTATTCATGGTAGTATTCAACTATAGAATAGCTTGAGGAACTCGATAATCTTAAAGACCAAGTTTTTTGAAATCTCACAAACTCCACATATAGCATCCACAAAGCTTCCCCCACAAAAGTTGTGATGGGTGATACTTGGGACCATCAATTGGATTCAAAACTTGTGAGTCCATTGAGATCCCTTTCTTTAATTTGCACAAATCATATGCCCTTCAAATTCCTTATTTGTATCATCAATTAAACCTATCATGCATTTGGAAATTTATCTCTAAACCATGAATCTTATTGAAATAGCCTAAACTAGTAAACCCTTGGAATTTGGTGAAACTAGGAACTTGAATTGCTCATTAAATTGATCTTCATATTCTTTAACCTAAATTTGAACTTAAGTTGCACTTTTGCACTTACAAACTTATGTAATATTGCACATCCTAGAAATAATTACTCGAACACATCTGTTGTGTTACATCAAGCCAATGAGCTTGCAGAATCATTTGAACCTGATCATTATGATCTTTCATCTTTGATCCTTCCAACTCATATATCATCTTTGAATTATTATGAGTTAGAGTAGGTCATTTTAAGCTTTCCTAATCATCTAAACTTAACTCTTTAAAAAAGGATCTAGGAGAAGTTCATCAAGTCATTCTAAATCAAATGTGAGGTATCCCTCTAAAATAGTGAACTGAGACTTGAACTCTAAAGTGCTAAACCAACATGAATTAGAAATAAGTCTTTGAATCTACATGAGAAAATGGAACCATAATTTGAACTGCTTTGAACCATTTTGAACTACTTTCAACCTAGTTCAAAAAGGTTTGAGATCTAAAACTAAAATTTCAAATTATTGGGTCTATATTGGGTACCAACAAGGGCTCCAACTATGGGACTAAATTTGATATAAACTCATAGAACTCCAAAAATCTCTGGCAAAAGAAAAGTGTCTTATCCATTGGGTAGTAGAGTTAGTAAGAAGAGAAAGTTGGGAGCTACTTGCAAAGAGGGTGAAGGGGAGCAGGGCAAAACAAACTAGAAAAACACCTAAACTACTAGTAAGCACGAAGCTTGCACCTTATTCAAGCTAACACTACACACATAAAAAGCATATTTAAAAGATATTTACAAAGGTAGGAAGAAAGCCTACCACAAGAAATGAAAGAAATAAAATGAGTCATGTGAATCCATTTAGTGGCTAGGAGAAGTAGGAGCCTTTCTGCATTAGGAAACCATACCTTAATGGAGTAGCTCCACACCATTTTTGACTAGGGACTTTTGCAATGTTTAAATTCAAGCTAAGGTTACACATAAATATATTGACCCAACACATCTTCCTAAATAGCCACAACTCATCATAGCACTCTTTTTCATTCAAGAAATGATCTTCCACATTCATTAGATCAGATATTATTTCAGACTACAAAAAATGAAAGGTAGAAACCTCATCAAGAAGTGGTGTACAATGTATAAAAATACTATCTTCAAAAGTCACCTTTTTCATATAACTTTTAGTATCATGATAAGCTTATATACAAAGAGATGCCTCATCCAACATAGGATCAATCCTCAAGCATGCAATTTCTTTATCTCTTTCAAGAGATAGGTTGTCACCAAGTATGCAATACATTCCATTTTTTTCCTTTCCCAAAGAGTCATCACATTTTCCAGCACTACTTGTACAATCCAAATAAGAGAAACCACACATAGATGAATGAAAAGAAAAATTATCAATGCAAGCTTTATTCTCAATCTGATTTAAATGAATACTTGAGTCATCATTGAGGTGATGATCTAGTTTGAGTGATGACAAAAATCCATATATGATTTCTTTTTCTTCATTAAGGAGAGTGTCTTTTAGCATTTCAAATGAGTCATCAAGGTTTTCAAAAATAATTTCATCATGAGAAACTTCAGCCAAAGACATATTTACCTCATCATAAGCATCACTTTCATTTTCAGATTGACAAGGCTCTTCAATGAGTTTACCATTTTTTTCACAATAAGACATATCACTATCAGCCTTCTTATAAAAACAAAAGACTCAAAATCTAGTAACACATCATTGGTAGTTTTTCGCACAAGTAGGAATTTTCATAGCAAGATGATCATCACTGATTTCAAATACAAAGTTTTCTAAAACTAGAGAGGAAAACAATTCAAGATCACCTTCATCAATGCTTCCCTAAGTCCCATCATGCTTAGCAAGGACCAGATAGTTGTGATAGGTGAAGTAAGATGATGTTACCGAGGAATCTTTTTCTTTCACTATCATCAATTCTTTATATTTGTTTTCACTGCTACCATAGTTTTCACTTTCAGCTTGAGATCCTTTATCTATCCCTATCTAATCTTCTTGAGGCTATAGCATTTCTTGAAGTAAGAAGGCCTCTTGCTATGATTTTTTTTCTATATTTAGCCCTTTCGCCAAATAGTCAGTCATCATAGAATCCTTCTCAAAGAAAATTCTAGCATCATTTTTAAAATCAGCATTAACAATAAGATCTACTGCTACATTATTTTCAAAGTGAAAGGATTCCAGAATGGAGCCTTTTTAAGAATTCACATACAAAGAGTCACAATTTTTAGAATCTTTCAAGACATTTAAAGATTCATCTTCTGGTAAGGTATTGTTAGATAAAATTCCAATAGAATCTTTAAGAAAAAGATGATCATCATGATCCTCAACTATGAAACTTTCTACAAGAGGTAAAAAAGGAACTCAAGGTAAGATTTCATTGTTAGTGCTTACCCTTTCTCTATTATTGTTACATATACTCTCATCTTTTGAAACTAGATCAGCATAAGATTGGAATAAATCTGGTTGGACTTCTTGGTCATTAATGACAAGGTGATTGAAGTAGAAGGATGAAATTGAGATTACTAGAGCTTCTTCTTCATCAACCTTCAACTCTTCACTTAATTGTTATATTCTTTTCTAATATATTTGCAACAATTTTCTCTTTTCTTATAACTCTTTCAACTTGTGGAATCTCGCACAGAGGCTTCTCCAAAATAGCCAAGACATGGCATCATCTTCCAAATGTATGTTATTCTGGAAAGATCAAGAAATGCTCTCTTTGTAGTCATCCACAAATTTACATAATACTTTATCATCTATTTGATAAAGATCTAGGAGAGAAGGATTTGGTCTTGATCTTCTCATGGCTTTAATATCTAGCATGGTCTTCATAGAGTCACCAATCTCCTACACATAGAGATAAAAAATTGTGGAAACAAATATTTATATTTATATTCATTTCTAGGTCCCTAGTACAGTACCCAAAAATCTATTAGTGAATAGATTATCTTCCAAATAAATGCATACAAATTCACCCTAAAATACCTAGATAGGAATACTCAATAAGCACTAACAATTGGGTCACTTTTTATTGAAAAGTGTAAGTGTGCTTTGAATTCATCTGTGTATAGCTCCCTATGTATGATTTGTAGTGAATTTACAAGAATATAATTATGGATTCTTTTAACTAGAAAGCATGGAATTTTTACAAACATCTATCCATGAACACGAGATAGATGTGAAAAGATAAAGTAGCTAAAAGAAAATAAATGACACAAAGTCCACTTATTCATATTTTACATAACAAAAAGAAAGAAAACAAGGAATAAATATTCCATCTTCCTAAGAAAATGAATAATCAAAGCTTTAAAGATATCTTGAAATGAAAACATAATAAAAAAATAGTGACATTAAAATGCATTTAAAGAAAATTGAAAGCTATACAAAGATCACGATTAGTGGAAAGAAAACTTCCCAAACTCAAAGATTTGATGTGCAATTATCTTTCATGTCTCCCTTCTCTAAAGCATAAAAGATTACATAGACCTTATTACATGTATGAATCAAAGTCACTACCTAGAAGGAAAAAAATTCCACCCTTATATTATGCTAAAATTAAGATCTCTCCTCTTTTCCTAACACAAAGTTTAGAAAAATGACAAAAACCCTACTCTTTCATAGCCCACGGTCTGCTCTTTTTCCCCATGGAAGAACTAAAAAAATTCTTTGAAAAATTTGGAATAAAACTCAAACCCCTGGATTTACTTATTGTTGCATATTTATCCCCTTCTTTGATTATGCTAATTGGTTAGATTAACTACTTCTTGAATATTGGATGCCTCCCAACAGTTTCCCTTATGAGCCATGATACACCTCCTTTTATTTAGGTTATAAGAAAGCATATATAGATTTTTTAATAATGTGGTGTACTATCTCAAAAAAATGGGATTATTGCCACCTGGGTGCTTATTTGGAGAAATTAGTTACTATATGGCCCAATAAATTCTAACAACTGTGTCTTTGGCAATAATGGTGCTTTAGTCAATAATACCTTTGATCTTCAAAATGCCTCAATTAATTTCATGCATCGAGTCACTCTTTCAAGTTTTTCCAAATTCAAGGATTTTGAAAGATAAAAAGACAGAATAAAAAAGATCTTTGCAAGAACCATCATCCTAGACCCTCTTAATATGAGTCAATAGTTTTCACTTTTGAACAAAAAATGACACCATGACTGCACTTCAACACTATGTTTTATCCTTTCACACCACATTTTGAATCTTCACCTCTTGATGGAAAGAATTTTTGGAATTTAATGTTTTCACATTTATAATCTAATAACTTGATAGGAAAAACTTTCATTAAGCTTCTCTATATTTCATGGGTTGGGGTGTTATCACATCAAACTATGTGATCTAATAAAATTATTCTACCTGTGACTTCTAAGATTCAATTGTTGTTAGACATTCTATCAAACATTTTGTGTATCCTTTTCCA
This sequence comes from Cupressus sempervirens, assembly GCA_028749045.1. Taxonomy (NCBI): domain Eukaryota; kingdom Viridiplantae; phylum Streptophyta; class Pinopsida; order Cupressales; family Cupressaceae; genus Cupressus; species Cupressus sempervirens. The sequence continues at coordinate 32,631,193 of CM053787.1, forward strand.
TGCATTTTTCACATATCAATTTGCAAGTTGTAGGTAATGCATTTGCACTCTATCTTGATGACATTCACAATCCTCTTTCATAAGTGAGAACATGGAACTTATCTCTTCCATCATGTTTAATGTCCTTTATTGTAACATCATGGAATAGGCTTGAAAGCTCAATGAAACTCTGTAAACTAAAAGCAATACAAACATCCACATTTCCCAACTATGAAGATGAACTACCATTACAACACTATCCTCTACATAAATGTTCAAAATCCCTCCAATTTGTGATGTTTAATTTCATGAGGATTTTGATAAGGTGTATTATGCACTCATTGTTGAATAACTTGGTCTTCCTATTCTCCAACCGGTTCATGAAGACAAAATGTTGATCAAGTTCTCATGCACTTGATGGACTTTCATGATAGAAAGTCACCTTTGGTTGACCTATGATCAAATTTCTCCTTCCATGCATGTGCCCATTAACTATTCTTTTCCTACATTCTTCTTTCTATATAAACATCATGTATCATGCTTAGGATACATTTGCATGTTTGGATGTCATATCTTTTTATTCCTTTTAGCCTTTTTGGTGTCACCAGATGAGGCTCGATCTATATGTTTATAGGCTTTCACATTGTCATTTTTGTGAGGTAACAGTTCATTATGGTCGAGCTATGGGTATTATGACCGGTAGCTAATACATTTCGAGTGCACATTATGTCGGCTTGACATTCTTCCCATCCTAGGATGTACAGACTTTAAGAGGAGTCTCCAACTTATTCATGATAGCATTCAACTATAGAATAGCTTGAGGAACTCGATAATCTTGAAGACCAAGTTTTTTGAAATATTACAAACTCCACATATAGCATCTGCCAAGCTTCACCCCACAAAACTTCTGACAAGTGATATTTGGGACTGTCAATTGGATTCAAAACTTGTGAGTCCATTAAGGTCCCTTTATTTAATCTACATAGATCATATGCCCTTCAAATTTCTTATTTGTATCATCAGTCAAACCTATCATGCATTTGGGAATTTATCTATGAACCATGAATATTATGGAAACAACCTAAACTTGTGAACCTTTGGGATTCAGTGCAACCAAGAACTTATACTACTCATTAAATTGATCTTTGTATTCTCAAACCTAAATTCAAACTTAAGTTGCACTTCTACACTTACAATCTTCAGTAATATTGCACATCCTAGAAATGATTACTCAAACACATCTATTATGCTACATCAAACCAAGGAGCTTGCAGAATCATTTGAACTTGATCATTATAATCTTTCATCTTTGAGCCTTCCAACCCATATATCATTTTTGAATTATTATGAGTTGGAGAAAATCATTTTAAGCTTTCCTGAACATCTAAACTTAACTCTTTGAAAAGCATCTGGGAGTAGTTCATCAAGTCATTCTGAATCCAGTTTGAGGTATCCCTCTAAAATAACAAACTAAGACTTGAACTTTGAATTTCTAAACCAACATGAATCAGAAATAAGTCTTTTAACCTACATGAGAAAATGTGACCACAAATTGAATCACTTCAAACCACTTCGAACTGCTTTGAACCTAGTTCAAAGAGGTTCAAGATCTAAAACTATAATTTCAAGTTATTAGGTCTATATTGGGTAACAACACATTTTAATTACTCATTTTAATATTAACTATCTTCCAAACATTACTATTTAATTTATCATATTAATTTACTCACCAATCTAAACATGTCATTATTCTAATACCAAACTCTTAATTCCTATCTATCTCCTAAATAAAACTACCCTTACTACTATCCACTAAAACTATTTACTAACTACAACTACCTTTCCACATTTCTATAAATTATGTGTTTCAATTACCTTACACAATTCTTGAATCCTTTCCTTGAACTTCAATTTACTTGTTCCCAATAATCCTACTTACTTCCTAAACCTTTACCCACATGCCCCATCCAATCTCCATAAACAAGAACTATATTTTATTATTAATTTTCTTGTTTAAATCCTCAGTTTCCTTCCTCTAACACTATTAACCAAGTGCTAAACCAAGAGTCACGTACCAAGGTGCTACTCCCCAAGCAATTTCCATGTCCTCCTATCTCATAGCATTAGGTATTAGGTGACATGGCATATGGAATTACAAGCATGTGGTATGAGTGGGACATGGCCAATACCATGGCGGGATCGAGGTCCCTTGCACTCTCCCTATGCATCCCTTTATGTCACCCATCTACTACACCTGTGAGTACGATGGGGTATGGGGAGTGGTCATCTATTAAGGACCACTTCCCTATTTTATTAAATGTTCCAACTACTAGCAATGTGGTTGACCCATTTCTAAGATTTAGTTTTATCGATAAGGATGCATTTTATATATGTTATATCGAGTGGGTCATTTCATATGGTTAGGAATGCCCAACACTTATATTATATTAAGATATTTTATGATAGTAACATAAATATAGTCATGTTAGAGCCATTTAAAGGTCTATTATTATTTGACTATAGTTAATATTATGTCATTGCTAGGTTGTGAAGTACATGCTTGGAATATTCTCTTAAGTATTTTATTAGTCTATATTGTAACTTATGATAGTGGGTATTTTCTTATTTTACCATACAATTTATAGAGAGTAGTTTTTGCTCACTTCCAGAGTGTTGAGAATAGATTGAGGAATATTGTTGAAGAAGGAAATTGTGGATAATAGATTGATACAAGTATGATCAATATGTTTCAATCATTATTTTACCACCTGCTAATTGTTGGTAAGACAATTTCTTATATGATTTAAGTACTATCACTTATTTGATTGATGAAGAGATTTGATCAAAAGATATAGCAATATCACCTAGAGGAAAGGTTGAGTTATGTTATGTAAAGGAGTATAAGAATCAGCTAATGCATTGATAACATGATGTATTGATAACCTACTTATGGTTGCAAAGGTTGGTTACACTAAGAAAGTATAGAAGAACAAGTTAAACAAAGTTTTTCTGCAAAGTATGACCAAGTGGATAGTAGCTACTGACAAAAGTCAATGCAAGCCAAGAAAAAAAATATTTGAAGCTGAGGAAAAGTCTTTTCTAGTGTATGCCAAGCAAAATAGTGGATGCCAAGTAAATTTTAGTTGATTTCAAGCACCAGTAAACTTTAGTTCATGTCGAGCAATTTTATAGAGGATGTCAAGCAACATAGTATGTAAGGAGCATTATAAGCAAGTTAATACTAAGTGGTTGCATTATTTGAAAGATCATGAATTCAATGGATCTAAGCTAACAAGTTTGTTTTCTCGGATTGTGTGAACTAGGTAGAAGATAAGATTGATGAGCTATTGGCATAGAATTCAAGGTAAACCATTTTGAGGAAAATTCAAAGAGGATTAAGGGAGAAGTTTCTAGAAGAGTTATGGAATGAGGGGTAGATTCATTATATCCTTCCTAATCTATCCTAACCCTAAATTGGACGATGGAGAATGAGTGGAAAAAGATCTTAATTTCCTATTTATAGGAATGGTTGGTCAGAAGCAAAGGTTGTCATGTATGAGAACCTAAGGAAGAAAGGAGTCATAGGTTTTGCTTCATCAAGTGACCTAAGAGAAGAATCTAGATTGGCATATTAAGCAAGAAGACTTAAGGTTATGAATGGATGAAGGGTGAACAAGCTATCAGAGCTAAAATGTATGAAGGCCAAGTAGAATGGTGAACTAAAACAGAGATTTTTAATTTGCAAATGGACTTGTAATTTGTTATTAGATCAAGCCCTTATATTACTCTCTAATAATTGTATTAGTCTAGGGTAAATCCTTTGGATTAAGGTTGACCTAATAGTCATTTTTAAATCCTTTAACATGGTGACATTCCAAGTGAATGGTCTAAAGTTCTCTAAAAAGGCTCACTCCTAATAGGGTCACATTTAATAGTGTTTATTGTAACCTTTAATAGGGTTAGCCTTTCATAGTGCATCACTTTAGAAGAGTGAAAAAGGGTAGCATGTTACTAGTAGTTTTTTCCAAATTGGGTTTCCATGTAAATCATTATGTCAAGTGTGTTGATGAATTTGTTATGTTTTATGTTTACATTTTTACAAATTGATTTGATAGTAACCTAGAAGTTTTAAGTGATTGCATAATCTTGTGGATGCATGGATGAAAATAAATTTTTTATGGGTTCACTAAGATATGAAAAGTTTTAGTTATACATCTGGACCTTGGATAACTGATTCACGCCCCTCCCCTCTCCGTTATTCCAATGTATTCCAACACAGAGTTGTTCTCATATGTGTTGAGTATGAGTTCTTCTTAACTTTTCTTTCTTATCTTAGTTTATTGAGTGTGAATTTACACTTTTATAAGTAATTTAATATTAACATTAACATTCTAAGAAATGTATAAATTGATAGCTCTATTGAAATCTATTGTGTTATTATAGAATACAAACTAAAAACTTAAAAAAAATGTTCATACTTACTATCCTAGCTCCATTCCATTCTCATATTTAAAAAGTTCAATAATGAAATCAATTAATCCATTTCTTATATTGAAACTAAATGAAATTTCTTATCATTTAAATATAATAGGGAATTTCTTACATGAGACATCATATCTAAAATGCACTTTCTTTATTTTTTCCAATGATTCAACAATGTACATGAATCACATGTGCTTAATCAATCCTATGAACATTAAATACAATAACTTTCTATTTGAAAGTGTTTCTTCTATTCTCTCAATTATAACTATAGTGATACATTAACCATTCCATTTCAATAAGCCTAAATTCATATTGAAGGAAACTAGGATACAATTTCAATGGTTATCTCCCAATTCTTGAATTGCTTCCACACAACATACTTCACAATAATAGCATAAAATGAAGAATCCCATTTTTATAATACCATACACAAAAGACATATATGTAGGGTTCTTCTTTACAATGTAATATCCAATATCATAGAGAAGGGTTACATCCTCTCAAATGCATTACCAATGACATAACACATTTTTATTTCATCAACACATGGAGTGACACCAAACTTCTTCCTTGAGTTGAATCAACATAAAACATACAAAATAAAACATTTACATAAGAACAATGATGGCTCACCTCCCTCTTAGGCTCCTAAGAATCCACCCACCAAGTAGGGGAAACAAGACTCAAATCGGTTGCACTCATGCAACTAAAAATGCATACAATAAAACATCACAATACATATACAATCCCTCCAATGTTTAACACAATGGTCCACCATTGGAATCATGAAACACTAGGTGAAGGTGGGCTCTCTAAAGAGGAGAATGTTGTATCCATATACACATATACAATCTACAATTTTATAATGCCTCTTCAAGTCTATCAAAATATGTCCTCCTCATCACATCACACTTATTCCTCCCATAATATAACAAGGCATATGGCTATAATGGAGTTGATACTCCATGAACAAAAAAGCCCTCTCCAAGGGGAGAAATCTCTCAACTCCAATGTTGAGCCAACTAATCCCTTCACCCAAGGCATCTCTTCCCTCCAAAGGGTGAGTGAAACCTTCACACCCATTAACATTAATACACAAAACAAGAAAGAAAACTGCAAGATCAATCCATCACAAAAATGACACATACCAACAATATCATCACAAAAACATGACATGAATTTTGACACAATGTGAATAATAATAATTATCATTAAGAGAGTGTAATGAGAGTTATGGCATGGGCACCAACCTTGGTCCAAGATAAAGGAAAGAATGAAACTTGTTGTAGAGCTCCCTTCTCCTTAGTCCTTCCTACTTCCAAACCCTAGTTGTCTCTAAACTTAGAGAATGGGTGAACACCCCACTAGTTTGTCCAAGTCCCCCTAAAAAGGCTCTTCCACTATCTCATTTTTGTTAAAACATCAAGCCACTATCCCTTACAAACATGTCCCTACCAAAATTGCTATTTTTACCAAGTAGAAAGATGGGGATAAACTCATGGGACAACTCAATTTTAGAATTGGTGGATGAATGCATTGGTTGTGGGTCCCACTAGGATATATAGGCAATAAAATGGTCAAATTTAAGCCCCTAACATGTTATGCTAACACATGGGTAGCTTATTTTCACAAAAATGGCACTTTGGGACCACATATTTATTCTCTTAAATACTTGTCAAGTTTGAATTCGAAATTTCCCTTGATGATAACCCATCCTACCCTTTCTCCTAGTAATTTTCTTAGATCTTTTGGAAGGAAATTAGTTTAAGGTTAACTGCAACCATGGTTACAACATTAGGTGACATCTCATCAACACATAGACAAATTTACAAGTGTCAAATGACACATTAAAACATATTACACATTACCATGACAGGTTCCTAATAAATTTATAAAATTAAACTTCTCACACCCATGCAAAATTATATTTACAAAATAAGCATGTTACAACAAGGATTTGAATCTTCCAAAGATTCACCTTGGCTAATTGTGTCCACATAAGTTTGAACCTTTTTTACACAATTAAATTCCATGGTTCAATTTTTCTACACACTAACCTTGGGAATTAGTGGTCCAATAAAGATATTATAAAAGGAATATATCTATATATCTATGTGTGTGTGTGCGTGTGCATAATTCTCATTGACTATCATATTTACATATCACAATTAACTTTCTTTTCTAATCATTTCATATGAAATATTCATAACATTGAAATACTAAAGTCTACCTATCCACTTCAATCTATACCTATCATAACCAATTTAACATTATGAATATCATCATAATTCTTTTCTATCTATTAAATCATCAAATTATATAAAATAGGTCCTAGCACAAAGCATAGGGGTAAACTTCCAAACTACAAACATCATCATTGGTAGCTTCTCAATTCAATTAAATATGGTGAACTTTCTAAAATATCCCCATATCATTGTGAGATAACTCATTATTAGGTAAATCTATTACATCTTGCTATATCCTCATCTTAATTATCATCCCCCATAACATATCCACCTAAAAAAGGTATCCTAATAGATCATAAAATATCATGAACCCACCGACATAGTTTCTAAGTTACGATGCCTTGAGCCTTTATTACACAAGGTTTTACTTATCAACTAATGTAATTATGGATAGGATACTTAGCACAACAATAACTAAAATATATATTAGTCTCAATAAGATCTTAGGTTCATTATTGATAAGGGGAATTCCAATCATGACATAATTAGATCCTAAAACCTTCTTACCATCATTCTATCATAATGCATTTGGTAATAATATATAATTCACATTCTATACACAAAAGACAAAAACATAGCATCTCATACCCCTACTCTTCCTAGCTCTAATAATATTTATGTTATTAAAATTTATAATAGGGTACTAGAGAAAGGGGCCTTACAAATACTAACCTCAATATCTAGTGAAGCATCTTTTATTGCTTTCCTCTTTCTGCTAGGTGAAGGAGTTTTGTTTCTTGACACTACCTTGAGAGTTGGGGAAGGGGTGTCACCACTTAGTCTTTCTTGTGCATCTATGCTTAAGACAACAATAGTTGCACTCAATTTAGCTTCATTTGATTCGTTTCCTTCCTCAATGTGAGGTATTGAAACAATATTATTATTTACACTTATTCCTCTCTCTTCACCACCTACCTTTGTATGTGTGAGCCTTGATTGCTTAGCCTCTGGAGTGTCAGGGGTGTTGGCTATTGGAAATATGAGGTAGGAAAGGTTATTGAGATGGGGGTGAATCAAGAACCAATAAAAACTTCAACTTATCTCACCAATTAATCCTTCATATATATTCGGATCTAATTGCATGCATGAAAGACTAAAAGTAGTAAAATAGTCATAACATATTGACATAAGATATGGTGATCCAAAAACTTTTCAAATAGAAAGTAAAACCTAGGTGGGGATGATACCCACAAGATTTAGTACTATAGTTTAAAGTTGGCCAGTTAAGGCTTACAATTGATCACTTCTAATAATTTTCCATGTTAGGAGCAATAAGGATTGCTAGGTCAACTTTTTTAAAGGATTTACAAGACATACAATGAAGTATGAACTCGATAAAGAGATTTGGAAAATATTGTTAAGTCTACCGTATTAAAGGATTTAATTGATACACCTGCTAGGATAAACTAGTGGTTGATCTCTAATCTGTAACTCTAGTTTGTTGGTTGAGATTTTTTGAAATGTAATGATCACCTTGTTGTGATAGATAAATATTTGTTGCTCCTTATACTGCTTGTAGCCTTTTCACTTCACACTTATGCTCTTTATATTTACATTATTACTTCTCATATACATTTTTTGGATATGATACAATGCATTACATACATACCAATCCAAAAAAAAATTCATCAAAGTTAGCTACAACATAGATTTCCAATAAAGATCACAAAGTTAGCTCAACTAATGGCACTCGAGTTCTAAAGAAAAACTTGGTGAGGTTCTAATACTTAGAAACCATTGTCGACACTCAACATCATCATGCACTCAGTAGACATAGAATCTCATGTCATACTAATAAATTCTAAGTAGTTTGAACTCAATCAGCACTAGTGACTCAGTGAACACTACAAAATTCATCATATAAACTGAATCACTTGGTTGACACTACATGGCTCAATCAACACTAACACTATGAGCTTAGTATAAACTAAATCACCTAGTTTGGTTGACCCTCCTTGGCTTGGTCAACAATAGATTCACATCATTGACACTGCAAGCTCAGTAGACACTGGAGACCATGGTTGGTACTATACAACTTAGTTGATACGGTGAAGCTTGGTTTGCACTATTACTTATCAACTTGTTAGATACTACTCAAGGTGAATTGAATACTAATTCTAGAACTTAGTAGCAACTATAGAACTTAGTAGAACCTAGATTACTTGATTAACATAGAAAATTGCAAGATAATCTCGGTAGTTATTTAACCAATTGACTAAGTGTGAGTCACTAATGAACAAAATTTGACCATAATGTCAACAATCACTCCCTTTGGCATTAGTGACAAAAAAACTTATCAATACAAAACTAAATCCTCAAAATTTCAAGTCCAACACATTATTTTATCTCCATCTTGTGTCTTCAACTTAGTAACATACACTATTTTTTAGATTTTTCAAATTTGCTTTTGTAAAAGATGTTTTTTGGTTATCTATACATGTATTTGTCTGATATTATATTGCTCCCCCATACATATATCACATATTATACTTATCCTCATTATATATACATATATCTCCCCATTTTATATATATATTACATCTTCTCCCTCTTTTTGACATAAATTCCAAAGGTGTATGCTACATGGTAATTCCAAAATGTGACAAGAAGTGAGAATGTACCTTCAAAATCAATTTCATTGTCTTATCTCAATTTTCTTGTAATACCTTGCTTGCATGACATGCAATCTATACTTCTACTAATAACTCCATCATATGATCAACTATGGAGAAGTTATTGTCATGGATAAGAGTTTTGGAATGTGCAATGTGTTTCTACAATGCATCCATGTTTGGAAGAATCATGTCTTGGATGTTTGCAAGTGTGGCCTTGGTCATGGCTTCTTCCCTTAATAATTCTACTTGAAAATTAGTCAAAATTTTAATTTATGAGTAGTGAGTAGAACTATAGCTTGGGTCAAGTGACAACTGGTGTTCCCTTTCCTTCAAGTCTTCATCTATCTTAGATAGTTTATCTTTTCTTTCTTCAGTGAAGATAGATGTATCACATAACTTGATAAATAATGAAGTTACATTATTTGTAGAGGTTTCCAATGAGCTAAGAATAGTAGATATTTCTACTTGATTTAATACAATTTTCTATGCAACTTACTCCAATACTTTGTTTTCAAATTTCCTCTCTACTCTCTATAGCAGCTTTTCTTGTCCATTCTGATCTTCATTGAATTTTTGGACAATTTCTACTAACTAAACCAAAATAGGTTGTGTATTATCAACCTCAGTATTTAGTACAGCTATAAGTATATTCTTTACATATTCAAGCACTTTGTTTTCGCTACTATTTTCTTCTCTAAGCTTCTATTGCTTAGCTCTCTTTTGCAATAGTTCACCCATGATGTTCATTTGTTTAGGATTTAGAGTAGAGATATCCCAATTTGGGATAGCTATATCCGAATCTAGATCATTGTCTTCTTTTTTACCCTTATCCTTGCTTGAAACTTTAGTACTCAGTTGAGACTTGTTCTCAACTATACTTGTATTGTTACTAATACACTAGGAATTATAAAAACAGTAGAAATAGAAGGGATAGAAAAAAAGTAGGTATTTCACTGATAGTAGAAATATCTAATTGCAGTGTAACCAAATTAGATGATGGTGGAGGCATTAGCAGCTTGGTAGATGAAATGTTGATCACTTCAGCCAAAATGTTACTCAGCTAAATAGGAGCAGAGATTGGTTGGGTGCATGGTATTGTAGTGGTTTCCATAGCCAACTTATAAGAAGCTTTCTCTAATCTTGATTGCATTAGATATTTTCTTGGAGAGTGAGGAAATGAGGCCATTACTACTACTACAATTTTTTTTGGGTCAGTTTCCTCAGTACTAAGAATCTCAAGGAGATTCTCCTCTGTAGCTTCCTATTCTTACTCCTCATCATCCAGATTTATATCATCTATTTTTGTATCTTCTTCGTCATCATTCCCACTATCTTCCTTGTCATCTTCATCACCTATGCCACTAACATGAAAAAAAAACCACCTAGTTGATGAATTTTGTAAACATTTTTTCATGTAGTTATAGCTTTCATCACCACATGTTCAATGTCATTTACCAATATCATGCATTAGTTGAATTTTAGAGTGAGATTTTCCTCATTTTTATTCATGGATTCTTTCACCTCTTTGTCACTAAGACTCGGCATGAGCTACCTCAAAGTCTATTCAAATATATCTTTTACAATTTTTCTAGCATTTTCCCATCTTGGCTTGATTGCTTGTATAAGCTCATTGGGAATTTTTTGTACAAATTGATCAAGAGAGTATTTCCTATTAGAAATAGGGATTACTAAGAGGGGGGTGAATTAGTAATCTACAAAATTTAGTCACTAATTAGATATTATTACTTACTTTAAACCATGCATAGAAAAGCAATAAAGTAATGTTGAATAGTAACAATAACAATGCATAAAGATATCTCATGACACCATATTTTGTTAACCAAGGAAACCCTAGCCAAGGGAAAACCTCGGTGTGAATGATACCCACTAGATAATATATTAATATATAAGCTCCTTGTTAGAGGATGGACCCTATTAGGAGTCAATGAGAAAATTTGGTATAACTAGTCCCTGTTAGGAGACTTTGAATCCCTATTAGGATATTCCAACCCTATTAGGAGTTGTAGAATAATTTATGCAAGATAAGCCCATTGTCCAAACATGCAATTTTAACTACAAGAAGAGCTCACTACTCAAACAAGTAATCTATTATTATTTTTCTTCCTTCACTGATCTCTAATCCTTAATTCGATCTTAGATCACTAGATAGTTCATAGAAAACTTTGCATTTATCACTTTCACAAAAGTTTGCTCACTTTGCAATAACATAAACTCACAAGTTTGCACACTTGATACACCAAGATTACACACTTCTTATTTCAAGAAGTCCATTGCATAAATACCATGCTTTTACACAAAACACTACTAGGTTGGCTAATACCACAATTCACTTTTTCAAGCTAGAGTAAACATCTAGGATGTTAGCCCTAATTGGACAAGTAATTTTTTTGTAAACAAAACAATTATTTTCTTCAATTTCATTGTCCTACTTCATCAAAACAAGATTAACTCTATTTGTATAGTCCATACAAACTTATGAGGTTATATACATAATTGCCAACATGTATACTATCTCCATGTAACTTTCCTTGTCATAATATGATGTTTGCAACATGTTATAAGCAAAACAATACACTATTGTAAACCAAATTCTATACTTAGACAATTTTTTGATAGCCAAATACTAAGTATCTTTATTTCTAAAGTTTCTTGTCAACATTTCATCATGTGTTTTGATTAATGACAATAATTACATATCATTATTAGCCAATTGTCAACAATCTCCCCCTTTGGCATTGATGACAACAAAATAGGAAAAATTGGCTAAGTGACAAAAATAAACTATCAAAATAAATATTACATGTATTACAACTTTACAAATATGCTCCCCCTTACAATATACTTCATACTACACATGTATCTCTTCCAACAATCTCATGAATACAATTCACATCTCTCCCCTTTAATATTGAAATTTTTTGCTTTCCAATTTTCTTCTACTATTACTCCCCCTTTGACATTAATGACAAAGGTCAAAATGTCAAGATACTATCCAAAAATTGTTCAAAACTATTGTTCTTGCCTTTATGCTAAAATAATCTTCATGCAATCATCAAAAATGGTCTTCAAACCATCCATACCTTTGTTCCATGTTTCTTTGGTAGACTTTGTTGATGTGAGAATTACATATAATGCATATGATGCAATCTCAACTACATTGATATGTGAATACAAAAAGTTTGTATAGGTGTCCTTGGCATTAACACATTCTTCTAGTTGTTTTTCAACAAATGATAACTTTAGAGAAATGGATTCTCTAAAATCAAATGTTCTCTTTAATATTTTCTCTTTTAAAACTTCTAGTTTCCTAAAATTGTTGTGAATACTGGCAACTTAACTCTCAATATCATCAATTTTCTAGATGGGTATTGGATTAGGCTGGATAAAGCTTCTAGCTCATTCATCTTTGCCTCTAACTAACTATCCAAATCCTTAGTTATTTTGTATGATAAGGTACTTAACATACAAATATTTCCCTTCCTACTAAAATTTTTGAAGTTCTTTGATGCATGTTTCAAGATTGACTAAGTCATTCTTGATGTTCTAGCAGATGGTGCTAAACAAGTTAGCATCATAGGAAATTTGAGCCTTTAACTCTATAACATTCAGAAAATTAGTAAACTCTTCATCAAAAGACTTTAGCATAGCTTGTGCTCTTAATTTAGGATCTAGCTTAGTATGTTGTATTTTCAAAGTACAACATAATTTGTCAGCCACTTCCATTAGTGATCTCTACAAACTTTTCACTTTCTTATACTTTTGTAAAAGTTTAGATAAGGATGAAATTAGATCAGTTTGATCATCATCATCAGAAGCCAAACTTGCAAGAGAGAGTAGAGAAAATTAACTAGATGGTTTAGTCTCATCCTCCCTTTGTTTCTTTTTTTCTTCCTTAGCTTTCCTCTCTTCCTCTTCTTTCCTTTCATGTTCCTCTCTTTCTTTCTTCTCTTTAGATCTTTTCCTTTCTTCTTCCTATGTTTTCCTTTTCCTTTCTTCTTCTGCAATTCTACTATTATATTCATCTTCCTTTCTTTTCCTTTCATCCTCAAGAAATTTCTACTTGGCTTCCTCTATCTTTTGTTTTTCAATTTCTAATATCCTCTTCTCTTCCTTAATTTGTTTGAACTATTCTTCAACATCCTCAGTGTTTGGTACATTTGGTTTAGAACCACCAAATGGATTGGTATCATCAATGTTAAGAGTAATATTGTTTTGATTAATCTTCATCATGTCACCACTAATTGACACTTCTAAGGTTCTAGTAGCTAGAGGAGATGTTGCATGTGACTTTAACAACATCTTGCTAATTATTGTTGTAGTCTCCTTTCTCAACTTATCCTTCTCACCAACCATAAATAAGAATACCCTCAACTTATTCCTTATGTATGGTGTGAGGTTATTCATCAATCTCTTAACTTCATCTTCATCATTAGTCTTTCAAATTTTCCTTAGCATAGAATTCCAAAGTTCAAGATCTTCTTCTCTTGCTAGAGTTTTCTTTTCTATGAGTATTTCATAGACTTTTTGGTTCACTACTCTTTTATATCCTTCATACTTAGATCATTTGCAATGATATGTCTTACAGTAGATATATCAAAATGATCCTCCTCAAAATTATTATAAAGATCATAAAACTTGTTCATCTGAACAAATTTTCCCTCATTTGAAATTGTTATGTTTATCTTTCCAATCTTTGTCTTCCATGGTTGTCAAGCTTTTCCTATTACTTGTTTAGGTGGAGTCACCTTTTCAGCTTGCTTGGTTTCGTATTCCTCAACCTCTTCATCATCACTAGACTCAATTGTCAACAAAAATTTCTACATCTTGTAAGGTCTTGTAGCCATCTATTTGAATCTCTTAGTCTTAGTTTACATTGCTTCAACTAGTCTCTCTAATTTTCTCTTGTGTTCACTGGGCTGAACATCAAATACTGCAGCATATGGTATGCTCAGTCCCAAAGTTGTCATAGAAACTGAAACTAACAAGGGTTTTATGTCCAATACACCTTGCTTCATTTTTTAGGAATAAGGTGTCTCAACCTTTGATAATTCCTATTCTTATTATTTATTTTTTCAATTTATTTTTTGCAAATCATGTAATTAAGTGTGAGTGTACATGTCTAGTTGGCATCTTAATGTATCACTCCACTTGTATGTGTCAACATCTTGAATTATGTGTAAGGAGATCATGACTAATAGTTATGATATATTCCTATGACATGTAAGAGCTATCTCTAGAAGATTTGATCATGGGTGAAGATGTGAAGACATGTGCAATTGATCATTGAGTACTATACACTCGAGTCTCCATCTAGTAGGTGGGGTTCAGGGCATAGGCCCAAAACAAATTGGGTTCCTATTTTTATAGAGAATGGTAAAACCCTAATGTGGTTGTTCTTTGGAAGTTACCCTAAAAATGGAAAGTGCATGACATAAGCATTTTTAAAGGTTGTAGATAGGAGAGAGTGAAAAGTGTATTATTGGTTGCTACTGGATTTGTCTTCCATGTCTTGAAAGAACTTGCATTGCAAGTGTGTTGTAGCCATTAATGTGAAGTGTAAGAACTATTTTCCTCTTATTGGTGTATTGTAGATATCTGCAATCTTGCATGACTGTATCTCTTTTGGCCTATGAATGGCATATAAGTGAATCCTCTCTTTCCTTGTGTCATTCATTTGGGTTTTTTTTTATCTTCATGTGATTGTTAGATTAAAACAAGTTTGGATGTGTATATCTTTTGGTGTCATGATGGTTCAATAGTGCATGTATGGGAAGAGATTGGTTTGTGTTGGTGTAAATTAGTACTTTACTATTTACACTTACTTAAGTTTACTTAGGTTAATGCATTAGTTAATTACTTTGCATTATTTTATTATTTTTATTGTGAGACACTTAGGATTTTGTGCCACCTTGTGATTTTTCATGTTGACAACACAAGAGTCTGCACCTTTATTTGAGCACATGGTGTCTACAACACTATTTTGCATATTCCACTCTTCTAGGCTTATCCTCTCATCACCGCACTCACTTCCGTGCTTAATGGAGGATAATCCATAACTTTTGGACATGTGCTTGGTTGTTTGACACTTCATGGTGCTAACTTCTATGCACTCTAGAAGCTCTCCTGTAGCCTTTATAATCAGGCACTCCTAGTGTACTCTAAGCAATGTGCATGATGCATAGCATATCACATTCTGAACAGAGCAATGTATTCAGACATACTCTGATTAATTGATCATATCCTTCTTTGGTCTACTGTGTGCTTGTGTTTGAGTTCTTGGTTCTTGGGTGAATTTTTCCCTTAAGAAAATTCTTACATGGTATCAGAGCTTGGAGTCTTTCTCATCACATAACCATTTGAGACCTCTTACTTCATCACCTCAGCCTGAATCCGGAGTGCTACAGAAATTGGGAGCGTCCAGCATCAGATCTGACCTCTTCATTGCATTCGAAATGCTGAACTGGTGAAAATCGACTATAAGCATGCCTACCTTGGCCCATAGTCGACCGTGAGGCAAAAATTTTTTTGCAAATCCGAACTCAGAAGCCCCGATTTGCGGTATGGGTATGGTCATTTTTGCAGATTTATGAATTAATTTTCACATCTATTATTTTATTTTCTCTGTCATTTTTCGACAATTTTATTTGCGAAATTTTTGGCCCTTTGGGGCACTAGTCAGAGAAAAAATTTTGTGCAGTACGGGCTGTCAGATCCCGTACTGTGCATTTTGGAGGGATCTATTTTGTTATTCGCAGGGTATTAAAGACGAAATTTATCGCACTGCACAAGCGTTGTTTAATTTCTGATGCCAAGCTCGTCAATACCCTAGGCACGGCCCTGCCTAAACCCTGGCGGCACCTCCAATTTGGCTAAAGCGCTACGGCATTTTCTTGATAAAGACCGCAGAGATCAACCACACACTCAATGTGGGATTTTTCTTTGTGCACCCCGGTGACATCTGCAAACTTCGGTGGCGGTTCCCACACTGCGAGATAAATCCCACACGCTGCTCTCATTTTTTCTGACGGATCTAGCCTTTTTCGGCATCGGCGGCAGACTTCCTGCTCACAGCGATTTTACGGCCTCGCTATTTTTTGAAACACCCGCGCCGTAGAGCATTTTCTGACTGCAATCTCCGGCACCCGATCTGCATTTTTTGGTGATGAATTGTTCTCCAGCTTGGTCTTTTCCGATGGCATTAAAGAAGACTCCACCACACGGCAGGTTTTTTCGCCCAAATTTCCTCCCGTGGTTTCGGAACAGTGGTTTATGGAAAGCCCTTTTTGCTTTTCATAGGTTTTTTAATTTTTTGCCCGTTCTACGATATTCGAGACTACCATGTGCCACATGGAACCCGGCCCTCTTTTGATTGCCACGTCATTATTCCGTACAATACAGTTTTTTGACTCATCTGCCCTTTTTTGCTAACGTCATTATTTCACTAGTTTAAAATTGATGCCCGTCAGGACGTCATCCCAGGGTTTTTTTGAACTATGTTGATGGCTGTTTGACCGTCAAATTTAACTTTGCAATTTCTACTCCAGACCCCTCTCCATATTGCTTTTCAATTTGGCAGCCTGTCTTCACGAGGTCATAACTGGGGCATCCGACCTTCGATTCAGGTGCATTTTTTTTGAAATCAGGTAGAATTTCCTGAATTTTCCACTGGTGGTATTATTTTCTATTTTTGGTGCACGGATTTGTCAGAATTTGCATCTTTTGGCGACTGTAACTGCTTCATCCTGCATTTTGCAACTTGAAACGCTCCGTACAGGCACATCCGGACTCCTTTTCAGGTTCTATTTTTTTTTAAAGTGTATATTTTTTCGTCTACTTTCTAGATCTGCATTCAGATTCTAGGGTTGTGTGGACATATTTGTCACTTTCAGAATTAGGACATTTGGGTCTTTGGCCTCAAGCGGCAATTGCATCTAACAAAATTAATAGTCTACTTTGTTCTTTTTTAGACTAGTGGACACACCACATTTCACATGCCAACAACATCTTTTTAGGGGGGGACTACCTCGTCTCTACTTCTCTTTTTTGGGGGGGACTTTTTCCTCATAGGAGGTTTTGTCCTTCTCCATTCTTTTTTTGTATATATTGGATGTATGTCGTAATGGGGGGGTCTTGATTCCTCCATCCATCATTGCATCCATCTTTATCTCTCTTTTTGGGGAGGGCTTTTCCCATGAGGTTTTCCCTCTTTCCCTGCTTTATGGGATATTTGCATTTCATTATGTACATGGGTACCTCACATGGCCTAGTAGCCGGGACCCATTCTGCATCTTCATCCTAGCTTGTAAGCTTAAGCGCATTCCCCTAACTTGCACTTAAGGGGGGGTGTTGGTGTAAATTAGTACTTTACTATTTACACTTACTTAAGTTTACTTAGGTTAATGCATTAGTTAATTACTTTGCATTATTTTATTATTTTTATTGTGAGACACTTAGGATTTTGTGCCACCTTGTGATTTTTCATGTTGACAACACAAGAGTCTGCACCTTTATTTGAGCACATGGTGTCTACAACACTGTTTTGCGTATTCCACTCTTCTAGGCTTATCCTCTCATCACCGCACTCACTTTCGTGCTTAATGGAGGATAATCCATAACTTTTGGACATGTGCTTGGTTGTTTGACACTTCATGGTGCTAACTTCTATGCACTCTAGAAGCTCTCCTGTAGCCTTTATAATCAGGCACTCCTAGTGTACTCTAAGCAGTGTGCATGATGCATAGCATATCACATTCTGAACAGAGCAATGTATTCGGACATACTCTGATTAGTTGATCATATCCTTCTTTGGTCTACTTTGTGCTTGTGTTTGAGTTCTTGGTTCTTGGGTGAATTTTGCCCTTAAGCAAATTCTTACAGTTTGAACACTCTATTTTTGGTGCATCACCCCCCTTATTTTAGAATAGGTAGATTTGCTCCTATGCATTCCTTCTCCATTTTCCTCTCCAAGAGTAATTAGGTGCACCCTGATAGTAAAGGAAATTGGCCTTCTCCAAAGACTCAACCTCATAGTTCAAGTCCCATAGCTTGGAGGTTGTTTCCATGTTTCACAAGGTTGTCCTTAGGTAAAAACTTTGGACAAGGGTGCAAACTTTTGTGACAATAGTTTTTGGTACACCTGGTAGGACTGTATTCAAAAAATTTCAAGTCTACTGGTGTCAAAAGGAAGATTTCAAGATTAATACTAAGGAGATAGTATTCTTCAGTGTTCAAGCCTTCAACAAATTCATTCTTCAAGTACTTGGTGACTCTAAGCTTCAAATACATCTAGCCAAAGTTGTAGTAATTCATTCCCAAGTCTAAAACAAGGGCATCTTCTAGAGGAAAATTTTAGTACCAAGAGCTTTCATTTTCAAATCCTAGAAGAAGGAAGACTAGAGTATCTTTATCGCCAGTTAGGAGTGCAATAGTAACAAATACACCTGCAAGATCCATCTCTACTCCTCTTGCTATTAGATCTCAGCTTAGATTGCCATTAGCACATATCAATAGATCACTTATCTATATGGCATAGCTTAGAGCTCATGCTTTTCCCACCTTTAATGGTGGAAGTCCTCTTTTATTGGCCCAAAGACATGACATACCAATGGCTGCACTCAAAAGTATACCAAAATTTACTGGTGAAACTTCCATCTCTCCCTTTGAACACATTCAAGAAATTTCAAATATCTACAATATCCATGGTATTACATAAGATGATGTTGTAGTTAGGCTTCTAGCCTCACCCTTGAAAGGAAAAGCACTACAATGGTATAGAGGTTTGGCTCATGGTTCTATAGCAGATTGGGATGGATTAGGAGTAGGACTATGCAAACACTTTGAGGATAAAAGTAACCATTTGTCAATTTTAGAATAGTTGACTACTATAAAAAGAGCCCCCATGAATGTATGACTAATTTCAACTATAGATTTCAAAAGACATGGGATAGAATACCTACTTCAATAAAGCCTACCCTTGGTAATGCCTTCTTGCATTACCTCAGAGATTTTAACAATGACATTGCCACTACAATCCAAACTATGGGAGGAGATACCTTGCCTAATGCTTATGACATAGCAATAAAGTTAGAAAACATCCTAATACAAGGAGTTAAGCTAGCTCCAAGGCCTCCTATGCCTTACTTCCCTGATGTTCCAAATCACCAACCAGCAATGGCTCCTCTTCCCACAACTTCCACATCACAATCCATTGCTCTAGTTACTCAAGCTTCCACATCTTCAAATGGAATAGATAAAATCAAGGATATGATGCAATCTATGATGCTGAATATAGAGAATATAGATAAAAAATTTCAGGGCCAAGAGAAGAAGCTAGAGGATAGCTTCTTTGTGATGCAGAAAGTGAGCAATAAGGTGGTGACTTTAGAGAGACAGTAAGCTCAAGGTAGTAAGGCTCATCAATTGCAATATCAAACTTTGAATAGTGGTAGGCCTCCAAATCATAATCATGGGAACAATTCTTTTGATCAGAATAGGCAGAATAGCCATGCTTCAACCTCAAATGTAAACCAAAGTAGGGCCATAGTTCCTCAAAACAACATGGCCCAAGATCAAGATTTTTTTCACTCCTATAACTACTCCTATGCCTGTTGCATGTGTCAAAAGGTTGAATCTTATTTTGCTTTGACCATCCAAGAGCCTACAATAGGACAATCATACAAAGAGTACCAATTTAAAGATGCCTCGTATATGCAAGGACAAGGTGATTGCTCCTTTATGAATCATCAAGTGGAGGAACATTGTAATGTAAACTAGGATTCCATTACTCACAACACTAGGAGCAAAAGAAGAGCTATTGGAGATGCTACCCCTCCTCCTCCCAATCATGCCTCAACTTCAAATGCAATACCTCATGAACAAGTAGTAAATGTTGGGTGATGTGATGCACTCCCCTGCCCACATGTGGTTAATTATGTGGTGTTCCATGTTCACTAACAGTCATGGCTTTTGGTGCAATGACAAATGGACCCTACAATTGGTATCAAAGCCTGGTTTTGGCCTGGTCATGGGTTCAAATCTCCTTGGTGCCTTCCCAACCCACAGGTGGTTAATTATGTGGTGTTCCATGTTCATGAACAGTCATGGCTTTTGGTGCAACGGCAAATGGACCCTACAGTAAATCATCAATCAAATACCTTTCAGTAGGAAAGGAAAAATAATGGCAGAAAGGATGTAAGTGATCCTCAGGTTGTTGCATCTCAACCTCCTACAAATGCAGCTCCCAAGAATTCTACAAAAGTTCCTACTATGTCATTCAGTTTGGTAGAACAAATGAACAAGACAAATGTGAATATTTTCATGTGGGATGTTGTTGCTACTATACCCATGCAAAAGAGGTTGTTGCAGCAAGAATTGGAAAGTATTGAACTAAAGGGTCAGCCCCCTAGCATGGAAAGTGCCACAAGCCTAGTACAATCATCAAAGGAGGTAGAAACAAGTAAAAAGGTTAGACCCCCTCTGTTTTATGTTTCTCTAATTATAGGGGGTAAACTAGTCCACAATTGCATGATTGATTCAAGGGATAGTAGTTCAGTGATGCCTAGGTGTGTTACTAATGATTTGGAAATGAAATATGAACCCATTGTTAGAGATGTATTATAGTTAGATGGTACTACTATCAAGACTATAGGGATCCTTAGGAATGTGGAAATGGCCCTACATGCATGCCCTGGTTGTACTATAACTCAAGATATATATGTTGTTGAAGTCAAGCCACATTTTGCCATCTGTCTGTCAAGAGACTTCACTACCAAAATAGGTGGTTGCATATCTTTTGATTGGTCATATATGTCTTTTAGAACAAGATATGGGACCAAAACTTCAATCAGAGTAGAGCCTCTAGCCCTCCAATATATTGAACCCTACACCCCTAATCTCATCAACATGAATTGCACTATCCTAGAAATAGATGAGAATGACATAGTGAATGAGCCAACTACTTCCCTAGTAGAGATACCTAATTTTCTCTTAGATGAATGGGCTAATACATATCAATTTGATCCTATGTCAAAAACCCTTGAGACAGGCCTCAGTACGTATTGTATATTAGAGAAGGATGCTCTAGTTACCAATCTTGTGGAGACTAAAGAAGATGTGAGTGAGATATGGAGTATGTACTTTGATGGATCAAGGAATAAGAATGGATTAGGGGCTGGTGTGATGTTTATTTCTCCTACACAAGTAAGGTATTACTTCTCCTTTAGGCTCTAGTTTAGTTTCCCTAATAATGTGGCCTAGTATGAATACTTGATTTCGGGTCTCCTACTTGCTCAAAAAAGAGGAATTCAAGACTTAAGTGTATATGGAGATAATGAATTGGTGGTTAATCAAGTGAAAAATTAGACTATCACCAAGAATGGTTTTCTCAAGTCTTATAAACATAGGGTATGGGATTGTTTTGAGGGTTTTGATGCATTTAATATTCAAAGAATCCCTAGAAAAGAAAACAGATATGTTGATAGACTTGCAGCAATAGGTGCATCTTATGATGTGCCAAGAAATCTTGAGGAGAAAAAGTAGCAACAAATAAAAATGGTAGTAAGGCCTTCCATCCCTAACAACAACATCCATTAGCAAGTGTTTGAATCTAATGAACAAATTATAAGCTTCTTGTAGAATGAAGCAGAATTTTTAGATAGAAACCAGTCGATGTTGCAGGATCAGTATGGTGATCAAATCATTAATCTTAGTTCTAACAAATTTCCTAAGGGTCTCATTACCTTAGAGAGTTTTTTCAATCTTGATGACCAAGCAAGAGGTAGAGTCATGAACCTAGCTGCTGACAAAGATGATCACACCCCAATCATGGTTGCTAATGGAAAATCCTTAAACATGGGTAAGGTATGTTTTGGGATTGAGCAAGAAAGTTTTATTCATCTATGTCAAGAATTTAATGATGTATTTTCCTGGATGTATGATGATTTAAATGGTTTTGACCAAAGGTTGTTTTAGCATACCATAGATTGAGTTGATAATGCCAAACCAGTAAGACAAAAATAGAGGCCAATGAATCCCAAAATTGAACCCTTAATGAGAAAAGAGCTATCCAAATTGATTGAGGCCAATATAATTTTTCCCATCAAGTACTTTTCATAGGTAGAAAACCTTGTCCCTATTAGGAATAAGAATGCAGAAATTAGATTGTGTGTGGACTTTAGGGACCTTAACCAAGCTTCCCTTAAAGATCACCATCCTCTCCCTTCCATGGAGCAGATTTTGTCGAAGGTCAGTGGTTCAAAGAGGTTCTCATTTCTTGATGGATTTTTTGGCTACAATCAAGTGCTATTCAAAGAGTCTGATAGGTACAAGACTGCATTTACCACCAAATGGGGTAGGTATGCTTATTTTAAGATGCCATTTGGACTAACCAATGTAGGTGCTACTTTTCAGAAGGTAATGGAGATGGCCTTCAAAGACATGATTGAAAAGTTTGTATTGGTTTACCTTGATGATATCACAGTGTATTCAAAGAATGTAGAAGATCATTTTGATCATTTGAGATAGGTGTTCTTAAGGTGTAGAGAGTTTTAGGTATCCCTTAACCCAAGCAAGTGTATCTTTGCTACCAATCAAGGAAAATTATTAGGACACATTGTATCCAAGGATGGTTTAACCACTGATCTAGAAAGAACAAAAGCAATACTTGCTCTCCCTCTTCCTAAACATAAGAAAGGGTTGCAAAGTTTCCTTGGTAGGATAAATTTTGTGAGAATATTTATCCCTAATATTTCTACCATGGTAAAACCCCTTACAGCTATGCTCAAGAAAATTATGGTCTTTACATGGACCAAGGAAGGGAAGGAAAGTTTTGAAGAGATCAAGGTATCCATAGCCTCAGCCCCTACTCTCATTAATCCAAATTTTGAAAAGGATTTCATTCTTTATTCCCTTAGTGGTGAGTCAAGCATTTTCGTTGTCTTGACTCAAACAAATGATAAAGATGAAGAGCATCCCATAGCCTTCTTTAGTTGAGGGCTTAAAGAGTATGAAGACAAATACAGCTATGTAGAGAAGCAAGGCCTTGCAATCATCAAAGCTTTAAATAAATTTAGACACCTCCTATCTCATAATAAAATTCATTTTTTAGTACCCCATGTGAGTGTGAAGGATTTCCTTTTGAGTAAAGATATTAGTGAGAAGAGAGCTGGTTGGATTACTAATGTAATAGAATATGATGTTGACATCTAGATCACCAAGCTAGTAAGAGGGAGGGGGTTGTGTAAACCGATGATATCATATCAAGAATTTGATGAGGAATTCATTATGATACTAACAGAACAACAAGAGACAAGAAATGATGATCCAAGGGATTGGATGGATGATATGAGGAATTTCTTATTAGGCAACGGATATCCTCAAGGATTAGATAGAACTAAAAGGAGATAGTATAGATTATAGTCAATTCCTTATGTCATAGTTGATGGTATCCTTTTTAGGAAAGATTTTAATGGAGCCCTATTAAGATGCATTGACATAGACCAAGCTGAAAGAATGATCAAAGAGCTTCATGATGGTCCTGATGGTGGTCACTTCTTAGCAAGGACAACTACAATGAAGATTATGAGGATTGGTTACTATTGGCCATCCCTATTCTATGATTGTCATAGGTATGTGAGGAAGTGTGAAAAATGTGTCTTCTTCTCTAGTAAGCAAAACCTTGCAGCTCTTCCTCTTCATCCCATTTAGGTGGACTAGCCTTTTATTCAATGGGGATTGGATTTCATAGGCCCTAATAGTCTTTCTTCTAGTTTTGGTCACAAATAGATGTTATCTACTATAGATTACTTCACCAGATGGATAGAGGTAGTTGCATTGAAGGATGCCATAGAATCTTCAGTTGTTGAGTTCCTTGATGAAATTGTGACTAGGTTTGGTGCCCCTTCAACCATTATTTTAGATAATGCAAAATCTTTTGTAGGAGCTCATATTTGTGCATGGGCAATTGACCATAATATCTACTTGAGAAAATCCTCAAACTACTATCCTCAAGGCAATGGTTTGGCTAAGTCATCCAACAAAAACCTAATTAGGATTATGAAAAGAACTATAGAGGATAACCAAAGGTGTTGGCATCAAAAGTTAAGGACTGCATTGTGGGCTAACAGAATAACACCTAAGAGGTCAATAGGAAATTCACCATTTATGTTGGTATATGGAAGAGAAGAAAGACTTTCAATTTCATTAGAATTCTCATCCCTAGAATTAGCTCATTGGTTGGAGCTAATTGAGGATGATGCCATGATAGTGAGAATGGTAGAGCTAATGGAGCTGGAAGAGAAAAGAAGTCAGGCCATGTAAACCCTAGAAATGCATCAGTAGCAGGTGAAAGGAAGCTTTGACAAGAAGGCTAGGATTAAAATCTTTAGAGAAGGTGATTTGGTTTTGAAATGGGATGTAGATAGGGAAAAACTAGGGAGACACTCAAAATTTGATGCACTATGGAGTGGTCCCTATGTGATTTTCAGTTGCGAGCAGGCTAATGCTTTTCAATTAAGCAAACTTGGTGGTGAAATTTTGCCTATCCTAGTCAATGAGATCTATGTAAAACCATGTTTATGATAGGGGTTGAGGTCTCATGTACATAGGTAGCTTAATTTTCTTCCTGATGGTTTCCAGCTTTCCAAGAAGTGCATGAGCAAATGTGTTTTGCTAAGTTGTAGAGGAGTAGAGATAGAGCTTTCAATGTTTTACTACCGTAGAGGTAGGGTTAGGGTTTCATAATGCATGAGATCCACCATTTTTATGACTCTATGGCCCAATGGATGCATAAGGTCCTTGGTGATATGCATAGCTAGCTTGCGTCCCCTTTGAGTCACTAAAAATGTTAACCATATTTGCCTCCTACCAAAAATTTGAATTCAAATACTTGAGCCCACCCAACGGTCACTTTCCATATTTAAGTATTTAAAATGCCATGGAAATATGAAAATAAATTAAATAAAACCTTAATGTATTTCCTTGTTTCTAAGTGATTGTGCACTTTAATGTTTCTGCTTGCCCACAATTCACTCACCGTTAGATCTTTCATGATCTATGGTGGGTAGTTTCTTGCTTTCTCAAAATGCACTACCTTTACCTAATGCAAGCAAGTGCCTTTACGCCACATAGCCCCCACTGATCTTCAAACCTCAATGTGCTGTGAAAGTTCTTGTTTATCAGAAGTAGTCAGACCTATTGTAGAGTTGTCAATGCTCCTCATGCACATTTTGAATTTCCTACGATGTCATTGGTTGGTCTTTTAATGATATTAATACTTTATAGTTCAGATGTTATGATCATTGATTTGCCAAAGATCGAGGGTTGGCACTTTCCTGCAATATGAAAGTGCATGAGTTTTAAGTAATGTGGGAAAGCCCCTTCATGACACATAGATGATAATGACATCATGCATCAATTCTTCTCAAAGGTAATAAATGAATTCTCTATCATGGCACTTGTTAGAGCACATGGGTTTGAAAAGGTGATACTCTATTTTGTGCAGCAAGATCCACCGTTCGATGCAAAAAAATCTATAGTGGGCACTTCCCCACATTATGAAAATGCAAGGATGTTAATGAATGTGGGAAAGCACCTCACTACCACATGTCTTTGTGGGGTTAGGTTGATTTCATAAGCCACAAGGTGATGCTAGGTGGAGCCAGGTTGTGCTAAGGTGTATGTTGAATGGTTCGTGGGCCTCAAAGTATTAAGGGTAGGCATAGTGTAATGAAGATCTTTCATGATCGTTGATCTTATGGAGATCAAAAATCAACACTTTCCCACATTATGAAGATGCAAGGTAATTAAAAAATGTGGGAGAGCACCTAAAGGACACATGTCTTTATGGGCCTAACTAAGGCATTAATAGTTAAGGCTGACAGTTATGTGACATCATGATTAAGTTGGCAAGGTGGCTTAGTTAATTGAGAAGATGTGGTCAACTGTGTGGAGACTTTGCAGGGTGGCAAAATAAAATGAAATTATTGGCCCACATGGCCCATTTTGCTTGCAGGATTCAGTTGACTTTTTGACTTTGCTAACTAATAAGCCAAAAATGAAGGAAATCAAATTTCCTTGCATGATTTGATCCTCATGATCAATTTCAACTACTCTCAAATGAATCCTAAACCTAGTAAATAGTAGGAGAACACTCCACCACCCTAGTTTATCCATCTACTTAGTCAGAAAGGTTTAATGGCATCATTTCTCTCAGGGCCTTGTTTCAACAAATATCAAATTTCATTGTATCTGAATCTATGCCCAGATCAGATTTTCTCTAGATCTCTAAAGAGACTTAATTGTAGTGGTTGTGGAGTAACTTCAGTTAGAGAACATCTCAGTTATGGCTAAGCCATAAAGGTAATTTTTTAAGATTTTGTTAAGGTCGACTCTTCTCTATTTTCTATGATATTGCTCTACAATTTCACTATAAATCCCTTTTTCCTATGAATTGTATGACATTCTTATCTCCTTCAACCATTGATTTGAAGTGAAAGAACTATTTTCCTCTCATTGGTGTATTGTAGATATCTGCATTCTTGCATGACTATATCTCTTTTGGCCTATGAATGGTATATAAGTGAATCCTCTCTTTCCTTGTGTCATTCATTTGGGTTTTTTCTAATCTACATGTGATTATTAGATTAAAGCAAGTCTAGATGTGTATATCTTTTGGTGTCATGATGGTTCAATAGTGCATGTATGGGCAGAGATTGGTTTGAACACTCTATTTTTGGTGCATCAACCCCCTTAAGTTAGAATAGGTATATTTTCTTCTATGCATTCCTTCTCCCTTTTCCTCTCCAAGAGTAGTTAGGTGTACCTTGATAGTAAAGGAAGCCAACCTTCTCTAGAGACTCAACCTCAAAGTTCAAGTCCCATAGCTTGGAGGTTGTTTCCATGTTCCACAAGGTTGTCCTTAGGTAAAAAATTTGGACAAGGGTGCAAATGTTTGTGACAAGAGAGCCTAAAGTAGAAGGGTCTTATTCACATATCAGTCAAGTCTATTATTAGTGACACACACTTATTTAGATTGTATATAGCTACAAAGATCTGTGTATAGCTATCAATGTTTGCCAAGTGTCTCAATTGTCCTTGAGTTCTATAGTTGCTACCGAGTCCTTTGGACAAATCTTAGTGGTTACTAAGAAATCATAGTTATAGGAAAGATTATTAGTGTAAACTATGCATTTCAATGTATGCCAAGTTTACTAGTGCAACTAGAGTTTTGTAGTGTTCACTGAGCTCTCAATGTATGTTATGCAAGTCTAGTGTTAATCAAACTTCTCAATGTTAACTAAGTGACTCAGTCTATATTGAGCTTGAGGTGATAGTGTTTACCAAGTCATTTAATGTAAATCAAGAGACTCAGTTTATATGACAAGTTTCACATTATCTATTGAGTCACTAGTGTAGACCGGGTTCAAGACTACTTGGAAGTGATTAGTATGGATTGAGCCTCTGCATCTACCAAATGCATGACAATGCCAAGCATTGAAAGTGGATGTTGAGTATCAGAACCTCACCAACTCAGTCTTTAGAACCTGAGTATCTTCATGTGGGCCAATTTTGTAAAATTTGTGTTAACCTGTATTGTGGCCAAATTTTTAATTTGTATAATTGGATTGGTATATATATGTAATGAATCATTTCATATCCCAGTGTGTATATGCATGGAATTAATTAGAGAAAATAAGAAAGAGAAAATTGCAAAGGCTATAGTAGTATAAGGAGCAGTAAAGTCATATCTATCACAGCAAGGTGATTTGTACTTAAAGGAATCTAATTCAGCAAACCAAGTTGCAAGTCTAAGATCATTTATTGTTTCATCCTAATAGGTTTATTAGTCAAGTCCTTTAACAAGGTAGACCTAACAATCTTTTGTAAATCTCTTTACTAAGTGCATACTTAATTGTATGTTTGTAAATACTTTCACGAGGTGGACCTAGCAGTCCTTATTACTCCTAATAGAGCAGATCATCAAAAATGATCAATGTAAGCTTTAGCAAGCTAACTTTATACTATAGTACTAAAGTTTGTAGGTATCATCCCTATCATAGTTTTAGTTTCTATTTGGAGGGTTTGTAGGTCACCAAATCTTTATGTCACAGTGTTATGAATGCTTTTAGTTTTAGAAGTTACTAATTTACCCCTCCCCTCTCAATAACTTAGCATAGTCTTGAATATTTCCAACAATTGGTATTAGATCTTTTTGGTTCTCAAGATAAAGTTTAATAGCTTAAGAAAGGATCAAGGTCATGGAGATATTTAGACTTGACAAAACTATTGACAATCAAAAACTAGATATGGAAATGGCCATTGCCTAACTCAAAAAAGAAAAGGAGCAACTCTCTTGATCCCTAAAAAGAAGAAAAGAACTTGTAATTCAAATGAATGATCATCTCTACATTGAAGAAAGAATTGAAGACCTTCATCCAAGAAATTCAAATGAATCCAATGAAGTGATCAAAGAACTCCTAGAAAAAAATGGTTCCCTACAAGAAGAGGTAAGAAAACTTAAAAGAGAGCAAGAAATTCAGGTAGTAAGGTTATGTAAACTCATGGAATAGAAAAATGAGATAAAACAAGAGATAGATGGAAGGAATAATGAAATTTATAACCAATCCCTTCAATAAGTAGACCTTATTGGTCAACTCTCCAATGAAAATGAGGAAACCATTAAACTAAGATTTGAAAATGAATGAATGAGAAATGGTCTAAATTTTAAAAGGAAAATCAATGAAAGAATGAGAAATGATCTAAATTTTGAAAGACAAATCAATGAAAGATTACAAAATGATCTAATTTTTGAAAGGAAAATCAATGAAAGAAATATGAAATCCCAAGTAGACATGAATCAATTGAATGAGAAAAATCTTTATAGACAAAAAGGAAAAGCAGAAATTGGATATATAGAAGAAGGAGAATCATCCAAGAAAGGAGCTCAAAAGAACCAAAAACCTACTTGCAATCACTATGGTAAGATAGGTCATACATCAAATAAATGTTGGAGCAATGGAAAATAAAAATTCAATTGAAAATGCTACAATTACAATCAGCATGTTCATAAGGCTAATGAATGCAAAGAGAAACCAAGATTTGAAGGAAAATGTCACAAATGTAAGAAACATGGACACAAGTCATCAGAATGCAAAACCAAGGTATTAAATCTAGCAAAGAAAATTGTGAATGCAATATTTGGTTGGGACTAAAACACCTGGTGCAAATGTCATTATTGTGGAGAATTTGGATACATTGGAATAAATTGTGTAAATTATCATTTGAGGAAAAGAGATACTACTAAAAGGATGTCTCACTTGTTTAGAACTTGGTCATCTTGCCAAGAACTACATGAATACTGGTAGAATTGAAGATGAGAAAAAGAAAAAAGTTGATAACATCCAAAAATAGATGAGACAACAATGGGTTCCTAAGTCTACCAAGGATACAAGTTGAAGTAATGATGATCAAGTCACTCAAGAATTAGGTAACTCTATCATTTCTACTTGAGTTCTCAAAGGGGAAACTGGAACTATGCTATCAAAGGAGACATCCAAAACAATTCTAGAATGAAAGAGAAGAATAATCCAAATTATTATTCAAGATAAAAAGGGATCACCAATTACAAGTATCTACCAAGTTATCTTCTCTATCAAGTGAGATTTGGTCATAGACTCTACCAAGCAAGGTCAAGAGTGATAAAGATGCTTATGGTTACCAAGTCATGAAGACTTCACTAAGTGTTTAATGCAAGCATAGTGGATGATAGTCTATCAACATGATGTCAGTTGATCTACCTTTCATTTTGAGCATTTACAAAAAAATTTAACAAAAATCATGAAATCAAAGTCATTTCTTATCGTGAAATTTTGAGTGCTATTGCGAAAGTGTGATCTTCAGAGCTTACAAGCAATTTGAGTAAATTTCTAGCAAAAGTTTTTGAATTCCCTCAAACCCTACCCAGTGAAGATGGCATCTAGTAGTAGTAAGGTTAAGTGAGGATCTAACATGTTGGTTCAAGGAGTGGAATGGAAAGCATTGTATTTCAAGCTCACTCCTATGATCATCAAAACCCTAGATTTAAGTGGAGTGCAATCTCAAATCCCTCCAAAGGGTACTTCTAATCAATGATATTCCCACTCATTTCAAATGTGTTATTTAATAGATATGTGATGCGCTAGGTCAACTATGTGTAAATGAAGTTTTTAAACCCAAGCACCAACACCTAGAAACCAAAGGGTTAACTCATATCTCTCAAATGCCCCACAAATTTCAAATTAAATGGATTAGGTTTATCCTTAGTCGGGTGCATAATGGTTAGTTGTGGTTGGAACAACCAATGTTGATCACAAAGAATATGATTCATTGAATCACTAGCCTCCCAATGCTAGCCAAGGACAAAACAACAAAAACCTTAGGTTGGGCAGAATTGGAAAAGAAAACCCTAGTAGAATGGGATGGCAAGGGAATGAAAATTAGTAGTGTTTTTTATATGGAATTGAAGTTTGGTATTCATATCATTGCACATAAGATTTATAGCTCTAGCAAGTTGAATAGTGTGTAATGTGAAGCTATGGACTTGGCATACAAGGTGGTAAAGAATAATTTGTCATTTGACCTTGTTGAGTTATTGTTGAGATAGTTCAACAGAAACATGGAAAGTGTAACGACTTCAAAGAATAACTTGTGTAAGTCTGGTTCCCCATTAACTTGTCTATTCTTTTATGTTTAGAAATTCTTTCCTTCAAAATGATGGTGTCAAGCTCAATAACAGAATGGACACAATAGGAAAGGGAAACTTTATTAACTATGAAAAATGCCAATACACTTAGTACAGAGAAAACAGACTTCAACACATGCCCTTCAAGCTTACAATAGTATAAACTAGAGATAATTTCTTCTTCCAGTATCTCCTCTCAAACTCCACTCCGAACTGCCTCTTACAATGCTAGAAATTTTCTTAAATAGACCCCAAAGGGTTAAGGATTAGGAATAAATTCTAAAAAGTTCTAGTTGGCATCCACCACCCAAATAGAAGGCTCTAGAAGTCGCATTAGAAGTCAGCACAAAATTAGAAGAATCTAGAAATGGTAGCCGAACTTTTGGGAGGCATAACTTTTGAACTGTAGCTCTGATTGACAAACTGTTTACATTTTTGGAAAGCTCTCAGAGTGCTCTATGGCCCTATGGACCAGCTTCACTCATCGCCCATTTTTTAGCCCTATACCAGGTCATTTAATGCCCCTAATTTGACTTTGAAGCATTCTTAGGAGGTCTCCAAAAATTAAAAAAACTGTAATAACTTTCAAACTATGGGGCCTTTTGACCTAATTCTTTTTCTAGAATGTTCTAAATTACAATTATAATCATCCCACAAATTTACACCTTCTAACTCACCATAATTATGGCACAATTACATAGTCCTATTTTTTTGGCATTTACATGTATCCCAAGGTGCTTAAAAACTCTAACCCAAAACACTAATAGTGGAATTGTGAGAGTTGGAACCTTTATTTGACCCAAATGGGTATCCAAAAATGAAAACACATGAAATAGAAACTATTTCTAAGTTTTTTTTTTGGGTGACATAGGATTGCCCTTATACCTCTAGATGCTCTTGCACCAAACACCTAGGTTAGATTGAAAATTGACCCTGTCACTTGATGGATGGTAGAGGAAATCCCAAATGGGAAACCTCAGCTACTAATATCCAAGTTGAGTCCTCTATCAGTTGTCCTTTCCACTTAACCAGGTACTCTTCATACTTCCTATTTCTGGTACTCCTTCCCACACGACTATCCAAAATCTCTTCTATCTCCTCCTTCCTAGAGGTAGGAATTGAATATGGCTCTAGCATCAAACCCTCATTTGCACCATCATCATGATACTCTATTAGGTCTACAATGTTGAAGATAGGAGAAATGTGAATTCTATCTAGCAACTCCACCACATATGCATTTCCTGAGTCATGTTTCTTTAGAATTTTGCAGGGGCAAAATTTCTTCATCTTCAGCTTGTTGTAAATACCTATTGGAAATCTTTCTTTTCTTAAGTGTACCATGACTAGATCCCCTACTTAGAACTTCTTGTGTCTTCTCCTTTGATCAGCCCTAGCTTTATACTATTGGTTCATCTTGGTAATGTATGCCTAGACCTCCTCACATAGACGCTTGATATGTTCAGCAAATTCTTCTACTTCAGCACTTGTCCTCTGCTCTTGTTCCATCTTCCTCAATTCTAGTGCAGTCCTTGGGCTATTTCTATATACAATTTGGAATGGTGATCTACCAGTACTCCTATTTATAGAGTTATTGTAAGAAAATTCCGCTTGTGGTAGAACCAAATCCCATCCCTTGGGCTTATCCCCAACTAAACATCTCAACAAATTGCCCAAACTTCTATTTACCACTTCAATCTATCCATCAGTCTGTGGGTGATGTGTAGAACTAAACTTCAAGTCCATTCTCAACTTCTTCCACAATTTTCTCTAGAAATACCCCACAAATTTAGTATCTCTATTAGAAACTATACTCCTTGGCAGACCATGTAGTCTTACCACCTGTTTGAAAAAAAAGTCTGGAATATGGACAACATCATGAGTTTTGTGGCATGGGATGAAATGTGCCATTTTGGAGAACCTATCAACCACCACAAATACTGAGTCATTACCCCTTTGTTTCCTCAGCAATCCAAGAACAAAATCCATAATTATGTCCTCCCATGGCTTTGATGGAATAGACAATGTCTAGTATAGTCTAGTATTGTGACTAAATCCCTTGGCCGCTTGACAAACCTAGCAACTCTGTACAAACTTCTTCACATCCTGTGACATTTGAGGCCAAAAATAATGTTCTCTAAGAATGGAAATAGTCTTATCTCGACCAAAATGTCTAACCATCCCTCCACTGTGTTTTTCCTTAATTAGATTTTCCTTCATGGAACTCCTTAGAATGCACAATTGACTGCCCTTGAAAAACATACCATCCTAAATCAAGTATTCTAGTCACTTGGTTCTATCTACAACAATAGGCTCTTTACAAGCTTTCCATGCTTCAACAAAATTAGGATCCTCAGGGTATAGATTCTTGAGTTCATTGAACCCAACTACTTCAAACTACATTGTTGTAAGCAACAACTACCTCCTACTCAATGCATCTACAACCCTATTAGACTTTCCACTTCTATGTTTCAACACAAATGTATAGCTCTGCAAGAACTCTACCCACTTCATATGCTTCTAGTTCAATTTACCTTGGCTATTTAGGTACTATAATTCCTAGTGATCAGTATACAAAACAAATTCCTTTGGCAATAAATAATGCCTCCATTTCTTTAGGGCTTGAACTATTACATAGAACTCTTGATCATAAACATAATACTTCTTCTTCGCATCACTCAATTTTTCACTAAAATATGTAATAGGCTTACCTTCTTGGCTCAATACAACCCCAATAGCACTTTTGCTAGCATCACAATCCACCTGAAACACCTTACTAAAAATTAGAAAGAGCCAACATAGGTTGTTCTATCACCTTCTTCTTTAGCATTTCAAAACTTCTCATAGTTGTCATAGTCCATTTGAACTCTTTTCTATCCCCTCTTATTGTGTCAGTTAGGGGTGCACATATGCCACTGAAATTCTTAATGAACTTCCTATAAAAACTAACCAGTCCATGAAATGATCTTACCTCAATAGCAAACCTTGGAGTAGGCCATTCCAAGATGGCTTTTACCTTCTCTGGATCAATTTTGAGACCTTTAGGTGATACAACAAATCCCAAGTAGACTAACTCTTTTTTAGCAAAGCTACACTTCTTCAAATTGATTAACAGTTTCTCTTCCCTCAAACTTTCAAGAACACTATGAATATGCAATAAATGTTCTTCCAAAGTATTTCTAAAAATTAAAATATCATCCAAATAAACAATAATAAATTTTTCCAAGAACTTCTTAAGTACCTCATTCATAAGCTGCATGAAGGTGCTTGGGGCATTTGTCAATCCAAAGGGCATGACTAGCCACTCATAAAGACCCTCCTTAGTCTTGAAGACAATTTTCCACTCATCTCCTTCATGTATTTGTATCTAGTGATAGCCACTCTTGAGATCTATCTTTGTGAAGTACCAAGCTCCACTCAAGTAGTCCATAAGATCATCCATTCTTGGCAAAGGAAACCGATACTTGATGGTTATCCTATTTATAGCTCGAGAGTCTGTACACATTCTCCACTCTCCATTCTTCTTTGGTGCCAGTAGTACAGGTACTGCATATGGACTCAGACTCTCTCAAATCAAACCCTTCCTCAATAGTTGTTGAACATATCTATTTAGCTCCTCAGTTTCAGTAGGACTCATCTTGTGAGTAGCCTTGTTAGGAAAACTAGCTCCAGGGATTAAATCTATTTGATGACTAATTTGCCTTACTGGTGGCAATCCTTCTCGAACATTATCAAAGATGATATCTCCAAACTCACTTAATAAATTTGAAACTTCAAGTGGTATTTCACTACTACCTTCCTTATCTATTCTAGGAATCAAATCATAACACATACGTTGATGTTTCATGCCATCTAAAAACTTTCTTCCATCAACAAGATAGATCCTAGCACTATTGCATTCCTTTTCACCTTCTTTTATCATGGGCTTCAGTTTGTGGTGAACTACATCCTTTGTTAGAGAGTATGTGTTTGCACGACCATCATGTACTACATGCCTATCAAACTGTCATGGTCTTCCCAACAATAGATGGAAGACATCCATTTTAATAACATCACAGAGAACTTCATCATGGTAACTCCCAATTTTGAACTTCAGTAGACATTGTTCACTTACTAGGACCTTATGATCATCCTTTGCCCAAGTGATCTAATATAGCTGGGGGTGTTTCTCCCTCTCAAGCTTCAACTTAAAGACCATCTCCTCTGACACCAAGTTGTCAGTGTTACCACCATCAATGATCACATCACAAAATTTATCCTCACACTTGCACTTGGTATGAAATAGACTCCTCCTTTGTCCCAGTTCAATCTCACCACTTAGTAGGACCCTAATTACTAAATTCTCTCCTCTTGCTACATCCTCTAAATGTGATGATTGTACATCCTCAGCCACATGAGAAACCCTAGCTTGACCCCTAGCTCTCCTATCTGTCCTTCCTTATCATTGAGGGCATTCAAAGGCATGATGACCTTCTTCATTACAATGGAAATAGGTACCAAAGAAGCCTCCTCTTCCTTTTCCATGTCCTCTACCTCTTCCTCCAAAGTTTTGATCACGAGAGCAGTTGAAATCCTCATTCCTCTAGTTCCTGCTAGTACCCACATCTTCATTTTTCTTTTGGGTCTCATTTCGGCCTCTAGATGACTTACCACTACCACTTCCTCCTTGACCATGCCCTCTTTGTCTCCCTTCAAACCTTTTATTTAACTTCTCTTCAACTCATAGGGAAAACTAGTATGCCTCCTCAATGCTAGTCATTCTTACCAAACTTAATTCCTCCTAGATGCTAGGTCACAACCCATTGATATAACAAGCAACCTTCTCCTTATTTTCTTTTGCATGCCTTGCTCTAATTAGAACTCAATAAAACTCCTCTATATATTCCTATACTAATTTTCTTACTTGCTTTAACCCATGCATCTTCTTAAACAAATCAAGCTCTTAGTCAAAAGGAATGAACTACTTCTTTAGTTTGTCCACCATGTGATCCCACCTTGTGATCTTCTCCTTTCCTCTTCTATTTCTTTCCAATTGAACCTCTTGCCACTAGATTTTGGCATGGCCTTTCAATTTGGCCTTTGCAAACTTAGCCCGTTTATTGATCCAGTTGATCAACTCATCTAGTTTCAGATTTCTTGAAAATACACCCACATCAATTGTAGGTCTTTTTCCAAACTTATTAATGGCCCTAAAAAGCCTCTCCTCTACCTGGTTCAAAACTTCCCCTTCAACTTCCCCTTCTTGTCTAATTTCTTCTTCTTCATTTTAATCCTCATTTTCGTCACCTGCAGCAACATTTGTTGCTCTATGGAGCTCCTCTTGCAACACTTGAACTTGCCTTTGGAGGTCTCTAACCTCCTAAGGATTAATATCTTTGGCCCTTCCACCATGCTCTCTTTGTGGAGGCATCTTCTTAACTCAAACCCACAACCACACAGTCCTGGTGTAAACTACCTCACAGTCGGCGCTCTATCTACACACTCAAGAAAACCTCACTCTAATACCACTTGATGGTGTCAAGCCCAATAATAGAATGGAAACAATAGGAAAGGGAAACTTTATTAACTATGAAAATGCTAATACACTCAGTACAAAGAAAACAAACTTCAACACATGCCCTTCAGGCTTACAATAGTATAAACTAGAGATAATTTCTCCTCCCAGTACCTCCTCTCAAACTCCACTCCGAACTGCCTCTTACAATGCCAAAAATGTTCTTAAATAGACCCCAAAGGGTTAAGGATTAGGAATAAATTATAGAAAGTGCCAGTTGGCATCCACCACCCAAATAGAAGGCTCCAAAAGTCGCATTAGAAGTCAGCGCAAAATTAGAAGAATCTAGAAACAGTAGCTGAACTTTCGAGAGGCATAACTTTTGAACCGTAGCTCTGATTAATGAACCATTTACATTTCCAAAAATCTCTTGGAGTTCTCTATAGCCCTATGGACCAGCTTCACTCATCCCCCATTTTTTGGCCCTGTACTAGGTCATTTAATGCCCCTGATCTGAATTTGAAGCATTCTTAGGAGGTCTCCATAAACTGAAAAACTGTAATAACTTTCAAACCGTGGGGCCTTTTGACCTAATTCTTTTTTTGGAATGTTTTAAATTACAATTATAATCATTCCACCAATTTTCACCTTCTAAATAACCATAATTATGGCTCAATTACATAGTCCTATTTTTTTAGCATTTACACATATCCCAAGGTGCTTAAAAACTCTAACCCAGAATACTAATAGTGGAATTGTGAGAGTTGGAACATTTATTTAACCCAAATGGGTATCAATAAATGAAAACACATGAAATAGAAACTATGTCTAGGTATACTTTTTTTTGGGTAACAAAGGATTGCCCTTATACCTTTGGATGCTCCTGCATCACAAAAGGAACTATTGTGTGGAGAAAAGAGGTGCCTGTGTTATATTAGATAAATGAGTTTATTGTTGAAATGGGTGAAAATTATAAAAGTATTATGGATAATTATTTTGATGCATTCAAAGAGAAAATGAACAATAGGTTCTAAATCACCAAGATACTAGTTGAAGATTATAAGGATGGCGCATGTTTCATGGTGGATTGTGACAAAGTGTACATTTAGGTAGTTAAGCCTAGAATTACATGGGTAAAACCTCTTGGTTATGAGATTAATATTGATGAAACTAAAGATATCATTGAAGCTCTTGGGAATGAGCCAGTTGATTCAAACTCTACACATTTTGGAATATATGATGAAGCAAAAGCTAGGATTGAACTTGAAATAAAGCTCCCTCAAGTGGTGAACAAAGGAAAGAAGAGGATTGCTAAATTGAAAACTAGTTCTACCCTTTTGTTAATCGAGGGAAAAGGTGAAGATGAGGAAGTAGAATGATAAGGAAGTAGAGGATGAGGTAGAATCTAAGGAAGAAGAGCCATTAAGGAAGAAAGGAAAGGTGATTATCACCAAGTCCCAAAAGCCATCCACTATAGTTTTCACAAGGAGATCTTCAAGGAAGAAATTTGACAAGGAAAGAGTAGATATTGTATTTAGAAAACCTCCACCCACCTTCCAAAATTGATTTAAAGATCTAGAAGCAAGAGAAGGAATAACAAATTTCAAATCATTAAAATATGAAATCAAGATAGTCGAGGAGCAAAAGTAGATTGAAGACCTAGTGATGGATAAGTTGAGAAAATGGAAATACTTACTAGACCAGCTTGCTTCTCAAATTCCTAATGATTTTTTGGAAAAGATAAAGCCAAGATGGGAATTTTCCATGCAAACTATCAAAGACATATATGGGAAAACCTTGAGCTAGCTAATACCAAGCATATCAGATGCTGAGGTAAAAGAGTCACTAAAGAAAAATGAAGAAAAATTGACTTTGAAGTTTAATACTTGTCTAGTTTTGATTAAAGACATTGAACATGTTGTAAGGAATGTGACAAAAACTTGGAAGAATATCTATCTACTACATAAACCAAGTGATTTCCTAGTTGATGTTAAAGATGATAATGATGAAGAAAATAAGCAGAAAGATGAAGAGAATATTAAAGAAGTAACTCATTTTGACAATGAAGAAGATGAAGAGGATCAAGGAAAAGAGGCTACCAAGGAAGAAAAGCCAAATGATGAGGAGACTAATCTAGTTAAGATAGCTATAGCAATCATTGCCTCACTTCCTCACTCTCCAAGCAAACCAGTGACAACATCAAGTGTGGAGATAGCCCCAGCAAGTTTGATTGTGACCACTAGTGCTAATCCAAACTTCTAATGACTCTTTGCTCATACTTAGCTCACCACATCATTGAAAAAAGTGACCTCCACTTTATCTACCAAGTTGTAGACTCATCCTTCATCAATTAAGTTGACCACTTTAGTTTTGAGCATATCAATTTTAAATTCTTCAAGTATTTTTGGAAATATTCCTTTAATAAGTACAGTATTAGTTTTTATATCTAGTCCTACCATGTCTACTATTATTTCTATTTCAGTTAAAAAATTAATAAGTGTAAGGATAGTTGAGCCCAAGGTTCAACCGAGCACAAAAATTTTGAGCAAAGGAAAAGAGCTAGAAGAAGAAATTGATTTAGATAAGGAATTTGTAATTCTAAATTAGGATATTTCCAAGCCTACTCTAGACCAAATGAAATCATTTAGTGAACTCCTCCAAAAGAAGGCTAAACAACAAAGACAAAGAGAGGAGAGAGATAAGGAATTTAAAATAATTGAAGATGCAAAGAACATTTTGGTAGAGGCCATAGGTATTGAGGTTGACTCTTCTCAGCCAATTTTATATCAGCTAGCAAAGGCAGTACAAAAATTTAATGAAGAAATGGAGGGACAAGATAAGTTAGTGCAAAAAGTAGAAAAGAAGTTTGATAATAAAGTGCTAGAGAAAATTGCTCAGTAGATAGCTATTTATCAAGTAGAACTTACTACAATTTTGGGAAATTTAGAAGCATCTTGTACAAATGTGTCATTACTTTTTGGA
Source organism: Cupressus sempervirens (assembly GCA_028749045.1). Classification (NCBI taxonomy): domain Eukaryota; kingdom Viridiplantae; phylum Streptophyta; class Pinopsida; order Cupressales; family Cupressaceae; genus Cupressus; species Cupressus sempervirens. The sequence continues at coordinate 32,670,727 of CM053787.1, forward strand.
GAGCTATGTAATGTTTCTACATTTACTAAAGAAATAAAGGACAAATTGTCCAAAATAGATGAAGATTTGAAAGCTAGTGCTTAGTAGTTGCAACTTGACCCTAGTTCAAGCTCTGCACATTTTTAGAGGATAAGATTTTTGTTAGATATACAAGTAGAATTGGTTAGAGAAGAAGCAAGGATTAGATCCACATTGATAGATATACAAAATATGATTCTTCCCATCATGGACGCATTGTAGAAATATATTATTCATTCAAAAATGCTCATCCATGACAATAGCTTCTCCATTGTGGATCATATGATAGAATTGTCAACAGAAGTCTAAATTGCACTTCACACATGTACGGTCCTACAAGAAAATTGGGATAACACCTTGGCGATCATTCTCAAGGTACATTCAGAATTTTTATCTCACTTTGGTGTTACTATGTAAATAAATAGAATAAATCTTTGGAATTAATGTCAAAAAGGGAGAGAAAAGATATATGAAGAAAGACTTATGGGGAAGAACATGCAATAAGTTGAAAAATCAATGGGGGAGTAAAATATGTATAGAGAGATATGTTGTATATAGCAAGAAGATGTATAGTATGTTGTATGAAAGAACCTTACCATGTACATATATATCCCTTACAAAATCAATTTTGAAAAATCTCAAAAAATGTATACTCTACCGAGCTAGTATTACAAGGTGATGGATAAAAGGTATTTAGGAAACTTTTTTGAATTTAGTTTGTTTGATAAGTGTTTTTGTCACTACTGTCAAAGGGGGATATTGTTGATATATCAGTCAAGTTTTTTATTGGTGACACACACTTATTTAGATTGTATATAGCTATCAAGGTCTCTGTATAGCTATCAAAGTTTGCCAAGTATTTTAGTTGTCACCGAGTTCTACATTTTCTACTGAGTCCTTTGGAAAAATCTCAATGGTTACTAGGCAGTCATAGTTAGAGTGAAGATCAATAGTGTAAACTATACATCTCAGTGTATGTCGAGTTTACTAGTGCAAGCTAAGCTATGCAGTGTTCACCAAGTTTGTAGTGTATGTGATAAAAGTCTAATGTTAACTGAGCTTTTTAGTGTTAACCAAGTGACTCAATTTATACTAAGATCAAGGTGATAGTGTTTACCAAGTCATACAATGTAAAATAAGAGACTTAGTTTTTATGACGAGTATCATAGTATCTACCAAGTCACTAGTGCAAACTAAGTTCAGGACTACTTGGAAGTGATCAGTATAGACCAAGCTTCTATGTCTACCAAGTGCATGACAATGTTGAGCATTGATAGTGGATGTCGACTATCAGAACCTCACCGAGTAAGTCTTCAAAACCCAAGTGTCTTCATATGGGTCAACTTTGTAATATTTGTGTTAACTTGTATTGTGGCTAACTTTGTAATTTGTATAATTGGATTGGTATATATATATATATATATATGTATATATGTATGTATGTATATATATGTATATATGTATGTATATATATGTATATATGTACGTATATATATATATATGTACATATATATATATATATGTATGTATATATATATATGTATGTATGTATATATATATATATGTATGTATATATATATATATATATGTATGTATATATATATATATATATGTATATATATATATATATATATGTATGTATGTATGTATATATATATATGTATGTATGTATCATTTCATATCCAAGTGTGTGTATGCATGGAATTAATTAGAGAAAAGTAGAAAGAGTGAATTACAAAGGCTACAGTAGTATAACGAGTAGCAAAGTCATATCTATCACAACAAGGTGATTTGTACTTAAAGGAATCTCATTTAGCAAACCAAGTTGCAAATTAGAGATTGTCTATTATTTCATACTAGCATGTGGATCAGTCAAATCTTTTAACAAGATAGACCTAAAAATATTTTTTAAATCTCTTTACTAAGTGCATACTTAATTATATGTTTGTAAATCCTTTCACAAGGTGGATCTAGCAGCCCTTATTTCTCCTAATAGTGCAGATCATCAAAAGTGATCAATGTAAGCTTTAATAGGCTAACTTTATATTGTAATACTAAAGTTTGTGGGTATCATCCCCACCCCAATTTTAATTTTTATTTGGAAGGTTTTTAGGTCACCAAATCTTTGTGTCACAGTGTTATGAATACTTTCAATTTCTTATACATGCAATTAGATCAAATTATATGTAATGGATTAAATGCTAATTAGATAGTTGGATTAAGAGTTGAAATTTTTGAAGTTTTAGAAGTTACTAATTCACCCCTCTCCTCTCAATAACTTAGCATAGTCTTGAATATTTCCAATAGGTCTGACCTTATAGTTGGCCCAAGAATGCAATCAAGTGCATCCATCATAGGAATTTTCTAGCCTTAGATGTATTGGTTTGGTTTCTTGGCTATTTTTAAATATATTAAATCAAGAGCCAACAGAGTTGATTACCATTGCTTTCCCAAGTTGATTACCATTGCTTTCCCATTGTATACTACCTTAGTGTAGCTTTCTACTTTCTTTTTAACCATCTTTTCACCTATGGGTAGACTACCTTGTTTTCTAAGACTAGTTACCTCATGAATAAGGTTAGTCAAGATGTCTACTACATTATCTTGCATCCACAATTTGTTATCATGTATCTTACTCAATATGATTTAAGTCCATTCATCTATATCTAGTTCATAGTAGAAATGATACTTAAAAAAGTCAAATTCCTTTAAGTGTTCAAATCTAAGCTTCATACTCATGTTGTGCTTAAAAAATATTTCCATATTTTTTTCATACATTTACTGTCAATAGTCTCAAACTTACAATTCAAATAATTTTCTACATCTTCTAGATAAACTATGTTGTTTGGAGTGATAGACAATGCAGAGTAAGGGTTTCCATCACTAGGTTTTATGGAAACTACCTTAAACTTAGGTATATCCTCATTCTCAACACTATAAACAACTGACATATCCATAATTCTTATCAACAATATCTTTTATCAAACAAATATTGCAAAAAATTGATAAAATACCTCTTTTCAAAAATAGGGTTTTCTTCAAAATCACTCTAACAAGTCACTTTAGAGTGCTCTTCACTTTGAATGTTTTTGCAATGAAGTAAAATTAAAATTTTTACTCCATTTATGCATCAACTTGAAACTTGCACTTATTGTGTACTTTGCAAATATGAAAAGGATGCTATTTGTGATTTGCAATCATATAACTATCTAGAATCATCTGTTTGATCTCCAAATGCCACCCAAGGTTTACTACAGCCTCCTTCCATCATGAAAATAATCCTCAAGACTTTTCATCACTAAATCCTCTAAAAAAATGTACTTTTCATCTTCTATTATAGAATCAACTTTTACTGTAATACCAATAACTCTGAAATTCAACATAACTTGTTTAGATGAGCTCCAAATCACAAGCAAGCTTAGGTACCGTCTACACACAATTGGATACATCTTTTTCCAACTTTTCTACCTCTAATTCTATCTCTACACAAAGTTCTTAAATACTAATGTTGTGTATAAGCTTAACTCAACTTGATTGAATCAAACTCAACAACTAACTTCAATCTTCCTGTCTCATCATCATCTAACTTTTCTTTTGAGATATTTTTTCCTTCCATGAATGCTTCATTAAGTTCTTGAAGTTCACTAACAATTTTTCTTTGTTCTTTAGTGCTTCTGTTAGTTCCAAAGTTCCTTTCCTAGTTCCTTCTATCATTCCATCTATTTTTGAAGTTTCTTCCATTATTTCTTCTATCTCTAAAGTTTTTGTCCATTCTGTAGTACTTCTTTTTGTTTATGAAGTTATTGCATAAGTGACATATAGGTTCTTTGCTTCTAGGATTTTGTTGATCATCAGGTGCATGACAATTCCAAGTAGTGTGTCCTAAGTTGTTACATTTATAGCACACAATTTTTCTTCTATCATCATACGATCTTCTTTCCCTCAATGTCCTTTCATTAGATCTTCTTCTATCTATAGGGTTAGTATTTCTAGACATTCTACTATTTATTCTATCATTATCATACTTATGTTTCCTACAATCAATTGTATTATGACCCATACCATGACAATTATGACAATAAAAGTCCTTAACATGATTAAATAACTTATTAGTACAATCTTTTTTCATATGACCTATTTTATTACATAAAAAGCACTTACCTCTAAATTCATGTATGGTTGTCTTGGGAGTTTCTACTTGTTTTGGTTCATCCAAGATTTTGGCTTCATTGATTTGCTCAATTTCTTTAGGTTTTTCAGAAGATTGATTGGATTCAATCTTATCATCAAATTTGTCTTTTTCTTTCAGATCTAATATATTCTTAGGTTTCTTTGTAGACATGATAATCAAATAACCAAGACTAGTCTTGTCATAAGAAGTTCTCTATATGGACATAGAATCATCAAGCTTGTCTCTACTAGAATAAAGTTTCTCAAGCTATTGTTTGCACTATGTCAATTCACCTTTCACAATAGTATTGTACTTATGGATTTCTTCATGATCTTCTTTCAATGTTTCAAACTCGAATTTTTTTTTTGCTGAACTTGCTCTTAAATCTATATTTTTAGTTTTCAAATTGGATTAAACTTTTCTAGGACCATTTCTCAAATTCAACTTTAGATTTGTAATTTTCAACTCATGCTTCAAGATCTTGTACTCTATATTCAACTTTGAATAGTCATCAATTAGTAGTTCCATATTTAGTAGATTCAGGCATTGATTTTAGATGATCAATCTTTTCTTTCAACTGACCAATGCATACTTTGGAGTCTTTATATCTGTCCTTCATCTTATCAATTTCTTCAATAAGGAGATCAATTTGTTCAAGAGCTTCTTCGAGGTTTTTCATCAACATTTCCATATCTACAAGGATCTTACTTAAACTATTAAGCCTCTTCAAAGTAAATGAACTCTAATACCAATTGTTAGAAATAGGGATTGCTTGAGAGGGGGGTTGAATCAGTAATCTACAAACTCTAGTCACCAATTGGATATTATTACTTACTTTAAACCATGCATAACAAAGAAATATGTTGAATAGTAATAGTAACAATTTAGAAAGATAACTCATGATGCCATATTTTGTTAACTAGGGAAACCCTGGCCAAGGGAAAACCCCAATGGGGATGATACCCACTAGATAATACACTAATATATAAGTTTCTTGTTAGAGGATGGACCCTATTAGGAGTGAATGAGAAAATTCAGTATAACCAATCCTTGTTAGGAGACTTTGAATCCCCATTAGGAGATTCCAACCCTTTTAGGAGTTGTAGAATAATGTATACAAGATGAGCCCACTACCCAAACATGCAATTTTAACTACAAGAAGAACTCACTACTCAAACAAGTAATCTACTATCATTTTCCTTCCTTCACTAATCTTTGATCGTCAACTCAATCTTGGATCACTAGATAGTTCATACAAAACTTCACATGTATCACTTTCACAAAAGTTCACTCACTTCACAATAACATAAACTCACAAGTTCACACACTTGATATAGCAAGATTAGACACTTATTATCACAAGAAGTCCTTTGCATAAATACCATGCCTTTACATAAAATAATGTTGGGTCAACTAAGACCAAATTTCACTTTTTTGAGTTACATTAAACATCTCAAATGCCGACCCTAATTGGACAAGTAATTATTTTGTAAACAAAACAATTCTTTCCTTTGATTTTGTTATCATATTTCATCAAAAAAAGATTAACTATGTTCCATATAGTTTGTACAAACTTTTGAGGTTATACATGTCATCACCAACATGTATATCTCCATGTAACTTCATTTGTCATAATATGACGCTCGTAGCATGTTATAAGTAAAACAATACACTATTGTAAACCAAATTTTATACTTAGACAATTTTTTGATAGCCAAATACTAAGTATCTTTATTTCTAAGTTTTCCTATCAACAAGTAAATCATGTGTTTCCATTAATGACAAAAATTGCATATCACAATTAGCCAATTGTCAACATTTCCATTTACCTAATTTTGACATCATCATGTCTTCAACTTGCTTCTCCTTATTTGCATTCTTAGTTTCATATCTAAGAGATTTGAATTTTTCCATTCCAACTCCTCTTTCAATTTCCTTTATTTTTTCTTGAAATGTAGGTGGAGGCTTATTGAAAATAATTTCCTCAACATCCTCCTCACCTAACTTCAATTTCTTTTTAAATCTTGATGCTCTTCTTGTGAATACAATAATAGATGACTTAGTAGGTTTGATTATGATATCTGACCCTTCTTCCTTATAGGTTGTTCTTCTTTAGACTTTATTTCTTCTACTTCATCATCTGCTTCATCTTCTTCCACATCATCTCCTTTTCCTTTAATCAATAGGAGAGTAGAACTTGCTTGCCTCAACTTTTCTATCCTCTTCTTTCCTTTACGGATTGCTTGATTTCAAGTTCTATTCTAGTTTTGGCTTCATTATAATTACCAAAATATGTGGTATTGGGATCCACAAGTTCATTGAATAGTGCCTCAATGATATCCTTGGTGTCATAAATGTTAATCGCATAGCTTAGAGGCTTAATCCACACCACTCTAGGTTTGACTACTTGAATGTGCACTATGTCACAGTCTACCATAAAATAAACATCATCCTTGTAATCTTCTACAAGTTTCTTTGGAATTCTATAGCTACTATTCATCTTTTCCTTGAATTAATCAAAATAGTTTTCCATGACACTAGCAAAGTTCTCACCCATCTTTGCTATATATTCATTAATCTGATATAACACTAGTACATCTTTTCTCCATATGACTGAACCTTTAGAAGAGAAAAAAATTTGCACATAGAAGAATAAACAAGTCAAGAGTGGACCAAACTTACACAGATTGTTCTTTGAATTATTGATGCTCTCCATTTTCTTTTTGAATTGATTTAGCAAGGTCAAAGGACATGTTGTTCTTCACTACCTTGAGAGCTAGATCAACTGCCTCACATGACACACTGTTGAGATGACTAGAGTTGTAGATCTTATGAGCTATCACATGAATTCAAAACTTTTAGTCACATTATTGATCTTTATTCCTCTTCCATCCCACTTGGAAAGAGTATTTCTTTCCAATTCTACCTGACTTAGGGTTTTGGTAGTCTTTGCTTTGTTCAACATCAAAAGCCTTGTTATTGTGTGAATCATTTTCTTTGTGATTTGAATGGATGATCCAACCATAACTACTCATTTTGTACATGAATAAGAATAAACCTTATCCCTTTTAGCTAAAAGTCTTGGGGCATATGCAAAATGTGTGTTAAACCCTTCATCTCCAAATGTTGATGTATGGGTTTCAACACATCATTAACACATAACTTTTCTAGAGTCTCATCCATCTCTAGGATTCCAATTTCTTATATCAAACAACAAAAAATGTGAATGAATATCATTAAAAAGTAATACCTTGGGTGGAATTTGAGATTTAGCTCTAGTTGGGTTAAAGGTTATTGCAATTTCCAGACTTGATTTGAAGTCTAACACCTTCCAATTAACTCCTTGAACCAACATCTTGGATCCTTTCCTAGCTTTACTGTTGGAAGACACCATGCTCAGTAGGTTTTATGAAAAAATGAAAATCTTCAACAACAAACACATAGATCACTTGGAAGCATAGAAATCTCCCTTTGCAAATAGCTCTTCAAAAATTCATAATGATAAATAAATTTGATTTCCTTCTTTTTAACAAATTTTCTCTTTTCAATCACCATGAATGCTTGGTACAATTTCTCATTTGGTGACACACTATCTACCACTTGGTTCAACCTTAATGATCGATAGAGTCATTCATAGCTCAATATCCACACAATGTTTTAGTAAATCAAAACCTTGCTTTGCAGGGTCTTGCAACCTGACCTAGCTCGGTAAGGTCTTTAATTTTTGCAATCACTCAGTGATCCCTTGAATCTTGAATGTTCATATGGATCTTTCCTTCTAGCTAGCTAGAACTAATGTAAGATGTCTATTTCAAAGTCTTAGTTCCAATTATTCATGTGGGAATTCAAGTTGAAATGCTTGAGCCACCCAATTCTTGCATGACTTGTGCTTCATGAATTGGACTTGCATTCTCAAAAGATTTTGGAATCCATTGCCACCTCATTTTCTTTCTAATATTTTCAGCTTTAGCTTTCTTTTCATCTTCAATCCTTCTAGCATTCATACAATTCTTGGCAATATGTCCAAGTTCTATACAAATAAAACATCTTCTAGTGGTGTCTCTTGTCTTCATGTGATATTTCACACAATTTTCTCCATTGTGCCCAAATTATCCATATTAGTGGCATCTACACCATGTGTTGTATTTCTAATTGAATGTAACTTTCACAATTTGTTCTACTAGGTTCAATATCTTGGTTTTGTATTCAAAAGATTTGTGTCCATGTTTCTTGCACTTATGACATTTACCTTCAAATTTAGGTTTCTCTTTGCATTCACTTGCTCTATGACCATGCTTATTATAATTGTAACACTTTCCATTGAATTTTTCTTTACCATTACTCAAACATTTCTTTTATGTATGACCTAACTTACCACACTAATTGTAAGTAGGCCTTTGATTCTTTTGAGCTTCTTGTTTGGATGATTTACCCTCTTCTGCATATCCTATTCCTACTTTTTCTATTTGTCTATATTGACTTTTCTCATTCAACTAATTCATGTCTACTTGAGATTTCAACATTCTCTCATTGGTTTGCTTTTCAGTGTTTAGATCATTTTTCAAGTTTCCATTCTCTAATCTTAGATTCATGATTTCTTCATTTACATTAGTAAGTTGATCAATGAAGTCTATTTGCTGAAGAAATAGATATTGAATTTCATTGTTCTTTTCTTCTATCACTTCTATGGCTTTGTCTTTTTCTTCCATGACTTCACATAATCTTACTAAGTACATTTCTTGTTCTCTTTTAGCTTTATAATTTCTTCTCAAAGATTGGAATTCTTTTCTAATAGATCTTTGATTGCATCATTTGCTTCACCTGAATTTCTTTTTGAATAGATGTCTTCAATTATTTCTTCAGTGTAGAGATTTCCATTTATTTGTATTGTAAGATCTTTTCTTCTTTTTAATGATTGAGAGAGTTGCTCCTTTTCTTTCTTTAGTTTCTTAATAGCCAATTCCAAATCCATCTTTTCATTATTAAAATCCTTGTCTATCATGTATACCTCCATTACCTCTAATCTTTTCTCAAGTTGTTAAACTTCTCTCAGAACAAAAATAACTCTATTACCAATTGTTGGAAATATGAGGTAGGAAAGGTTACTGAGAGGGGGGGGGGGGGGGGGGGGATGAATTAGGAACCAATAAAAACTTCAAATTATTTCACTAATTAATCCTTCATATATATTATGATCTAATTGCATGCATGAAAGATTGAAAGTAGTAAAACATTCATAACATATTGACATAGGATATGGTGACCCAAAGACCTTCCAAATAGAAAGTAAAACTAGGGTGGGGATGATACCCACAAAATTTAGTACTTCAGTATAAAGTTGGTTGGTTAAGGCTTACAATTGATCACTTATGATGATCTACCATGTTAGGAGCAATAAGGACTACTAGGTCCACCTTATTAAAGGATTGAAAAAACATACAATGAAGTATGCACTTGGTAAATAGATTTGTAAAAGTCTGTTAAGTCTACCCTATTAAAGGATTTAACTGATACACCTATTAGGATGAACCAGTGGCTAATCTCTGATCTACAACTTTGATTTTCTAGTTGAGATTCCTTTGAAATGTAATGATCACCTTTCTATGATAGATAAATCTTTTTTGTTCCTTATACTGCTTGTAGCCTTTTCACTTCACACTTTTTCTCTTTATATTAGCATCATTACTTCTCATATATATATATATATATATATATATATATATATATATATATATATATATATATATATATATATATATATATATATATATATATATATATATATATATATATATATATATATATATATATATATATATATATATATATATATATATATATATAGTTTGGATATGATACAATATATTACATATATACCAATCCAAAACATAATTCATCAAAGTCGGCTATAACATAGATTTCCAATAAAGATCACAAAGTTAGCTCAATTGCTAGCACTCAGGTTCTGCAAACAAACTTGGTGAGGTTCTAATACTTGGAAGCCATTTTCAACACTTGGTATCATCATGCACTCAATAGATATACAAGCTTAGCTAATACTAATCACTTCTAGGTAGTCTAAACTCAGTTAGCACTGGTGACTTAGTGAACTCTATGAAACTCAGCATATAAACTAAATCACTTGGTTGACAATACATGGCCTAGTCAACACTAACACTATGAGCTTGGTATAAAATGAATCACTTGGTTGACCCTCCTTGGCTTAGTCAACACTAGATTCACATCACTAACAATGTGAGCTTGGTAGACACTGGAGACCATGGTTGATACTGTGCAACTCGATTAATACTACGAAGATTAGTTTGCACTATCACTTATCAACTTGGTAGATACTACTCAGCATGAACTGAATACTAATTCTAGAACTTCGTAGCAACTATAGAACTTGGTAGAACCTAGATTACTTAGTTAACACAGCAAACTATAAGATAAGTTTGGTAGTTGTTTAACCAATTTACTAAGTGTGAGTCACTAATAAACAAAATTTGACCATAATGTCAATAGTTGGCATGTATAGGAGATATGTTGCCTTGTAGACATGATACACCCGATCTTTCTCCACTATTCCAATCATCTTTAATGTTTATAGTGTTTGTCTCTCCTGACTTTGTTGTTAACCCAAAAATGCTTTTACATAGAAACCCATCTTGTTGTTATACAACTTCCTCTTTATTTTGTACTATCAAAAACATTCTATACTTAGGAACAAATCTACTCCTACACTATTCCAAAAATGTGTCTTGTTGCTCCTATGATAGATCAAGCATAACTCTGACTAGTGTGTGAGTTCTTATCTTTTTCTCCTCTACTTCTGCCTACAGCCATCTCCTTCTAGTCTATCAAATAAGTATTTGGGTATCCTTTTCTCAATTTCACTAGGATATAACTTATGATTAGAAATCATATCTACCATAGCCTCCTCAATCTTAGTGTGATTAGCATTTTCTACTAATGCATACTTTACAAATCTAAAGTTAGACAATAATATAGATCTTCTTAGATCTACACTTTCATCTTCTAGAGATTTATATTTTCTTATGGGTGGTCCTCTGACCATTCTCCTTCTTCTAGTTTTGGGGGCATTGGGCTTGGTAGTCTTTACTACTTTCTTCTTTGCAATTTGTTTGGTACTAGCAACTACCCTAGTCCTTGGCTTGTTTGGTGGTGGAGGAGGGATGTGTACCACTATCAACTTCTTCTTTGTACCTTTAGTTCTTGTTGGGTGGAATGAAAACAACTAGGTCTTTTCCCTTGTCACCTTCTTCTTCTTTCTCTTCCTCATCACCACTATCATTTTCTTCATCTTCACCAAGACCTTGTATCAATTGTAATGGTTTTTTTCCCTTGCCTAGGGTACCCCATTTAGCTTCAAGATCTTCAATCATTTTCTTCCTTTTCTTCTCCTTGGAAGCTATCTTGATATTCACATTAATTCTTGCTTTGGATTCTTCATATTTACCAAAAGGTTTGGCCTCAACATCTATCTCTTCTTTCAATAGTGCATCAATGTTTTCACTCTCTACATTACTATCTATTTCATAATCAAAACTTTGTAACCAAGCCTTCCGTGGCTTCACTTTCTATAAAAAAGTGTTGTTTGTATCCATAAGAAAACATTTGTCACTATAATATTTTTTGACCAACTCTTCCGGTATCCTCATCCTCCTTGTTATCCTTTTCTTGAATTCATAAAATAAGCATCCATTACATTCTCAAAATTTTCTCCTAATTGAGTAATATAATCATTTATCTATCGTATAACTAGTTTTTCTTGCTCCCTTGCAACATCACCAATACTAGGAAAATACTTATTTATATGAAAGAAAATACACATAATGAGGGAACCAAACTTACACATTGAATTCTTCACTTTTCTTATGGATGTAAAATTCTCTGCAAGTTGTAGTCTCCATAGCTCAGAAAGATCATACTCATGATCTTTCAATACTATATTCTATGCTTGATCCATAGCCATACAACACACATTGTTCAATCTACTTGATTGATAGAATTTGTGAGCTATAACCCTCACTTCAAATTCAATTAGTGGATTAGAGATGTTTGTAATGGACGGACCACATCCATTACACTCAGCCCCTATCTTTGTCTCTATTTCTTCATGGCTCAAGTTTTGCATGGTTTCCTTCCTGTCTAGAGTTTGATATTTTGTAACCTTATGAATTATTTTCTTTGTTATCTCCACTAGTCCATTGTGTAACCATTACTTCATGTCATAGACTCTGCTCAAAACAACTTTAATCCATTTGATCTTGAAATTCTTTGACAATTCTAGGTAACAACTTAACCCTTTCCTCTCAATAATTTGAAATTCATCATTCAAGATTCCTTTATTGCATATCTTATCATAAGCTTCTCTTGTTTCATAATCTACTACTTCTCCAATTTTACATATATAACAATTTTTTACTTCATGGATTATAATGACTTTAGGTGGTATCAAGGATAGCAAATCCATTTACTCTCCTTTCATAGTTATCTCTAAAATAGCACAAAATTTTGGTGGAGAACAAGCGTCACTCTTCACTAGTTGGATTACTAACCTCTTGTCTCATTCTAGCAATTGATAAAGCTACCATGTTCGTAGTTAGGGTTTGAAGTTCTTTCTTCTTTGGATACTTGGCATAGTTCATATCTTCACTTTTTAAAGCTTATTTATCCAAATTTCTCTTGAAAACTTTGCTAATTGCTAAAAACCACCAAACCACTATGTGATTTCAAAAATTTAAATGCAAGGTATGTAATAATGTCTTTGAAATTTTTTTTATACCTTCTTTTGGTCAATTTAGGGTCTCCATTAATGTTGTGTACTTTAGGTGAGTGGAAGCCAACTATCTTGGTTGATGTTGATGCCATTAAACTAGGTCTTTGTATTACATCTCAATCTCTTCCATATTATTTGGTCTCTATCATTCCTCTCCTAAAGTGCTCGATCTATGTTACAATGCTTAGTCAACATACATAATTTTTACTAACACTCGAAAACCTTTCACAAATTTGTTCTTATGCATCTCCATATATGCATATATAAACTTTTGGCATATTTTCACGTAAGGAGCAATTGTATGATATATCAATTAAGTATACAGTTCCATACATACCTCTCTTACTTAGGTTTAGATGACATGACCACCTTCTCCATTGGATTGGGTGATCTCAGCTCCATTAGCTCCACTATAAATCCATATTTTTTTTTCCTTTTCCATTTACAGTTCATTTCATTCCTAATTTTCTCAATGTCCACTTTTCCTTTTTCTTTTCATTTTGTCCAATTTGTTGAATGTACTTGATTTTTTCAATTCTTTCTTTGATGTCTAAACTTGAGACATTTGGAACTATATAGGATGAAATATGAATGTCTAGGGTATAAATTAATGCACATTAAAGATACCCTAAACCCACATTTTATAGATACATTTGAATTCTTATAATATGGGATGTAAATGTAAGGGACTAATATTGAAATGAAGAAATAAAAGGTACTTACCTCTGAAAAAGAATCGATTAAAAAACTTGTTAGATGATCTAAAAAATAATTGATTTTTGCAATCCTAAACCAAAACTGCAAGATCTACAAAACCCATAAATATTTTTTCTTTTCTGAGGGTAGGTCAACCTTGACCTAGATAGTGGGACACAATTGTACCCCAAAAAGTTGACCTTGATTTGCACAACTTTGAAGAAATTTTTTTTTGTGGATCTAGCAAGTTTGACGAAAAGGATATCCAAACCTACACTTTAATTTGTTGTTCCACACCTATACTGTCAAGAAAAAAGATTTTGTTTTTTGGATGGGGGTTTGCCTTAGTCAAACCCTAGTTTGGAATCAACCTTGAAATTGAATTGAAATTGCAATATGTTTAAACAAAGTAAATGGAACTATTAATCCACTAGTATGGATGCTCCAAATGAATGTAAAATAGGATGTATGATGTATCAAATCAGTGACATTTGATCTTCAACACCAATCATGAATGGATCGTGGGTTAGGAAGAGGCTTGAATGGATATGGATGAATGTTCAACAAGAGGGCTCCATAGAGCTTGAATCCTTGAATAGCTACTAATGAATCTACTTAATGAATTAATTCTTGAATGCATGATAATGGATCATCCGATATAATATTTCTTCAAAGCATTATACTAAGTGGATGCATCAGATAATGGTTGGAGAAAATGAGAGAGGAAGGCTTCCTCATAAAGAGATCTAAGGCACAAACTTATAGAGAAGGCCAACATAGGAGAATTAAATAAAAATTAACATTAACCCTATAAATGGACCTATATTAAATCTAATTTAAGAGTTTACCATTTTAAAGACCAAAATAATCAACCCAGAAGCTAGGAAAATAACTCTTTTTGAAACCCAACATCATGAAATCATGGAACTTTGAAATTTAGACCTGTGGTTAGGGATGAGATTGATCCTATCCTAGGTCAAGGTCAAGGTCATCCTTGACCTAGGTTAGTGTTTTTAGGTTGATCTTGACCTAAAAGGTCATCCTTGACTCTAAGGTCATCCTTGAGCCAAAAGTTAGGAATCTCATGGTTTCAATTTAGAATGCCAAAAAAGTGTAGAAAGAAAGTGGAAAAGGGGGAAAAATAGAGAAAAAATTCAAATCCAAGTCAAATACCCATTCAAGGCACTTGACATGACCCCAAATTACTTACTTAGAGGGCTAAAAACTCTTAACATGAAAGTGTCTCCATTTTAAGATGATCCATTTAGCCACCACTCTCGCAAGAGTATGGACTCGATGCAAAATCTTGTTAAAGTATATCATAGATAATTTTATTAAAATCAAATGGACAAAGAGATCCTCAAGTCTCTAGGGACTCAAGTCATCATCAACTCCAAGATTACAATAAGAGAGACATCATACAAAAAAATGAGAAAAGGAGAGAGAGGGGTGGCTAGCTCAACTAGTAAGATGTGTGTATCTCACTGTGAACCACAAAAAGGATAGGATGGCCCACCAAGAAAGCACTTGATAGTCACCCCGTAAAGTTATGTGCCTTCTATTTGCTTTGTGCATGCATGTAGTGCATCTTCTAATAGCTTTTATAAAGTATTGTCTTTAAGTCAATTGTAATTTTGGACTTGGTTTCCTCATAATTTCCAAATGAGGTAGCACTCTTGTCTATATCCTCTACCAATAGTGTTGTGATGGCTAGAGATTCCTTATCCACACTAATTTCATAAGGTAATGGCTTGAGCCATCTAATCCTAGTTATGGTTGCCTGCACATATGTAAAATTAGCATCAACTAAGAAGAAAACATCATTATAATGTTTCTCCACTAGTGACACTGGAATCTTTAGTATTTTCTTCATAGACTTCTTTAAATCTTCAAAGTAGCTTGTCATCATTGTTTCAAAATTGTCTCCAAGCTACTTGATTAGATCTACAATCTATGACCTCACTGGCATCTTGGCCTTCCACACTATTTTCAACCAAATGCTGGAAAAATATTTTGCCCATAGAAGAATATGTAGATAAGTAGTGAACCAAATTTACATTGTGCACTCTTTGTCTTTCTTATGGCCTCCAAGTTTTTTGATAACTGTTGAAGTTATAACTTAGCAAGGTCATAAGTGTGGTCTTTCTTCACTATCTTGTAACCTTAATCCATATCCATGCATGATACATTGTTCAATCTTCTCAATTGAAAGAACTTGTGAGAAATCACTCTCATTGCAAAGTCAATTAGGGGATCTAAAATTGTGTTAATGGACATCCCTCTCTTATTCCATACTACCCCAATATTTTTCTCAATTACCTCCTTTGCATCACTCTGCATAGTTTTAGGTCTATCTAGGGTTGGATACTCTGACACTCAATTGATGATCCTTTTAGTGATCTTAATAGGTCCATTCTTCAATCAAGTGAAATTATTATGAATATAGCTTAAGACAATGTGTATCCAATCATTCTTAAAACCTTGAGGAAAATCTAGGGCATCATTTAACCCTTTCCATTCAACAATCTTGTACTCTTCCCTCAAAACTCCATTATCACATAATTTTCTATATGCATCTCTTATTTCCATATCTCCTACATCTCCAATCTTTCTAGTGTAGCAACATCTAACATCTTGTATCATTAAAACCTTTGGTGGTATCATCAATAGCACACTGTAATACCCCAAAATTGGCTCACTGCCATATCAACCAATTCTGGTCTATTTCTGATCAATCCTAAAGTCCTATTCCATTAGGCAAATTCTTATTCAACTACTCGCTACTTGACTTAACTATTAGATGCAGAAAACCCTAATCTGCATTCATCATGCTTATTATTTAATTCCTATAGTATTTACTCATATTAGTCACATTAAACCTATTGATTAATATTTAATTTAATTACTAAGTATTTATACTTTAATTAAATTAAATTATATCTTAAGGCTAATGTACTATGGAATTAAATTTATTTAATTTAATAAATACACATATTTTGATTAATTAAATGTAATTATTTAATTAAATGGGAAAGGCATTTCTAAGCAATTAAATAAAATTATTTAATTAAATGGAGTACTTACTTCTAATTAATTAAACAAAGTTATTTAATTAAATGGGAAGCCATTTCTAATTAATTAAATGAAGTTATTTAATTAAATAAGAAAAGTGTCTCTAATTAATTAAAAGATTATTTAATTAAATAGAAAAGGTAATTATGAGAGCATATCTCATTTTATTAAATTAAATATTTCACCAAAATCTCTCTTCAGTTCAAAAAAGGAAATTTCCAGTTCACTATTGATAAAAAATGAGTTAAATCGGTTAACTCCTTTTTCTACTCAAATTAAATCAGTTAACTCCCTTTCATTTGGGAATCTTCCTTTATGACTAAACTTCACCTTTAATCCTGACTGTTGATTGAAATCAATCTCAACCGTTGATGGATTCTAGGAAAGTCTATTTAAGAGACCCTCATCTCTTCATTTTGGAGGGGGTTGAATGAGAATTTGCATTGAATTGCTATTGGATTGTGCATTCATTTGAGCTCCCTACTTTCATATTCATTTTCTAGATTTAATATGCATACATTTAGTATAATTTCTTTTACATGTTCTTAGATTAAACGTGCATTTCTCATTCTAGATTAATCTGCATTCTCATATAGATTAGTTGCATTTTCTTTCAAATCCTTCATTCTTACAGGGTCTGGTTGCTTAAACACCTCGAATTTGAGGATATTTGATAAGAAATTCCCTTTAGATAGAAGGCAACAGGTCGCTTTGCCAGCTAATTTTTGGATGAACAATCCAATGTTCATTCTTGGATGAATCTGCATACAATGACCGTGTTGAAGTGTGTGTGTTAGCAGAGGCCACATATTCATGTATACATTTTTGGCACCCACTCCTTGCTTGCAAACTCCTTTGTGCTGGTTACTACTGGCCTAAAATGGAGCAAAAAGCTATTAAGTATGCTAGGTCCTGCAAGCAGTGTCAGCTAGACGAGAATCTCATTCATGCTCCAGCCAAAGAGCTGATTCCATCTACTACAACATGGCCATTTCAACAATGGGCCTTCGACTTGGTGGGGTAGATTCACCCAACCTCTTCCAATGGACATAAGTTCGTTATCATGGCTACAGATTATTTCACGAAATAGGTAGAGGCAGTCCCTCTCACAATTGTTGATGGCAAAACTGCAATGCTTTTTATCACAAACTATATCATCTGTAGATATGGTATACCATCCTCAATCATTACTGACAATGGAGGACAGTTCAAGAATAAAGACCTCAAGGAACTGTGCAAGAAATTCAAGATCACACAACATTGGTCTTCCATTTATTACCCCCAGGGTAATGGCGAAGTTGAGGCATCCAATAAGGCGATCCTCAAAATTCTTCATCGCACAGTCAGTAAGTTAGGAAGAGACTAGCATCTCCAGATCAATCTAGCCCTATGGGCATATAGGACAAGCATTAGAACTCCAACAAGTATGATTCCATTTGCGTTGGTGTATGGGGTGGATGATGTGCTTCCAATAGAAGTTGAGATTCCTACCTTGAGAATCTCCATGAAAGGCCTTATCACTAATGATGACTACATGATAGCTCGGCTTCAAGAGCTTGTGTTACTAGATGAACGATGACAAGTGGCATGCGATCATCTACGAGCATATAAACAAAGAATGGCACGAAGATACAATAGGAGAATTAGGCCATGTGACTTCCAGCTGGGTGATCTCGTCCTGAGAGAGAACCCTAAGAATCAACAACAACGAATGCAAAAGGGAAAGTTTGAACCAAACTGGTTAGGTCCATACAGCATTACTGTAGTATATGGATCTGGCACTTATCAACTTTCCATAACCAAAGAAGAAGTGCTTAAAGAGCCTATCAACACTCTCCACCTGAAGCGGTTTTACAATTGATTTAATCTCAGCAAGCTCTTTGTACATATCTATATGTCTTGAAAAAAATCTAAAAATCAGAAAAAGTCCTGAAAAAAATTGTTACCCTAGTGAAAACCTAGCAAATAGGTGCCTTGGTAACACCAAAAAAAAGAAAAAAAAGAATCTTGCCAAGAAGGTGAAAACCTAGTAAACAGGCGCCTCTTGTTCCCAATGCTCCATTTTGTAGTGCATCTTCTGGCTATTCTATATAGTCACTTTCATGGTTTCGCTTTCCTGCTTCCTACTCATGTATCCATGGATTGAGTCTTGTCACAGCTCGGGGGCATTCCCCCTTAATGTCACTATTTTCGAGATTCTCATAGAATCTCCTTCGTGACAGTCACCAGTCATTCTGACTATGTCTGCCTACTGTCGCTAGTGTCACTCTTTTTAAGATTCTCCTCATAGAATCTCCTTCGCGATAGTCACCAGTCGTTCTGACTGCATCTGCCTACTATCGCTAGTGTCACTCTTTTCGAGATTCTCCTCATAGAATCTCCTTCATGACAATCACCAATGGTCCTTACTACATCTGCCTACTGTCGCTAGTGTCACTCTTTTTAAAATTCTCCTTGTAAAATCTCTTTCGCAACAGTCACCAGTTGTTTTAGCTGTGTTTGTCTACTGTTGCTAAGTCATGTCTCTAGATTCCTTTATGGAAAATCTCTTGTGTCAGTCACCAATTGTCCTGGCTGTGTCTATCTACTATCGCTCAGTTCGTCTTAGGTTCTTCATCGTGAAGATTCCTCTTTGACCTTAGTCACTAGTCATTCTAACTATGTCTACCTATTGTCATCACCCTACTGATGAGATTTCTTTCAAACTTGTTCTGGACATTGACACTTGACATCAATCCCAAAAACATTGAACTCAAAAACAAATGATATACTTGTTTGGATATGCTGAGCTTTTCTTTTGTTTGCTTTGTTTTTGCTTTATCATATCTCCTCGAGCAACTTTATGATGTCATCTTCGACTAGAGAAGTAATGACTCAGGGCATGATCTTTTCTTTTCTTTCTATTTGCAGTTTAGTTCCAATAAGTTGATATATTCCTATGAGAGGGGTGTCTACTATAAGAGCCTCTATCTCATATTGGATGGCCGTGTGTACCTCGACTCTTTTTATATAGATACATCAATGACATTGGTTCTTCTCCTTGTTTGTTAGAGTAAACTCTTCATGCTACAATAAATACTGATACTCATCCTACTAAGTGAACGTACGGGTCACTACGAGTATATCTAGCACACTTCTATCTTAGGTTATGAATGCAAGGGTCATTGTAAACAAAATGAATACTGAATACTTAGCATAAAAGGGATCTCTCGTGTGTTTGGTATGTCTGTCATGCAAGCAACATTCAGGTCATCCTAGCATTTATGCTATGATGCTTATGTTAACTTGCTACATTAAAAGGGACAAATGTTCTGGTCATTCTGGCTTCTTGTGCCTCGAATGCTTACATTTAATCCTGAAAAACTAATAACGTATGTTATATTCATATTTCCATGATTGCAATGTCAGTGGGAATTGTATAATATACCAGCTTTATTTTATATCCAGTGATGATAAATCGTCGAGACTTGGTAACCAAACCTAGGGTTGCATTTAACATAGTCTTGCATTACATACTTCATTTGCATAATAGTGCAATTCGATGGTCATTTTGTTCATACACCACATGCATCAGATTCTTACATGGCTGCACAAGTGTTTGGTTCGTCGATTCACACTCCTCAATGGAACACCTGTGACTGCCAAGAAAAATCATGCAACACTACATGAGATGTCAGTTCATACATATGCATTCTATCTAAGTACAACATACATCTCATGAACATCAAAGTAAAACAAAATAGACAATGACATGTACACAAAAAATTGGCTCAAAATATCATATATATATATATATATATCAAAAGAATGGGTCAATACAAAAATGGGTGCTACTCAAGTGCAATCGATTAAAAATGATACATGTGGTGCTAGCACACCAATCAATACATAGCTAGGGATCAAAATCAAAGATCACATACAGAGTGTCTAACTCTGTCCCGAACCCTTGCCTCCAAGAGGAGCAGGGGCAGCAAGTGGCGGAGGCGGTGTTGGCATATCTGGCCTGACAGGATGTCGTACACCTCCAGACTCTCGCGCATACTGAGAGAATCGTTGAACCTGCAATGTCTCATCTAGTACCATGCTGGTAGATGCAGCATAATAATAAGCTGCTCACACTGACTAAAACTAGATCTCATCCTGTGCTAGCTCCAGCCTCCACTCTGCAGTCTCCACGTGCTCCCTCTAACGATCTGTCTCTTGCTGTCTCTCCACTAGTTGCGCATCCCAGACTGCTACTGCAATCTACAACTCTCCCAACTGTCGGGAGGCCACATGAACCCACTCCTGATACCTCCATACCGCGTCCTGCACCCCACCTATTGGCTGATCCGGCATATCCTCATCTAACATCTCAAGTGCCTACTACTGTGGTGGTGCCTGCGGCTGTGGTGGCACCTACTGCTATGGAGGCTCCTGCTAAGGGGTCTCCTCCTCTATCCTCTGCCTATGGTGTCGGCTCTGTCCACTCCCACTACCCTCAGCACTTGGGTTGATCCCATCTAATGTGGGGGAATCTACATCTGCTGAACTTGGTGCCAGATAGACTCGTGACTGCTACTGTGGCTGAACTTGGGGCTGTGGCTATGCCTACTACTGTTGGGGTGCCTGTCTCTCTATCTACACTACCTACCCTGCCATCCCCACTAGATCTGTAAATCATGGGAATGGATGGCTAATCAAAAATGCCTGATATGCAGGCATCATCCCAGCATCTGCTATCATCGGTAGGTAGTCCCACTAAACTGTAGCTAGGCTACGGATGTCTACCATGGATCACCCTGGATCCATCTATGCTAGCCACCCCCGCTCAATATCCTTCTGCAACCTGGCATTAGCGTATAACTCAGGTGAAATATCCTGTGGTCAGCCATACTACCGCCACACTCGAGAGATCACAAATCTCTCCATAACAGATGTCGTCCTGCCCACCAGTGGTCAAGAACTGAACATCCATGGTAACTCTCTAGGAGCATCATCCCAGTCCTCTATCTCTCACCAAGGTCGCCATACAATAGACACCAGGTCATCAAGACGTATCCTCCACTACTTCTTCTTACCTAGGTGGACCTGGGTAATATGCCCTTGATATGTGCATATGTAGGGCTCCATGGGCTCTCGGGCATCCTCAAAAATTGGCCTACATATGGGAAGATGCTCCCATGCCCAAATCTGCAAAACATATACCCTCGCTACCATGGTCTTCTTCTCATGGAAGATGACCTCATGCATCTCATGGAAAAGCAGGGCCAACATGCACTGACCCCACCCGAAGATCTCTTGTACCTCCAGCATGGCACCCCATCCACACTCCAACCCATGTTGTCCTCTGTTAGGACATAAGAAATAGCTCAGAAATATACCCAGCATGGATGCCAGCCTATGTGTGGGTCCATAGGTATGCATTAGCTTATCCCAGCTAATGGCCCTGCCTCTCAGTAACTCTCTCCCGAACATAATAGATAATGCCTCTGTCCCTACTCGGGGCACTGTATCATAAATAACCCAGGTACCGTGAAAAGGAATCCTCAGAATCCTCTAGATATCCTCTGGAGTGATGGTCATCTTGTCCATCGGCAAGTGGAAGGTGTTCATCTCCGAATGGAAACTCTCCACCAAAGCTATGAGTAAGTCGTGATTCACCATCATAGCTAGAATCTGGCATAGGGAAGATAGCCCCAATCGAGCAATGTGCGCCCAATCTACATCATCAAGACTCTGCAATAGCTCTCCATATGTTGGATATTGTGATCTGAATGACACATCTCCAAAGACCTCCTACATGCACAAACAAAAAATGACAAACAAACGATCCATATCAAGTCAAAACAAAGCATAAAAAAAAACTAAAATGCAATTTTGGAGTGCGAAAATAAATTTTTTAAGCATAACTATCACGGGATTTAGAGCAAAATTTGTAAAATCTCACACGAAGCTTTAAAATTTTGTGCAAAATCATTATTTCTTCACGTGAAGATTCTTGTATTCGCACGAAGAAAGATCTGCTCACGCGAAAAAATACCCACTCACATGAAAAAAGAGATGTCTGCGCGAGAAAAGACATTCTCACGTGAGACATGAATCACCTCGTACAAAGAAACTCAATCTTCGCGTGAAACCAAATTCGTCTCGCGCAAAGATCCTCAAGCTGCACATGAAGAAATAGCGTGACCTATTTCTTCGCTCAAAGAAAGAAGATCTTTGTGCGAGAAGAGATTCATCTCACGCGAAGATTGAATTGACAATCCTAAAATATGCTAAAATGTGCAATAAATGACCTCGAAATGTGTGAAAACAAAAGTATGAAGATGGAAAATCAATGACTCACCGATGGTCTGTAGTCTACTAGCTGGCTGTGTCGTTTGGAGTGCTCAAAATGATGATATCTCACGTTCACTACCATGTCTCTATCAGAGCTCAAAATCACTACAAGAAAAAAGCACAAATGAATTGAAAATGACCCTTGGAGCCCTTATATAGCTGTTGACCCAAATTTTTCAAAGTCTCAAATTTGCATGAAAATCATACCCCTGGCTAATTGGACTGTTCTAGATCTATTTTCAGGATCAAATTCAAAATCTGACACACCTAAGAGCCTCAAAAATGCGTTTTAAAATTTTGAGGATCGACGCAATTGAACGCTTGTGTAGCCAAAATCTTTCTGATACTTTGCAATTCTTGGAATCTTTTCAACTCAAACTTGGTCTTTTGGATCTCGAAATCACTTTGGATCAACTATTACATTTCTTCAGATCACTCTGATCTCTCCAAATTTCTTTAGATTGTTCTGATCTCTTCTTTATTCTTTAGATCGTTCTGATCTCTTCTATATTCTGTTGAATCTCACATTTTTCCTATATCTCATGATACACTGCTTCAAATCATATTTCTGGTGTGTCATCTTTCAATTTTGCTCCCAAGGGGGCAGGATGATTAAACATCATTAAATACCTATTGCTTGGCGCATTTGGTTCCCATCTTATGTCCTTATCACTTGGGGCATCTCATCACATGGGGCATCTTGTTCCCTTCTATCTGGCATCTTTGCTATCTATCTTATCTTTTCATCAATTGATCAACCTTATAATCAACCTTATAAAAACTCTTCTTAGAGTTTGATGGATAGGTATTGGGAGAGTCTAAACCCCTTCTCCTGAGGATCAAGCCTTGTTCTGGGGATGATTCTATGACTCATGATTGGACCTTGTTATCTTTTATTACTCTCGAGTATCTAGGTGTTCCACCTAGATCCTTGAAGGTTAAGCTTCGTTCTGGAGATAGTCTTCTAAATGCTATTACTCTCAAGTATCTAGGTGTTCTATCTGGATCCTTAAAGGTTAAACTTCATTCTGAAGAAACCTTTTAAATGCTTTCAATCTCGGGTATCTAGGTGTTCTACCTAGATCCTTGAAGGTTAAGCTCCGTTCTGGAGATAGTCTTCTAAATGCTCATCAATTTCAGGTATCTAGATGTTCTGTTTGGATCCTTAAAGATTACACTTTGTTCTGGAGATAGTCTTTTAAATGCTATCGATCTTAGGTATCTAAGTGCTCTACTTGGATCCCTTAGGATTAAGCTCTGTTATAGAGATGGTCCTTAAAAGCTTATCACTTGGTCTTCGTATCATCAACTTCGGATCCAATCTCATATTCTCATCATGCTTTCTAATTTTCTTTGAATTGAACATGTTGCTCGCACATTCATTCAAAGAGGGGAAAAATGTAATACCCCAAAATTGGCTCACTGCCATATCAACCAATTCTGGTCTATTTCTGATCAATCCTAAAGTCATATTCCATTAGGCAAATTCTTATTCGACTACTCGCTACTCGACTTAATTGTCAGATGCAGAAAACCCTAATTTGCATTCATCATGCTTATTATTTAATTCCTATAGTATTTACTCATATTAGTCACATTAAATCCTATTGATTAATATTATATTTAATTACTAAGTATTTATACTTTAATTAAATTAAATTATATCTTAAGGCTAATGTACTATGGAATTAAATTTATTTAATTTAATAAATATGCCTATTTTGATTAATTAAATGTAATTATAAAATTAAATGGGAAAGCTATTTCTAAGCAATTAAACGAAATTATTTAATTAAATGGAGTACTTACTTCTAATTAATTAAACAAAGTTATTTAATTAAATGGGAAGTTATTCCTAATTAATTAAATGAAGTTATTTAATTAAATAATAAAAGTGTCTCTAATTAATTAAAGGATTATTTAATTAAATAGAAAAGGTAATTATGAGAGCATATCTCATTTTATTAAATTAAATATTTCACCAAAATCTCTGTTCAGTTCAAAAAAGGAAATTTCCAGTTCACTATTGATCAAAAATGAGTTAAATCAGTTAGCTCATTTTTCTACTCCAATTAAATCAGTTAACTCCTTTTTCTACTCAAATTAAATCAGTTAACTCCCTTTAATTTGGGAATCTTCCTTTATGACTGAACTTCACCTTTAATCCTGACCGTTGATTGAAATCAATCTCAACCATTGATGGATTCCAGGAAAGTCTATTTAAGAGACCCTCATCTCTTCATTTTGGAGGGGGTTGAATGAGGATTTGCATCGAATTGTTGTTGGATTGTGCAATCATTTGAGCTCCCTACTTTCATATTCATTTTTTAGATTTAATATGCATACATTTAGTATAATTTCTTTTACATGTTCTTAGATTAAACGTGCATTTCTCATTCTAGATTTATCTGTATTCTCATATAGATTAGTCACATTTTCTTTCAAATCCTTCATTCTTACAGGTTCTAGTTGCTTAAACACCTCGAATCTGAGGATATCTGACAAGCAATTCCCTTTAGATAGAAGGCAACAGGTCGCTTTGCCGGCTGATTTTTGGATGAATAATCCAATGTTCATTCTGGGATGAATCTGCATACAATGACTGTGTTGAAGTGTGTGTGTTAGTAGAGACCACATATTCACGCATACACACAGTAGATAGGTCTCCCTTATATGCTATCTGAGGAATAGCTCAAAAGGATGGTTGTCTAGTTTCATTACTAATTAATTGCACATTAAAAACTCCTTTTCCTTCCTTCCTAACATTTGTAGAAGAGCTAGATGTCATTATATGTAACTAGGGTTTGGAAGAATTCAAATAGTGAAACTCAACACTTAGTAAAATACCTTATGAATCTGATGAATGATAAAGAGTAGTAGCTAAATCTAGTTTGTAAACACTTGAATCATTTGCCTTATGCTCTTCATGCACTCTTTGATCTCTAATGAATACAAATGAGTTAAAAATTGACTATATAACCCTTAATATTTGGAAATAAATGCTTAATGCTTATACAATTGTAAGCTCAGCTATCATAGGATTTCCACTCACTTGACTTATACATGATTTCCACTATTCTCAACAACCACATCGAGCTCAACCACTACTAACATGATTCCATCACTCGGGAACAACATCAAAGCTAACAAAACTATAGATTTCTTCCAGGTTCTAACCAATACATTGCATCTTAATTCATGCATATATTATCTTTTCAAAACTCAAATTCTTGGAATTAATGTATGAAATAACTTTAAAACATCAATCCCACACATACCTTATGATTTCTTAGTTGGGGGTGATGTGATTACCTGATCCATTGGATGAAGTGATCTCACCTAAAATTGAGCTTCTGAAATCTTCCTTCTTCTTCTATGATTTGTTCATCTACACTTTGACCTTTTCAACATTGACCTTTTCTTTATCTTCATTGTTACCATTACTTAGTATTGATGATCTGGTTGGATAGTCTCTACTGATATGACTAGTCTTCAAACAACTAAAATGTGTAGTCTCACTCAACCATCTATTGTAGTTGCTTCTGAAATGTGTTCTAATGCAATTTTCAGGAATATGTCCATACTCTAGCCAACAATGATAACTGCACCTTGTCAATTGTAGGATTTTCCATTGTGTTATACATTTTTTTGCTTGTTTTATGTCCACTTGGGATTAGATCTACATTCATATGCTTTATATCCATACTTCTGACAATTTTGGCAATATCCTTCAAATCTCCATGTGCTTGAGGTCTTGGTCCTACATTCATGTGTCTAATATCCTTTCTTGTTAAACTTATGATAGTAAACCTTGAATTTCTTCTTAGGGTTCTGATTTGCATTCTTGCTCTTGCAAACATTTGCTATATGACCTAACTTTCCACAATTATGACAAGTGGGTTTGTAGTTCTTACCTTTGTTGTTTCTTTGTTCACCACTTTTAGATAATTCTCCTTGCTCAGTGTTGGTGTATCCTAATCCACTGGTATCATTGTTAGGTCAAGGAGATCTCATCAGTCTCTCAAAGTATTTGATGGCTTCACTAGATTTATTGAAACTTTTAGCAAATCCCTTTTCTTTTCTTAGTGCATTCCTCAATTGTTCATTCTATAACTTTAGGGTTGTGATCTTAATATCCTTTCCATTCAATTCATGATTGGAAATCATCACTTGATTTATTGTTTCTAGTTGCATTTTAGAAATCCTATTTACCTCGATGTCTTCTCTTCAAATTTTTTGGTCAGTGTTCTTTTGTCATCTTCAATCATGACTTTGTCTTCCTCAACTTTCTTTTTCTGCCTAGTTACCTCACATAGCAATATTGATTGGACTTCTTGTTCTATCTTTAAATTTTTGACCTCTTCAGTTAGGGCACCATTTTTTCTATTAGATCTATAACTGTTGCATCAAACTCACTTGCATTTACATTCTCAAATAATCTAGTAGTGTCTTCCTCTAGGTAATGAGTGTCATTTTTCTCAAAAGCAATCTCTTTGCTTCTCTTCAATGAATGCTACAGTTTATCTCTTGCATCTATGACTTGGTGTAGGGCAAGCTAAATTTCAATCTTCTGGTTCTTAATAATCTTTCTCAACTTGTAGACTTCCATCTTCAAGATCTTTCCTCAAAGTTGTAAAGCTTTCCTTTCTAGAGAACAAGGCTCTAATACCAATTGTTAGAATTAACAATGGGAAAGTAAACTTCTAAGAATGGGGGGAGGGAGAAATTAGTACTTTAAAACTTTAACCATAAAATATTCACCACACATCCATCTCATATTTTCATGTAAATTGAAATAGCTAACTACACATGTTCATCCATGGCATGAAATAAATAACACAACACAATAAGTTTGTTATCCAGAAACCCTCCAATGAGAAGGTAAAATTGGAGTGGGGATGACACCCACAAATCTTCACTACTATAGTTGTAAAGTGTATCCAATGAAGGTTATAATTGTTTGATCATATACTATGATCTACCTTTTGAAAGGTCTACCCTATTAAAAGTTTACAAAGACTTTTAAATCTTACCCTGTTAAAGGATTTCAACAATCTACTAAAAGTGTGCCTTGTTAGAGGACTTAAACTTGCAATAAAAAAAGCACCATATTAAAGGATTTACAAAATCCTATTAAGACTATTCAATTAAGAGAGTTTCACTGATTCGCCTATTAGAATGTTTCAGCATTGATCCTTGTGTTAGCACCTCTCTGCTACATATCAGATCTTCTCTTTCATGATATGTACTTAATCCTCCTGATCAAATGTATCTCTTCTATCCTCTCTTTGCTTTGTTATGTTCTCCTTTAATTGATTCTGCAATTCATTCTTCTCTCACAACCTCCTTAGTCACCATGAATGCTCTCTCTTTGCACTTAGCATTCGTCCTTCTCCTCTCATTTGTGCATGCAAACTCTTTAGGGTTTGTCCTCCTTAAGAAGACTTAGGTGAGCTAGGGTTAGATAGGAATCAACGATTGTGATTTTATCCATTTTTCCACTTAGTACATCCCTTTTTCTGATTGGTTACATTCACTACATAGAGATTCTCAATATACCTTTTGTATATATCTTCTAGAATCGTAAAACAATCCTTAAGTCAGCCCAAAAATGGTTTACATAGGAGTTTGTGTGATTACAAACAAGTATGTCAAAAACTGTTTACTCAGCACTCTAAAAGCTCTGATGCTCAGCATTCACTATATCCTTAATGTTGTAAGTTGACTCCTGAATGACTCACCATCCATTGTTTTACTCGGCATCTGAATCACTCAACATATATGACATGCTTGGCACTTGAGTGACTTGGCACATACCATCTGCTTAGCAGATACTGGTGCTCGACACCAACTATGTATATTGCTTGTCATACACTACTTACTCGACACATACTAAGTTCTATTAAGTAATGACTTAAGTATTATGTCATTGCCTTGTCAAAACCAAAATGAGATCAACAAAATCATTACACATACATAGTTAGGGTAAGAAAAGGAGCATTATGCATATCCTATTCCCAAACCCCTAAGGGACTCAACAAACCATCTCGAGTTCCCAGTTATTACAAGCCCATTTTAATTTAAGACAACTTTGAGGTGAAAAAAGATAATAGGTTTTTACATTCTAAAATAACATTAATGATTTCATCAAGTAATTCAGCTAAAATCAATTCACCTTGTTTATGGTTGTCCTATGTAAGAGTTCTTATAGAGTGCTACATTTATGAAATTGAACTAGAGATCTCAAAAGCAATTCTTATTGCCAAGAAACACATCTACAAACCGAGCATCCATAGCCTCCACAATCATCACAAGATCAAATATTAACTTAATCTATGAGAAGACCACCATATTCCCTCTCTTTTTCAATTTTCTTAGTCTTACTTTTAGTATTAAATGAGCTCAAAGGACTGCTAACTCGAATGAGTTCAATTCATATATTAGCATTAATAAATTGATAAGTTTAGATACAAATGCCACCTCGATATTAACCTATTGTACACACTTTCATTCAATCAAATAAAAACAATATTATAAACTATAAAAATCACTTAACATACATATTTATAATCCTTCAAATGTATTACTAGTTTGTTAATAGAATACCCTTATTCAATTAAAAAATATTATAAACCATATAAATCACTTAACCTACATATTTATAATCCTTCAAATGTATTACAAATTTGTAAATAGAATACCCTTATTCAATTGAAAAATACCATATAATGGTTTCCAAAGGCGTCCCACTACCTTACAAAATGCCTTGGTTAAGCATAGATTACTTTAGAAATCGTGTAGTCAAATCCACCATGTTTCCCTTCAAGAGCGTACGTGTACGTTTACGTATACTTAAGAGAGCGTATAAGAAGGAAGGTTCCTTGTAACTTCCTATACAGACAAGCCGGGATGTTGACGGTGTTTTAAAGCCCGTCAACTAGTCAGAGGCGGCTATTTTGACGCTATTTTAAGTTTGTTTGTTAATAGAATATATCTCTTTGACTGCCAAAAACCCGGCATTCCAGCTGACGCCATGGCACGCCTTGGCCCTTTTTCCAACCGCTCACACTTATTTATATCCATCTAAGCTATGCCGTCAAGAATAATGCAAATTATTTAATTCCAATTTCTTTATAAATTAATAAAAGTATGTATATTTATAAAGATTTG
Source organism: Cupressus sempervirens (assembly GCA_028749045.1). NCBI lineage: Eukaryota > Viridiplantae > Streptophyta > Pinopsida > Cupressales > Cupressaceae > Cupressus > Cupressus sempervirens. The sequence continues at coordinate 32,700,978 of CM053787.1, forward strand.
GCATTATGGGTATTATGAGGGCCATGTGGGGATGTTGGTGTATGGAGGCCTCGAGACAAAAGAGTCCCTTGTTTATGTATGAATGGGAACAATGTGCTTAGACTTGCTACTCAATGAGGAAGCACAAAATTTTTGGTCCTCCTTTACTTTGGGTTCATTGTTGCCTTTTGTTTCAATATATACCCCTCTGACACAATTGGAATGAAGGTTTGGAAAAGTGGAAAGCCTTTTTTATTCACAATGTGGAAGATTGTGTGCTTTAAATCTGAATAAAAATGTCATGAGTGGTAAGGTTTTATATTTTGGATATATTTAAAATACTACAAAAACAAGTGGCTAATGGTTTGTGCAACCTTTCCAAAGTGGCATGGAATGTATGTTTAGGGAAACAAATTGTAAATTGATATTAAATAATTATTTTTAAAATAGTGATAATTGGTGAATAATTGAGATAAATTAAGGTTTGTCAGATTTTAGATTGACGTAAATTATAGTAGCTGAGTTTGAGATATAATATTTTACTTAGAATTGTATAATTTCAAATAATTAAAATTTGATTTCATGAATACTTAGAATATTTTTTACATTATGGTTCATTTCTTTGTCACATGTTCTATTTTGTCACAAACAAGAATAGTTTAAGAACTAAAGTTTATGAATTAGTTACACAACTAAAAATAAGAATAAAATTTGTGTTGTTCTTTGTTTATTTTTTGGGTGTTGTCCTCAATGATAAAGACTTGTTGATCACTTTGTGTTTGATACAAAAATGAAATTGATGTTGATATATATTGATGCATTGATTATAGACACTCACACTATTGGTATTTATTATCTATTCCTAATGTTGATACCCTTTGATCATTATTGACCATTACATTTCAATTCATTTCTTGGTGACAAGGAATTGATATTGATATTTGTTTTGATGCGCATCCATTATTAATTGTAGGTCTTTAATGGCATAGCATTGACAAACATTTATCGTTCATCTATTCTAGTAATAGACATTGTTTTGTGATGACATTCACAAGGCATAAAAGTATATAGTTGTAGTCATGTTTGGCTTTGATTGATATTGGTATTACCATTTTAGATTGGTATTGAGATATTTTTAGGTTATGACACATTGATACATTATTGGTATATGATATACTTTAGTGGACATATGTATAGGATGTGGATAGGTGTACAGATTAGATAATCTCCATCACAAATTTTTCTTGCTATACAATATTATATAACTGATTTTTTATACTATATCGTCTTAAATTGGTAGAACTCCAATTTAATGAAAGTGTAGCACCTATTTAATGTTAGATCACCAATCTCCTTCTCTCTTTCATCTATTCTTCCCTTTTTCCATCCTTTCTCCTAGGTGGAATTGGGGTAAAACCTAATAGATCCTCTTTAAAGCTCTTATTTTTATGGCACTAAGATCAAGGTAGGATCTATTTCCCCTAGGTCCTTCCTTTCATTCATCTATCCACTTGGAATCTACTCCTCGCACTAAAATGGCTATATCTTAGAGTTTGTGCATGATTTCAAGGATTCAAGACCTATCTTGGGATCCTGAAGGGATCTTGGAGGTTTTGGGCCCTGGTCATCCAGGTCAAAGTTCACTGTTGATACATTAGGTTTAAAATTCACCCCTGATGGGAAAGTCAAGGGAGAAGTTCATCCCTGATAAAGCTCTAATTTGGCCCCCCTCTTCAAGTCTCATGTTTTAGGATGTTCAGGTGTTAACTTCTAGATTGGTCTTCCCACAGGAGCTAGTTAATTTTGAGCCCTTTATAAACCCTTCCATTTTCTCCATTTCTCATCCATCAAGTTCAAGTTCAAGCACTCTCTCTTAAGCTCTCAAATTCTCAAGCATTCTTGAAGCATTTCAAGGCATTTAAGCTCTCTCCGTTAATGATCAAAGATTTATGCATTCAATCTATTGGAGTTTATGCAAGATCTATCATTACAACATTCAAGATCTCCCTTCATACATTCAAGATCCTTTATTGCATCTTCTGCATCTATCCTCTCAAAATCTACATTCATCTACATGCATTCATAAGGTAGATTTCAAGAACATTCAATCATGAAGGTTTTGATGTCACTTTGATTTCCTTTCTAGGGTTTTGAAGTTGAGTGAAATCTATTACATCTATATACTTGATTACGTTCCAAATTCAAGAGCATATTCATATATTTACATTGCTTCATGTTCAATCTATCAGTACTACTTGCAATCATCCTATTTCAATTATTTCAATTCAAAGTCAATTCCTAAACTAGGGTTTGACTGAGGAACACCCCCTCCCACACCCACCAAAACAATAAACAAATAATTTATTATTTTACAAGTTTTAGATCTCGAATCACTGAACTAGTTTTTGATTGAAGTACTTGAATCAGTTATCCAACTATTATCACTATTATCAAATTCATTCAAACTTAACCATATGAGTAATATAATTAGAAACTACAACAAGATACTCATACACAATAACACTAGGTATGTTAACTAGGGAAACTATTGATGAAAGGTAAAACCTCGGTGCGGATGGTACCCACAAGATGATGTACTAATATAAATATTCCTTGTTAGAGGATGGAACTTGTGAGGAGTCTATAACAAAATTCAATATATATCAGTCCCTATTAGGAGACTTTGAATCCATATTCGGAGATTCCAACCTTGTTAGGAGTTGTGGAAAACAACTGGACCCACTGCCCAAAATTTTTTAAGGTTAACACCAAGGAACCAATCGTCCAAATGATCTCTATATTATTCCTTGTAGAATAATAGATATGGAATGTACTTCCTTTCTCTTCCTCTGTCATGTCAACTAGACTTCTGTTGCTTTAGATCTTGTAACCAGATCACAAAACTTGCATCTAATAATCCCTTGGATCACTTACTCACATTCAACAAACACTTTGCTCTTTTCGTACTTCACACTTCATACAATAATGGATACATTAAAAACAAGAAAAATTTATTTCCTTTATACCATATCTTCAAAATAATTCATTGAGTTAGCCTTGAGGCTTTCCCAATTAATTATAATATAATAATTAATTAACTATAATTACAATAGCAATGTCAGCTCATAGTTTATACAAAACTTCACGTGTGATACCAGGGCTTGTGCACTTGCTGATGTCACCCATAGACTATCCTCTATCACTGGCTAACTATGCATATCTCCATTGCATCTCAAATGTAAGATAATGAACAAACATCAAGAACTCCTTTCCTATTATTCTATTTCTATATTGCTCTCTATAAATTAGGTACAACTTCTATACATCTGTGACTTACATACTATGCATTGAACCATGCCATTAGGAAATAATGCTCAACATGTCCATGATCGTGCATCACTAGACATGATACACCTTGTTCATATCACTAAAATATCTCTCGGTTACTCTCCCAATCTTCATAGACTTACTGCTATGTTGACATCAATGAAAAACACAATCATGAATGCAACATGTCAATAATCTCCAATGCTTAGTATACTCCTCCAAAGCAGTATCATCACCATTCATATGAAACATAGTACTACAAAGTGCATTCCACAAAGATAACTGAGAGGGGGGAGGGGATGAGTTAGTTATGTAATCAAAACAAATCACAATATCTTCTTTAATTCTAAAACATGTAAACAATAGATGTAATAACCATAGAAGGATAACCATACACAATAACACCATATTTGATAATTAGGGAACACTTTATCAAAGGGAATACCTCAGTGGGGATGGTACCCACAAAATGATGTAGTAATATAAAAGTTCCTTGTAAGAGGATGGACCTTGTTAGGAGTCAATGAAATAAAATCAGTACATTGAGTTCTATTAGGATATTTTTAATCCCTATTACTAGGAGATTCCAACCCTATTAGGAGCTATGAAAACCCTATTAGGATTTGAAAGGAAGATAAATGGACCCACTATCCAAACAACTTTAGTAGTATCCTCACTGAATAATACAACTGTACATCAACAAGTTTCCAACAAAAACTTATCTTGCCAAATAAAGCTCCTTGTAACCTCTTTCATGCCTCAACTACACCAATATCTACTCTGATCCAAAAGATATTATCATTCAAGCTCACACAATACATAACATACACTTTACATCCAAGGAAATGACCTTTCCTTTATACCAAGTCCTAGAATAAATCTTTGATTCGACCTTGAGGATTTCTCAATTTACAATAATAATATAGGACTAAGTTAAGATATCACATTACACGTTACATTACAATTATATATCTTTTCATAATTATAAGCGATCTGTTAGCTCATAGTATTCATAACATTTAACTCGCTAATCATCTGAGTATGTGCATTTAACCATGTCCTCTTCAACATTTCCTAAACCTCTATCTCATCCAACTCAACTAGATTCCATCTATATTAGGAGATAAAATCCAAACAATGGTATTTGTTTTCTAGAAACATTGTCTGAAAGTTGCCTTCACTAGATTCTTCATAACTCTATCTAGCCTTCATATTTATATATGTTCTCTTAGTTGTAGCATCTAGACATACTATATAAAATAATCCAAAATATGCATATGTTGATCTACAATCCTTGAACTACATGAATTCAATATCTCTCTATTGTTTGACCAATCTTCATAGAATGACAAGTATGTTGACATCAATGACAAACTCTATCATGAATGCAACATGTAATCATTGAAACATGTCTCCAAAGTTGCTAGGATACTCCCCCACTAGAATACCATTAGAATTTATGCTAAAAATCTACCCCTTTGGCATTGATGACAACATAGATTAAAAAAAATCTAACTTCCATGAATACCAAATGTATCTCTGCTACAACTTCTCTCTCGTTCATGTTGCCCATGATGTAACCATGCACAAGGAAAGTGTTAATCTACCCCATACATCAACATCTTTTCAAATCCTCTTCATCAATCAAATCCTCTCCCTCAAGTACATCTCTCCTTCAAAGGATAATCTTTCATGTGTTATTCTCAAATATACATATCAAATGATGCTTTTCATACACATACCTGTCTCCCATTGACATCAATCACAAAGGTATCATTATATCAATTCTCAAAGTATGATTTGAAGTAATCTTAAGTTTCCAAAGATACTATTAAATGCCAATACCAAGAGCCCTTTATGGCTCAGCCCAAACACAGATACTCCCCCATTGGAGAATTATCAAGCATCCAATCCAAATTAGATAATGCTCTACTCCCACTAGGCTGATGCAATCTCTACATCAACTACTCAAAAGAAGGTTGGGGCATAACCACAAACATACCTCTCAAGTACCCAAATGTTTCCTTTGCCAAATCTTTTGTAATTGTGTCTTCTATCTTCTGATTTGACATGCTAACATACTCCAATATGATCTATAACTCTAAAATGTTTTCTCTCAAAAAGTGATACTTAATAGATATATGCTTTATCTTTGAATGTAAAGATGGATTCTTTGATGTGCTCAATATACTAGTGTTATCACAATGTATAATAATAGACTTTGTAAACTCAATCTCAATGTCTTTCAATATTTTCTTCATCCAAATAACCTGACTACAATTGTCTTCTAATGCTACATACTCTAAATTCTTCCATACTCTGTGAAATCCAATCCTATTTTTTTATTAGCCAAGAAACTAATCTTCCTCCCAAAAAGAATGCTCCACCATTGGTTCTCTTTCTTTCATCTACACTTCCTTCCTAATCCACATCAGTGTATGCACATAAACTAAAATTATGTGATCTATCATACAACAATCCATAATCAAACATGGTTTTCAAATATTTGAAACTTTTTTTTAACTGCTCCATAATATGTCTCTTTAGGATCTTCTTGAAATCTTGCCACAATTCCAATTCCATTAGCTATCAGGTCTACTATTTTTCAAATATTACAATCCACCAATAATAGACCTATACTTATTTTTATTCAACACTAGGTGATTCATTTTTGCTGGAATTTTTATATCTAGTTACCATAGGTGTTCCCATAGGTTTACAACTTTCCAATCCAAAAAAATTCAATATATCTTTTTGATACTTAGCTTGTGATATGAAAATACCATCATTGTCCTGTACAATCTAGAATCCTAAGATGTACTTCATCTCACCAATCATACTTATTCCTAATTCTACTTTCATCTCGTCTAAAAATGCCTCACTTGCTTCATCATTTCCTCAAAAAATAATACCATCCACAAATACTACAAGTAGTAATCCTTTATCATTCTTTCTCTGATACAAGTTACTATCAGTAATACCTTTTAAAAATCCCAAATATGTTAATTATTTATTCAATCTTTCATACCAAGATATAGGTGCTTGTTTCAGTCCATATTGTTCCTTTTTTCAATCTCAAAACCATATCATCTTTCTTTGTCAAAGAAAAACCATCAAGTTTCTCAATGTATACCTCTTCTTCAATTACACCATTCAAAAAAGGTGACTCAATAACCATTTGGTTAACTTTAAAGTTCTTTTTAGCTACACATGCCAAAAACATTTGCACCAATTCTAATTTAGAAACATGTACAAATGTTTCTTCAAAATCAATTCCTTTTTGCCATGCATAACCTTTACATACCAATATTTCTTTATTTCTTACAACTTCTCCTTGTTCATTCATCTTATTTCTAGATACCCATTTGGATCCAATAACATTATGGTCCTTAGGTCTAGGAACTGATTCCTAGGTCTTGTTCTTCTCAATCTACTTTAGTTATTCTTTCATAGGTTCTATCCAATAATCATCCTTACAAGCTTCATCAACATTTGTAGGTTCAACTTGAGAAATTAATCATAGTTCTTCTTGTACCTCTTTTCTTATCATAACTCATTTATCTCTTCTTCCAACAATCTATTTAGCAAGGTTATTATTTTCCACATTCCTATTAGGTGTCATTGTCTCAACTCTAAAAAAAATTCTAGGTTCTTCTCTCTATTCTTGTCTTTGAATTTTAGTTTGCAAATCTGAGTCAGTCTCATATAATTATTCATGTTCAACATTCTCCTTGTCACTTCTTGGATTAGTCTCAACAATATTCTAATCTTTTCATATGCTTACACATTTGCACTCTCAACAATATTCTTAGATATCTAATTAAAACATATATAGGCTTTTCTTTTCAATGAATATCTAAGGAACATACCTTCATCACTTCTTGAATCAATCCTTCCAATATCACCATCTATTTTAATGTAGCATTTACTTCCAAAGATTTTAAAATACTTCATAGATGGTGATGTCCAAACCAAAATTCATAAGGTATCTTATTAGTACATTGTTTGATTTGTACTCTATTATAGTGCATATATACTATTGCATTTAGTGCTTCTTTGCAAAATATTTTTGATACATTATTTTCAAGTATCATTGTTCTTGTTGCCTCTTTTACTAATCTATTTCTCCTTTCTACTTTCCCATTCTACTCAGGTGTCATACAGGTTAAATGTTGTCTCTTTATACCATTATCTTCACAAAATTTGTTATACTCATTTGAAGTAAACTCTCCTCCTTTATCAAATCTCAAGCATTTAAGCTTTAAACCTGATTCATTCTCAACTCTACTCTTCAATATCTTGAACTTCTCAAAAGCTTCATATGTATCTCAAAGATATGCTACCCACATCATCCTAGTGAAATCATCAACAATAACCATAAAACACCTTTCACCATAAAATGCTCTTGTCTTTGTAGGACCACTCAAATTTGTGTGCACAATCTCTTATTTCACCAAAGTGGTAAATTTATTTCTTAGAATTGAAATTTTTTTTTTTTTTCCCATTACACATTCTTTATACACAATGTTAGTAGGTTTCACAATCTTACACAAATCTCTTATTGAAAATGTAGTTTTAACCTTCATAGTATTATCAAAGTTGATATGACAAAATCTCTTATTCCATAACCTACTATTATCAACCTTAGAAACTAAATATGTCATCTCAATAGGATTCAACTAAAATAAATTACCTCTTGTCCTTGTAGCAATACCAATAAACTTACCATATTTATCTTTGATAATACAAGTCTTCTTTGTAAACTGTAACTAGTATCCCTTACCAACTAGCTATCCAACAATAAAAATATTATATTTCAAACCATCCACAAAGTAAATTTCATCTATATTAGTCTTTCCATCAAGTGTAATAGATCCTTTTCTTTTTATATGACTTAATACATTATTTCCAACTCTAACTACTCCTCCATCATACATATTGAATTAAAAAAGCTTATTCATATCTACAATCATGTGATGGGAACAACCACTATCTATAATCCAACTAGATTTCTTCTTTTTAACTTGTGATAATAATGTTTTTTCTTCTCTAGCTTTTCCTTTTTGAGGATTTTCTTCTTTAATAGAAACAAATCCTATTTCATCATCCTCATCATCACTTTTAGTCAAGAAGCCTACCACTTTAAAATTAGTATCACCATCCTCATCAACATAAAAACATTCCATAGGTACTCTTGATTTATAAGGCTTTCTAGGCTTGAACTTGTTTACTCTTTTAAGGCATTTATAAGAATAATGACCAAGTTCATTACACTTCCAACACTTAATATTTTTTTTACCTTTAGGTTCTCTCTTCATAAGTAGGGCAAGTCCTTCCTTAATCTTCTTGTGTTCATCTTCTTTTGTTCTGCTACTACTGGCATAATCTCCACTTTTCTTGGTACTTCTTGTCAACATAGTTATCTCTCTTAGTATGTTGAGAGTTATTTACTCTAGGCAATTATCCACTTTTTCTCATTGATATTCCAGCCAATTGTACTATCCCAAGAATAGTTTCTCTTATAAAATTAGTCATGCAGAGAATTATTTGTTCAATCATCTGTGTTGTCTATTTTTAGGCATGCATCAAATTATTTAATATTTTCCATACAACTTCATCTTCTAGTTTCTCTCCTCTACAAGTCTTAATTCCTATAACAATCTCTAATATTATAACAAAATAACTCCTTATAGATTCATCTTCCATCATCTTAGCATCTTACAATACACATATCCAACTCTATAATCTAACCTTCTAAGCATATGTATCACTTTCGAATGTACTTTGGAAAGCATTCCAAATTTCATGAGCAAATATTAAATATTTTAATTGACCACATCTAGTTTTAGGAAGAGATGATAGTAGTGCTTCTATAATAAGCATGTTGAATAGAAATGTATCTTTCTTTGTTTATTCACAATCCTCAACTATGCATAAGATAATATGCAATCCTCAAACTACGTAAAGCTAAACTTTGTCTAATGCTTGTCTAGCTCATAGAATAACCAATATGTTGACATCAATGAAAAAAATATCATGAATGCAACACACAACCTCTAAATAATGTCTCCAACAATACTAGGATACTCCCTCATGGAAATACCAATAACATTCATGCTTAAAAAATAAAAGTGCAATCAACATATCTAAGAATCCTGTGATGGATATAAAAACCAAGAAAATATCTATCAAGTATCATTATTAAAGGGAGAAAGTACAAGAGAAGAAGGTAAGAATAAAAATATGAAGTCTAAGGAGAAAATATTAGACCTATTCACAAAGCCATTGCCAAAGGATGTTTTTGAGCCTCTAACAAGTTAGGGGTCCTTCCCCTATGAAAGATTCAATAAGAAATGATGCATGTTGCATCAATTCATGGATGAAAAGATACATCTTTCTAGAGTTGATACAAGAGTTCACTCTTTAGGCATGATTTCTTGAAGTTGTGAGAAGTGAATGTAATGAAACAGATGTAATATGTCATGCAAGGTACAAGAAATTAATACAAGGTTTATAATTTTACATTGGAAGTTATAGTTACATTTGCAATTGTTGTCAAAGGGGGAGAGAATCCATAAGTGAGAATTTTTATATAGTAAAGAAGCTTATATGAAGTGATGTTGAATAGAAAGTAATGTACACCCAAAGGGGGAGAATTTGTCAAAGTGGGCACTAAGCTAGAAATGTTGGTCCTCTATTGCAAGAACCTAAATAATGTTAGACGAATAAAGAGTTGTATTATTGTCTATGCATACATTTGATTATCTTATGGTACAATGTTTTGTGATGTAAAATATTATGTTTATGTGTTACCATCAATGCCAAAGGGAGAGATTGTTAGCCCCAACTGATAATATTGGTTAATGTATATGTAAGAGTCATATCAGTTGTTATGTTGTCATGTTGTTATTGATGTCAAGCCTTAGTTGGTTAGACATTATGCTAGTTCACTAGATTTCCATATTATTTGATTGATGAAGAGGATTTGAAGAAAGTATGATGATAATGAGTGTTGATAAGTGTAGGTATTAAAAGGAAAATTGAATGAGTTTGATTTTGGTAGTATACTATTGGTTTGATTTCTTTTCATGATCTTAAGAAAGATGTATATGCAAGACTTGATTGCATGGTGAATGAAGGAAAATAGTATTAACCAAGCTACTATAGTTGTCACCATGCACCCAAGGAAGAAGTGTTGAAGTATAGTGTTAACCAAACAATTTTAGTGTTAACCGAGTGATGTATTGACTGAGCAAGTTATAGTGTTCACTAAGAATGAACATGAAGAAAAAGTTTGTAAAAGATAAGTCTAGGGCCCACATTTGGTGAATTTTTTTTTTTTGAGAAGGTTGAAAGATAAAGACAAAGTTACTTACGAGATCAATGGATGAAATAATTTAAAGAAGATCAAATTGAGAAGATTTAACAATCTAAAATGGATCAAAAATTTCAAGAAGTCTACATTTTGAGTGGCTAAATTCACTGAATCTAAGATCTATGATTATAATTGAGTAGTGAAATATGAAAATGAAAAAGTTAGCTATTTAACGGGATGAACAAGATGTTTCTTGTTTCTGATTATGTTGATGTGAGTTGAAGTAGATAAAGAAGACATAAGGTGAACCAAGTAGAACAAAATTAAGAAAATTGAGTGAAGAAAGTGCTCAGTGAAAGTGTTAGTGTTTGAATTAGGTAGAAAGAGATCAAAAGGAAGAGATAGAGAGAAGTAGAGATCTGAGCAAGAAAGGTATTCCTAAAACCTAAAAAATAACTTGATTGTTACTTTCTTATGATTGTTGTAAAAATATATCTTAATTGAGTAGACCTAACAAGTCTTTCAAATCTTATATGGTAAAATTAAATAGTAATTTTTGTAATTCCTTTAGAGCATGCCACTCTTTAGAAATGTCAAGAAGTGATAAGGTCTAGATAATATTTGGTGAAAACTCTCTAACAAGGTTGCACTAAAAAATTGCATGTAACCTTTAACAAGGTTAGCTCTTAATAGAGCTCACTTTAGAAGAGTGAAATTATTTGGGTTGTTAGTTCCTAGGTGGTTTTTCCCCTTACAAGGTTTCCACATTAAATACTTGTGTCAAATGTGTGTTTTTTTATTGTGTTGCAAAGCTTAGTTCATGTTAATTATTTGATGTTGCAACTTAGTATAAGCTAGATGATTACTCTAATACTTGGTATATTAAGAAATAGTGAGATAATAATTTGAAGTAAAGTTGTTATGAGTTGTAGATTAATATGTTTGATGTGTTTACTGAGTTATTATTTTGGAAGTTTTTGAAGTTTAAATCTTATTAAATTATTTTAAGTCATGTAGGGTAAATGGATATAATTGATTCATGCACCACACCACCCCCCCCCACCAAGTTATCTTACAATATACTCCTATCATTTCCACTGTCTTCCTTTTACTAGGAAGGTTGTACCTTTTAAGAATTTCTCAAAAAGAAAATTGTTTTGTAATGTCACCCTTGTGACATGACTTGAGATTTATTATGAGTTACTACATTTATGTTTATGATAGTGATTGATGATATGATGTTATTTTACATGATACATTTTGAGATACATTTTTTATGATCTATCTTATTAGATTTCACATGTAGGTTATGGATTTATGGTGTTCTAACCTTGCTAACCTATCTAATGATTATGCTATTCAATGATAAATCATGATATAATATGTGGATATACATACACACTAGTTGGTGATGCAAGTGTGTGCAAGAATAGATATAAAAATCTCTATAATATTTATTGATGTAGAGTTCAAACCATGATCCACATAGGCACCTTGAGCCTATAATTTCTTGCAGAGAAGTCAATTACCCTAATTGGGATCTTATAGATTTTATAATATTTTATTGATTCTCTACTTTTTATACTTATTGAATTTTAGTGTTATGTCTAATATATATAGTTATCTAAGTACATATAGGTGCACACGTCTATAACCAAGTGTGTGTGTCTATATATATATATAGTTAGAATGATTTAGAATAACTGGGGGGGGGTTGAATTAGTTATCCTTAGGTATAGATGTACTAATAATTAAGTAGCTCAGTCTCTATAGCAATTCATCAGTAACATAAATGTGTAGTCTACTATCCCAATAATAAAAAACTTGTAGAATGTAAAACACTAAAAAATAAAAATCTCAAATAAAATCCACAAAGGAAACTAGGATTTAACATGCAAACCCAAATTGGGAAAAACCACCAACAACGTGTCAACAATTTTTCACTCTTCTAAAGTGAGCTCTGTTAGGAGCCAACCCTGCTAAAAGTTACAATACACACTATTAGGTGTGACCCTATTAAATGATTTAATCACCCTATTAGGAGTGGCCTTGTTAGAGGACTTAAGAATATTCCATTAGAATGTCACCTTGATTAAAGGATTTACAAATAACTACTAGGTCAACCTTCATTAAAGGATTTCACCTAATACAATGGTTACAGACTAATAGTAGGTTGATCTAATAAATGCAACTCACTTTTAAAATACATATCAAAATTTTGTTCAATAGTTGATTCATTAACTGGCCTCCATTATCATCTCCATCATTGGTTCTCTTGGAAACCCTTCAAGCAATCACTCTTCACTTCAACTATTCACTATTTATCATTTTGCTCAAGTTTGCCAATCCATAGAATCGACAATTGCTTCATCCTTACTAGGTTAGCCCTTATACCTCCTTAAAAAAGTAGCTTGATCTATTTTCACTTAAAAACCACCATTGATCTTAGGTTTAGGTTAGATACATTAAATCCTTCTATCTTTGCATTTCCTCCTTCTCCTTCTAGAAACTTCTCAAAACTTATATTTGAATCCATTCCTAGAAACAATAAAACATGAATTTTCTTGCATCAAATGTTCTAGCTCATCAATCGTTCTAGCTCATCAATCCTTATCTTCAACATGCTTAACATATTTCAAGAATTTAATTATGTCGGCTAGGAATATCAATTCCTTCACAAACTATAAAATGTTGACACTCAACCAGAACTGTGTTCCTCGACCTCGGTAATCACTAACTATCTTTCTTGGCTTACAACATATTTTCTTAGTGCTTTTACTAGTGCTTAGTCCAATTTCTCTAAAAAATTGTCTTTACTATCGCTCGATTGACAATAAATTTTCTTAGCTTCTACTCTTCACTCAATCAACACTAGCATAACTTGACTTCAACAATAAGTTCCTTAATCTTCTTCTTTGAAGCATGATTAGGCATATGTATTTGGTCCTTCATTGATCATCTCTTCTAGGCTTCAACTCAACTATCTTCTCCACTTAGTGTTATGATAAAACAACACATTATCTTATCAAAGTCTAACTAATCAATTGTCCATTATAATTCCACATAACTCAAACCTTCCACTAGGTCCTCTTGTTATCTCTTCTTTTAAAATCCTTTTTGTAAAGATTCTTGATATGACACACTACTTAGGTAGTAGTTGTCTCACCAATAAGGTTTTACATCAATGAAAACATAACAATTACTACAATTGTAGTTTCCAACAATCTCCCTCTTTGGCATTGATGACAACAAGTCTAGTTACAATGCAATCCAAAAAAACTTGACTTGCCTCAACCAACTCCCTTTGTGTCCAATAACAGATCTTCATTAACATCCTTTGTTTTATTTTGATTCGTATCCATGTAGCTCTAATATGAAACACTTATAGTAACACTTCTAACAACGCCCTCTATCATAGTGGAACATGATCTCCCTCTTTGATATACATCTACTAACAATCTCTCCCTCTTTTTGCATTATTGATGGTAGCTATATCATATCTCTCTCTTTACTCATGTTTACATGGTAACTATATAATCTCTCCCTCTTTGAAAAAAGTTCCAAACACACTCCAATACTATCTTTAGTTAACTCTATTTCATACATCTTCAACATGTAGATATATCTTGGTTAGTTCTCTAAACTAGGTTCTTCTTTTGTGATCTTTCTTATGATTGATTTGACATCTTGTGCTTCTCTCTTCATAATTTAGGTAGGTCCTAAAGTATGACCTTCTGGACCAATTTTTAAAATATTTTATTAATAGCATTTGATGTAGAGCTCCACCTTAGCTTAAGTAGCCTTAGTTAGGGAAATCACCCTTAATTTTCCTATTAGATATTCATGTGCATCCTTAGGTAAGGTGATGAGGGCACAAACCAAGACAAAATGAACACACTAGAAAAAAGAGAGTTTTATTATTAGAAATAATATGCTGTTACATTCAATACAACTAAAATAGACTCAATTACATGCCCTATAGTCTTACAATATTATCAGATTTTGGAGAAAAATCCTTCTCATAGTACCTTCTCCTAAGCTTCACAAAAAATTGCCTTTACAATACAAGAAATGACCTCAAGTAACCCCAATTAGGCTTAGGGTTAGGAATAAATTTTAGAATATGCCTTTTGGCATCCTCTACCAAAGCAAAAGGTTCTAGAAGACATGTTAGAAGTCAGTGTAAAATTAGAAGAATCCAAAAATGGTAGTCCAACTTCCAGGAGGTATAACTTTTGATCTAGGACTCTGATTGATGAACCATTTACATTTTAAAAAAAATCTCTAAGAACTCTATAGAAAATTAAAATATATTTTATCTTCCCCCATTTTTTGGGTCCATACAAAGCCTTTTAGTGCCTCAAATCTAACTTTGAAGCATTCTTAGGGGGTCTATAGGTAACTTAAAATAGTAATAACTTTCAAATCATAAAGCCTTTTGATCTGATTCTTTTTTTGGAACACTTGAAATTACAAGTAAAATCATTCATCCAACTTATACCCTTTAAGTCATAATAATTATGGCTCAATTATAAAACAACCCATTTTTACACTGACATGTATCTCGAGGTGCTAAAAAACACTAACCTAGAAATCTAATAGTGGAAATATGAGAGTTGGAATCTCTATTTGGCCCAAATGGGTATCCAAAAATATAAACAAATTAAACAAAAACTAATACTAACCATGTTTTTGGGTGATACGGTACTATCCTTACACCATTGGATGCTCCTACATTGAACACCTAGAGTAAATTGAAAAGTGACCCTATCACTTTATAGTCATTTGAGGAAAACCCAAACAAGAAACCTCCATCTTGGATAACTAGGTTGAATCTACAACCAGTCATCCCTTCCACTTTATTAGGTATTCCTCATACTACATGTTACTAGTGCTCTAAGATGGTTCTAGTATCAACTCATCCGTTGCACTATCTTCATGATATTATGTTAAGTCTTCGATATTGAAAATAGGAGAAATATGGATCCCATATGGCAACTCCACTTCATATGTGTTGGCTCCTAATTTAACAGTGATTTTAACTACCATGAAGATAACAAAAAAATGCATCTAAGGGCTACTAACTCCTATGATAAATACACTTTGTTTAGAACCTAGGCCAACTATAAGGCTAAACTCCTTCTCTTCAATCTTTACAAAACTTAGGTAGGTAGAACTTATATTCCATTATGTTACCAATGTAAAAGCCTTAAATCTGAATCTATATTAAGCATATGAAAATGCCAAATCTTCTATGCTTATGCAATGACAAAGGCATGAAAGAGCTACTAACATCACCTATGAGATTGACAAGTTAAGTATAGGTATCCTTTTCAGCTCTACAACATGAAAGGGAAAATGACTTTGATTATAAGTTGATTATTAGCATAACCCA
Organism: Cupressus sempervirens; assembly: GCA_028749045.1. Classification (NCBI taxonomy): domain Eukaryota; kingdom Viridiplantae; phylum Streptophyta; class Pinopsida; order Cupressales; family Cupressaceae; genus Cupressus; species Cupressus sempervirens. Next base: position 32,716,994 of record CM053787.1, read on the forward strand.
CATATGAAACAACAAGAAAAATGTAGATCCTATGGTTGATTAGTGCCCTATCCATTGGGTATTCCACAAATTACAACATACATTAGGGTATTTTTATCCATCCATTCACTTTTTGAATTAGATATCAATGTTCAAATTGAATCTCATACTCATCAGATCCTTCCATGAAATCTACAATGATATTAAGATACATCAAGAATTTACTTAGTTCTTTGAATCAGTGGCAAAACACATCAAAACACACAACTCTAAATAAGATACAACTAGGATCTATGTTCTTTGTCCATAAATCTCAAAAGAGTGCAAACACCAAAGATGGGAGACAACAATCAAAATGAAATTAAGTTTGTTTATTTCTTTGAGACAAACACATTAAACATGCATGAAAATAACTCACAAAACACATAATAGATCATAACTAAACACTATAACTTCATTGTTTCTATTCATACAAGAGAGAATGTTGAGAGAATGGTGGAATCATAGCTATGAAAACTTGTCCTGAAGACTAGAACCAACCCTGTACAAAGAAAGAGAAGGAGAAGATATAGAAGAAGAAAGAAGGGTTACATCTAATATGAAACTACCACTTGTCCTCTTGATTCTTCATCATCTATTGAAATAATGCTTCTCTCCTCTCTCCTCAATTAAAAACTAGATCAAATCTCATAATTGCACATAACAAACTTGAAAATATCTCTTCCAAAATAATGAGAAACCCCTTCCAGATAAAACACTGGACATGTTGATAAAATGTTTCCAAAAGCTTCACCAAACTAGTTAGGAGACAAAATAACATCACCAATAGGACCCTCTCCATGTTTAGCAGATACCTACTTCACCATTTTGTCACAAACTAAAATTGAACAACCAAACTAGGATATCGTTAAAATTAGAGTAACTCAAAAGAATCTAAGAATAACTTTCACCCACTACTACTTGTGCATGATTTGATGGAAGAAAGGAAACTAGACTTCAAGGGCTTTTCATTAATATATGATAGTCATATGGTGGCTTAAAGACTAGTCTTGGGGTGTCCATTGGAAGTTGTAGGTCCAAAACTAATGAACAGACCATTAAAAATGTGCAAATATCTACATTATTATAAAGTTAAAACTTTATAAAAAAATAAATTTTTGTTTAAAATTGGTCGTGCACATTCATTCATGAGAGTAAATTAAAAATAGAAAAATAGAAATATTTTGAATTCCCCCTCTCCCAATTTTAGGTCAAAACTTGGTTGACCAACTTGACACGTGGCACAATCAAATTGGTTAGTCACATCCTTGTCACTTGTTCCATCAACATCTACCAGGGCCCTCTTTTTTCTAGGTGTCGCATGGCACCATGTGATTGGCTCTTGAATTCACTATCTCATTACTGCACTCACTACCACTTCAACACTATGTAGCACCTTCTAATTTGATCACTTTTTCACTTTTATTAATTAGTGTGCAACTTCCCTATGTGACTAAGTGATAACCATTGATCTTCACCATGCATCAAAATCTAGACACTTTGGTTCAAATATACCTTATCATCACTCCTACCACATGTCATCATGTCACTTTCTAGTATATTGTGTCATCATCTACTACATCATTCATGACATCACCACAATTTACCATATGTCATGTCTACCTAGTCATCATGCCTCATAAACTATGCCACATGCCACTATGCCACATCACTTCCCCTACCACTTGTCATCGTGTCACTTTGTTGCATTGTACATTACCAACCACCATGTCATCCATGAGAATATGACTGCTCACCACGTGTCCACCTCACCAACTCATCACCTCATAATTTGTGCTACATGGCACATACTCATTGGTTCATCTAGTTTAGTCATGGGTCCATGTCACCTGTCATGCCTGTCAAAATTTTTTCACTATCACACTTTACTAGCTTGGGCCGACATATTTTGAACCAAGCATCTCAAAAGACCAAAGTCTTTTAGACACTTAGTACATTGTTGCTCAAGTATAAAAATACCTAAGTCGGTTATGGCACAATGAATGTGGGATAAATTTGTTTCACTAGTTTACTTCAAACCAAAATGATACTCACTTTCTCTCTATTTAATCTCTTCTTATTAGTGTCCTGACTTCCCAAAATATGAATAAAGCATCTTCACATCATTTCATTCCTTACCCCAATAGGGCTCTCCTCCCTAATTATGACATGAGGGAATCCATTTTGAGTTGGTAACAAGATTGAACTCCTTCATTTTCTTTTTTGTGATCACACATACTTCAGTCGATGACTTTCTTGTTGTTTTCATTGTTAAGTTGAGGGTCTCCTTAATCTTTGGTCCATCCTCTCCTATGCCAAATTTTAAAATTCATGTTTGACTAGTAATAGTGTTGAAAATATTCATCTTCAATTTTAGCCTCTATTAGTTCCCCCTAGAAACTCAGATGTGGTGCAAATTCAACAACTTTCAACTTGGGCATATTTTGAAACAGAGGCATAATGTGGTCCATTTACACATCAACATCATAACTTTTCCATTTTTGCATGGACAATGTTTTAAAATAACTATTTGTCTTCTACACTGCCTTCATGGTTGACACTCCAATCTGCAATGCATTGTGTGTATAAGAAATCCATACAACATTTCCACGCAATCCACTAATCTTACAAGAATCTAAATGACATCATGAGGGACAACCAAAGAAGTCAATTTAGTTTGTTTCTACACTAGTGACACATGCTTCCATTATAACACATCACTTAATTTTGGTTCAATCCATTAAGTAGATGCAAGCACCTAAATCCTATTGGAACATTCAATTCACTCATTATCCACTAGGTTTTGAAGGAAAGAAAGTGGTGCCCAAGATAAAATAGTTTCAATTCATTGAAGAGATGATTACTATAAAGTGATATGCAAAGGAGAAATAACTAGCCAACAAGAAATATGATCAATATATTAACAAGCATGAAATCTATTCCCTTTTCTCACTATCCTTTCGTGCTCTCACTTTAACCTCTATTCTATTCCTTCTAATTCCCTATATAAGGTTTCATCTATACATTAATCACCCTTGTATTAAGGGTAGATCTCCTTTACAAAGCATCTTCAATGTTCAAAACTAGAAAGAATACATAATTTTATTTTCTAACTGAGTAGGCAAGTCAAGCTTTCCAATCTCATGTCATGCAAATATTGATGAAAATGTTAATTAAACCCTCCACCTTTTAATAACTTTCAAAATCAAACTTAAAACCATGCACCCTAATGCAACAATATTTCTAACTCTTGTAATCCTTTAAAACTCAAACCCTTCACTCATTTTAAATGACCATTTGGCATGCAACTGTTGTTCAAAATTTAAGAAATTCATATGCAAATCCTTTTCAAGTTGACCTAAGAAATTACCATATCTCATTAACTTATAAAATGAAATTTCAATGAGGTGAGTCAGGTTACAAAGTGACTTGGCTAAAAAAATTTAGTTTCAAACACTTCCGACTTCAAGAGGTTCTTTGAACAATCTCACATGCTGATTTGAATCAAATTGAATCATTGGCTGATCATTTACAACTCATTTTTTGCCTCTCTGAAAAATATGCCAAACTTGTGTTGACAACCCCAAAATCTAGCCTTAAAACTAATAAATCACCTAATGTAACCCCAAGAATTTGCACACATATTTTTTGTACCATGGAGATCCCTCCTCCATAATTTTATTTCATGACGATATCTTGGTCAAAATACATTGAACACTTTAGTTTCCCTCTTGAAAACATCATGCAAATGATATACCAGAAAACAACAAAAATATATTTGGAGTTGACTTTGAAAATTGGCCAAATGACCACTCACAGAAATGAATCTTAGCAGACTGGTAGAATTTTATATGGAGAGTATGAGTGCACAATTTTTGCTTATGATGAATAACATGACATATTTAGTAAGCACGCGAAGTTGACCTTCGAGAATTACAAAAATTAGAGAACTTGTCAAAACAATAATTTTTGCATATGGAATGACCATAGGAAAGTGTACATAAGGACTTTTGAAAAGTTAAAAACTAGTAGACTCAGAGCAAAACATAGTGGTGTAATCCACTTGGCTTCATCTATCATGGTTTCAAACTTATAACATCTCAAACAAGCTTGTTGATCAATTAGCACATCTGGCTACTAGTAAAACTTTAGAAATCATATTTGAAAATTACTCAAACGGATTCATCATAAGATAAAAACTTAAAAATAACATATCTATAACCCCTAAAATGTAATTAAAAAGTAATTTTCTCAATTCAATCAATTGGGTTAATATTATGACTGCTCAAACAAGGCTACTTGCTAATTCTCATTAGGGACAACTAGGTAGTTTTTAATATTTGCAAATGGAATCAGCATTATAAACTCATCAAATAGATTCATCAAGACCTAAAATTATAAATATAGGATTTTATTTAGGATTGAAACACATTAGTATGACCATTTCTTCAAAATTTTCAATGAGCTACAATATATTCACTCTCAAATAGGGCTTCCCAAGATTCTAAACAATGTGCATCAACATGACAAAAATGAACAACCAAGTTCAAGGGATTCAAAACCTTGACAAAACACATCAAAAAATCTTGAAATCTGAAACATAGGTTCTTTGATATGCATACTAAGCATTCCCAAAGTGGTGGTTCATGAAAATTTACCAGGTGCAAGATATTCAATTGCAAATTTGGCTTCTGATCATTATTTGACACTTAGGCAGATATGTAGATTACAACAAATGCTCAGATTGAAACTCCACAAAATAACTTGGAATTCAAAATGATAGTCAAGTACATATGCATGAAAAACTCTTATAGGGTCTCATTTAGACTTAGTTTTTAGAATGGTACTCAAGATTAGAGTTGCAATTTTGAGTCCCACTAATATGCATTCCCTAAATCATGTTTTTTCAAAAAATTATAGGCACCAAATTTCTTCATCTTCACATTGTTGTAGGTAACCACTAGAAATCATTCCTTCCTCAAGTACACCATAACCAGATCCCCAACTTGCAACTCCTTATGTTTCCTCTTTTGATGTGCTCTAGCCTTATACCAAAGGTTCATCTTGGTAATATGTGCACGTACCTCCTCATGTAGGGTCTTGACATGTTCAAAATAGTCTTCTACCTCAACACTAGTCTTCTCTCCTTACTCCAGTTTCCTTAACTCTAGTGCAATCCTTAGAATTGTCCCATAAACAATTTGGAATGACAACCTACAAGTACTCCTATTCACATAATTATTCTTAGACAATTATTCTTGTGGTAGAATTAAATCCCATCCCTTGGGCTTATCTCCTATTGAACACCTTAGCATATTGCCTAGACTTATATTCACCACTTTTGTTTGTCCATTAGCCTATGGATGATGTAAAAAACTAATCTTCAACTTTGTCTTCAACTTCTTCACAATTTTCTCCATAAATACCCAAGATATTTGGTATCTCTATTAGAAAAAATACTTTTTGGGAGACCATGTAGCCTTACCACCTCTCTAAGAAACAAATCTACAATATGCATTGCAACATGAATCTTGTGGCATGGAATGAAATGAACCATCTTGGAGATCCTATCAACCACTACAAATACTAAATAATTACCCCTTTGTGTTCTTGGCAACCTAAGAACAAAATCCATACTTATGTCCTCCCAAGGATTTGATGAAATATACAATGGTTGATAGGTCTAGTATTTAGACTAGCTCCTTTAGGCACTTGACATACTCGACAACTCTGTAAAAAATTCTTCATAGCCTACAACAACTAAGAAAAAAAAATAAAATTCTTTGACAATAAAAATAGTCTTATCTCAACCAAAGTATCCTACCATCCCTTCACCATGTTTCTCTTTGATTAAGTTATCCCTCATAGAACTCTTTGGAATACATAGTTGACTTCCTTGAACAACATGCCATCTTGGACCATGTAATCCAACCACCTAATCCTTTCTAGAGTAATATATTTTTTACAAGCCTTCAAAGCCTCTAAAAAATCAAGATCCTTAGGGTATAGATTCTTGAGTTCATTAAACCCTACAACTTCAAACTGCATTTTTGTCAGCAAAAATTGTCTCCTACTTAATTCATCTACAACTGTATTAGATCTTCTAGTTCAATGTTTCAATACAAATGTATAGCTTTGCGAGAACTCTACCAATTTCAAATGTCTCTAATTCAATTTACCCTAGCTATTCAGGTAGTACAATTCCTGATGATTATTATACAAGAAAAATTCTTTTGCTAACAAATAATGCCTCTATTTCTTTAAGGCCTAAACTATTACATAGAACTCTTGATCATAAACAAAATACTTCCTTGTTGCATCAATCAATTTCTCACTAAAATAGGTAATAGGATTACTTTCTTGGCTTAACAAAGCTCCAATAGCACTACCACTAGCATCACAATCTACATGGAACTCTTTGTTAAAATTAGGAAGTTTCAAAACATGTTTCTTTATCACCTACTTCTTCAGTGACTCAAAAATCCTTGTAGCTCCTGCATTTCACTTGAACTTTTTTCTATCCCCTCTCATTATTTCAATTAGGGGTACACATATACTGCTAAAATTCCTAATGAAATTAATGTAAAAACTAGCCAAACTATGGAATGACCTCACCTTAGTCATAGACCTTGGGGTAGGCTATTCCAAGATGACCTTCACCTTCTCCAAGTCCATTTTGGGACCTTCAACTGATGCATCAAACCCCAAATAGATTAACTCCTTTTTGACAAAGATACACTTCTTCAAATTAATCAATAATTTCTCTTCCCTCAACCTCTCAAAGACACTATGAATATGGAAGAAATTTTCATCTAGAGACTTACTGAAAATCAAAATATCGTAAAAATAGACAATAATAAAATTTCCTAGAAAATTCTTTAGTACCTCATTCATAAGATGTATTAAGGTGCCTAATGCATTGTTTAATCCAAAGGGTATTGTTTTCATGAAATTTTGCACACTAATCCAAAGTTTTTACCTAAAGACAACCTTGTGAAACATGGGAACAACATCCAAGTTATGGGACTTGAACAGTGAGGTTGAATCTCTAGAGAAGGTGGGCTTCCTTTGCTATCAGGATGCACCTAGACTACACTTGGAGAGGAAAAGGGAGGGGGAATGCATAAAAGAAAACTATCTAATCTATTCTAAGTAGGTGATGTACCAAGATAGAGTGTTCAGACTAATCTTTGTCCATACATGCAAAGTACAATTATCATGACAATCTAAAAATATATAGATTCAAACTTGTTTTAATCCAATAACCACATGTAGACTAGACAACCAAATGAGTGACATAAGGAAAAAGAGATTCACTTCTTATCATTCATAGAACAAAATAGATATAGACATGTAGGTTATAGATATCCATAGTACATCAAAGAGAGGTAGATAAAGCTTGCCCAATACATCAATGGATGAAAGAGATAAGATATGGTGTCATATAAATCAGAGGAAAAAAAGGGAATTTACAGTAGTATGCCAGAGTAATACCATAGAAATAAAGAAGATTTGACCATAAGAAAGATTACAAAATCTACTTTTATAGTGCAAGCATAACTTAGATAGCTTCAACTCTAAGATAAAACTCAACAATTGCATTCATATGAAGAGAATAATAATTGGAAAATTGGAAAAGATCTGATAATAGTACAAATCTAGATGTAGAAGATCACCTATCGACCAAACAATCTTTGAAAGGATAGGAACAATGGCCATTAATCTACTAATAGAGTAGATACCTAAATAAGTGATGATGAAGCATTCCTCATACTTATTAGGCTTGGGGAATAATGAAAGTGGTTGTAGGAGATCAAAAGATTAGATTCACCATTAGAGAGCTACCTATTCATTGTTACCAATATGCCAAGTTAGATAGAATAACATAGGTCAACCATAACAAACTATCACTCTATATCATTCCTACTACCTGATTGGTCAGAGACTCCTCCTTTTCCAACTTGGTAGGTGAAGCTCCTTAAATAGTTTGGTAAACACTGGAACCCTTGATCCTACAATGATAAACTATGGTAAAAACCTTCATGTCACCCTTTTATTCATAACCCTAACTTCTATAATCTTATGATCACCTATACCTCATAGTAATGAGCCAATCCTTCATTCTCTTTATGATCCTTCAATAGAAACAAGACCTACAATCTCATGATAGAATGATGGCATGATAACACCCCTGGCATAATATCATGATACCATCAATCTCCCCTTGTGATGTTATAGGCATGGTTGAGTTGACCTTCATGATCCTATGATTAGAGACCATCGTAACATCAATGACCATGGCAATACCTCTTATGATCCTATAGTCACAGTTTAACTATCTTTTTGTCATGGCCTCAAGAGACATATTTTCTTGTACTTATGACCTTATGAAAAAGTAATATCATAAGATTAGAACACTTGATGTCCATCTAAAATTTTCCTCCACCCCTTTCTTACCTTGTTATCTTATGACTCTAAGATCATATAACTATCCCTCCCCCTTCATAGCATCGACAACCTAGGAAGTCAACCCTATTATTATACAATCTTTGGCTTTCATGGCATCAAAACACATATCCCTTTTTCTCATGATCCTATGAGATCTCTAATATTACAACAATCTAATGCTACAACAATGTTTTACCTCATTTTCTTAGAAGATATCCTTACAACACCTATGATCTCATGATTGTTTACTATCGTAACATTAGGCAAGAATTTTCTTTGGCTTACGATCCTTCAACTATTTGTGATGTTATGAAAAATTGACCACTCAACCAATAGGAAACTTGTAACATCTTATCACTACTTGATTTTCCCAACAATCATCTGATACATGGGTTACCATAAGATTGGGACCATACTATTCTGTCATGGCTCCAGGACTTGAAATATAACATGAAATTGAATCAAGTTACCATTAGATGGGTTTAAATATTTAAATTCAATCATTGGTGGGAGGGCACCTTTGGCCAACATTTTTGGTGACTCAACCAGAATCTAAGCCTACTTGGCATATGACTAGTAACCATTAAAAGATCCATTGGGCTATGGAGTCTCTAAAACCATGAAAACTCATCAATTTCATTACTTCTGCTACATTCTAATCCACAAAATAACCTCATTTTTCCTCTGCAACTCTACAAAAGTCCTCAAAACTATCATTCCAGAGGAACAACACAATGTGCATCCAACTTTTTTTGGAAAATAGGAAGGAACCAAAATAAAACTAATATAACTATATACATGGAACAACATCTTTTCTCAGAAACAAGGTTTAAGATATATTCCATCTACTAGAATAGGCATAATTTCACCATTAAGTTTTCTTAATTGGAAACCATTGGCCTATTTACAACTGATAATCATTTAGGGACCACTCCATAAGGCATGAAATTTTGAGTGTCTCCCTACCTTTTCTCTATCTATGTCCCATTTGAGAACATGATCACCTTCTTTGATATTTCTGACCTTAGCTTTCTTATCAAAGTTCTACTTCATCTACTTCATGAGATGAGATCATCTACTTGCACAGTCACTTCCCACTTACCAACTTGGTGATCTAGATGTCCACATCATACTCCATCATGTTAGTGATCCAACCTACTATTTTCTCACTAATATCTTTTCTCAACGAGAAATCTTTAATGCTTGCATGAGGGACCAATAAATGGATTTTATTGTGGGATAAAAGATGTCTAAATTTCTTCAAAGATCTTATGAATGCAAGGCCTTGCTTCTCCACATAGCTATATTTTTCCTCATACCCCTTTATCCCTTTACTAAAGAAAGCAATAGACTATTCTTCATTCTTATCATTTGATTGAGTCAAAAAAATAGAAATACTTGACTCACCTCCTAATGTGTAAAGAATGAAATCCTTATCAAAATTTGGACTGATGAGAGTAGGGGCTAACAATGTGGGTTCTTTGATCTCTTCAAAACCTACTTTCCCTTCCTTGGTCCATGAAAAGACCATATTATTTTTAAGCATAGCTATAAGAGATTTCACCATGGTAGATAAATCAAGAATAAATCTCCTCACAAAATTTATTCTACTAAGAAAACTTTTTAGACCTTTCTTATGACTAGGGAGGGAGAGAGAAAGTATTGCCTTTGTTCTCTCTAGATCAATGGTTAGAACATCCTTACATATAATGTGTCCTAAAAATTTCCCTTGATTAGTGTATACACTTGCTTGGATTCAAAGATACTCCACACTCCCTACATCTTATAAATACTTGTTTGAGATGGCCAAAATGATCAGCTACATTCTTTGAATACATTGTGATGTTGTAAAGGTAGACCAACACAAACCTTTCAATCATGTTCTTGAAGACCATCTCCATTACAATTTGAAATGTGGAACCTACATTTTTTAGTCCAAAAGGCATTTTACTATAGGCATAGGTGCCCCATTTGGTGGTGAAAGTAGTCTTATATTTGTCATCCTCCTTGACTAACACTTGGTTATAACCTAAGAATCCATCCAAGAAAGAGAATCTCTCTAAGCCACTAATCTTAAACAATATCTTTTCCATGGAAGGGAAAGAGTGATGATCCTTAAGGGAGGCTTGGTTAAGATCCCTAAATTCTACACATAATTTTATTTCTCCACTCTTCTTCCTAACAAGGATAAGGTTAGCTATCCAAGAGGAATGCTCGATAGGGAAAATGATATTGGCCTCAATCAATTTGGATAGATCTTTTCTCATTAATGGCTCAATCTTGGGATTCACTGGTCTCTTCTTTTGCCTAACAGGTTTGACACTATCAAGTAAGTCTATGGTATGTTGAAATAGACATGGGTCAAAACCCTTTAAATTATAATATCTCCAAGAAAATAAATCATTATATTCTTGAAAAAAATGAAAAAAACTTTCTTTCCTAATTTCAAAGAATACCTTCCACATGTTTAGCATCCTTCCATCAACAATTGCAACTGTCATATGATTATCTTTAGTTGTAGCAAGGTTCATGCCTCTATCCCTTGTAATAAGTTTCCTAAGGGTATCTAAGGTAATGAGACCCTTAGGAAATTATTGCAGCTAAGGTTGATGATTTGATCACCATACTAGTCATGCAATCTTGACTAATTTCTATCTAAGAACTCTACTTCATTCTACAAGAAAATTATTGGGTGTGAATCGGTAGTTTAAACTTGGACCCATAGAATTTTCACCATACATTCATCTCATGTATTCAATGAGTAAACTAAAATAACATGTAAAGTATATACAATTAAAACATGTAAACATATAAGCATTCAAACACATGATACTAGATATGATTAAATAGAAACCCTCCAAGTGAGAAGGTAAAACTGGGGTGGGGATGACACCCACAAATCTTCACTACTATGGTAATAAAGTGTATCCAATGAAGGTTACAATGTTTTGTTCATAAGAAATGATCTACCCTATGAAAGGTCTACCCTATTAAAGGCTTACAAAGAATATTAGGTCTCACCTTGTTAGAGGATTTCAACACCCTATTAGAAGTGTGCCTTGCTAAAGGAATTTAACTCACAACTAAGTTAGCACCATGTTAAATGATTTCAATATAGTCTATCAGGACTACTTGACTGAAATCACCTCTTAGAATGTCTCAACATTGATCTTGTGGTCAACACATGATAGCTTGATAACATATCATCTCTAAACCATGTCTTGTTGATCCTTTTTTATTAGATATCTCTTTACTGTATACTCTTCTCTATCCTCTATTCTTCTCTAGCTAATTCTGTAATCTTGTCTCACTTCATAACTCCTTAGCCACTATGAATACTTTATTACTTTATTTTTACATGTAAACTTCTCTCTTTTCTCCTTCAACATTCATAGAAAGTTTAGGGTTTTTCCTCCTTAAGAAGACTTTGGTGACTTAGGGTTACGTATGAATCTATGGCTAAGATTCATTCATTTTTCATCTTAATCATTCCCATTTTTTGATTGGATGCATATAATTTCATAGGGAATCCAACTTAAGATTCATCCTTATCTCCAAAATATCATAATTCATCCTTAAGTCAGCTCAAAAATGGTTTACAGAGTTGTTTGTGCCAGTACAAACAAATATGTCAAAACTATCTTACTTGGCACCTAAAGTCTATGATGCTTAGCTTAACTAATCTTTATAGTATGACTTGTCATCTATATTACTTGACATCCACTATTCACTTGGCTCTTGAATCACTTGGCATACACTATCTTCTCAACACTTGAGTGACTTGGCACATGAGTGGCTCGATACTCACTATGAACTCTGCATGGTCTAGTATATACATGTTGTGCTTAGCATATACTACTTGTTTGAAAAAAACTAAGTAAATAACTTAAGTGTGTTGACATTCACTTGTCAAAACCAATTTGAGATCAACAATCTCCCCATTTGACATGAGTGTCAAAAACACTTGAGTATGAAATAATATCCTTAATCTCATGAGGATAACATATCTCTAACTTGGCTTATATAAAAAACTTCAAATTTTCAAATTTTTGCAATAAATTGGATGCCTCAAAATGTGATAACTGCCCCTGAGTTGATATGTCTATTCTATATCCAAAATTTTGTACTCCTATTGAGTAAATATGTCTCATCTAATACTCTTTGACTTCATACTCTATTTTGTGCTTGCTCCCCCTTAGCTTGATCTGATTTTCTCTGTCCCTTGTCTTACTTTTCTTACTATCTTTATATCTCCCCAAAATTCTCATTCTCCCCTAGAATATTTCTTTGTCTTATTCTCCCCCTTTTTCTTTCTCTCCCCCTTTTTGACACTTATGTCAAATGAACTATAAACTTATAATGTGTTTTTCCAAAAAAGATTTATGGATATCCAATATCATCTTGAGAGCTTCATTTGAGTTCTCACATGTGACATCCAATGACTTAATTTGGATTGCTAGCTTGGCAGCAAGGTGGACTAGATCATCTAAGGTAGAAAGATTGGGGTCTTTCTTCATTAGGGTTTTAGCATAGCCTAGTTCCTTGTGCAAAATTTTCATATGAGGGGTAAGGGTGGTCTAGATGGCAATTAGTTTGGCCTTTATGTTGGTCTCATTTGCTAATAATGTAGCTAACTAACTTTGGGTTTGAAGCAATACCCTAAAGTTCTTCTCACTCTAAGTTGGATTCATAGGCAACTTTGTACCTATGCATTGATGTGGCTCTCCAGGCTCAAAATATGACTTCTGGTCTCTTGGATGAGGAGTGATGGATTGCACAATTTAGTTTACAATGTGAATATATTCTCAAGTATCTTCTTCACATCCTCAACCTTAGTTTCCAATGCAAATTGTGTTAGTGCTATATCACCTAATATCTTTTCATTGACTTTGTTTTGAAACTTATTTTCTAAACATTTTAATAATTAAGCATTAGTATCTAGGTCTTCATTATTGACATTCTCCACTATGTCTTTCAATTGCTCCATTAGTGGCTTAGTCTCATCAGGAGTTGGCAGACTAAATGCATCTAAAAAGATGTCTTTTATATCCTATAGTGCCTACTTTTGCCTATGCTCCCTTCTAAGCATTTCTTGATGCTTTTTCTTTTTGCTAGGGCTTGTTGGAGTATGCCCATCTATTCTATGATCATTGTATCATATTCATACTTTGGAAAAATGATTTCTTCATCAAGGATCACATCTCCATACTGTATGAATTCCTCTACCTTAGATGAACTTGGGCGTAGCACTAAGATTTACAATGGAGTCATAGCTATGCTTGGCTTCTAAAGAGTTTGAGTAGAAGGAGCCAGATGCTAGTAAGGTTACCAAGGCTTGGATGGAAACTTGCTCCTTCACCATTGGTGTCAATTCTACCTCTTTAGGCTTGCCCTATTTTTCCACAATGACTTGACTTGCACCTTGATCTTGTGCTACAAGTGTAGATAAGTCTATCTAACCCATTTCTTGCTATTCTATAGTAGCAACTTGTGTTTCTACTGTACTCATCTCTACTATATCAACCTTAGCAATTATAGCAACCTTTTTAGATGCGTCTTCTAGTATTTGGACCAAAGGTTGTATGTTAGTGATTGGAGGGATGATAGAAGGTGGTTCTTATAGATTCACCTTTTTTCTTGTTGTTTCAGTCACTATCTTATGTAGTTCACCCACACTAACTAGTATGGGATTATTACAAAGCTTATCCTATAATGTCAATTGATCTAATATCTTCTTGAGATCTTCCTTAGTAAGTGGATTGATTTTTTGAGTTATGACATCAAAAACATCCTTAGCAATGATTGTTTTAGTGTTCTCACCTATTACACATTGAGAACTGACACTCGACAATTGTATGTCTTGCATACTCTATTCTTCATGCTAGTCTTCCTCAGCTATTGCCTTGTTATCTATTTGCATTTCTACTCCACCCTTAACAATTTCATCATTTTTATGATCTTCTTCATCATCCTTTACTTTAATGGGTTCTTCCTCACCTTCCTTTATTGTAGTCAACCTATAAGTTACTTTCCACATCTAAGTGGTCTTCTTAACTACATCCTCAATGTTATTTTGTAAAATGTTGAGTGCTCTATATTTAGGTATAGACCTAACTACATATTTCTTTATAGCCTTACCAATGTGTGCGTTAGCTAGTTCAGCCATAACTTGTGCTAGAGAAGTTTCTCTAACTTATCTCTCCAAGTCTAGACAATAGTGCCATTTCTTCTCAACTCTGTCATATAAATTCTTTGACATGGAGTTGGCAAGTTTTAGTGGATTAGATTTGAATTTTTCCATCATGGCATATATGGCCTCCTCCACTTGATTCTTCTCTACTTTACACAATTTATTAAAATCTATATGAGAAAAAACCTCATAAATCTACACTATTCTTAACATTTTCACATAGATTTTATAAGTCTAAAAGAGGATTATGACTCACCACCTTAAATTGGTTATTGTCATCTGACTCTACTTTCTCTTCATAAGACTCAACTAGTGCTACATATTTCCTTCTTGGCCTTTTCTACACTTGGCCTCCTTGTTCTATGGGTTTGGTCTTTTATTTGGCCTTTTGTGCTATTGCACATGTACTAGCCCTTGTAGTAGGTGTAGTGGGCTTGGCCTAACTTTTCTTGGCTACCATCTTAGATTTAGTCACTAGTTAGACCCTAGCCTTCCTCTTCTTTGCTTGGTAGGAGTAGGTGCTTCCTTAGCTTCTTCTCCCTCATCACCTTCAGTCTCCTCCTTTTCTTGGTCTTCTCCCATACCCTAAGTTAGTGCAAGAGGTTCTTATGTTTGAGAGTCTTCTTCCTCTTCGTCTTCTTCTTCTTCTTCTTCTTATTCCTTCTACTTGGCACCCTCTCCAAATTTAGCTTTCAATTTCTTCACTATCTTCTCATTTTTCTTCATAGTAGAGGTAGCCTTCAATTCCATGGTAATTTTGGACTTTACCATTTCATAGTTTCCAAATATCTTTACACTTTTATCTACCTCTTCTGCAAGCAATACAATAATAGTTCTAGAGGATTTATCTACATTTATTTCATAACCTAAGGGTCTAAACCATCTCACCCATGGTGTAGCAGCTTGTAAAAAAGTGTAGTTAGCATCCACTAGGAAAAAAATGTCATCATAGCATTTTTCTACTAGTGACACTGGTATTCTCAATCTCTCCTCCTTGACTTCTTGAAGTCTTCAAAATAATTTGTCATTAAAGATTCAAAATTCTTACCTAATTTCTCAATATATTCACCACTCTATACTACTACTAATTTGTTTTTTTCCCATCCCATAGTTCCAAATGAAGGGAATGTGTTCTGAACATAAAAGATTATGCATACCAAAATAGAACCAAATTTGCATTGTTCACTCTTTGTCTTCCTTATAGCTCTAAGGTTCTCCATTAGTTGTTGCAATTATAGCTCTACAAGATCATATGTGTGATGTTCCTTGACAATCTTATATCCAACATCCACTGCTATACAAGGCACACTATTTAATCTACTAGATTGATATAACTTGTGTGATATAACCCTTATAGAAAAATCTATCAAAGGATCAGTGATTGTGTCAATTGTCATGCCTGTCTTGCTCCATTTAGCTCCAATTTTATTCTCAATCACCTCCTTTGAATCACTACTCAGTGTTTTAGGCCAATCTAGGGTTGGGTAACCAGCAACCTTGTGGATTATCCTCTTGGTAATTTTGATAGGTCTACTATCCAACCATAATGAACTATCATGAATTAAGATAAGTACTAGCCTTATCCATTTCATTTTGAATACATTTGGAAAATCTAGGGCTCATGTCAACCCTTTCCTCTCAACAATTTTGAATTCTTTTTTCAATGCACCATTATCACAAAGTCTTTTGTATGCTTTCCTAATCTCCATATCACCAATGCTTCCTATCTTACAATTATAACATTTTCTCACATCTTGCACCATTAAGATGTTTGGTGGTATCATGGATAATGCACCAAAAGCATCTTGCTTGTAAGAAATGTTAGAAATAACTTTGAAAATAGGTTTCTTGACCTCATTATTCACTAATTAAACATTCAAAACTTACTTTCCCTCTACATTCTTTAAACTCGATGCATTTGTGAAACTAGGGTTTACAAAATATAAATTACATAGCTCGAGTCATGATAAATTCCTTATGATATCTGATGATCTGGTGTAGAATCACTGCTAAAATCTTCTACAACTACTTTGAATAGATTTTCAGATTGCCTTCTACTCTGTTCACTCTTTCTCAAAATTGAAATGATAAAAAATGAGCTAAAATTGATCAAATGCCCTTTGAAAACCCTATAATAAATGCTCAATGCTTACACAATTGTAAGCTCAACATCAACCAATTTTAGGATCACTCAACATCCATTACCATTCCACTTACTCAGTGACCACTATGAGCTTGGCATTAACTAGCCTATCTATTAGCTTGACATCCTCTAGCATTTCACCTGATGCACATAAGAAATATTTCATGCTCGGCAGTAACATGAAAAACTTAAAGATTTATCTTGGATTTCTAATAACATTGGGTGAAGTGATCCCTTCTCCATTTGATGTGCTGCAATCATATTTCTTCTTCCATGTATTATTCATCTAATCTCTGATGTGTTCAACATCTGCTTTGACTTTGCCTTTATCAAATTTATAACTTGGTGCCTTTGACCTAGTTGGACAATACATATTGATGTGACTAGTCTTCAAACAACTAAAACATGTGGTTTGACTCAACCACCTTTTTTAGTCACCTCTAAAGTGTATTCTAATATAATTCTTAAGAACATGTCCATATTATTGACAATAATGAAAGCTATACCTTGTATTATAATCCCAATTATAGGAGTTGCCATTTTTTCTTACCTTTGTTTTTCTGTTTGATGACCACATGGGTTTGGATCTCCATTCAAAAGCTCTATGTCCATATTTTTGATAGTTGTAGCAATATCCTTGAAATAATTTTGTGTGCATGGTCTTGGTTCTACATTCATGTGCTTGATGACCTTGTTTGTTGCACTTATGCTAGTGAACCATGCTCTTATGATTGACATTCTAATTTGCAGTCGTGTTCTTGCACACACTAGCATCATGTCCTGTCTTACCATAATTATGACAAGTAACTTTGGAGTTCTTACCTTTGTTGTTCCTTTCTTCAACACTTTTGGATGATTCTCCTTCTTTAGTACCTATATATCCCAATCCTAATGTGTCATTATTAGATCTAGGGGATCTTAATAATTGATCAAAGTATTTGATGGCTTCACTTGTTTTGTTAAAACTTTTAGCAAATTCCTTTTCCTTTTTAGGTCATTTTGTAATTGCTTATTTTGCAACTTCAATGTTGTTATCTAAATGTTCTTGACATTCATCTCATAGTTAGCATTCATCATTTGACTTAGAGTATCAAATTTCATGTTGGAAATCTTGGTTAGCTCTAATGATTTCTCTTCCAATATATTGACCAAAAATCTTTTGTACTCTTTAGTCATAGCTTTGTTTTCCATGGCTTTCTTCTTCTGTTTAGTCACCTCACATAGAAATATAGCTTGTGATACTTTCTCTAACTTGAGATTTCTGATTTCCTTAGCTTGGGCTATATTATTTTCCATTAGATCTACAATTGCTCCATCAAATTCATTGGATTCTCCATTTGAAAATACCTCAGTAGTGTCTATCTCTCTATATTGTGTGTCATTCTTTGCAATAGCAATATCCTTCCTTCTCTTTAAGGATTTCTTTAAATCTTCTCTTGCTTCATTCAGTTGATTTAGAATGAGATATATTTAAATCTCCTAATTCTCAATAGTCTTTCCCAACTTGTATGCTTCCATTTCAATATCTTTCCTCAAAGTTGCAAAGCTTCTCTTTTAGAGAACAAAGCTCTGATACCAATTGTTGGAATTACAATAGGAAAGGTTGTTGGAAATAATCAAGGCTAGCCAGGTTACTAAGAGGGGAGGGGTGAATCAATAACCTCAAAATCTTTAAATTAATTCAACACTTAATTAGCTTAATCCATCAAGCCATCTAATCTACTACATGCATGAGAAAAGATAAACATTCATAACACATGAACACAAAATTTTGGTGATCCAAAAACCTTCCAAATAGAAAGTAAAACTAGGGTGGAGATGATACCCAAAAAATTTCATTACTATGGTATAAAGTTGGCCTATTAGGGCTTACATTGACCACTTTTGATGATATGCCCTATTAAGAGCAATTTGGACTGCTAGATCCACCTTGTTAGAGGTTTTACAAACATACAATGAAGTATGCACTCTATTAGGATATTTAAACAAAGATGGTTAAGTCTACCCTATTAAAGGGTTTAGAAAATTGATTCACCTATTAGGATGAAATAGTGGATCTAACTTACAACTTGATTTCTGATTAGATCCTTGAAGTACAAATCACCTCTTGTGATTGATATAACTTTGCTACTCCTTGATGATCTTGCTCAATAATCTTCTCTACTACTGATTCACATTTACTCTTCTCAAAACATTACATATCCATTCCTTGATATAAACATGCAGACATGTTCATATATACATTGCAAATGGTACAATATATTACATACATACCATTGCAATATTTACAAATACAAGTTTGGCTAAAACACAAGTAAACAAAATATTATTGAGTCAGCCAAATAGTAGAAACTTGGGTTCTGTAAGCTGACTTGGTGAACTTTTGATACACCACATCCACTACATTACTTAGCATCATCATGCACTCGATAAAAGTAGAAGCTCATTCCATAGTGATCACACAATGTAGCTTCAAACTTAGTAACCATTGGAGACTCACTAGATATAGTGTCACTTGGTAGACATTGAATCCTTCATTTACCTTGCTTTCTCTCAGTAAAAACTACACATCCATCACTCAGTAGAAATTGGCTTCTCATCACACAAACTGATGACTTGGTAGATATTGCGAGGCTCATTGACCACTATTTTCTTGGTGAATATTGTATGCTCGATAAAAACTACTAGACTCCACACTCACTCGGTAGCTTCAGGAATGCTCGATGTGAACTGCTTGACTGATGAACTTACTTGGAAACCACTAAATGAATTGTATAAATTGTAGACTGAGTTATGAGCTTAGTAACCATACATAATTGAATAAGTGTTGTCACTAATGAAAAATACAACATAATGCCAACAATCTCCCCCTTTGGCATTATTGACAAAACCACTTATGAGCCAAGACTTATGTACACTGACGTAATGATTTTTTGATTGTTCAAAATTGATCTTTGTAAAGTTGTTGTATATAAATATCTTACATATCTCACCCATACATATGGCATAATATATATATAACCTTTCTTCTTGATTATTCTATACAAATATCTATCTATTTTCTCCATTATTGTCTCCACAAGTCTCTTACCACTTACTCCCCATTTTTGACAATAATGCCGAAGAGTTATGCAATTTATTCAAATAGAGACACTAAAATGTGAGAGAAATTTGTAATCTACCTTAAGAATAAGAGCCAATGTCTTATCTGAGTTGTCTTGCAAAATTTTGCAGGTGGAGAGTGCCACTTGAACTTTTGCAGAAAGTTCAATAATATGATCTGCTATGGAAAAATTGTTATCTTGGACCAATGTCTTTGAGTATGTAATGTTTTTTTGCATTGAGTCCATAACTAGAAGGATCATATTTTGTATATCAATCAATGTGGACTTGATCTTGGCTTCCTCTCTTAGTAATTCAACCTACATATCTAACAAAAATCCCACCTTGATGTGATGTACTGAGCTTGAACTTGGGTCAAGCTAAAGCTTTTAAGCACTAGCCTTCATATCCACATCAATCTTATTCAATTTCTCTTTTATCTCCTTGGTATACTTGGTAACATCACAAAGCTTAGCAAAAAGTGATGTCACATTGGAAAAAGAATGTTCAAGATTGGTCAAAATTGTAAATAGTTCTACCTAGTTTATAGCAATGTACTGAGCAATGTGCTCAAGCACCTTATTATCAAATATTTTCTCTACCTTCTCTATTAACTTTTCTTGACTAGAAGTATCCTCATCAAACTTATTAATTGCTTCTTCCAACTATAGCAAAATGTGTTGTGATGAATCCACATCAACACCTATAGCCTCTATTATTAAATGTTTAGCATTCTTAATTATTGTAAACTCTCTATCTCTTTTAGCTCTAAGCTATTTCTACCTTTCCTTTTGTTCCAAAAGTTGACTAACTAGTCTCATTTCATTAACTGTGGCAGTATCCAGATCCAACTTAGGAATGACAATTTCCTTGTCCAAATCAATATCATCATCAATTTCTTTACTAGTAAGTAGAAGTTTTAGAGGAGTCCTTTGTTTTACTTATGACCTTACTTCCTTGGACATAGAAATAGAGACAATTGTAGAAATAGTTTTACTTGTAGTAACAACTTGAATGGGTCCAACTGAAGGAAAATTGAAAGAAGTACTAACTGAATCCAAAACTGATGTGCTATCCAAAAATGAAGTAACAATAGGTGGAGCACAAATTGGAGTAATTACAAAAAAAGAACTAACTGGAACAAAAGTTGATGCTATTAAAGCTATAGTAGACAAAACTGTAGAACATGATGGTAAACTTACTGTACGTGTTGCTGATGAAGTTGGCATAATTGTAGAACTAGATACTTTACACACTACTAAAGTAGATGACTCAAGAGCTAGTTAAGAGGGCTATAGCTTGGTAGATGAAGTGGTATACACTTCCATTGTAGATACCTAGAGCTATGAGGTAGTAAATAATGATTGTGCAAATGATATATTTGAGGTGGTTGCAATCATACTTGATGAAGCTATCTCCAACCTTGATGATGTAGCAGTTTTAGGTGGAGAATGAGGTAGGGAGGCAATGACTTGTGCTGTTATTCTCATTGGATCACTTTCTTCATCTTCTTACTTTTCTTCCTCTTTGGCTTCTTCCTCTTTCTCTTCATCATCATCCTTCAATGCTTGATAATCTTCAACATAAAAAGTGACACATGGAGTGTTATCATCTTCTTCATTATCACTACCATCATCATCATCCTTGATCTCTACTGGATCATTATTGGGTTTGTGTAGATGATAAATTTTTTCCCACATAAATGTGGCATCCTTGACAACATCCGCAACTTCCTTTATCAAAATTAGACAAGTACAAAATCTCATCATCATTTTCTCTTCATTCTTTTTTATAGCTACCATAACCTCTACATTAGAAAGATTTGGTAGCAATTTTCTTAAGGTTTTCCCAAATATGTCTTTAGCTGACTATTTAGTTGATTGCCACCTAACCTTGAATTTTTCTAATAATACTGTAGGGATTTGTGAAGCAAACTGATTAGGAGAAAATTTCCATCTTCCTAGCTTATCCATGATCAAATCTTAAACTTCCTTTTGTTCTGTTGGAGTTCTAGATTCATAGAGTGTTTTGAAGTTATTAATTCCAGCACCTACTCTTAATTGATTGAGTCTTTCTTGAAATGTGGGAGGAGGCTTAATAAACACAACTTCACTATCTCCTTTCCTTTTAGATCTTTAGGTGGATACAACTGTGGAGGCTTTGGGTAGCTAGGTAATGATTACCTTGCCCTTCTTTTTTTAGATTCCTTCTCTTCTTCTTCTTCAAATTCCTCAATATCTTCACCTTTACCCTCAGTAAGCATAAGAGGGGCACTTGAGGTTTTCAACTTGGCTACCTTCCTCTTACCTTTGCTTATTGCCTAGGATAGCTTGATTTCAATATCAATTCTAGCTTTTGCTTCATCATAGGTTCCAAAAGTTGTTTTCCTTAGATCTACTAGTTCATTCGCTAGGAATTCAATGATATCTTTTGTTTCATCAATGTTAACCTCATATGGAAGAGGTTTCACCCATGCAATTCTAGGCCTAACTGCCTGAATATACACTCTATCACAGTCAACCATAAAACATACATCATCTTTATAGTCTTCAACAACCTTGGAAGGAATCCTGAACTTGTTGTTCATCTTTTCCTTGAAAACTTCAAACTAATTATCCATAATGCTATCAAAGTTTTCACCCATTTCTGCAATGAATTCATTTATTTGATACAACATTGGAGTATCTTTCCTCCATACAACTAAAAATTTTGATGGAAAAAAATTTTTGAACATGAAAGAAAAGGCATGTCAATAAAGAACCAAATTTGTAGGGGTTGTTCTTTGATGTTTTGATGTTATCCATATTCTTGTTCAACTCCTTCAATAGTCACTTTGACAGATCAAATTCCAAATTTTTCTTCACAACCTTATATGCCAAATCAACTACCTCACACAACACACTATTCAAATAACTGGAGCTATAAATCTTGTAAGCAATGATATGAATACCAAACCTTAGTTCAATTTCAGAAACAGTGCTAATGTTCAAACCTCTACCATCCCACTTGGCTAGGGTTTTCTTTTCAAGTTCATCTTGACCTAGGGTTTTGGTATGTTTGGCTTTGCTTAGCATAGGGAGACCCATAACCTTGTGAATCATTTTCTTGGTGATCAATATAGGCTATTCTAACCATAATTATCCATTATGCACACGACTGAGAATATACCTAATCCACTTAATCTAAAAGTTCCTTGGCATATGCAAGATATGGGTTAATCCTTTGGTTTCTAGATGCTTATGCTTGGGTTTTAGTGAACCATCAACACACATTTCTCCTAGGGTACTATCCATCTCTAGGGTTTCAATCTCTTAAAAAAACACTAAAAATGAGTGCAAATATCATTAATTAGAAGTACCTTGGGTGCAATTTGTGACTGAGCTCCATTAGGGTTCAGTGAGTTTGCAACTACTAGTACTAGCTTAAAGTTTGGTGCTTTCCATTCCACACCTCTTGCCAACATCTTAGATCCTCTTTTTGCCTTGCTACTACTACTACTTCTAGATGTGATGGCTGCTCAATAAATGAGAGAAATCTTTTGAACAATTTCTTCGCTACAACTTCACTCGAAATTACTTGGATGCACCTGGCATCAGTTAACTCTGTGTCTTTTGAAGTTGCAGTGAAAAATGAAGTCAAAATTTTCCCTTTTTGATGAAAATTTCTCCAATAATACTTGGTACCATAATGACGTAGTGCATGAAAGACTAACATCCACTCACTAGCTCGGTAGATACTTGTGACTTGATGACTTAACAAAACTTTCACTTCTCTCAACCTAGCTCGGTTGAGTCTATAACCAACCTTGCTCAATATGATCTAATTTCATGTGATCCCTTTGTATCTAAAATATTGATTTGGATCTTCTACTTTCTTTCATTTGGAACTACTTGAGATATAACTTGAAGGTACAGTTCCAGATCCTCCTTTAAGAATCAAGTTGGAAATGGTGGAGTCACCCACTTCTTGAGTGACATGGCCATCATTTGAACTATTTTGCTTGGTAGATTAGGGAATCCACTTTTGTCTCATTTGTTTCCTAATGTTATCAACTTTAGCTTTCTTTTCATCTTCAACCTTTCCTATGTTCATGCAATTCTTAGGTATATGACCAAGTTTGGTGCATGTATAACATCTTACTGTTGTATCCTTCTTTCTCAAGTGATGCCTTACATAGTTTATACCAATGTGTCCATATTCTCCATAATAGTGACATCTACACCAAGTATTGTAGTCCCAACTAAATATTTCCTTTACAAGTTTTTCAACTGGATTGAATGGTTTAGATCTACACTTAGATGCCTTGTGACCTTGTTTTTTGCATTTGTGACATTTACCTAAAATTTTGGTTTCTCCTTGCATTAATTAGCTTTATGACCTTGCTAACTGCAATTGTAGCATTTTCCATTGAATTTTTCCTTTCCATTGCTCCAACATTTGTTTGATGTATGACCTAACTTACCACAATGATTGCAAGTAGGTTTTTGATTCCTTTGGGCACCTTGTTTGGAAGATTCACCTTCTTCTTTGTATTGAGGTCTTGCTTTACCTTTTTTCCTATAGAGATTCTGCTCACTTTGCTTATTTAATTGATCCATGTCTGCTTGAGATTTCATCATCCTTTCATTAAGTTTCTTTTTAGAAATTAGATCAGCTTTCAATCTTTCATTGATTTTTCTTTTAGTGATTAAATCATTCCTTAAACTTTCATTTTCAGATATCAGATTCATGATTTACTCATTTGCATTGGAGAGTTGATTGATGAGACTTTCTTGCTGAAGGTATTGATTTTGATTTGCATTTTTCCTTGCCTCCAAGTCTTCACTTGCCTTCTTCCTTTGTTCCAAGATTTCATACATTCTTATTGATTGAATTTCTTGTTCTCTTTTCAATTTTCTTATGTCTTCTTGCAAAGATCCATTCTTTTCTAGGATTTCTTTGATTGCCTCATTAGCTTCATCTGAACTACTTGAGGGAAAAAAGTCTTCAATCTTTTCTTCAACATACTAATGGTCATTCATCTATTTTGTAAGTTCCTTCCTTCTTTTTAGGGATTCGGTTGAGCTATGGCCATCTCCAAATCTAGCTTCTTATTGTCAATAGCTTTGTCAAGTTTTAATATCTCCATTGTCCTTGATCTTTGCTCAAGCTATCAAGCTTTATCCTAAGAAACACAAAGCTCTAATACCAATTGTTGGAAATAATCAAGACTAGCTAGGTTACTGAGAGGGGAGGGGTGAATCAGTAACCTCAAAAACTTTAAATTAATTCAACATTTAATTAGCTTAATCCATCAATCCATCTAATCTACTAAATGCATGAGAAAATATAAACATTCATAACACATGAACACATAATTTTGGTGACCCAAAAACCTTCCAAATAAAAAGTAAAAATGGGGTGGGGATGATACCCATAAAACTTCACTACTATAGTATAAAGTTGGCCTATTAGGGCTTACATTGACCACTTTTGATGATCTTCCCTATTAAGAGCAATTTGGATTGCTAGATCCACCTTGTTAGAGGTTTTACAAACATACAATGAAGTATGCACTCTGTTAGGAGATTTAAACAAAGATTGTTAGGTCTACCCCATTAAAGGATTTAGAATCTTGATTCACCTGTTAGGATGAAATAATGGATTTGACTTACAACTTGATTTTTGATTAGATCCTTGAAGTAAAAATCACCTCTTGTGACTAATATAACTTTGTTGCTCCTTGATGACCTTGCTAAATACTCTTCTCCATTGTTGATTTGCATTTACTCTTTTCAAACATTACATATCCATTCCTTGATATACTCATGCATATATGTTCATATATACATTGCAAATGGTACAATACATTACATATATACAATTCCAATATTTAAAAATACAAGGTTAGCTTAAACACAAGTAAAAAAAAAATTACTGAGTCAACCAAATAGTAGAAACTCAGGTTCTATAAGCTGATTTAGTGTGCTTCTGATACACGACATCCACTGCATTACTTGACATCATCAGGCACTTGGTAGAAGTAGAAGCTCAATCCTAACAGATCACACAATGTAGCTTCAAACTTAGTAACCATTGGAGACTCGATTGATATAGTGTCACTCGGTAGATACTGAATCCTTCATTTACCTTGCTTTCACTAGGTAAACAATACACATCCATCACTCAAAAGCTGGCTTCTCATCATACAAACTGATGACTTGGTAGACACTATGAAGCTTGGTGACCACTATCTACTCAGTGAATACTGTATGCTTGGTAAACACTACTGGACTACACACTCACTTGGTAGCTTCAGGAATGCTTGGTGTGAACTACTTGACTGATGAACTTACTTGGCAACCACTAAATGCTCGATATAAACTATAGATTGAGTGATGAGCTTGGTAACCATACCAAATTGAATAAGTGTTGTCACTAATGACAAATACAACATAGTGCCAACAAAGGTAAACTTCTAGGGTGGGGGGTTGTGAATCAATAGTTTAAACTTGGACCCATACAACTTTTACCACACATTCATCTCATGCATTCAATGAGTAAATTGGAATAACATGTAAAGCATATACATTTAAAAGATGTAAACATATAAGCATTCACACACATATGACACCAAATATGATTACCCAGAAACCCTCCAAGTGAGAAGGTAAAACTAGGGTGGGGATGACACCCACAAATCTTCACTATTGTAGTAATAAAGTGTATCCAATCAAGGTTACAATGTTTTGATCATAAGACATGATCTACCTTGTTAAAGGCTTAAAAAGATTTTTATGTCTCACCTTGTTAGAGGATTTCAACACCTTTTTAGAAGTGTGCCTTGCTAAAGGACTTTAACTCATAATTAAGTAAGCACCCTTTTAAAGAATTTTAATACAACCTATCAAGACTACTTTGTTAAGAGATTTTGACTAAAATTACTATTAGAATGTCTCAGCATTGAACTTGCACTCAACACTTAATTGTATCACCTCTTAATAATATATGCTTGATCCATCTTGATTAGATGTCTCTTTATTGTATACCCTTTATCCTTTATTCTGCTCTAACTAACTCTGTAATGTTACCTCACTTCATAACTCCTTAACCAATGTGATGCCCTATTTGTGTATGCAAACTTGTCTCTTTGTTCCTTCAACATTCATAGAATGTTTAGGGTTTTTCCTCCTTAAGAAGACTTTTGTAACTTAGGGTTAGGTATGAATCTACAACTGAGATTCATCCATTTGGCCACTTAATCCTTCCCATTTTCTAATTGGTTACATGTAATTTCATAGGAAATCCAACTCAAGCTTCATCCTTATCACAAAATAATCATAATTCATCCTTAAGTCAGCTCAACAATAGTTTACGTAGTTATTTGTGCCATTACAAATAAATATGTCAAAACTATCTTACTCAATACTTGAAGTCTCTAATGCTCAGCCTACACTAATATTTATACTATGACCTAACATCGGTATTACTCAACATCTATTGTTCAATCGACTCTTGAATCACTTGGCATACACTGTTTGCTTGGCACTTAAGTGACTCGACACATAAGTGGCTTGGAACTCACTATGAACTTGACATGGTCTAAT
Organism: Cupressus sempervirens; assembly: GCA_028749045.1. NCBI lineage: Eukaryota > Viridiplantae > Streptophyta > Pinopsida > Cupressales > Cupressaceae > Cupressus > Cupressus sempervirens. The sequence goes on from CM053787.1 coordinate 32,744,481, forward strand.
AGATACATGTTGTTCTTGGCATGTACTACTTTTTTGGCATGAAGTAAGTAAATAACTTAAGTGTGTTGACACTCACTTGTCAAAACCAATCTGAGATCAACATATAAGATACACACACTAGTGCACATCTATCAACATGTCTATTTCCTTTTCTATGGATGCTCTGAATATTAAATGAATTGAAATTTTCAAGAAAATCCCATACTCTATATTTATATGACTTGAGCGAACCATTCTTGGTGATATTTTGATTCCTTTCCTAATTAACCACTAGTGTGCTATCTCCATATATATTTAAGACTTGAATATCTCTTTTTTGAGAAAGTAGGAGACCTTGAATTAATGCCTCTTACTCAGCCACATTATTTGTACAACTAAATTTCAGCCTAAATGAGAAGTATTACCTTTCTAGTGTAGGAGAAACCAAAGTCACACCAACCCCTACTCCATTCTTATTTATTGATCCATCAAAGTACATACTCTGTGTCCCACTTGTGTCTTTTTATATTATTCATTAGGCTAGGGATGAGAGAATCCTTCTTTGATATACAATAAGTACCAAGGCTTGTCTCCAAGGTTTGTAGTATATGATCAAATTGATATGTATTATCCCATTCATCTAAGAGGAAATTAGGTATCTCTACTAGAGAAGTGGCAAGCTTGTTTATTGTGTCATTCTCATCTATCTCTAGGATGGTGTAGTTCATATTGATGAGATTAGGATTGTAGGAATCAATATGATGGAGGGTTAATGGTTCTACTCTAATTGAAGCTTTGGTTCCATACCTTGTTCTAAAAAATATGTATGGCCAATCAGAGGATACGTAACCACCTATTTGGGCCGTAAAGCCCCTAGAAAGATAGATAAAAAAATGTGGTTTGACATCAATGACTAATATATCTTGAACTATAGTACAACTATGACATGCATGTAGGGCCATTTAAATATTTCTAAGTATCCCCATAGTCTTGACAATACTACCATCTACCTATAATACATCATTTATCATGGGCTCATATTTCATTCCTAGGATATCAAAAACACACTTAGGCATCACTAAACTACTAGCCTATAAAACTATCATGCAATTATGGACTAGTTTATCTCCTATAATTAAAGAGACATAGAAAGGAGGAGGTCTAGTTTTCTTACTTTTTTCTCCTTCTTTGCTTGGTTGCACTAGGCTTGTTACAATCTCTTCTTGAGGTAGTTGATCTCTAAGTTTAATTCTTTCAACTTCCTATTGTAGTTGACTCTTCTATGATGTTATGGTAACCACAACATCACACATAGAAATGTTCACACTAGTCTTCTTCATTTGGTCTACCATACTAAAAGATGCATTAGGTGCCTTGGTAGAAACTTTAGGAGCTACACGTGTAGAAGGTTGAGATGGAAAAACTCGAGGAACACCCACATCTCTCCTATTATCATTTTTCCTTTGCTATTGAGAAGCATTAGTAGGTTGAGTAACATTGTGTTGCTGGCCAAGTGCTTGTGCATAAGGTATTACACTTAATGTTGAGGCTTGACTAGGAGGAGGAGGGGTAGAATCTTCTATAACTCTTCTTTTTCTCCTAGTTTACATTACAAGACACTTCCACCTGATGGTTCATTAAGGAGCATCTACCTTGTAAAGAAGCATCAACAAGTTGATTAGCATTGTGTTTCTAGTCAACTAATTTCTTTGGTATAGTTAATGCTATGTAAGATTATTTCTTCTAACACATATAATATCCATAGGAGTAGTTACAAGAAGGGTAGAAATATTGATCTTGAGAAAGATTATTCTAAGGGACTAAAGCCCTATTTAGGTTGGTATTCACAGCATGGGGTTATCGATAGGTCTATTCTGATTATAACCCCCATTTAGGTTGGTATTCATAGCATGGAAACTATTGATAGGTGTATTTTTATTGTAAGGGGAATGACTCTAGTTTTGGGGTCTATTATGAATGGGACCTTGATATTGAAGTTGGGGAGGCTTATTATTTTGAGCTTGTTGCCTCTTTATAGTCACCAACTCATTACCCATCTTCTGCATTACTAAACTACTATCCTCCATCTTCCTTTCTTGATCTTGCAACCTCTTGTCTATATTTTGCATCAATACTTGCATCATGGTCTCAATCCTATCAACTCCATTAAAGGATGTGGAGGCTATTAGGATTAGAACAAAGGATGACTTGCAGAGGAAGTATGAATAGGGGCTACAGTAGGCTGATGATTGGGCATGTCAGGGAAGAAAGGCATTGGGGGCCTTGGAGCTAACGTCCCTCCTTGTATCAAGATATTCTCTGATCTTATGGTAACCTCATAGGCATTTTGTAGAGTGTCCCTTCCAATAGATTGTAGAGTGGTAGAAATATCATTTTTGAAGGCTCTGAGGTAATATAAGAATGCATTACTAGGAGAAGGCTTTACTATAGTAGATATTTTTTCCCATGTCTTTTGAAATCTATAATTAAAATTAGTCATACATTCATGGGGTACCCTCTTGATAGATGTCAAATATTCTAAAAGTGATAGTGATCAATTTTGTCCTCAAAATGCTTGCATAGGGCTACTCCTAACTCGTCCCAATTAGAAATAGAATTATGAGGTAGGCTTCTATATGATTGCAGCACTTTCTCCTTCAAGGATGAAGCTAGAAGCCTAACAAAAACATCATCCTTAGATATTCTAGGTATATTACAAACATTTTCAATTTCTTGGATGTGTTTTGAGGAGGAGATGGAGGTTTCACTAGTAAACTTAGGTATATTTTAAAGACATGATACTAGTATCTCATGTCTTTGAACTACTAGGAGAGGAATTCCACCATAAAAGCTGGTGAAAGAATAAGCTCTAGCCATGTAAGAAAGTGATCTATTGATATGAGAAGATGATATTCTAGGATGAGATCTAATTATAGAAGGAGTGGGGATGAATCTTACAAGGGTATGGGTTACTACTACACTCCTCACTAGTGATAGAGATACCCTAGCCTTTCTTCTTAGATTAGAAAAAGAAAGCTCTTGGTATTGGAACTTACCTCTAGAAGATGCCATTGTATGTGTTTTGGGCATGAACCATAGTAACTTTGGTCTAGAAACTAGATGTTCTTGAAGCTTGAAGTTCCCAAGTACTTTGAACAAATAAGCCTCTTGGAGGATTTAATACTGAAGGCAATACTATCTCCTTAGTATGAATATGAAATTTTTCTTTGATGCCAATAAACTTAGAATGTTTAATATGAGGAAAAATTGTTGTCACAAAAGTTTGCACCCTGGTCAAAAGTTTTTACCTAATGACAACCTTGTGAAATATGGAAATCACCTCCAAGTCGTGGGACTTGAATAGTAAGGCTGAGTCTCTAGAGAAGGTTGGCTTCCTTTCTTATTAGCATGCAACTTGTAATACCCCAAAATTGGCTGATTGCCATGATACCAATTCTGGTCTATTTTTGACCAATCCTAAAGTCCTATTCCATTAGGCAATTTCTTATTTAGCTACTTGCTACTTGACTTAATTGTCAGATGCAGAAAACCCTAATCTACTTTTATCATGCTTATTATTTACCTCCTATAGCATTTACTCATATTAGTCACATTAAACCTATTGATTAATATTTAATTTAATTACTAAGTATTTATACTTTAATTAAATTAAATTATATCCTAAGGCTAATGTACTATGGAATTAAATTTATTTAATTTAATAAATGTTCCTATTTTAATTAATTAAACAAAATTATTTAATTAAATGGAGAACTTACTTCTAATCAATTAAACAAAGTTATTTAATTAAATGGGAAGCCATTCCCAATTAATTAAATGAAGTTATTTAATTAAATAAGAAAAGTGTCTCTAATTAATTAAATAAAATTATTTAATTAAATAGAAAAGGTAAATTATGAGAGCATATCTCATTTTAGTAAATTAAATATCTCACCAAAATCTCTCTTTAGTTCAAAAAAGGAAATTCCCAATTCACTACTGATCAATTTAGAAGTAACCCAGATCACTTGCTTTTACACTAAAGTCTATCTGAGTTGACTGACTCTTACACTCAGATCTGAGTTAGTTAACTCCCTTTAATTTGTGAATCTTCCTTTATGACTGAACTTCACCTTTAATCCTGATTGTTGATTGAAATCAATCTAGACCGTTGATGGATTCCAAGAAAATCTATTTAAGAGACCTTAATCTCTTCATTTTGGAGAGGTTGAATGAGAATTTGCATCAAATTGCTGCTGGATTATGCATTCATTTGAGCTCATTACTTTCATAAGATATTCATTTTCTAGTTTAATCTCATTTAGCATAATATGCATACATTTTAGCATAATCTTCTTTTATATGTTCTTAGATTAAACATGCATACTCCATTCTAGATTAATCTGCATTCTCATATATATTATTTGAATTTTATTTTAATCCTTCATTCGTAGAGAGTCTGGTTGCTTAATACCTCAAATCTGAGGATATCTAACAAGCAATTCCCTTTAGATAGAAGGCAACAGGTCACCTTGCTGGCTGATTTTTGGATGAACAATCCAATGTTCATTCTAGGATAAATCTGCAAATAAGGACCATGTTGAAGTGTGTGTGTTTGCATAGGCCACATTTTCACATATACATTTCTGGTGCCCACCATGGGGCCAGGAAAATCAAAATTTTTGGCCTCTTTCTGCATTTTTAAATCATTTTTTTGTTCTCTATCCGTATTGTTCTGTACAAATTCAGGAATCTTTGCACGAGATTATTCAGACGATCCAAAATCTTCGTGCAAAGATTCTTTTTGTATCGCATGAGAAAGTGCCTAAGCATGTGAATCTTTGCATAGGCTGTCTTAGAAATTCACACGGGTCAAAAAACTTCTTCGCGCGGACTATAAGGAATTTTACACTAGACTCTGCTTACAGAGGCTATTTTTGCATTGATTTTCATGTTTTTTGGTTTTTTCGCTAACTGCTCACTGTTTCTAGTTTTTTTGTGTTTTCTAATTTTTTGGAATATCATAATAGTGGTTTGCGGGACAATTGGAAAAGCATGAAAAGGTTTCTAAAAATATGTGAAACATCTACTAAGCGTGTTGCAAGGATTACCAGGTAATTCTCTTTGACTAATAACACTTCAATTGGACCTAAAATGAACATCTCTTGTGTCAAGCTTGTGTGTGTTTCCTTCCATGTTCTCATTTTACAACACATGCATAATTTGATACTAGGTTGTGATCTCCATTATTTTTCATCTAGCATGCTTAGTTACTAGTGATAGATCTAATTAGCTATCTTGGGTTATTGGACTCGCTAATCCACCGGCCCCTCATTTCACCCTGTGGTTGTAAGATCAGCACCACATTAAAGGGGAGGGGTCTATAGAAAAGAAGCATTAAATGCTCCACTAGGCAACCCTTTTGTGCTTTCTATAACTCACTAGCTTCTGAGTTGTGGACTCGTGTTGGCTTGTGTGAGGAGTTAAATGTTCCACATCTTTGGACTCAGCTCACATTAGTTAAAGCGTTAAGTGTACCACCTTGTTCTCTTTGATTTCTTTTGGATAGATTTTCTTTCGGGAATTAACATCTGTACACACATAGTAATTAGGCCCCATGAACACTATTTGTGGATCTTGAGAGAGTGGGTTCCTAGTGAAACTCCTCTCTACGACAGATTCCCTATAGGTGGGGAGGATACTGTGAGCATCTCACAGATAGATGAATCTTCAATTTGTTGATTGAGGCATCCTTTCTTTGGAGAGGTTGATAGATCATTGGGAGTTGATATCATATATCTTTAAGAGATACTCTTAGTTTAGCATGTCGGATTAATCTATCTGCTTTGATTGGGTTAAAAGTGAAAAGGTGTCAAAACCTTGAATCTAGAAGCTAAGTCCCCTTGTGGTACACTATTGCGATTTGGTCACCTTTAGAGAGGGTTAATTGTAGTAGACAATCCCTCTATAGGAAAAACTGCATGGATGGAACCTCGAGCGGTAATAGCAATTTTTGACGTGGTAGTGACAACCACTATATAAATGTCCTTGTGGAAGAAATCTCCAAGGGTGTGGTTCATTGTAGGTTGTCAGATTTCCCCAGAAGCTCTTGAAGATTAAGTTCTCAAACTGTGTTGAAACCTCAGTGCGTCAGGATTGAAGGTCACCCCTATGAGTCATAAAAGTTACAGAGTCAAAACATTACTAAAAACCTTAGAGAGGCCAACTTTTATTTTCTAGGGATTTATGTGTGATTGCAAAACCTTTTGAAAACATACACAATTAGCTCTCTTAAGAATCAACACGTACTAAGTCACTTGATTGTTCATGCACAAGGTTGCTTTTGCCCTTGCTCATTGTTTTCAGACATGCTTGATATCACTTGCTTGCTGTTCTACATGCCTGTTTATCTACTTGCTTACTAAAATGATCAAATTTTCCAAAACAACGAGTTGATTTTGACTATGTACTTGTCATTTAAATAAAATTGAAAAATTGCAAATTGAAAGCATTGTCCAAACATCTTGCAAGGTCAACCTCACTGTCTATTAAATTGAATTTGTCTCAAAAATCTGCCCAATCTGTCTAAAAAGTCTACAAACCTTGTCAAAATTAGTTGCTGTTGTAAAAATGGTCTACCTTCTCACGTGAAATCATTTGGGTCTCGTGCAAAATCACCTAGTCCTCACACAAAATTAAACCTCTATCGTCAGTCTTCGCATGACTCTATGAACTTCTTCACATGAAATTAAAACACTATCATTGACCTTCACGCAATCTAGGGAACTTATTCACACGGCCTATAAAAGTTTCTTGTGTGAGACTTTGTGTCAGCATTACCAATTTGGGTTTATTTTAGCTATTTGTGGCCTGCACACTGTCTTTTTCTATGTCCTTTTATCACTCTCTATCTGTAAACAATCCTGAAACAATAACACTTCACTTAGCTGAAGACTTGTGTCTTGCACCTTAACTAGTCTCATCTCATAAGTAATTTTTGGTCCTTGTCTTAATGCTTGTCATACTTTGTGTCGCATTAGTCATAATCTTTGGCTATTCTAGCCTTTAAATCAGACCATTTGTGCCTTAGTGAACAACATTCTTACTATTATCTTGTCTTTTTTGAGACTCAGTCTTAGTGTAGTCCTTGTCCAAGTTCTAGCTTCTTGTCCTTGTCTATGACTATTGCAACCAGAAGCAGCAACGTGTTTTATCCCTATAACCTTAGACATGGTTGTGCTAAGGGTCGTAATTGTGGCAAAGGTCACTTACCTTTCATTACACAATCTGTATCCAGTTTGGCTAGTGAGGCATCTTCCCGATCTCCCTCACCTGCTAGGTCATCTTGAGTTCAACAAACATTTTCCATAAATTTGCAACAAATTAGGAATTCTTTTTACCAAGAGGATACTGAGACAAGTAGAGGTCCTGCATTCCCAAACATGATATATGATCCTTTCTTCAAAGAACCTTTTGAAACACAACACACCAAAACTAAACATGTTCCTATAATGACTAATCATGAACCTAAATATGGTAGTCATAGTCGACATCAAGAACCACCTAGGTATGACAAAGAGAAAGAGAAAGAGTATGACACTTATGAGGAATAGGAAGAAGTAGAAATCCTCCCTGAACACATAGAAAAATGTCAAAGAGACAAAAAATTCCAAAAGGGCATGGGAATCTTACTCAATGAAGAGAAAGAAAAATACTTTCTCAAAATTTCCCAAGAGGGAGCAAAGTTACCTTCTCATTTTAATGTAGAAACTATTGTCAAAACTGAAGAAGAAACTAAGACCTTTAAACTTCAAAAATAATTGAAAATTATGCAAGACCAATTGGCTCAAATGATGCATGAGAAAGAGAAACCCACAAAGACATACACATTGGATGCTCTTTATTCATTTCCATTTGACAAAAGCATAAACATGCGGCCTTTCCCATGAGGCATAGAGCTACCCAAATATGATAAGTACTTTGGTATTACTGATCCCTAAGATTACTTGCGGGAATTTGGTGCTTTGTCTATGGAGTTTATACACGATCAAACCTGCCTCATGCATTTATTCCCTCGAAGCCTAGGTGTCAAGCTTTGGAGTGGTTCTCACATTTACCTCCTAGTATCAAAATGTTTGACAAAATTGCCAATCTCTTTGTTCAACAATATTATCATAACATTCAACATCCTATCAATATTCAAGATCTATGCAACCTTAACAAAAAATTGGTAATCCTTTTCTCACATTCCTCCAATGGTGGAGACAACTATACACTAAGTATTCTCGCAAAATTCCAAAAATGAAGAAGCTTGACATTTTCACTAATAACCTCTTACCTAATTTTGAATACAGAGTCCAACTTCAAGGTCCACGTACCTTTGAAGACATGATTACACATGCTATTCGTATCAAAGAATTTATGGTTAAGAAAGGTGAGCTCACTCTTTAGAGAGACATAAAACAAGGTTCCACTTCCAACAAGGATAAAACCAAACATGTCAACAAGAATCGAGAAATTGTACATGATGGAGTCGTTGACAATGTCACACCCAAACTAGCTAAAGTAGCGTTTAAACTCACAAACTGCCTCAAAGTGGCTAAAAATGTTGTGAAACCTCCCCCTAACAATAAGACGTCTAGGAAAAAACTAAGAAACTCATGGACAACACACCCCAAGCGAGATTATACACCTTTGGGAGAGCCTTTGGATGTGGTTTACAAAACATTGCTACAACATAAGCTTATTTCACCAATGGATAACCCTCGTCCCTATGATCCACAACCATGTCCACCATGTTGGAATGAGACCTTATTTTGTGAGTATCACCAAAAAAAGGGACACAAAACTAGCAACTATATAAACTTGCATCATAAATTCCAGGACATGATTGATGCTGGTGATCTTGTGGTAGATGGACATAACAAAAACTCAGACCACAAGGCGTTTAAAGAACCTTTCCTAGCTTATGAAAAAGGAGAGACTTCACAATTAGAACCCTACAATAAGGTCAACTATACATATTCCAATGATGACAATGTCATTCACATGGTTGAACCTATAGATTTTGAATACTGCAACATTATTACCATAAAGGGAAATCAAGATAACAGAAAACCCAAGACACCATTTGTCTTGAGGGGCCCTACTTCCAATGAGATAGATAATATGCCTTTGCAACATTGTGCTAATGCTGTTACTCACTCTCATGCAAAGTTGGTGCTCAAGGGCCCTATGCCTCCTACTTCAAATCTTGAACAACACAAAGACAAAACCCTTTCTGGTCCATTTGGTAAAGGTGAAAAACCCACAACAAACTTGACCGCATCTAGTTATAGTGTTCTCGATCAACTAAAATAAACTAATGCTCAAATTTCTATCTTTGAGCTACTTAAAATCTCGCCTACTCATAGACAAATTTTGGCTAAAGCCCTCGCTGAGGCAAATGTTCCTCAAGATCTTGATCTTGAGCAATTTCAATCCGTGGTAGGTTACCTAACCTCACCTTATCTTATGACCTTCTCCGAGGAGGATGATAACTCACTGAATCATCCACACAATTAACCTCTACACATTGAGGTTATGATCCACCAGACATGTGTGCGATGGGTACTCATTGACAATGACACTGGCCTAAATATTGTCTCGGCTACTCTTCTTAGACAATTGAATTATTCTAAGGACTCTGTTGATCCCTGACGAAAGATCACTATTAAAGCATATGATGAAGTGGAACAAAAGTCACTAGGTCTTGTGGTTTTACCAATTCACGTCGGTCCTATCGAAAGGGATGTCACCTGTCAGGTGCTTGACATTCCCTTGGCCTACAACATTCTATTGGGATGGCCATGGATACATGAGATGCACGCTATACCATCCACATACCATCAATGCATCAAGTTCCCATTTCATGGTTCCGAAGTTACTATTCTTGCCACTACTAGCTACACCTGCAATATGCTCAAAGCTGCTGAAACTTTCATCCTTGATAATTGTGAGTCTACTGATTATCGTGATAGTAAACTAAAACAAATTGAGAAGTCATTCAAACTGAAAGAAACTATTATGGGAGAGTATCACATTGGACTAGTGCTATCATTGACATCTCTCCCAGAGTCTCCTCGACATTATGGGAGACCCTCAGAGACAAAGAAGCTATTCATGCTAACACCTCAGACCAAGTATAATGTCACTTTTGTCAAGGCTATAGTTCCCTTAGAAGATGAAAGTGAAAATAGATCCATTGCTGCATGGCTTTATAGAGAAGAAGCTCCAGTGGACCTAACAGAACAAGCTCAAGAAATTACTCGTAAGAAATATGGGCCTAGTCTTAAGCTTATGAAGTGTTTTGGTTACAAGGGAACCGGCCCTATTGGGTGCAATAACAATGACCTAATTGATCCTATCAAAGCAATAGCTTAAAGCAACAATGATAAAATTGGCCTAGGGTTTAAGAAGGTCCCTTTCCATTTGGGATCTAATAAATTTGTTCCCAAACCTGACAGCTCATCTGAAAACAAGTCACAAGCTGAGTCAAATACTCAAGAGGAAGAATCTGATGATGAGGATTCCTATCCTCATCCTATCCCTTATGATCTTGCTAAATTCTTTGCTAAACCAGATGACTTTGTACCACATGTTAGCACTATGGATGATACTAGTGATTCTTCTGAGGACAATATTGAGCAACTCAAATATCATTCAGAAAAGGGAGAATCTAGTCAGTCATGCCATATTGAGTATTTGTGTAAGAATCTAGATGCTAAAGGAGAGTATGTCCCTATCACTATTGGGGAGTTCTATAGTCTCTCACCATTTAGTACTGATTCTCATGAATATGAATTTGACTTTCTTTTAGAAGCTACTACTGATAAAGACATTGACCAAGTGCATGTCTATGAAAACCAAATCAAAGTGGGTGAAATGTCTAGGGTTAGGTCATGGGGGTCTAGTCCAACTAGTGTCCTAGAGTTGTCAATTACTAACATTCGTACTTCAAGGCATTTGAACATACCTATGGACAAAGTTTCCATAGGTCTCAAATTGCTGGTCCATGCACTTAATGACTATACTGTGAACGCAATTGAACCGGCCACTACTCTCTCACTCACACATCTCCAGCTTATAGACTAGAACCTTAATACATCTAACGAAGTCCCCACGTTCAAGAATGACTATGCTCTTGCCTGTTACCTAAATGCTATCGAACCTATAACATCTTCCACCAATGAGAAGAGCATTAACATGACTGAGGCTGACATCAAATATCTCAATCACACAATTAAAAAGAAAAAATGTAAGAGGTCTGACGGTGAAAACCACATTGTGGCAGTGTTGGATCCAAAAAAAGTAAAAACAAAAGATGTATCCAAGGGTCAAAACCTCTCTGAGGTTCCTGCAGATGAGATATTTGATGTCCTTCCTAGTCACTTTCAGGAGAGATCATCAGTGTTAGTAGAGCTGACATAGCCAATTAACTTGGACACAGAAGAACATCCTCATATGATAGATCTGGTGCAGTCAGTGTCACCTGAAGAGAAAGAACAATTCATTGCCTTTTTAAAGGAAAAGAAAATAAATTTTTCCTAGACATATTCTAACATGCTAGGATGAGATACTGATCTTATCATGCATCATTTATCCATAGCACCAAGCATCAAACCAGTTAAACAGAAGCTTCAAAAAATGTACCCTCATGTTGCATTTCTCATCAAAGTAGAATTGGAGAAACTCCTAAAGGTTGGTTTCATCCATGCAATTGATTATGCTGAATGGATATCCAATATTGTTCCTATTTCCAAGCACGATAAATCTATCAAGGTTTGTACAGACTTTCGTGATCTTAACTTGGCATGTCCTAAAGATGGCTTTCCACTCCCTAATATTGATATGACCATGGACATGATGGTTGGCTAGGAGATGTACTCACTTATGGATGGTTTTTTTGGATATGATCAGATAAAAATTGCGCCAGAAGATCAGGAGAAAATGGCTTTCACATGTACATGGGGAACCTTTTGTTGGAATGTGATGCCATTTGGTTTAAAGAATGCTGGTGCTACATATCAGCAGGCTGTTACTACAATTTTCTATGACATAATGCATAGAACCATGGAGGACTACATTGATGATGCCTTGGTCAAAAGCGCTAAACACAATACTCATTTGCAAGATTTGGGACCCATCCTAGATCATATGGAAAAATTCAATCCTCGGCTCAATCCTAAGAAATGCACATTTGGTGTCACATTAGAGAAATTGTTGGGATATATTATTTTTGCAAACGAAATTGAGGTAGATCTAGAGAAAGTACAAGCAATAATGGACATGTCACCACCTCAGAACATTAGTCAGATGAGAGGACTACAGGGAAGGCTTCAATCTATTCACAGGTTTATTTCACAATTGGTGGATAGATCACAACCCTTCACAAAGACCTTACATAAGGGTGTGAAATTCAATTGGAGCCAAGATTGTGAGCAAAGCTTAACGTAGATCAAACAATATCTTGTCAATCCTCCAATCCTTATGCCCCCTATTCATGGTAAGCCTTTTCTTTTATACATTTCAGCAACTGAAATGTCTTTGGGAATCCTGTTAGCTCAAGAAGATAAAGACAAAAAAGAATGATCTATTTACTACTTGAGCCAAACACTGGTTTTTTATGAGAAGAACTATAAAATTATTGAGAAAGCTTGCTTGGTAGTTGTCTTTGCTTCCTAGAAGTTGAGACACTACATGCTTGCTCACACTATAGGGCTTGTGGCTAAAATAGATCCACTAAAGTACTTGCTTAGTAAGATAGCTCTCACAGGAAGATTAGCTAAATGGGTTATGATACTCAGTGAGTTTGACATCCAATATGTTGAATGCAAAGCTATAAAGAGATAGGCAATTGCAGACTAGCTAGCCGAGGCACCCATATAGAGTCTTCTACCAATAAACATTGATTTCCCAAATGAGTCAATTCTGACACTCACACACCATACATGGGTTATGTTCTTCAATGGGTCCTTCATGCAATAGGGATCAGGTGCTAGATTACTCTTTATTACACCATAGAGGTACTCATTGCCCAAAGCACACAAGATTCCATTTCCTTGTACAAATAACATTGCTGAATATGAGGCTTTGATCAATGGCATAAAAATTGTAGCTGAGTGGAGAGTGGATTAGTTAGACATCTTTGGTGACTCTCAGCTTGTTATCAACCAAGTAAATGATGTGTATCAAACAAAGGATGAGAAACTAATTCCTTACAAGTGCATGGTTGATGACTTGAAGAAGTATTTTGAACACATCACCTTCCAGCAAGTTCCATGAGTAGATAATAAAGTGGTTGATGCCATGGCCACTCTGGCCTCCCTGCTACAAATGCCAGAAAATGATCTCCGACATGAGTTCTTGGTGGAAGCGTTACACTACCTAGCCTATGACAACCCTTATTCAAGGATGATCTATTCTATTATAGGACAAAAATCATCTTGCTACCATCACATCTATTCCTACCTTCATAATCAAACCATTTCTGAAGGTTTGATGTAGAATGAGAAACGTTACCTAATCCATAATGCTTCACATTATGTCATTATGGTTGACAATCTATATAGCAAAGGTCTCGATGGAACACTCCTTAGGTGTTTAGAACTTGATGAGTCCAAATGCACACTAATCAACATTCACAAAGGCATTTGTGGATCTCATTCCAATGGCCTGACACTAGCTTGCAAACTCCTTCATGCTGGTTACTACTGGCTCAAAATGGAGCAAGAAGCTATCAAGTACACTAGGTCTTGCAAGTAGTGTCAGCTACATGGGAATCTCATTCATGCTCCAGCCAGAGAATTGATTCCCTCTACTAAAACATGGCCATTTCAACAATGGGCCTTCAACTTGGTGGGGTAGATTCAACCAACCTCCTCTAATGGTCATAAGTTCATTATCATGGCTACATATTATTTTACGAAATGGGTAGAGGCAGTACCTCTCACAGTTGCTGATGGCAAAATTGTAGCACTTTTCATCACAAACTACATCATCTATAGATATGGTATACCATCCTCAATCATTACTGACAATGGAGGGAAATATAAGAACAAAGACCTAAAGGAACTATGTAAGAAATTTAAAATCACACAACATTGATATTCCATTTATTACCCCAAGGGTAATGGCCAGGCTAAGGCATCCAATAAGGCAATCCTCAAAATTTTTCAGCGCACAGTCAACAAATCAGGGAGAGATTGACATCTCCAGATTAAATCAAGCTCTGTGGGCATATAGGACAAGCATTAGAACTCCAATGGGCACGAATCCCTTTGCATTGGTGTAAGAGGTGGATGCTATGCTTCCAGTAGAGGTCGAGATTCCTACCTTGAGAATCTCTATGAAAGGCCTTATCATTGATGATGACTATAGGATAGCTTAGCTTTAAGAGCTTGTGTTACTAGATGAACAACAACAAGTGGCATGTGATCATCTATGAGCATATCAACAAAGAATGGCACAGAGCTACAATTGGAGGGTCAGGCCACGTGACTTCCAGCTGGGTGACCTCATCCTGAGAGAGAACCCTAAGAATCAACAACAACAAGTGCAAAAGGGAAAGTTCAAACCAAACTAGCTAGGTCCTTACATCATTACTACAATATATGGATCTGGTGCCTATTAGCTTTCCACAACCGAAGGAGAAGTGCTTAAAGAGCCTGTCAACATTCTCCACCTAAAGCAGTTTTACAGTTGATTTAATCTCAAGAAGCTCTTTGTAGACATCTATATGTCCTAAAAAAATCATAAAATTTAGAAAAAGTCCTGAAAAAAAATTGTTACCCTGGTAAAAACCTAGCAATAAGTGCCTTGGTAACACCAAAAAAAGTGAAAAATCTCAAAAATACAAAAAAAAAATTCAAAAAAATTGAAAAACAAGAAAAGTTCTGATGTAACAAAAAAAATGCTTCCACCCCATGTTCAATGAAAAGACCAACTAAATGTCTGTCCAGTGCTTCAATCTTCAGACTTAAATCATTTCCCTTAAACTGCAAAACTGCTTTCTCTATTCTCAAGACCCGATCCCCATTATCTTATATGTCTATCGCATTCCATTATGGTGCTCCTCCATTTCATCTCCCTTATCGGGTCCTCATCAGCTTCCTACTCTTTGCAAGTCGGGTTCTGACTCCCTCTCAAGATCATGAGCCTTCATTCATACTTTGATATGTTGAACACAACGACACTATTCTTTCAGTCAAGATTTAAATGGGCATTATCATTGTCCTTGAAGACAACAGAGCAAGAAAAGGCACGGCATGAAAGTAAGATGAGAGAGAGCATGCAACATTTCTTCTTCTATATCATTTCCTTCATCATTAGAGGCCATGGGTTCTTCCGTAACCTGTGGGGTACTTGGCCTAGAGTCTCTTCCATAAGGATATCTACTAGATTGATGGTTCCCTCCCAGTGCATTTGGGATTTCTCTAAAGATGGGTGATGCAGTACTTGGATGGTCATCGTCATCCAATATCACTGTCCCTCTAATTTCTGCACCCTGTGTATTAACACTAGCAGGTAACTCCTCAATGACAGGCACAGAATTGCGGTCTACTATTTGGTCCTGCTCATCATTTGACTCAATTGGAATGCTTCTAACATTTCTTGGCTGAGAAACAAATGTTTCAAAATTCCTAAAAGGCATTCAACCAAGCCGTGTGTGTGGGAGACTAAACGGAGTTATATTTACCAAAGGATCAAAAGGGTCACGTATTTCTGCACTATCATCCACATCCATCCAATCAGGTTGGTGAGTCTCGATAACATCAACTTTCTCATAACCGATCCAAGATTCAAAAACTTGTATATGAACAGTGTGATGGTTTTGGGAAAGGTTACGAATTTACAATGCACCCACAAAGATAGAAACGATAACTACGAAATTGAATACAGATAACACTAAATGAAATACATCAAAAACTTCTAACTTTGAATGATTGCTTGATTACATTCATGCACGGCTCTCTGGCTAAAGGCCAGAGAGCCAAACTTTCCTATCTACCCTTGCACACCAAAAATGATGGTTCTTTCATAATTACCCTGTCTTAACCCCACTGCCCATTCGGTTCCCACTCTTTCTTTTTAAAGAGTTGCTGGTGGTTATACAAGGTTGGTTATTAAAACCATACCTCCTATTTTAATGCATTATTGTCTCCTCATGGATATCTCTTTCCTAATACAAGGGAAATGCCTTTATAATACATTTTAATGCTATATTTCACCATTAAAACATAATATTGCTACTTCATAAGCAATTTGTACCCCATGGTTCCCAAATTTGAAATTTTTCCACTATTGCAAACTCTTGCCATGATTGGCCATGTTGGAGGGGTCTCCCATCAAACTCCCAGACTGACAAATTTCCTTGTCCCAAGGAAATGTGCTTGCTTCTTCTTCATGGTCTTTCACTCTTTAGCTTTCGTTGCGTCACTCTGATGACGTCCTTGCATTGTCATTGCTGTCCACCATTCTTCATATTGCTACTATACGGTCATCGTAGCCATCGAAGATTCTGGAAGATGCTTCCCACTCTCGCTCAGTGGTTGCTTCTTGCACCTTCTACCCAGCTTCATCCTCATGGAGACAATACCGAGATCTCTGCCTGAGACCTTCCCAAGAACTCTCTTCGTTCTTCCTGCAACTTGATGGATTAATGCAACCATTTATGCTTCTTCCCACTGCAATGTCACCAGACCATTCGCTAGCTCTGATACCACTCTGATGTAACAAAAAAAATGCTTCCACCCCATGTTCAATGAAAAGACCAACTAAATGTCTGTCCGGTGCTTCAATCTTCAGACTTAAATCATTTCCCTTAAACTGCAAAACTGCTTTCTCTATTCTCAAGACCCGATCCCCATTATCTTATATGTCTATCGCATTCCATTATGGTGCTCCTCCATTTCATCTCCCTTATCAGGTCCTCATCAGCTTCCTACTCTTTGCAAGTCGGGTTCTGACTCCCTCTCAAGATCATGAGCCTTCATTCATACTTTGATATGTTGAACACAATGACACTATTCTTTCAGTCAAGATTTGAATGGGCATTATCATTGTCCTTGAAGATAGCAGAGCAAGAAAAGGCATGGCATGAACGTAAGATGAGAGAGAGCATGCAGCATTTCTTCTTCTATATCATTGCCTTCATCATTAGAGGCCATGGGTTCTTCCGTAACCTGTGGGGTACTTGGCCTAGAGTCTCTTCCATAAGGATATCTACTAGATTGATGGTTCCCTCCCAGTGCATTTGGGATTTCTCTAAAGATGGGTGATGCAGTACTTGGATGGTCATCATCATCCAATATCACTGTCCCTCTAATTTCTGCACCTTGTGTATTAACACTAGCAGGTAACTCCTCAATGACAGGCACAGAATTGCGGTCTACTATTTGGTCCTGCTCATCATTTGACTCAATTGGAATGCTTCTAACATTTCTTGGCTAAGAAACAAATGTTTCAAAATTCCTAAAAGGCATTCGACCAAGCCGTGTGTGTGGGAGACTAAACGGAGTTATATTTACCAAAGGATCAAAAGGGTCACGTATTTCTGCACTATCATCCACATCCATCCAATCAGGTTGGCGAGTCTCGATAACATCAACTTTCTCATAACCGATCCAAGATTCAAAAACTTGTATATGAACAGTGTGATGGTTTTGGGAAAGGTTACGAATTTACAATGCACCCACAAAGACAGAAACGATAACTACGAAATTGAATACAGATAACACTAAATGAAATACATCAAAAACTTCTAACTTTGAATGATTGCTTGATTACATTCATGCACGGCTCTCTGGCTAAAGGTTAGAGATCCAAACTTTCCTATCTACCCTTGCACACCAAAAACGATGGTTCTTTCATAATTACCCTGTCTTAACTCCACTGCCCATTCGGTTCCCACTCTTTCTTTTTAAAGAGTTGCTGGTGGTTATACAAGGTTGGTTATTAAAACCATACCTCCTATTTTAATGCATTATTGTCTCCTCATGGAGATCTCTTTCCTAATACAAGGGAAATGCCTTTATAATACATTTTAATGCTATATTTCACCATTAAAACATAATATTGCTACTTCATAAACAATTTGTACCCCATGGTTCCCAGATTTGAAATTTTTCCACTATTGCAAACTCTTGCCATGATTGGCCATGTTGGAGGGGTCTCCCATCAAGTTCTATTGGTGAAAACTTGGAAATAGGCATCATGGTAGCAAAAAAAGAAAAATCTTGCCAAGAAGGTGAAACGTAGTAAACAGGTGCCTCTTGTTCCGAATGCTCCATCTTGCAGCACATCTTTTGGCTATTCTATACAGTCACTTTCATGCTTTCGCTTTCCTACTTTTCTTGCTCATGTATCCATGGATTGAGTCTTGTTACAGCTTGGGGGTATTCCCCCTTTATGTCACTCTTTTTGAGATTCTCCTTATAGGATCTCCTTCATGACAGTCTCCAGTGGTCCTCACTGTGTTGGCCTACTGTCACTAGTGTCACTATTTTTTATTCTCCTTATAGAATCTCCTTTGTGATAGTCACTAGTGGTTCTCACTATGTCTACCTACTATTTCTAGTGTCACTCTTTTTAATATTCTCCTCATAGAATCTCTTTCGCAACAATCACTAGTTGTTTCAGCAATGTTTGCCTACTGTTGCTAAGGTCATCTCTTAAGATTCCTTTATGGAAAATCTCTCTTGTGTCAGTCATTAGTCATCTTGGTTGTGTCTATCTACTATCACTCAGTCCTTCTTAGGTTCTTCACCATGAAGATTCCTCTTTGACCTCAGTCACTAATCGTTCTGACTGCGTCTGCCTACTATCGTCAACCTACTGAAGAGATTTTTTTCAAACATGTTCTGAACACTGACACTTGACATCAATCCCAAAACATTGAACTCAAAAATGATATACTTGTTTGGATATGCTAAGCATTTTCTTTCTTTTCTTTGTTTTTATTTATCATATCCCCTCGAGCAACTTGATGATGTCATCCTTGACTAGAGAAGTAATGATTGGGGGCATGATCTTTTCTTTGCTTTTTGTTTGTAGTTTAGTTCCAATAAGTTGACTATTCTTATAAGAGGGGTGTCCACTATAAGAGCCTCCATCTTGTATTGGATGGTCGTGTGTACCTTGACTCCTTTTATATGAATATGTCAATAACGTTGGTTCTTCTCCTTGTTTGTTGGAGTAAACTCTTCATGCTACAGTAAATATTGATACTCGTCCTACTAAGTGAACATATAGGTCATTGAGAGTATATCTAGTGCACTTCTCTCTTAGGTTATAAACATAAGGGTCATTATGGATAGAATAAATACTGAATTCTTAGCATAAGAAGGATCTCCCATGTGTTTGGTGTGTTTTTTATGCAAGCAACATTTAGGTCATCCTAGCATTTATACTCTGATGCTTATGTTAACTTGCTATATTAAAAGGGACAAATAATCTAGTCATTTTGGCTTCTTGTGCCTCAAATGCTTACATTCAATCCCAACAAACCAATAACATATTTTATATTCATATTTCCATGATTGCAATGTTAGTGGAAATTGTATGACCTACGAGCTTTGTTCTATGTCTAGTGATGATAAATTGTTGAGGCTCGGTAACTAGACCTAGGGTTGCATTTAACATAGTCTTGCATTACATTCTTCACTTGCATAAGCATGCAATTCAATGGTCATTCTATTCCTACCCTTTTTGATGAAGGATTGGGGGAATCTCCACATGTACCAGATTCCTCCACGACTACACAAGCATTTGGTTTGTTGATTTACACTCCTCAATGGAATCCTTGTCACTGTCAAGCAAAAAATGTGCAACATGACGTGAGAGGTCAGCCTATACATGTACAACATACATCTTATGTACATCAAAGTAAAGCAAAAACAATCAATGAAATGTACATAGGAATACTCAGCTCAAGATCTCATATATATATATCAAAAGAATGGATCAGTACAAAAATGGGTTCTACTCAAGTGCAATCGATAAAAAATGATACATGTGGTGTTGGTACACCAGTCGATACATAGCTAGGGATCAAAATTAGAGATCAGGCACAGAGCATCTAACTCTGTCCCGCACCCTCACCTCTAGGAGGAGCAGGAGTAGCAGGTGGCAGAGGCAGCGGTGGCATATTTGGTCTGGCAGGAGGTCGTGCACCCCTAGACTCTCGTGCATACTAAGAAAAGCGTTGCACCTGGAGTGTCTCATCTGGCAACGTGTTGGTATATGTAGCATAGTAATATGCTGCTCAAGCCAACTGAAACTAGATATCATCTTGTGCCAACTCCAATCTCTACTCTGCAATCTCAGCGTGCTCTCTCCAAAGATCTGTATCCCATTGTCGCTCCACCAGCTGTGCATCCTAGATTGCCACTGCAATCTGTAACTCTCCCAACTATCAGGAGGCCACACGAATCCGCTCTCGATACCACCATACTATGTCCTATACCCTAGCTGTAGGCTGATTCGGAATGTCCTCATCAAGCATCTTAGGTGCCTGCTACTATGGTGGTGCCTACTATTATGGTGGTGCCTGTGGCTATGGTGGCACCTACTACTATGGAGTCTCCTGTTGAGGGGCCTCCTCCTTTGTCCTTTGCCTGTGACGTCAATTGTGCCCTGTCCCACTGCCCCCGGCACCTGGGTCTGATCCCATCTGACGTGGGGGAATCTACATCTGCTAAACCCAGTGCCAGACTCGTGACTACTATTGTGGCTGAACTGGTGGCTGTGGCTGTGCTTGCTACTACTGGGGCACCTATCTCTCTGCCTACCCTGCCATCCCTGCTAGATCTATAAAATGTGGGAACAGATGCCTAATAAAAAATACTTGATATGTAGGTTTCATCCCTACATCTACTACCTCTGGTAGGTAGTCCCACTGAACTGCAGCTAAGCTGTGAATTTCCATCATGGATTGCCCTAGATCCATCCGTGTTGGCCATCCCCGCTCAATGTCCTTCTGCAACCTAGCATAGGCACAATACTTAGCAAAAATGTCTTGTGGTCGGCCATACTACCACCACACTCATGAGATTATGAATTATTCAATAATAGATGTTGTCCTACCCGCCAAAGGTCAAGAACTAAACATCCATGGTAACTCTCTGGGAGCATCATCCCAGTCCTCTATCTCTTGCTAGGGTTTCCATACAACAGACACTAGGTCATCAAGACATATCCTCCACTGCTTTGTCTTACCCAGGCGGGCTTGGGTAATATGCCCTCAATATTTGCATATATATGGCTCCATAGGCTCTCTAACATCCTCAAAAATTGGTCTACATATGGGAAGATGCTCCCAGGCCTAGATCTACAAAATATATACTTTGACTACCATGGTCTTCTTCTCATGGAAGACGACCTCGTGCATCTCATGAAAAAGGTGAGCCAACATGCACTGACCCCACCCAAAGATCTTAGGTGCCTCTAACATCCTGCAAAGCATGACTCCCTACCCGCACTCCAAATCATGTTGTCCTCTATTAGGACATAGGAAATAGCTCAAAAATATAGCCAACATAGCTACCAACCTGTGTGTCGGTCCATAAGTGTGCATAAGCTCATCCCAGCTGATTGCCCTACCCCTCGGTAGCTCTCACCCAAATACAATAGACAGTGCCTCTATCCCTACTCGGGGCACTGTATCATAGACAACCTAGGCACCATGGAATGGAATCCGAAAGATCCTCCAGATGTCCTCTAAAGTGATAGTCATCTCGCCCACTGGCAAATGAAATGTGTTCATCTCCGAATGGAAATGCTCCACCAAAGCAGTGAGAGGGTCGTGATTCACCATCACGTCTAGAATTTGGCACAAAGAAGACAAACCCAATTGAGCAATGTGTGCCCAATCAGCATCATCAAGACTTTGCAATAGCTCCCCATATGGTGGGTAATGCGATATGAATGCAACGTCACCAAAGACCTCCTACACGCACAATAAGAAATAACAAGAGAAACAATCAATATCAAGTCAAAATGATGCATCAGAACAAATTAAAATGCAATTTTTGCGTGTGAAAATCAAAATTTTAAACATGACTATCATGAGAGTGTGAAGTTCTCCTAGTTTTGCACGAAATAATTCTTTCTTCACACGAAGAAGCATGTCATCGCACGAAAAAAGAGCTGCCTACACAAAAAAAGAGTTGTCCCTGCAAGAAAAGAGATTTTCACCCGAGAAATGAATTGCCTCATGTAAAGAATCTCATTCTTCATGCAAAGAAAGAAGATCTTTGTGCAAAAAGAGATAGGTCTCGCACAAAGATCGATTGAACAATCCTAAAACGTGCTAAAACATGCAAGAAATGACATCAAAATGCGTGAAAGTGAAAGTATGAAGGAAGGGAATTGATGACTCACTGGTGGTCCGTAGTCTATTGGGCAGCTGTGACATCTAGAGCCCTCAAATCGATGATGTGTCACACTAACTGCCATGTCTCTCTCAAAGCTCAAATCAATAGAAGACAAAAAGCACAAATGAATCGAAAATGATCCCTCGGGTCCTTATATAGCCGTTGACCAAATTTTTCAAAGTGCTCAAATTTGTGTGAAAATCACACCCCTAGCTAATTTGACCATTTTGAATCCATTTTTAGGATCAAATTCAAAATTTGACACACCTAAGAGCCTCAAAAATGCATTTTAAAATTTTGGGGACTGACATGATTGAACACTTGTGTAGCCCAAATCTTTTTAATACTTTGTGATTCTTGGAATCCTTTCAACTCTATATTCTCCATATTTTCAAAATCCATTTTGAAAATAGTCAGCTCAAGTCAACTATACCTAAATTTGGTCAACTTTTGGTCAAACTTGGTCTTTGCAACCTTGCAATCATTTCATAACAACTCTGAATTTTCTTTTGATCATTCTAATCTCTTCTCTTTTCTTCAGATCATTCTAATCTCTTCTGCATTCTGCTACATCTTAGATTTCTTCTATATATATTGCTATATTGCTTCACATCTATTTCTGGTGTGTCATCTTTTGATTTCGCTCCCGAGGGGGTAGGATAATTACATCATTAAATACCTATTACTTGGGGCACCTAGTTCCCATCTTATGTCCTTATCACTTGGGGCATCTCATCACTCGGGGCATCTTGTTCCCTTCTATCTGGCATCTTTGCTATCTATCTTATCTTTTCATCAATTGATCAACCTTATATAAACTCTTCTTAGAGTTTGATGGATAGGTATTGGGACATTCTAAACTACAACTCCTGAGGATCAAGCCTCATTCTGGGGATGATTCTACGACTCATGATTGGACCTTGTTATCTTTTATCAATCTTAGGTATCTAGGTGTTCCATCTAGGTCCTTGAAGGTTAAGCTCTATTTTGGAGATAGTCTTCTAAATGCTTTCAATCTTAGGTATATAAGTTTTCTATCTAGATCCTTGAAGATTAAACTCCATTCTGGAGATAATCTTCTAAATGCTATCAATTTTAGGTATTTAGATGTTCTATCTGGATCCTTAAAGATTATGCTCCATTCTGGAGATAGTCTTTTAGATGCTACCAATCTTAGGTATCTAGGTGCTCTACTTGGATTCCTTGGGATTAAGTTCTATTCTAGAGATATTCCTTAAAAGCTTATCAATTGGTCTTCATGTCATCAACTTTGGAACCAATCTCATTTTCGCATCATGCTTTCTGATTTTCTTTGAATTGAACGTGCTGCTCGCACATTCATTCAAAGAGGGGCAAAATGTAATACCCCAAAATTGGCTCATTTCCATGATATCAATTCTGGTCTATTTCTGACCAATCCTAAAGTCCTATTCCATTAGGCAAATTATTTTTTGGCTACTTGATACTTGACTTAATTGTCAGATGCAAAAAACTCTAATCTGCATTCATCATTCTTATTATTTAATTCCTATAGTATTTACTCATATTAGTCACATTTAACCTATTTATTAATATTTAATTTAATTACTAAGTATTTATACTTTAATTAAATTAAATTATATCCTAAGGCTAATGTACTATGGAATTAAAATTATTTAATTTAATAAATGTGCCTATTTTAATTAATTAAACAAAATTATTTATTGAAATGGAGAACTTACTTCTAATCAATTAAACAAAGTTATTTAATTAAATGGGAAGTCATTCCTAATTAATTAAATGAAGTTATTTAATTAAATAAGAAAAGTGTCTCTAATTAATTAAATAGAATTATTTAATTAAATAAAAAAGGTAATTATGAGAGCATATCTCATTTTATTAAATTAAATATCTCACCAAAATCTCTCTTTAGTTCAAAAAAGAAAATTCCTAGTTCACTACTAATCAAATTAGAAGTGACCTAGATCACTTTTTTTTACACTAAAGTCTATCTGAGTTGACTGACTCTTACACTCAAATCTAAGTTAGTGAACTCCCTTTAATTTGGGAATCTTCCTTTATGACTGAACTTCACCTTTAATCCTGACCGTTGATTGAAATCAATCTCGACTATTGATGGATTTCAGGAAAGTCTATTTAAGAGACCTTTATCTCTTCATTTTGGAGAGGTTGAATGAGGATTTGCATCAAATTGCTGCTAGATTGTGCATTCATTTGAGCTCATTACTTTCATAAGATATTCATTTTCTAGTTTAATCTCATTTAGCATAATATGCATACATTTTAGCATAATCTTCTTTTACATGTTCTTAGATTAAACATGCATACTCCATTCTAGATTAATCTGCACTCTCATATAGATTAGTTGCATTTTCTTTTAAATCCTTTGTTCGTAGAGGGTCTGGTTGCTTAACACCTCAAATTTGAAGATATCTAATAAGAAATTCTCTTTAGATAGAAGGCAACAGGTCACCTTGCCAGCTATTTTTTTAGTGAACAATCCAATGTTCATTCCAAGATAAATCTGCAAATAAGGACCATGTTGAAGTGTGTGTGTTAGCATAGGCCACATTTTCACATATACAAGACTAGACTACACTTGGAGAGGAAAAGGGAGGGGGAATGCATAAAAGAAAACTACCTAATCTATTCTAAGTAGGTGATGCACCAAAATAGAGGATTCAGACTAATCTCTGCCCATATATGCATAGTACAATTATTACGACAATCCAAAGATATACAAATTTGGACTTTTGTTAATCCAATTGCCACATCTAGATTAGACAACTGAATAAGTGACATAAGGAAGAAGAGATTCACTTCTTGTCATTCATAGGCCAAAAGAGGTACACAAATGTAGGTTATAGATATCCATAGTACATCAAAGAGAAGCAGATAAAACTTGTACAATACATCAATGGTTGAAAGAGATAAGACATGGTGTCATATAATTTAGAGGAAAAAAAGCTAATTTATAGTAGTATGCCAAATTTATACTAGAGAAACAAAGAAGATCTGACCTAAGAAACATTACAAAATATAATTTTATAGTGCAAGCATAACTTAGATAGCTTCCACTCTAAGATAAAACTCAATGATTGCATTCAAATTTGTAGAGAATAATAAATGCAAAACTAGAAAATATCTGATCACACCACAAATCTAGATGTAGAAGATCACTTATCCACAAAAATAATCTCTGAGAGGATAGGAGTGGCAACCATTAATCTACTAATAGAGTAGATAGATCGATAGGCAGTGATGAAGCATTCCTCATAATTATCAAGCTTGGGGAGTGATGAAAGTGGTTGTAGGAGATCAAATGATTTGATTTTCCATCAAAGAGCTACCTATTCCTTGTTATCAACATGCTAAGTTGGATAAAAAACACAAGTCAACCATACTCAACTGTCACTTTGTACTTTCCTACTATTGGATTGGTTAGGGAATCCTCCTTTTCTAGTTCAATGGGTGAAGCTTCTTATATATTTTGGTTGACACTAGAACCCTGTTGGAAATAATCAAGACTTGCTAAGTTACTAAGAGAGGAGGGGTGAATCAGTAACTTTAAAAACTTTAAATTAATTCAGCACTTAATCCATTCATCATTAATTCATCTAATCTACTACATACATGAGAAAAGATAAACATTCATAACACATGAACACAAAATTTTGGCAACACAAAAACCTTCCAAATAGAAAGTAAAACTGGAGTGGAGATGATACTCACAAAACTTCACTACTATAGTATAAAGTTGGCCTAGTAGGGCTTACATTGACTACTTCTGATTATCTACCTTGTTAAGAGCAATTTGCAGATCCACCTTGTTCGAGGTTTTACAAACACATAATGAAGTATGAACTCTATTAAAAGATTTAAAGAAAGAATGTCAAGTCTACCCTATTAAAGGATTTGGAAAACTAATTCACCTATTAGGATTAAATAGTGGATCTGACTTACAAGTTGATTGCTGATTGGATCCTTGAAGTACAAATCACCTTTTTTGATTGATATATCTTTACTACTCCTTGTAGACCTTGCTAAATACTCTGCTCTATTGCTAATTTGCATTCACACTTCTCAAAACATTAGATATCCATTCCTTGATACACTCATGCATGCATTGCAAATGATACAATACATTACATATATACCATTCCAATATTTACAATTACAAGGTCAGCTAAAACACAAGTAAACAAAATATTACTGAGTTGGCCAAATAGTAGAAACTCAAGTTTTGTAAGCTGACTTGGTGAACTTCTAATACTCAACATTGTCATGCACTTAGTAGAAGTAGAGGCTCGATTCATACTAATCACACAACATAGCTTTGAACTTAGTAATGATTGGAAACTTAGTAGATATAATGTCACTCGGTAGATACTGAATCCTTTGTTTATCTTGATTTCACTCGGTAAACACTACACATCCATCACTTAGTAGATACTAACTTCTCATCACACAAGCTGATGACTTGGTAGACACTAAAAAGCATAGTGACCACTATCTTCTTAGTGAACACTTGTCTACTCAGTAAATATTGCTGGACTACACATTTTCTATATTCACTCGATAGCTTTAGGAATGCTCGGTGTGAACTATGAAACTTGGCTAACACTTGATTGCTCAAAAAACACTAGAGACCGAGTGATGAGCTTGATAACCATATAGAATTGAATAAGTGTTTTTGCTAATGAAAAATACAACATAATGCCAACAATCTCCCCTTTTGCCATTAGTGACAAAAACACTTGTGAGCCAAGACTTATGTACACTGACATACTGATTTTTGATTTTTCAAAATTGATCTTTGTAAAGCTATTGTATATACATTTTCACATATCTCCCTCATAAATATGACATAATATATACATAGACTTTCTCTTCCTTTTATTCTATACACATATCTATCTATTTTCTCCCTTATTGTCTCCACAAGTCTCTTACCATCTCTTACTCCCCCTTTTTGATAATAATGCCAAAGAGTTATACAATAGATTCAAATAGAGATACCAAAATATGAGAGAAATTTAGAGTGTACCTTGAGAATAAGAGCCAACATATTATCCTAGTTGTCTTGCAAAATTTTGCAGGTGGAGAATGCCACTTGAACTTTTGTTGATAGTTCAATCATATGATCTAGAATAATTGTTTCTACATCCTAGACCAATGTCTTTGAATATGCAATATGTTTCTACATTGTGTCCATAACTAGAAGGATCATATGTTGTATATCTATTAATGTGGACTTGATCCTGGCTTCCTCTCTTAGCAATTTTGCCTACATATCTGAAAAAAATCTCACCTTAATGTGATGTGTGGAGCTTGAGCTGGAGTCAAGCTATAGCCTTTGCGTGCTAGCCTTCATATCTACATCAATCTTATTGAGTTTCTCTTCTCCTTGGTAAACTCAGTAACATCACATAACTTAGCAAAAAGTGATGTCACATTGTTGAAAGAATGTTCATGATTGCTCAAAATTGTAGATAGTTCTACCAAGTTTATGGAAATGTGCTCAACCACCTTATCAAATAAATGAATTCATTGCAAAAATGGGTGAAAGTTTTGATAGCATTATGGATAATTACATTGAAGTTTTCAAGGAGAAGATGAACAACAGGTTCAACCTTGATAACCTAGCTTGGTTGAGTCTATGACCAACCTTGCTCAATGAATGTTGATTTCTTGTGATCCCACTATATCTGAAATACTGATTTGGATCTTTTGCTTTCTTTCATTTGGAACTACTCAAGATTTGACTTGAAGATACAATTCTAGTTCTTCCCTTAAGAATCTAATTGGAAATGGTGGAGTCACCCACTTCTTGAGTGACATGGCCATTATTTGAACTAGCTTTCTTAGTAGATTTGGGAATCCACTACTATCTCATCTTCTTCCTGATGTTATCAGCTTTATCTTTCTTTTCATCTTCAACTTTTCCTATTTTCATGCAGTTGTTAGCTATATGACCAAGTTCAGTGCATTTATAACATCTTACTATTGTATCCTTCTTTCTCAAGTGATGCCTTGTACAATTTATGCTAATGTGTCCATATTCTCTACAATAGTGACATCTACACCAAATATTGTAGTCCTAACCAAACTATTGCCTTTACAATTTGTTCTGCTAGATTGAATGGTTTAGATGTACATTCAGATGCCTTATGACATTGTTTCTTGCATTTGTGACATTTACTTTCAAATTTTGGTTTCTCCTTGCATTCATTAGCTTTATGACCACGTTGACTACAATTGTGGCATTTTCCATTGAATTTTTCATTTCTATTGCTCCAACATTTGTTTGATGTATGACCTAACTTGCCACAATGATTGCAAGTACGTCTTTGATTCCTTTGGGAACCTTTCTTGGAAGATTCACCTTCTTCTATGTATCCAAGTCCTATTTTACCTTTTTGCCTATAGAGATTCTACTCACTTTGTTGATTTAATTGATTTGAGATTTCATCATCCTTTCATTGAGTTTCTTTTCAAAAATTAGATCAGCTTTCAATCTTTCATTGATTTGTCTTTCAGTGATTAAATCATTCCTTAAACTTTCATTTTTAGATCTTAGATTCATGATTTCCTCATTTGCATTAGAGAGCTGATTGATAAGATTTTCTTACTAAAGGGATTGATCTTGAGTTTGATCATTTCTTGCCTCCAATTCTTCACTTGACTTATTCCTTTGTTCCAAGATCTCACACATTCTTTTTGATTGAATTTCCTATTCTCTTTTCAATTTTCTTACCTCTTCTTGTAGGGAGTCATTCTTTTCTAGGAGTTCTTTGATCTCCTCATTTGCTTCATTTAAATTGCTTGAGGGGAAAATGTCTTCAATCATTTCTTCAAAATACTGGTGGTCATTCATTTGTTTTTCAAGTTCCTTCCTTCTTTTCAAGGATTGGGAAAGATACTCTTTTTCTTCCTTGAGTTGACCTATGGCTATCTCTAGATCTAGCTTTTCATTGTCAATAGCTTTTTCAAGCCTAAATATCTCCACTATCCTTGATCTTTGCTGAAGCTATCAAAATTTATCCTGAGAACCACAAAGCATTGATACCAATTGTTGGAAATAATCAAGACTTGCTAAGTTACAAAGAGGGGAGGGGTGAATCAGTAACTTTAACACATTTAAATTAACTCAACACTTAATCCAATCATCATTAAGTCATCTAATCTACTGCATGCATGAGAAAAGATACACATTCATAACACATGAACACAAAATTTTGGTGACTTGGAAACCTTCCAAATAGAAAGTAAAACTGGGGTGGGGATGATACTCACAAAACTTCACTACTGTAGCATAAAGTTGGCTTTTTAGGGCTTAAATTGACCACTTCTGATGATCTGCCTTGTTGAGAGCAATTTTGACTACTAGATCAACCTTGTTAGAGGTTTTACAAACATAAAATGAAGTATGCACTCTATTAAGATATTTAAAGAAAGACTATCAAGTCTTGCCTATTAAAGGATTTGGAAAATTGATTCACCTGTTAGGATAAAATAGTGGTTTTGACTTAGAACTTGATTGCTGATAGGATCCTTGATGTACATATCACCTTTTGTGATTGATATATCTTTATTGCTCCTTGTAGGCCTTGCTAAATACTTTTCTCTACTGCTGATTCATATTCACTCTTCTTAAAACATTACATATCCATTCCTTGATACACTCATGCATGTATTGCAAATGATGCAATACATTACATATATACCATTCCAATATTTACAATTACAAGGTCAGCTAAAATACAAGTAAACAAAATATTATTGAGTCAGCTAAATAGTAGAAACTCAAGTTTTGTAAGCTGACTTGGTGAACTTCTGATACTTGGTGTCCATTACATTACTTGACATTGTCATGCACTTGGTAGAAGTAGAGGCTTAGTCTATACTAATCACACAACGTAGTTTTAAAATCATTAACCATTGTAGACTTGGTAGATATAGTGTCACTTGATAGATATTGAATCCTTTGTTTTCCTTGATTTTACTCAATAAACACTACACATCCACCACTTGGTAGATACTAACTTCTCATCACACAAGCTAATGACTTGGTAGACACTGTGAAGCTCGGTGACCACTATCTACTTAGTGAACACTTGTCTACTCAGTAAATACTATTGGACTGCACACTATCTATATTCACTCGGTAGCTTTAGGAATGCTCGGTGTGAACTATGAAACTTGGCTAACACTAGATTTCTTGGTAAACACTGAAAACTGAGTGATGAGCATAGTAACCATACAGAATTGAAGAAGTGGTCACTAATGAAAAATACAACATAATGGCAATAGAACCCAAGATCTTACAATTTTTACTTATAGTCAAAACCCTTCATGTCACCCTTTTGTTCATAACCCTAACTTTTATGATCATACAATTTGCTATACCTCATAACATCAAGCCTATCCTTCATTCTCTTTATGATCCTTTGACAATAGCAAGACCTATGATCTCATGATAGAATGATGGCACAATAACATGTTAGAAATAGATAATACTAAGGGGGGAGGGGGTGAATCAATATTTTTCAATCTTTTTCCCCACAGCTGGATATTAATTACTTTGATATATGCATAAGAAAGTAAACCAATAATGTTGAATAGTATAAACAACCATACATAAAGAGAGCTCATAAAACCATATTTTCTTAACTAGGGAAATCTTGGCCAAGGGAAAACCTCGGTGGGGATGAAACCCACAAAATGATTTACTATATAAAGAATCCAGTTAAGGATATTGACCATGTTAGGAGTCTATGAAGAATGTATAGTGTCTTGAGTCCCTATTAGGAGACTAGGCCTTGTTAGAAGCCTCAACCCTATTAGGAGTTTCTTCAACCATGTTAGGAGTTGGTGGATAATATACAAATGTGTGCAAGAAGAGCCCACTACCCTAACATTCAACTATTCAATTGAGTTTTTCAATGGAACAGATATACATACAAAATTGGATTACTTGCTATACTTCACAATTATTTTCATTGTTAGTTCTTCATACAAGCCTTTGGTAGACTGTATACAATCTTCCTTCCTATTCAATCAATTCCATAAGCAAGGAGTAACTATGCATATATCAATTTGCATCATATCACTCACATTTATTTTCGTATACATACTCCTCACATCTAACCTCACTAATGACCTTTACTTATATCAATCATATTAATTAATCCTTCCTTAGTTAGCTCCTATATTATCCTTAAAGTCAGGTCATCAAGTTCTAGTAATCAAAATAATTCTGTAAGTCGTACAACTCAATTTATTGACATGCTCTATTCTACATAGTAAAGTATCTACAACAATATTTCTTGAATAACTTGAACTCAGTTGACTGTACGGACATGAACACTTGTCTACATCGTTAGGATGACATCATGCATCTATACATAATTGCACAAGAGGATATTCCAAAGGAATATTCCATAATTAGTAAATCTCATCATGCTCATGTAACATTGTCCAATACTTAGACCATAGCTATACTGTAAAACATATGTTACCATAAATGACAACCACATATCTCATCTTCTTTGACTAATTGACCATATTTCCAACAATATTCCCCTTTGGAATTGATGGCAACATTTTGGGAAAATTGGCTAAGTCCCAAAAATGCTATCATACCAATCAAAGTAAATAACCATACATAACACAGTAAAAACATTATATGCATATTTTGAAAAAGATTAGATCCCTTATAACTCCTATTACAAAGCTTTCTTAAAGAAAAGCCTACTATTATATGTCAAAGTACAACTATATAACTTACAATTATAATTTTCCTTATTTCTCCCCCTTTGACATCAATAACAAAGGTGTCAATAAAAATAAAATCTTGTTAAAATCTAAAAGTTGAATCAAAATCTAGAAAAATAATCACTGAAGCTAGTTTTCAACTGCATAAGATGTTTCTTCCAACTTTATTTCAATGCATATCAACACACTTATTAGCACACATAGGGAATATGTGGCTAACTCTACTGCATTCAAGTTTGTAGCCAAAAACTTTTCATATGAAGTTTTAGCTACCAAGAATTCCTCTAACTAATTGTGTAACTATGTAATCTATGGGGATAAGTGATCTTTTAAAAGAGTAAATCTTTTTAGGGAATTCTCTTTTTTTTCTTGAATATCCCGAATGCTATCATGGATTGCTTCCATAAAATTCTTAAAGTTTCCTGACTTCTAATCTTGTTTCAAAAAGTTATTAGTAAGTATTTGTAGCTCAGTTACCTTTTCTTCAATATGTTCATTGAAATTGTAAAGGTGAAGGTATGCCATGTTTTACTTAGCATATATCTACTTCCCTTTCTCCATACTCTACCTTAATACCTTAATGCATATATTTAAAATTTCTATATTATTTATTCTATTTGTACACATAGTATAAATAAGTTTACCATCATGCTTAGTTTGTGTTTGAATTGTAGCAACATTGGTAAGTGTTGTAAACTCATTATCAAAAGTTTTGTACACAATTATTTCTCTCTATTGAATGTCTATAAATGTATCAATATAAATTATTGTCGTCTCCAATCTATCCAAAGCTAAAGTTGAAGTCTTCTCAATTGACTTAACTAATTTCTTCTTTTCAACGAATTTACTTAAACAAGATATAAGATTTTGTGCTTCATGTTCATCATCTGACTATACTTCTAAGGTAACCACTACTACTTGTGCAGGTGGTGTAGAGGGTTTCACTATTATTATTTCCAAGGGCACTCTTGTAGTAGCTACCTCAGTGTTAGTTGACATAGTTTCAAATTTCTTTTCAAAAGATACATCTTCTTTCTTTTTCTCTTGCTCTTCTTCTTCATCAAAAGAGCTATTGTAGTCAATAATATTCCCAACAATGACAGAACTAAAATCTTTGAATGGATCTTTAGTTCTATCCACTATTACTTTTGTGTTATCCACTTGCATGGATTCACTACCAATGGTAATGTGTGGTGAATCACTTGGAATTGATGTTTCAGTTGGTTGCTTAGAACTATGAGGTGGATTGACTGCTACTTGTGTAGGGCTTGTCTTCTCTGACTATGCACTATCCTTAATCTCCTTAGGCATAGTAGACATGTATGTGACTATTTCCTTTTGATTTTCCATATTCACCTCTTCATAATTTCCTCCCATAAGAAGAATAGATCTCTTCTTATTCCTCGGCAAGGGTTTTAGTCCTTTTAGAATTTCCTTTAATTCTTCCTCATTATTTACTATACATAGCTTTTTCACCATATTTATCATTATTTTCTTATCTTCCTCAATCACTCTACCCTTTTTATTTCTTAGTCTATTATACAAGTCTTCAAGGATTTGACTTTTTATGCTATCAAACCTTTTATCTTTCATAATCATGTTTTTAACTACAACATTCTCCAGCTGTCTCCTACTCATACTATTATACAAGTCATAATACTTATTCAACTGCAAAAAATTATTATCATTAATAATTTGAATATTAAGATTTTTTGCCTTAGGATTTCATGCTTTTCTTCCTATTGAAGTCTTTACTTCCTGATCTGTAGGCTCTGTTGGTATGTCACCAGTCTCTTCTTTGGATTCTAAGGAACTGATTTGCAAGGTTTTCCTCCTCTTACTTGGTCCAGTTGTTATTTTCTTAACTCTCTTCTCAGGAGAGGGGATTTGAATGGGCTTTATTTTCTCAAACCTTGTAGAGTTTCTTGGTATTGATGCTTCCTCTATTTTCTTTTGATTCCTCAAGGGTTGCTACTGCACAACTATTGCATATGACATTGCAGGTGCTTGCATACTTGTCTGTGCAACTATGACCTCTATAGTAGGTCTAGCCATTACAATAGGTGTAGGGGTTAATAGTTTAGTTTGACCACTATCCTTCATTTTTGAGGCTATCCCTTTCACCTCTTCAAATTCCTTTCTAGACATCCTTGATTATTTTAGGATGGAATCAATTACTTTGTGCTATCAAATTTTTGGATTTGATTGTGTATAATTTTTTTTTACATCAACATTTCGGATCATACTACATGATCCATCATCAGGATGCTAGAGAGAAAAGAGAACATGAAAAATTAGAATGCAGATCCAACCAGCTAAAGAAATAGAAGGGAGGGGGAAGGGGAGGAGAGAGAGTTAGTTGATGAGACATGCCACCTAACTCATAAGGAGAAAAATGAAATGAAAATAAAAATAATCCAAGGGGGGAATAGAAGGGGAAAAGAAAGACACCTATCAAAGGAAGCCACCAAGCATAAAAATTAACTTAAGAAGAGAAAACCGAAGGAAAAGGATCGATGAGAGAACATACACGCACAGACAAAATAAAAGCGCATCAACTTGAATAAAACCAAGAGAGCAAAAACAAAGAAGCTCAAGAAATGCAAAATTAGAGAAAAGTCAAAAACTCAAAGGGGACTAAGCCATAAAAGAAGAAAGAAATAAAATCCACTGAGAATGACAATGAATAAAGGAGAGAACTGAGAACCCAAACACTCATAAATATATAGATAGAAAATACAACACTAAAAAACAAAAAAAAAAGGAAAAAATAGAAAAAAGATTAATATATAGATATGTATATATACGTGTCTATACGTATATGTATGTGTATATACATATATACATGTATAATAATGTATATACATATATATCTATATATATGTATATATATACATATATACATGTGTAGATGTATATATATATACATATATACCTATATATGTATGTAAAAACATATATATATATGAATAATATTGAATTATATATATATCAATATTGTTACATGTATATATAAATATATATCACAATATTATTTATATATATACATACATACATACATACATACATACATACATACATACATACATACATACATACATACATACATACATACATATATATATATATATATATATGTATATATATATATATGTATATATATATATATATATGTATATATATATATATATATATGTATATATATATATATGTATATATATATATGTATGCGCCTATAAACCTAAGCAAGAAACCACGAAGAGGAAAAAAATAAAATTGATATTGTTGTATATATTTATATATATATGTAGTAATATTATTGCATATTTATATAAATATCTATAACGATCTATATATATATATATATATAAGCCTATAAACTTATACAAAGAACCCTGAAGAAGAAAAAACAAAAATATAAATAAAAGGATGAAAGAGAGAAAAAAAAATTAAAGTGAAAATGAAAAAAGGAGGTAGGGGCACCACAAAAATAAGTGAAACCATGAATAGAAGAGCAAGGGAAAATAACAATGAGACAAACCAAGAGACCACTGAGTGTGGCTAAAGCAAAGGAAAAAATGCCAACATACCAAAAAATTGAAACCAAGAAGACGACCACAAGGTTATGATAGGGAAATATAAAAGAAAGGCACACACATATGCAAAAGAGAAAACAAAGGAAAGAAAAATAAAACACTAACTGAAAATTAGTAAAATAAAAAACAAGAAGACGAAGAGCTCACCAAGCCGAAGGGCCAAGACATGGGAGAAAGGGTGGGTGGGGGGGGAGAGGTGAGAAGGGAGAAGAAGGAGCCAGAGGAGAAGGAAGGGACAACGAGAAGCTAGAAGAAGGGGGAGACGTGACAAGAAAGAGAGCTAAGAGTGAGGCAGTTTGCGAAGGGAGGATAACAAAGGATGCCAACAACTGCTTAAGGTCCATCCTTCATCGCGATTGAGGTTAGAAGGGTTATCATTGATGATAATGGCTTCCTTGAGCTTTCTTCTAGTGAAGTTGTCTTCCTTGAACACAATTTGCATCCTCTCTAAGCAGATATGATGCTTAGTAGAGGAAGAATGATCAGCTAATGCAGATTTGAGGACCCGCTCATGCTTGATGTCAGTAGCATGTTCCTTCATTCTAGTGTTGAACGAATGGCCCGTTTCACCAATGTAAGGGGTACCGCAAGAGAACATGACCTTATAGACACCAGGATCTACAAAGGCATCCCTAGGGTCTTTAATGGGGGGAACACAATATCTCAGCATGGATGCGGGCTTGAAGGCAACTCTAATGCCTTTT
This sequence comes from Cupressus sempervirens, assembly GCA_028749045.1. Lineage (NCBI taxonomy): Eukaryota > Viridiplantae > Streptophyta > Pinopsida > Cupressales > Cupressaceae > Cupressus > Cupressus sempervirens. The sequence goes on from CM053787.1 coordinate 32,780,949, forward strand.
TTGCCCAAAATCTTGGAGATCTTGTTGGAAATCCCCTCGACATAAGGAATCAAAAAGAAAGGGGGCGACTGGGTGATAGAGAGAGGAGGACGAGGGGCTGAAAGAAAGAGGTAATTGGCCAAGCGAATAGCTATGGATATTTTCTTGTCAGAGTATCCATTCCACTTGAATACTTAACGAAGGTGCGTGAGCTCTTGGTCTAGGTTGTCACTGTCACAAATCCTAAAAGCTCTTAAGGCTAGGATTTTTAGGATCCCAACCTTTTGACAGGGGTGGTGGTGGGAGGCAGCATGGAGATAGAGGTCAGTTTGGGTGGATTTACAAAAAACTCGACGACCAAGAGTGCCATCGAGTTTTTTAAGGATTAAGACATCAAGGAAAGGTAAGCAGTTATATGCTTCTAACTCCTTGGTGAAAGAGATGCTAGGAACTAAGTTGTTGATGTGGGCATGGAACTCATCTAGCTTGTCTAGGCCATGTGATCAACAGACATTGGTGTCATCTACGTAGCGTTTCCACCACTTGGGTCTCAGAGGGAAAGAGTGTAAAGCCATTGCCTCAAACTCTTCCATGTATAAATTAGCAATGACTGGTGAAAGAGGGGAACCCATGGAAACCCCACCAACCTACTCATAGATGACACCATTAAAGGAGAAGAACGTGGATCTCAAGCATAACTCCACAAGAGAGGCAACCTCAGTCAAAAATTTCTTCTTGACAATACCTAAGGAATCAGGTATGGGAACCTTAGTAAAGAGCGAGACAACATCAAAACTAACTAAGATATCATTGTTGACACAAGAGGCATCTTTAATGAACTGGACAAAATGGTTGGAATCTTTGACATAAGAGTCAGAATTACCAATGAGGGGGGATAATAATTTGGCGAGGAATGTCGCAAGCTTGTGGGTCAGGGAGCCTATAGTGTCAACGATGGGCCTAAGTGGAATATTAGCTTTGTGGATTTTGGGAACCCCATAAATGCGGGGGGTAAGCTCCTTCATGGGCAACAATCACTTTTTTGTATCAATGTCAAAGGAGGAATCATTGATAGCAGCTTTGACCTTCCTCACGATCTTAGCGCAAGGATTAGAGGCCACAATCTTGTAGCTGCTAGAGTCAGAGAGGAGGTCCAACATCTTAGAAAGATAATCAGACTTGTTCATAATTACCATGGCATTACCTTTGTCAGCCCTAGTAATAATAAGATCAAAATTATGAAGAAGATTAATAAATGCTACAAACTCATGCGAGGGAATGTTGCTTCTGGGGGGCTTGGCCTTCTTGAGGGCCATGACACAATCTTGCCTAGCCTCTTTGGCGGTATTGGCCGAAAGAGAATGAAGAGCATTCTCAATGTCCACCATGGAAGAGTTTGAGGCAATGTCCAACATGGAAGAGTTTGAGGCAATCGCTTTACACTCTTTCCCTCTGAGACCCAAGTGGTGGAAACGCTATGTAGATGACACCAATGTCTATTGGTCACATGGCCTAGACAAGCTGGATGAGTTCCATGCCCACATCAACAACTTAGTTCCTAGCATCTCTTTCACCAAGGAGTTAGAAGCAGATAACTGCTTACCTTTCCTTGATGTCTTAATCCTTAAAAAACCCGATGGCACTCTTGGTCATTGATTTTTTCGTGAATCCACCCATATTGACCTCTATCTCCATGCTGCCTCCCACCACCACCCCTGTCAAAAGGTTGGGATCCTAAAAAGCCTAGCCTTAAGAGCTTTTAGGATTTGTGACAGTGACAACCTAGACCAAGAGCTCACACACCTTCGTCAAATATTCAAGTGGAATGGATACTCTGACAAGCAAATATCCACAGCTATTCGCTTGGCCAATTCCCTCTTTCTTTTGGCCCCTCGTCCTCCACTCTCTATCACCCAGTCGCCCCCTTTCTTTTTGATTCCTTATGTCAAGGGGATTTCCAACAAGATCTCCAAGATTTTGGGCAAAAAAGGCATTAGAGTTGCCTTCAAGCCCGCATCCATGCTGAGAGATTGTGTTCCCCCCATTAAAGACCCTAGGGATGCCTTTGTAGATTCTAGTGTCTATAAGGTCATGTGCTCTTGTGGTACCCCTTACATTGGTGAAATGGGCCATTCGTTCAACACTAGAATGAAGGAACATGCCGCTGACATCAAGCATGAGCGGGTCCTCAAATTTGCATTAGTTGATCATTCTTCCTCTACTAAGCATCATATCTGCTTAGAGAGGATGCAAATTTTGTTCAGGAAAGACAACTTCACTAAAAGAAAGCTCAAGGAAGCCATTGTCATCAATGATAACCCTTCTAACCTCAATCGTGATGAAGGATGGACCTCAAGCAGTTCTTGGCATCCTTTGTTATCCTCCCTTCGCAAATCGCCTCGCTCTTAGCTCTCTTTCTTGTCGCATCTCCCCCTTCTTCTAGTGTCCCGTTGTCCCTTCCTTCTCCTCTGGCTCCTTCTTCTCCCTTCTCACCTCTCCCCCCCACACCCTTTCTCCCATGTCTTGGCCCTTCGGCTTGGTGAGCTCGTCGTCTTCTTGTTTTTTATTTTACTAATTTTCAGTTAGTGTTTTATTTTTCTTTCCTTTGTTTTCTCTTTTGCATATGCATGTGCCTTTCTTCTAAATTTCCCTATCATAACCTTGTGGTCGTCTTCTTGGTTTCAATTTTTTGGTATGTTGGCATTTTTTCCTTTGCTTTAGCCACACTCAGTGGTATCTTGGTTTGTCTCATTGTTATTTTCCCTTGCTCTTCTATTTGTGGTTTTGCTTATTTTTGTGGCGCCCCTACCTCCTTTTTTCATTTTCACTTTAATTTTTTTTCTCTCTTTCATCCTTTTATTTATATTTTTGTTTTTTCTTCTTCAGGGTTCTTTGTATAAGTTTATAGGCTTATATATATATATATATATATATATATATATATATATATATATATATATATATATATATATATATATATATATATATATATATATATATATATATATATATATATATATATATATATATATATATATATATATATATATATATATATATATATATTGATCATTATAGATATTTATATAAATATACAATAATATTACTACATATATATATATATATATATAAATATATACAACAATATCAATTTTATTTTTTTCCTCTTCGTGGTTTCTTGTTTAGGTTTATAGGCGCATATATATATAAATAATATTGTGATATATATTTATATATACATGTAACAATATTGATATATATATAATTCAATATTATTCATATATATATAAGTATACATAACATTATATATATATATTCGCATATATATGTATATATATGTATATATATATACATGTATATATATATGCTTATATATATGTATATATAGGTATACATATATATGTTTTTACATACATATATAGGTATATATGTATATATATATATATATATACATCTACACATGTATATATGTATATATATATGTATATACAGATATATATGTATATATACATTATTATACATATATACATATCTATATATTAATATTTTTTCTATTTTTTCCTTTTTTTTTGTTTTTTAGTGTTGTATTTTCTATCTATATATTTATGAGTGTTTGGGTTCTCAGTTCTCTCCTTTATTCATTGTCGTTCTCAGTGGATTTTATTTCTTTCTTCTTTTATGGCTTAGTCCCCTTTGATTTTTTGACTTTTCTCTAATTTTGCATTTCTTGAGCTTCTTTGTTTTTGCTCTCTTGGTTTTATTCAAGTTGATGCGCTTTTATTTTGTCTGTGCGTGTATGTTCTCTCATTGATCCTTTTCCTTCGGTCTTCTCTTCTTAAGTTAATTTTTATGCTTGGTGGCTTCCTTTGATAGGTGTCTTTCTTTCCCCCTTCTATTCCCCCCTTGGATTATTTTTATTTTCATTTCATTTTTCTCCTTATGAGTTAGGTGGCATGTCTCATCAACTAACTCTCTCTCCTCCCCTTCCCCCTCCTTTCTATTTCTTCAGCTGGTTGGATCTGCATTCTAATTTTTCATGTTCTCTTTTCTCTCTAGCATCCTGATGATGGATCATGTAGTATGATCCGAAACGTTGATGTAAAAAAATTATACACAATCAAATCCAAAAATTTGATAGCACATTAGCATGGATTGTGGAAATCTAATAGATCTCATCAATTACTTTGTCTACTTTCTTCTTGATATCCTTGTCCATTAGATTTGTTTTGACTTCTTTCATCTTTTCAGCATATGTACTCCATCTATGGCATCCAAAATAAAATTTAGAGTGTAGACTTATTTATACTTTACCTTCAATTAGTTCAGCACTCATTTCATAACCCATAGGGTTAATGAACTTTACTCGAGGAACTATTGCCTCCATACATGTGAAATCTATTTATACCATGAAACACCATTCATCCTTGTATTTTTATATTAGCACAGGTGGTATCCTTGGAAAGATTTCATCATTCTATCAATACCATTATTCCTGACTATTTCTAATTTAGATTTGTAAGCTCGAGTGATAGTTTGCATTGTGCACTCACTTCCATCCCAATTTGAAATATCAGGAAACTTCTTTGCTATGTAGAAGAATATATGAGTTAGTAGGGATTCAAACCTAAAGATTGTACTCCTATGCTTCTTGATCTTTGATATGTTATCCAACAACTAAGTTCAGATAATATCACATAGGTTAACATTTTCACCCTTTATTGCCATCACATAAGCTATGTGAAGAAATCCAATAGGGATTGAATCCATCCTAGATCCATGGTTGAATTTATAACCCAAAATTTTTCTTAGGAGTATTAATCCATCATGTAGAATGGTGTTAATCTTCATGTTTCTACCATCAAAACTTGTGTTGAAATTTATTTCAACTAATTTGTGCACATTCTTTATGTTCATGGGATCACATCCTTCATTGCTCAAATCTATGACCTTGTGAATTAGGTTATTATCAATGCATATAATTGAATCTCCCAACCATAGGAGATCATCATGAATTCAACTCAAAATGATTCTAGTCCATTTGTGGTTATCAAAGTCTGTATATAAAATTGTTAGCCTTATTTTGTGTCATCTTTTATTTTGACTTTTCTCTGTTCTCCCTTGAAATACCCAAATTCTTTGTCAAAACAAGTCTTCCTTAGTTTCCCATGTCTCAAATACCATCAAACCTTGCATATAATAATTTACCTTATGTTATCCATCGCAATCTCTTGTGTCTTTGAACCTCTTTGTACCCCTTTGAACCTTAGTTTGAAGTAGTTCAAAGTAGTTCAATTGAAAGATTTTATACTTGTAATACCCCAAAATTGGCTTATTGCCATGATACCAATTCTAGTCTATCTAAATCAATTCTAAAGTCCTATTTCACTAGGCAAATCCTTGTACTAACATTCACTACTTGACTTTATTGTCAAATGTAGAAAATCCTAATTGCATTACTCACACTCTTTATTTAATTCCGAAGTATTGACTCAAATTAGCTACATTAAACCTATTGATTAAATTTAATTTAATTATAAGTGTTTATAGTTTAATTAAATTAAATTACTTCTTTAGCTAATGTACAAAAGAATTAAATATATTTGATTTAATTAAATATTCTCATTCTAATTGTTGAATTTAATTATTCAATTTAGAATACTCAATTATGAGGTCATATTTAATTTCTTTAAATCAAATATCTTCTCCAATATTCTCTCTTCAGTTCAAAAATGGAAACTCTCAGTTGACTAAAATCATAAAAGGAATTAAAATAGTTAACTTCTTATTCCACTCAAAAGAAATTAGTTAACTTCCTTTTCATAAAGAAACTTTCCATTCTAACTAAATCTCATTTCTAATCTCAACCATCCATCCAAATTGATCTTGACCATTGATCAATTCTTGGATTCTATTTAAGAAGCTCTCAGTTACTCATTTCAAACAAGAAGAGGGGTTGAATCAAGTTGATATCAAAGTGCTGTTAAAATTCATACTTACCTTGCTCATGTATTTCATGGATTCACATTCTTAGATTAACTTCATTTAGTTCTTAAAATGCATACATCTAGTATAGTTTCTTTTATATGCTCTTAGACTAAATGCATATTTTATTCTAGATTACTTTGCATCCTCATATAGCTTAATTGAATTCTCAAATTCTTCATTCTTAGAGGGTCTGGTTGCCTATACCTCTAATATGAGGATATTAAATAGGCAAATCCCTATAGATAGGAGGCAACAGATCGTCTTGTAGGACTCCTCTTGGGTGAACAATCTCATGTTCATTCTAGGATGGATCCGCATATAAATATCATGTTGAAGTGTGTGTGTGTTAAACAGAGGCTACATATGCACACATACATTTCTGGCACCCACCGTGGGGCCAAGCAATCAACTTTCTGGCCTCATTCTTTTTATTTTGCATTTTTTGTTTATATCTTGTTTTGCAAGTTTGACTTGTTGCAGGTTTGGAGACACTTCGAGAAGACATCCAACAGTCATGAGCATTTGAGAAACATCTTCCTCTTCTCCATATTAATCTTCTTCTATTTCTCTTCTTCTTCTTCTTCCTTCTCATTTTCTAAAGTTAAAAAAAAAAAAAAATTAATAAAAATTTTTTTTTTAATCCTTTTTTATGATTTTTCATAAAAATCATAAAAAGTATATCAAATTGATGAATTTTTGGTTTGAAATTTTTAACTAAAGGTTCTAGACAATAGAGTGAAATCACATGAAAAATTTCAGATTTTTATGATAAAAGCTCTACTTTATATATATATTTTTAATGGTTTTATCATATGCAAATTATTTGAGCATGTACACCAATGCATGTCGATATAATTTTTGTTTGTAAGTTCTAGAAAATGGCTGGCCTGTACAGTAAAAAGTATAGAATTTTTGGAAACAAATTGAATTTTTAGTAATTTGTTAATGGTTTTTTCATTAAAAAATTAATTTACCATCCAAATAATCAAATTAAAATCTAAAAGTTTTACTGAAAGTTTAGGATGATGTTATGATACCCCAATGCAAATTTCATATTTTTTTAGATGTAAAATATATTTTTAATAATTTTTTTATGGTTTTCCATAAAAAAATTAATTTATGAGATAAATCTCAACATTTTGATCTGAAATTTTTATTGTGGATTTGGGACACTTTGAAGAGGTCACAATAAAAATTTAAGATTTTTCTGATTAGAAATTCATTTTAAATGTTTTTTTAAAAGCTTTTTCATCAAAACATTAATTCATGATGCAAATCTTTGATTTTTAATCAAACTTTTTTTATTGCAGGTATGTGGAAAGCAACAATGAAGGACATGGGAGGATTTTAAATTAGAAATGAATGAACTTGAATGATTAATCATTTTTCTTTGAATGAATGTTGCAATTAAATTTAAAATCCAAATACACTCTTGAATGCCTTCAAATCTAAAACAATCAAATTCAATCTTGAATGTCTTAATAAATTGAAAAATCTTTCATTTGAATGAATGTGCTACAAAATCAATCTTGAATGTCATGGATTAAAAGCTACATATTTTTCATTGGAATGAATGCTATAACACACTCTTGAGTGCCTTCAAGAGAACACATTTTCATTGGAATGTATGTTAATCAACACAATCTTGAGTGCTTAAGGATCAAAGAACCATTGCGATGAAATATTTGGATTTTGGTGCTTAAAATGAATACATTCAATCTTGAATGCATAAAGGAATTGAATCTTTTCTCTATCTATTTCTTATGTTGACAACGCTCAATTTACTTTTGTTGACGAACTCTTGATTTATTATGTTGATGACACTATAAGTTGGAAAGAACCTTGCATGCTAAACATGAGTGTCTTCAAAAGTAGAATACAAAAACTAAAGATTTATTGGAAAAGAACAAGTGTCTTTTAAACCCCAAGTCCAGTTACATATTCACTCCTCTTGTGCCTTTGGGTGATCTTGAGTGCACAAGAAATAAGTGGACTTGTTTTATTTTTTTAGGAGGCCTGCTTGGGGATTTCATCACCCCTTGGGATGACCTCAACTCCTATGTTTTGGAGGAGTATAAATATTGAGAGGTGAATCAAAAGAAACCTCTCTTGGAAGTATAATCTTGTCACTCTTGGCTAAGCCTCAAAGAACTTTATACCTTTGGGAAGTGAAGGTGGAGATTTGGATTACCATCTCCTCCTGGCTGTGTGGCATTATTTTCTTTCATCTATAGATTTGGGCCTCGCGTTTCTTGTGTATATCGAGGACACCTTATATTTGATCTTTGTATATCCTAGTTGAAAGCCTTGATAGGATTTTTGATGTGTTTGGTGTGCTTGAGTACTCAAAGTCCAAAATCTACATAGAGATGACATTTTAGGTATGGTCTTAGTCTAAAACTATCAAACCATTTATGTGTGGTTGTTCACTTAAACCTACGACATCACAATGGCTAACAACAAATGCTTTAAATCCAATATACCTATTGAGGAAGAAGAGATACTTATTGCAAACATGAAGCAACAAATCCAAAAAATGAGCACTCAACTTCAAAGACTGAAGTAGGAAGATGACACATCATCAAACAAATTCTCCTTGCAAGATTATTTACCTTCCTATAATGTTGATTCCAAGCCATCTCAAAACAATCTGAAAACACCCAAGAAATCTAGAAATATTTTTGATGAAAAACCTTGGGAACCTAAACCAAAGGATGATTTCACCCCTTCAGGAAGATCTTATGAATCAAAATTGGAAGAACTTCTTCAAAAGAAACTCATTGTATTACCTAAGGTCACTTTAGTGGGAGTTTCCTTTATGAGTAACTATTGTGCCTATCATAGACATAATTTACATAAAACTTCACATTGTAAGGAGATTAAAAAAAATATCCAAGATCTCTTTGATAATGGCAGAATTCAAAAATATAAGCTCTCATCTACTATAGATTCTACTCTCAAGAAGGATCAACATCATGAAACCATGTCTAGAAATGGTTCAAATGCAACTTCTACTTTTACCAACATGCCATCACCTTCTAAAGTGTCTAAGCTTTCCAACATACCTCCACCAAACAAAGCACCTAATTCTTTTGCTATTGACTATGTGTATGCTCAAGGGTTTCCTCTAAAAGAAACCCAAGCTAATCTTGACTTGGCTACAAGCCTCTCCCATAATACTCAAACTAAAGATCCAAAACCTTCATTTGTTGCTACTACCATTATTCCCACTCCAAATAGCACTTCACTATCTCTTCAAGAGCCTATCATGCAAACTCTGCATGCTACCTTGTCCTTAGAAGTGGATCCATGTCAAGAGGATTTAAAAAAATCTAAAGATCAAGATCAAGAACCCTCACATATCCCTCAAGATGCCATCCCTCCATCTCAAGAACCATGTAGTCCTCCATCTGATGGGGACACAACCAAAGAACAGAATGGACACAACAGAAAAGGGGGAAATTATAGTAACTGAGAAAATAAGCTAGTACAAATAGTACAGAGAAAATAAACTTCAAAACATGCCCTAAGGGCTTACAATAGCATAAATCTAGAGATAATTTCTCCTTTTAGAACCTCCTCTCAAACTCCACTCTGAAATGCCTTTTACAATGCCAAGAATCTCCTTAAATAGACCCTGAAGGGTTAAGGACTAGGAATACATTCTAGAAGGTGCTAGTAGGCATCCATCGACCAAATAGAAGGCTCCAGAAGCTGCGTTAGAAGTCAGCGCATATCTAGAAGAATTCAGAAACGGTAACTGAACTTTCAGGAGGCATAACTTTTGAACCGTAACTCTGATTGACGAACCATTTACATTTTTGGAAAGCTCTCGAAGCACTCTATAGCCCTATGGACTAGCTTCACTTGTTCCCCATTTTTTGGCCCTTTTTGAGGTTATTTAATGCCCCTAAGCTGACTTTGAAGCATTCTTAGGAGGTCTCCAAAACCCAAAAAACTGCAATAACTTTCAAACCGTGGGGCCTTTTGATCTAATTCTTGTTCTAGAATGCTCTAAATCACAATTACATTCATCTAGCCAATTCACACCTTCTAGTTTACCAAAATGATGGCTGAATTACATACTCCTCTTTTTTCGAGATTTACTAGCTCACTGATAGTGGAACTATGAGAGTTGGAACCTTTATTTGACCCAAATGGGTGTCCAAAAGTGAAAACACATGAAATAGAAACTAAGTCTAACTAATTTTTTTTTGGGTGACATAGGATTGCCCTTATACCTCTAGATGCTCCTGCATCAGACACCCAGGGTAGATTGAAAATCGACCCTATCACTTTATGAATGGTAGAAGAAACCCCAAATGGGAAACCTTAGCTGCTGAAATCCAAGTTGAGTCCTCGATTGGTCATCCTTTCCATTTGACCAAATACTCTTCATATTGTTTTTTTTTGGTACTCCTACCCACAGAATGATCTAGAATGTCTTCTATCTCCTCCTTCTTAGAAGCAGGAATTGGACATGGCTCTAACACCAACTCCTCATCTACACCATCATCATGATACTCTATTAAATCTGCAATGTTGAAAATGGGAGAAATGTGAATACCATCTAGCAGCTCCACCTCATATGCATTTCCTGAGTCATGTTTCTTCAAAATTTTGTAGGGGCCAAATTTCTTCATTTTCAGCTTGTTGTAAGTATCGGCTGGAAATCTTTCTTTTCGTAAGTGCACCATGACTAAATCTCCTACTTGTAATTCCTTATGTCTTCTCCTTTGATCAGCCCTAGCTTTATACTCTTGATTCATCTTGGTAATGTGTGCTTGAACCTTCTCATGTAGATGCTTGATATGTTTAGCAAATTCTTCTGCTTCAGCACTTGTTCTCTCCCCTTGCTCTATCTTCCTCAATTCTGGTGTAGTCCTTGGGCTATTCCCATATACAATTTGGAATGGTGATTTTCCAGTACTCCTATTTATAGAGTTATTGTAAGAAAACTCTGCTTGTAGTAGAATCAAATCCCATCCGTTGGGCTTATCTCCAACTAAACATCTCAACAAATTGCCCAGACTTCTGTTTACCACTTCTGTTTGGCCGTCAGTTTGTGGGTGATGTGTGGAACTAAATTTCAAGTCTATTCTCAACTGTTTCCACAATTTCCTCCAGAAATACCTCACAAATTTAGTATCTCTGTCAGAAACTATACTCCTTGGAAGACCATGTGGTCTTACCACCTCTTTGAAAAACAAGTCTGCAATATGGACAACATCATGAGTTTTGTGGCATGGAATGAAATGTGCCATTTTGGAGAACCTATCAACCACCACCAATACTGAGTCATTACCCCTTTGTGTCCTTGGCAATCGAGGAACAAAATCCATACTTATGTCCTCCCATGGCCTTGATGGAACATGCAATGGCTGATATAGGCCAGTATTGTGACTAAACCCCTTGGCAACTTGACAAACCTAGCAACTCTGTACAAACTTCTTCACATCCTGTGAAATTTGAGGCTAAAAATAATGTTCTCTAAGAAATGGAAATGGTCTTATCTCAACCAAAATGTCCTGCCATCCCTCCACTATGTTTCTCCTTAATCAGATTTTCTCTCATGGAACTCCTTGGAATGCACAATCGACTACCCTTGAACAACATACCATCCTAAATCAAATAGTCTAACCACTTGGTTCTATCTACAACAATAGGTTCTTTACAAGCTTTCCATGCTTCAGCAAAATCAGGATCCTTGGGGTACAAATTCTTGAGTTCATCAAACCTAACTACTTCAACCTGCATTATTGTAAGCAACAACTGTCTCCTACTTAGTGCATCTGCAACCCTGTTAGATTTTCCACTTCTATTCTTCAATGCAAATGTATAACTCTACAAGAATTCTACCCACTTCATATGCCTTTGATTCAATTTACCTTGGCTATTTAGGTATTGTAATGCTTGATGACCAGTATACAAAACAAATTCTTTTTGCAATAAATAATGCCTCCATTTCTTTAAGGCCTGAACTATTGCATAGAACTCTTGATCATAAACATAATACTTCTTCTTTGCATCATTCAATTTTTCACTAAAATATGCAATAGGCTTACCTTCTTGTCTTAATACAACCCCAATAGCGCTGCCACTAGCATCACAATCCACCTAGAAAACCTTTCTAAAATTTGGAAGTGCCAACACAGGTTGTTCTGTTACCTTCTTCTTTAGCAATTCAAAACTTCTCGTAGCTGCTGCAGTCCATTTGAACTCTTTTCTATCCCCTCTTATTGTATCAGTTAGGGGTGCACATATGCCACTAAAATTCTTAATGAACTTCCTGTAAAAACTAACAAGACCATGAAATGATCTTACCTCAGTAGCAGACCTTGGAGTAGGCCATTCCAAGATGGTTTTTACCTTCTCTGGATCCATTTTGAGACCTTTGGGTGATATAACAAACCCCAAATAGACTAACTCCCTTTTTGCAAAGATACACTTCTTTAGATTAATTAACAATTTCTCTTCCCTTAGCCTTTCAAGGACACTACGAATATGCAGTAAATGTTCTTCCAAAGTCTTGCTGAAAATTAGAATATCATCCAAATAGACAATAACAAATTTTCCCAAGAACTTCTCAAGTACCTCATTCATGAGCCGCATGAAGGTGCTTGGGGCATTCGTCAATCCAAAGGGCATGACTAACCACTCATAAAGATCCTCCTTGGTCTTGAAGGTTGTTTTGCACTCATCTCCTTCTCGAATCCATATCTGATGATAGCCACTCTTGAGATCTATCTTTGTGAAGTATTGAGCTCCACTCAAGTAGTCCATAAGATCATCCATCCTTGGCAAGGGAAATCGATACTTGATGGTTATCCTATTTATAGCTCGAGAATCTGTACACATCCTCCACTCTCCATCCTTCTTTGGTGCAATTACTGTAGGTACTGCACATGGACTCAGGCTCTCTCAAATCAAGCCCTTCCTCAATAGCTCCTGAACCTATCTATTTAGCTCCTTTGTTTCAGTAGGATTCATCCTGTGAGTAGCCTTGTTAGGAAAACTAGCTCCTGGAATCAAATCTATCTAATGACTAATTTGCCTTACTGGTGGCAATCCATCTGAAACATTATCAGAGATAATATCTCCAAACTCCCCTAGTAAATCTAAAACTTCAAGTGGCATTTCACTACTACCTTCTTTATCTTTCCTAGGAATCAAAGCATAGCACATATGCTGGTGTTTCACACCATCTAAAAACATCCTTCTATCAACAAGACAAATCCTAGCACTGCTACATACCTTTTCACCTTCCTTTTTCATGGGCTTCAATTCATGGAAAAATCAATCCTTTGTCAGAGAGTATGTGTTTGCATGCCCATCATGTACTACATGTCTATCAAACTGCCATGGTTTACCCAACAATAGATGGAAAACATCCATCGAAATAACATCACAGAGAACTTCATCATGGTAACTCACAATTTTGAATTTCACTAAACATTGTTCACTTACCAGGACCTTATGATCATCTTTTACCCAAGCAATCAATAGGGCTGGGGATGTTTCTCCCTCTTGACCTTTAGCTTAGAGACCATCTCTTCTGATACCAAGTTATCAGTGTTACCACCATCAATGATCATGTCACAACATTTATCCTCACACTTGCATCTGGTACGAAAAAAACTTCTTCATTGTCCTAGTTCAATCTCACCACTTAGTAGGACTCTTTCATTTACCAAGGTCTCTCCTCTTTTTGCATCCTCTGAATGTGATGATTGTGCATCCTCATCCACATGAGCAACCCTAGCTTGGCCCTCAGCTCTCCTATCTGTCCTTCCTTATCGTTGAGGGCATTCAAAGGCACAATGACCTTCTTCATTGCAATGGAAGTAGGTACCACAAAAGCCTCCTCTTCCTTGTCCATGTCCTCTACCTATTCCTCTTTGATTTCCAAAGTCTTGATCATGGGAGCAGTTGAAACCCTCATTCCTCTCGTTCCTGCTAGTACCCACATCTTCATTTTTCTTTTGGGTTTCATTGTGGCCTCCAGATGATCTACCACTTCCCCTTCCTCCTTGATTGTGCCCTCTTTGTCTTCCTTCAAACCTTTTATTCAGCTTCTCTTCAACTCATAGGGCAAACTGGTATGCCTCTTCAATGCTGGTCACTCTTATCAGACTTAATTCCTCCTGGATGCTAGGTCGCAACCCATTGATATAATGAGAAAACTTCTTATTTGCTTCTGCATGCCTCGCTCTAATCAAGATTTGATAAAATTCTTCTATATATTCTTGGACTTGTCTTCCTGCTTGCTTTAACCCATGCATCTTCTTAAAAAAATCAAGCTCGTAGTCCAAAAGAATGAACTGCTTCTTCAATTTGTCCACCATGCGAGCCCATCTTGTGATCTTTTCCTTTCCTCTTCTATTTCTTTCCAATTAAACCTATTGACACCAGATTTTGGCATGGCCTTTCAATTTGGCTTTTGCAAACTTAACCCTATCTAGGTCCCTGATATCCTCATACTCAAAGTATTCTTCCAGTTCATTGATCCAATCGATCAACTCATCTGGGTTTAGATTTCCTGAAAATACACCCACTTCAATTGTAGGTCTTTTCCCAAACTTAGTAATGGCCCTAAAAAGCCTTTCCTCTGCATGATTTAGAACTTCCCCATCAAATTCCCCTTCTGGTCCCATTTCTTCTTCTTCATTGTCATCCTCACTGTCGTCACCTATGGCAACATTTTCTCCTCTACGGAGCTCCTCTTGCAATGCCTGTACCTACCTTTGGAGGGCTCTAACATCCTCAAGATTAATAGCTCCGGCCCTTTTTCCATGCTATCTTCATGGAGGCATCTTCTAACTCGAACCCACAACCACACAATCCTGGTACAAACTGCCTCATAGTCGGTGCTCTATCTACACACTCAGGAAAACCAACTCTGATACCACTTTATGGGGACACAAACCAAGAACAGAATGGACACAACAGAAAAAGGGGAAATTATATTAATTGAGAAAATAAGATAGTACAAATAGTACAAAGAAAATAAACTTCAAAACATGCCCTAAGGGCTTACAATAGCATAAATCATGATATTCCTTCCACCATCCCTAATAAGATTACTGAAGATCATGAGAAAAATACTTTTCCTATGCTATCTAAAAATCCTTATCAAGATCAAAGTATCCCATCTTATTCTACTTCTTCACATCCACTTCAAAATTATACTCAAGCCTTAAGTTCTCCTATTAAAGGTGTTGCTCCTATTAAAGTTATTAATGAGTCTATTAATGGTCTAGGTCATGTTGCTCACTCTAAGGATGCTGATATCCCTATCCACTATCCATTTGTGTCTCCTAAATCTATTCTTGGTCCCTATCCATCTAAGCTAAAGCCTTCAAACCTTCCATCTATTTTGGGACCTTATGTTCCTCCATGTCCTACTTCCACTCTTAGCTAATTATACATTCCTCCTACCCTACCCCAAGATCAACAAAGATACACATACTTGAACTCTTCACATTCACCTTTACATCTAAACCAGTCATATTGGTCTCATTCATCCACAAGTCCCAAGTCCTTTGGAAGCAATTTGGATGATCAACTCAAACACAAGTGCATGAATCCATCCTCAAAAGTTCACTATGTCTCCTCTAATCAACATGTGAATGTCAAGAAGGAAAAAATGAAAAAGAGACCACAAAGGTCCACTATTCAAAGAGCTCAACCAAATAAAGTATGAGTTCTTAAACCTCTTATTGAAGAAATGCATTCCAAAGCATCTAATGAAAAATCAAAAGCTATATGGATTCCCAAGTCTCTTTTGAAGGACTTGAATATTGAAAATAAATCAAAGTTGGCATTTAAGCTTCCAAAGGCTTCCACTCCATATTATTTCCAACATCTTCCTAAAAAGGTTTCAAAACCTTATACTCCACCTTCCTCCAAAATTATTCCACCACCTCATACATCTAAACCTCATACCATTTCATCCATATTTCCTCCATCATTCCACTACCCTTCAAGGTGTGTGTCAATGTTGATCTTTCCCACTTTTTCTTCTACCCTTGCACATCCCTTTTAATACCCTATCCACTCCACCTTCTATCCTCGCCCTTTTATCCTTCCATCCCATTTATCTCATCCATAGCCTAAAACCTTATCCTCCATATATCTTCTCTACTATCTCCCTTCCATTACCCTATCAGCATCTTTGAGCATACCTTTCTATGGTCTTGGCTTATCATAATTTATCCTTCCAATAGGAGCACTATTCAAATTGAAGAAGGCTTGAATTCTTTCCAAAAACTCAAAAAATTCAAAAAAAAAAAAAAAGAAAGAAAAAAGAAAGAAAAAAAGAAAAAAGTGCCTTGGTGAAAACTTGGAAACATGCACCTTGGTAGCAAAAATAAAGAAAAATAAATTCGTCCTATGGTGAAAACCACTTCTTGTGGCACCTTGGATAAGTACCATGATGAAAACTTGGTAAACAGGCATCATGCATAATTCTTCCATCCATGACATCCTATCATGATCTTGCTTATCCTTTAGATGTCCTCATTCCCAAAGTCATTCACTCATAACCTCCATAACAAACCTTTCTATATTATTTAGTTAACCCTTTGGTATTGATCAATGAAAGAAAGAAGAAAACTTAGTTCTTGGCAATCTCTTGACATGGTCACTTTCTTGGATTACTTACGTGACACCCTTCATTACACCATGAGCTTATATTGTTATACTTTTCCCTAGCTTGGGTAATCTTGTGAAGGCTTTCCTTGAGGGTAACATTCACCACTTCATACTCCTTGCCTATCCATTTCCACTTATCCACTAGCTTGCTACTATTTCTTGTCCTACACCTTGGTAGACACTGGAGCAAAATCAAGGTAATCCTACTTGAGAGCTAGTAATCTCTGAAAAAGTTCTAAAAATTGAAAATTTCCTGAAAAAGAATAAAATCTAAAAATTGCAAAATGTCCTGAAAAAATCTATTATCTTGGAGAAAACCTAGCAATAGGCACCTTGGTAATACCAGAAAAAGAGGAAAAATTCAAAAATACAAACAAATTGAAAATTCCAAAAAATGCAAAAAATCAAAAAAAAAGAAAAATACCAAAAAAATTGAAAAACAAGAAAAGTGCCATTGATAAAAACATGGAAATAGGCATCATGGTAGCAAAAAAAGGAAAATCCTACCAAGAAGGTGAAAACCTAGTAAACAAGTGCCTCTTATTCCCAATGCTCCATCTCACACTACATCTTATGGCTCTCTGTACAATTGCTTTACTGCTTTTCCTACTTTTCGCTCATGTATCCATGGATTGAGTCTTGTCACAGCTCAAGGGCATTCCCCCTTAGTGTCACTCTTTTTGAGATTCTCCTCATAGAATCTCTTTCATGATAGTCACCAGTGGTCCTCACTATATCTACCTATTGTCACTAGTGTCACTCTTTTCAAGATTCTCCTCATAGAATCTCTTTCATAATAGTCACTAGTGATCCTTACTGTATCTGCCTACTATCGCTATTGTCACTCTTTTCAAGATTCTCCTCATAGAATCTCTTTCACAATAGTCACTAGTTTTTTCAGCTATGTCTACCTACTCTTGCTCATGTCATGTTTTTAGATTCCTTTATGGAAGATCTCTTTGGTGTCAGTCACCAGTCGTCATGGCTGTGTCTGTCTACTATCGCTTAGTCCTCCTAGGTTCTTCACCTCAAGGATACCTCTTTGACCTTAGTCACTAGTCATTTTGACTGCATCTGTCTATTATTGTCACCCTACTAAAGAGATTTCTTTCAAACATGTTCTGGACACCAACACTTGACATCAATTTTATGGCACAAAAATGAACCCAAAATGATGAATTTGTTTGGATATGCTGAGCATTTTCTTTATTTTCTTTGTTTTCTCTTTATCATGTCACTTTGAGCAACTTGATGATGTCATTTTTGATTAGAGAAGTAATGACTGGGGGCATGATCTTTTCTTTTCTTTCTATCTACGGTTTAGTTCAAATTAGTTGACATATTCTTATGAGAGGGGTGTCCACTATAAGAGCCTCCATCTCGCATTGGATGGATGGGTGCACCTCAACTCCTTTTATATGAGAACATCAATAAAATTGGTGCTTCTCCTTGTCTATTAGAGTGAACTCTTCATGCTACAATATATATTGATAATCATCCTCTTAAGTGAATGTACGGGTCACTACAAGTACAAATTATGAATGTTGTCCTAGGATACAGTTGCAAGGGTCATTGTGAATAGAATACTTACTAAATACTGAGTATGAGAAGGATCTTCTATGTGTTTGGTGTGCCTGTCATGCAAGAAACATTCTAGTCATCCTAGCATTTATGCTTTGATGCTTATGTTAACTTGCTATATTAAAAGGGACAAATGTTCTAGTCATTCTGGCTTCTTGTGCCTTGAATGCTTACATTTAATCCTGAAAAACCTATAACGTATGTTCTATTCATATTCCCATGATTGCAATGTCAGTGGGAATTGTATAACATATGAGCTTTGTTCTATATCTAGTGATGATAAATTGTTGAGGCTTGGTAAATAGACCTAGGGTTACACTTAATATAGTCTTGCATTACATAATTCACTTGCATAAGCATGTGATTCAATTGCAAATCTACTTTCACCTTCTATGATGAGGGATTGCTGATCTCTTCAAAGTATCATGTTTCTTAATGACTACACAAATGATCGATCAATCACCCTCTTGGCTATTTTGGCTACTTTGAATCCATTTTTGGGATCAAAGTCGAAATCTGACACACCTAAGTGCCTCAAAAATGTGTTTTAAAATTTTTGGGCCCGACGTGATTGAACACTTGTGCAGTCCAAATTTTTCTGATATTTTGGGAATCCTAGTATTCTTTCAACTCAAACTTCATCATATTTTCAAAATCCATTTTCAAAATATACAACTTAGGTCAATCATGGCCAATTCTGGTTTTGGTCAAACTTGGTCTACTAGACCTCAAAACCATGCTGAATTAACTCTAAATCTTCTTTTGATTTCTTCTACATTCTGCTAAATCTTAGATTTCTTCTACTGCTTTATGTCACATTTCTAGTGTGTCATCTTTTGATTTAGCTCCCGAGGGGTAAGGATGATTACATCATTGAATACTTATTGCTCAAGGCATCTTGTTCCCATATAATGTCCTCATCATTCAGGGCATCTCACCACTAGGGGCATCTTGTTTCCCACTTTCTGGCATATTTGTCATCTAGTCATCAGTCAATTATAGGTATCGAGATAATCTAAACCTCGACTCCTGAGGATCAAACCTCATCCCGGGGATGGTCCTATGACTCATAAATCAATCTCAGGTATCTAGATGTTCTATCTAGATCCTTAAAGGTTAAGCTCTATTTTGGAGATAATCTTTTAAATGCTATCAATCTTAGGTATCTAGATTTTTAAAGGTTAAGCTCTATTCTAGAGATAATCTTTTAAATTCTTATCAATCTCAGGTATCTAGGTGTTCTATCTAGGTCCTTAAAGATTAAGCTCCATTTTGAAGATAATCTTTTAAATTCTTATCAATTTCAAGTATCTAGGTGTTCTATCTAGATCCTTAAAGATTAAGCTCTATTCTAGAGATAATCTTTTAAATGCTTATCAATTTCAAGTATCTAGGTGTTCTATCTAGATCCTTAAAGATCAATCCTTTTTCTAGAGATAATCTTTTAAATGCTTATCAAGTTTAGGTATCTAGGTGTTCTATCTGGATCCTTAAAGATTAAGCTTCATTCTAGAGACAATCTTTTAAATGCTTTCAAGCTCAGGTATCTAGGTGTTCTATTTGGATCCTTAAAGGTCAAACTTTGTTCTAAAGAAACCTTTTAAATGCTTATCAACATTAAGTATCTAGGTGTTCTTCTTGGATTCCTTAGGATAAAGTTGCCTTCTGGAGATGGTCCTTAAAAGCTCATTAATTGGTCTCCATGGAATCAATTTTGGAACCATTCTCACTTCTTGATCACACATCATACTTTCTAATTTTCTTTGAATTGAATGTGCTACTCACACATTCATTCAAAGAGGGGCAAAATGTAATACCCCAAAATTGGCTCATTATCATGATACCAATTCTAGTCTATCTAAATCAATTCTAAAGTCCTATTTCACTAAGCAAATCCTTGTTTTGACATTCACTACTTGACTTAATTGTCAAATGTAGAAAATCCTAATCTACATTACTCACACTCTTTATTTAATTCCTAAGTATTGACTCTAATTAGCTACATTAAACCTATTGATTAAATTTAATTTAATTAAAGTATAAACACTTATAATTAAATTAAATTACTTCTTTAGCTAATGTACAAGGGAATTAAATATGTTTGATTTAATTAAATATTCTCATTCTAATTGTTGAATTTAATTATTCAATTTAGAATACTCAATTATGAGGTCATATTTAATTTCTTTAAATCAAATATCTTCTCCAATATTCTCTCTTCAGTTCAAAAATGAAAGCTCTCAGTTGACTAAAATCATAAAAGGAATTAAAATAGTTGATTTCTTATTCCACTCAAAAGAAATCAGTTAACTTCCTTTTCATAAAGAAACTTTCCATTCTAACTAAATCTCATTTTAAATCTCGATCGTCCATCCAAATTGATCTCGACCATTGATCAATTCTTGGATTCTATTTAAGAAGCTCTCAATTCCTCATTTCAAAAAAATAATAGGGGTTGAATCAAGTTGATATCAAAGTGCTATTAAAATTCATACCCACCTTGCTCATGCATTCAAATTCTTAGATTAACTTCATTTAGTTCTTAAAATGCATACATCTAGTATAGTTTCTTTTATATACTCTTAGAATAAATGCATATTTCATTCTAGATTACTTTGCATTCTCATATAGCTTAATTGCATTCTCAAATCCTTCATTCTTAGAGGGTCTGGTTGCCTATACCTCTAATATGAGGATATTAAATTGGCAAATCCCTTTAGATAGGAGGCAATATGTTGTCTTTTAGGACTCCTCTTGGGTGAACAATATCATGTTCATTCTAGGATGGATCCACATATTAAGACCATGTTGAAGTGTATGTGTTAAATAGAGGCCACATATTCAAGCATACGATACTAACCATTTTTCTTGCAGGTGGGACCTACTAAGTATTGTAAAGCTTTTCTTTCAAAGCACTTTTAACCCCTTTGAATCTTAGTTTGAAGTAGTTCAAAATAGTTCTATCACTAAAGATTTTTAGGCAAAGAGTGGTTATGTTTTCCTCAAGGTTCCTAGTTCTTGAGGCATTGATTAATATATCAGAAGGTAATAATTTGGGTTCATGCTTTAATCTCAAACACAAGGAAAGTTGTAATTATGACTTGGAAAGTGAAATCTTTCACTCAGAAAATAGACCATGTGTCAAAGGATGGTAATCATTGCAAGGAAAACTACAAAGGAAAGTTATTAAATGAATGGGTCTTGTCATGGGTTTTCCAACATGTGAATCTGGCCACAACTAATTTTCCATGAATGCCTCTTATGAGGTCATACTTCCACCTGTATGTTCTCCCTTTCTTTGAAAAGAACATAAACTCTTTCTTTTTGTTGGTCATGTAAAAGAATGAATTAAGGAAGGAGAAGTAGAAAAATAAGGAAAAGGGTCTAATTTTTCTTAGCAAACTATAGTTTAGAGTACAGAAAACCCCTCCCTTTGTTCTATCCTTTGTATGCATTTCAAAGAAAGAATCCATATTGGGATTTACTTTTCTTGTTTGAAATGAAATCGGTTTTGCATTTCTTTGGGAATGTTTCAAGTTTAGAATGTTAAAACCTTGTCATTTGTGATTCTAATTTGGAGGGTGTCAAGGTGGAAAATTTGCAAGCTAATTTTATTGAGCAGGCCAATGAGACAAATGGTTGTTTAGAAATCCTAACCTTTGGTCTAATTGAAGTTGTAACTTTTTCCCTCTGCTTTTTTGAGTCCTAAATTATTTTAATTTTGTATTGATCACTGTGATGTAAGGACTAAACACATTCTTAATAAGGATGAAGAACTTGTGTTAGCTATTTCTAGAGAAATAGTTTCCTTAGTCTTACATTTACCTAAATGTATCTTTGTTGCATTTACCCCTACCCAGTCTCTAGTCAAGTATTAGGAGAACCCAAGTAAATATTGTAGCATCCTAGCCATGAAGTGGACATAAACCAATTACGAAGGTGGTTCAAGACTACCCAAAATAGTCACTAAAGACCATATGAAACCCCATATTCATGACCTTATGGTTCTATTACACTGGGTTAAAGGTTCCACTAATATTTTTCTTTTTGAAGAATGGATGTATCACTATATAGAGATTATTCTAAAAGTACAATAGTTGTTAGATTCGTCTGAGGTAATTGCTACTTCATTAAGGAGCCAGCTCAAGCATGCTAAATAATCTAGAGAGAATTTCTTCATGGCTTCTTATCTAACTTATTACATCACTTGTGTCAATAATATTAGCTCCCTTCCACATGAAATCTAGAGAAAAGATATAACTGTCTACCAATACTGCCGTCTACTTCAAAGGGACAGGGTGTTAGAAGATTTTAGTAAAGTGCATGACATGTTAATAGAAAGTGTGCATGTGAGCTTAAAAGGAACCACCAATGCCAAGTTATCCTTAGAAACACAAAGGTTAATTCAAATCCACAAGGGCTATTTTATTTAGTTTCCTAAATTCACCTATTTGAGTTTAGGTGGGTTTGAAGAAGAACTAGTGAAACTGCCTCACTATGCACTTAATTGTTTTGTCCTAGCTGAGGTCTGTAGGTAGTTATTCTAAGTGATTACAGATAACTTGCCTCAAGAGAATAGGAAGTCAATTTTCCCTATCAAACTTGGCCACTTAACTTGTAGTAGTATGATTAATGCCTTAGTCATTGAAGTAATTTTCTTGGTTTTAATTTTTGATCCTATAAGGGAAGGAGGGATTTTGATAGAAAAGGATTCACAAATCAAGTCCTTGGTTTAAAAGGCCAGTCATCTATAGTTCCACATTTAAAGGATTTGTGGTAGGATTGCAAAAATGAAGAGAAAGTGTTGAGAAGAGACCATTCAAGATTAAAACTTCAACAAATCAGTTCCCTCAAATTGAAGTTTCAATTGGAAGGAGTGGTTGAAGATGGTTCATACATTGTTGAACCAGGATGGGAAGAATTAAGTGAGTCAAAATAATTAGAAGTCGATTGGAACCTAGAAGAAGAAGATGATATAAATTTGAGAACTAGGTCCATCCTCACTCACATAGACAACTAGCTAAGGAGAAGAGGCATGAGGACATTCAATGAACAACATACTAGAAAATCTCCAAAAAAGATTTTTTTTTCTAAAACTAATAACTTCTAACATTCCAATTTCATCTCCTATTGCAAGTTGTTCATCGACTCCTAATAGGTAGAAAAGAACACCATCTCCTATACAAAACACAACCCCTAGAACTAGGTATAAAACCAAGTTTGAGGCACTTATGCAGCAAGAGATTCAAAAATAAAATATGATGGCTCAAGAACAAAGTCTAAGTGATGGACTAAGTTTTTAAGATAACTGCAATGGTGATGTGCAGCTAATCAAATCTCTTAGGTCAAACCAGCCCAAGTTCATGACTCCTACCAAAGAAGCCCAAGAAATCTCCACTACTCCTATTAGTCCATCTTGGTTGTCCAATTTAGTCAAAGAAGAGGAACCTACAAACTATGTCCACACTAGTAAAGGACATTATCACCAAATATGCAGCCCTTGGCTCTAAGATCAAGAAGTTAAATAGTGATGCTCATCTACTTGTAGAAGTAGCCACATATAAATAAAAGAATAAATTTAGGGAGATTGATACTAAAGGCCTTAAGGTCACCACTATGGAATTAGGAACCATTAATTAGGAACCTAATTAGAAAAGGATAGTAAAGAAAAAAAAGAATTCAAGGCACTTATTATTGCCATGGCTACCTCTATAGATTCATTAATGAATCTCGGTGCTCTTCTAGTGGTTTAGACCCCACAATCCTTTGATCTTAATTCCACAGATAGCCAATAGCTAGTTAAATAAATATAAAAAGGAAAGCTACTCTTAGATGTGATACAAGACTGGGTAGCTTCCATAATCAAAGAAAGCAGTAAATTTGTTTTAGATTTCACTACTACATGCATTGAGCAAGAAACACTATTGGGTGAAATTCAAACCCTCATACGAGGATGGGAAGCTAATCAAAATTGATGTCAAGCCATTGTGCTCTAGGTTAATAAAGGTTGAAAAATATGGAGTACTAAAATTTCTTGGTGAAAATCCTTTGAAAACTATAGATTTGTGCATGCTATTCATCCTAAAAACTAATATGGGCTGGAAGGAGTCTATCTATAGAGAAGCAATTGAAGAAATGCAATTAGTCAAAACTGAGATTGCCAAGATGCATAAAGAACTTCTAAAGGATATGAATGTTGTAAAACCTATAGGGATTCCACAATTTGAGGATGGCAATATGGACTCAGATGTGTTGAAAAAAAGATTCAATGATGCAATAATGAAAATCAAAGACAACGATGCACCTATAGCTAGCAATTTCACTATGCTAGCAAATATTGAATCTATGTTATATTTAAATAAGAATCTCATGTTGTGGAAAAGTCAAAAGATTAAAGAGTTTAAATGGAAAAAAGATACCTGTAGATCCAAGTTGCTAAGTTTGAAGAACCCTTGCTCCCATCCAATGTAGTAATTCATGAATGCCTTTAGGAGCTAGAAGTTGGTGAAGCAAACTATGGCTGACGAAGAGAAAACTAGCAATGAAAGTTAATCAAATCAATTACTTTCTATTTATCTTTGGAACTATTTCAAAAAACTCCCTTTACTGTTTGTAACTATTTTAACCAAAATCCTAGGATTTAATGAAGGCCTTTTTGGATTTGTAAAAACTACAAATGCTTGAGCATTTTAACTAGTTAAGGGTTAGAGATTAGAAGGCTAGAATATACTTTGATAAAGTTAGTTTTTTTTTAAGTTAATTAGAATGAAATAATGATAGAAAGATAGAATATATATGTCAATGTTTTTAGAAAGAGTTGGTGCTAAAGAACATTTTTGAATATATACATACATATATATACATACACACACACACACACACACACACACACACACACACACACACACACACACACACACACACACACACACACACACACACACACACACACACACACACACACACACACACACACACATATATACACACACCTTCCGCTGTGCTTTGAAACTTGGTGTTTGAAGCAATTTGATAATTGTTAATTTGTGAACTTTGATAATCAAGTGTATGCGATATCTACTGCTATTTCCCTATAGTTTATGCTATTTATTTTCTTTCACAATTAGTTTGAACTATAATGGTATTTAACTTTTAGTTAGATTGTTGCTAATGAAGAGACTTTGGGATTTTTATATCATTTCTATAAACAAATATGTGGATTGTTACCTTAGTACCTAAGAGTACATGAGAATTCCTTAGGCACTTTCTGGTAAAATGTGTGTAGTTCACTATTGTTAATTTCTTTGAGTCCATTGATAAATTTTGCAAAAGGGAGCTATACCTATAAATGTAGAGGGAAAAAAAATAATATGAGGTTTTCCCATCTATTATGAATACTTTTGGATTTTCCATTCCTTGGGTATAGAGTAAATTATTATTTAATTGGAAAAGACAATCTATTCACTGACAAACATGTACTTAACTAGGTCAAGTTGTTCTAGGTATGCATGTTATGGTTTCAATAATAAATCATTGTTGCATATTTTCTCCAATTCTTTATGGATCTTAGTATCTCTTATGCTTTATATCTTATAGTGAATGTAACTTCTTATGTCCTTGAAATGAAGAACATTGTCCCATACTTGCAAAAATGCTCCAGTGGGGTCATCAAGAAGAGAGATAAATGGGTGTTTCTTGAAGTTATATCTAGGTATGTTACTAATATTAAAGATTCCTTGTGTTACCATTACTGAAAATATGCTCAAAAAATTCAAAAAATACCTCAATTTTACATTTTAGGATTTTTAGCAATCACACATATCTGCAAACTTCTTCAATATGTCAAATCTCTCTTCAATCTTGCACTTAAAATTTCACACAAGAAAATGATGTTCATAAATCAAACTACATCCTTTAAATTGTTTACAATCTGTACTTTGCATTAAATGCATATCTACTATAGATTAAAATACTGTCTCTATGTAACAAAGAGATTATTTTCTATATATCCTCATAATGATCATATCAAGAAATGTGCACTTCATTGTAGACTCTTCTGAGTGTCTAGTGTATACTACTAACTACACAACTTGTGGTATTATTTCTAATATTAGGTTTCATTAACTGACATAGTGTTTTACTGAGAATGCTTAATGCAAGTAGGATGGGTCATAGACAATAAGTGACTTTACTATCGTATCAGGTACATTAGGATGTAATTCTTCTAGAAAGGTATGAAAACTCTCAGTTTATTTTGCCTTTACAAATGTTTCCTTAAATTCTTCTATAAAACTCCTTCATTTCTTCCTTTAGACTATCATTATTTCTTATGTTATTCCTTCTATAGTTCTAATTCTTATTAAAGTTTCTTCTATCCATTTTGCAGAACTTTATTGTGTGTCCAAAGTTATTATGTAACTGACATATAGGTGCATTTATTCTTTGTTCATTATTCTAGTTGTTAGGTGCTCTACAATTCCTTGTGATGTGTCCAAAATTATTGCATGAATAATAAAAAATTTGTCTTCTTTCTCCACTTTCATTGTTGTGATATCTTCTTCTATTTCCTACATGGTTAGTGTTCCTAAACATTCTACTATTTGCGTTATCATTATCAAATTTAGGTTTCTTACAATCTATTGCATGATGTCCATATCCATTACAATTATGATAATAAAAGTTTGAAATAGGTTTAAAAGACTTACCTTTGCAATCATCTCCAATATGTTCAGGTTCATTACTCTTGGCATGAGATTCATTTTTTCTATTATCCTCATCTTGATTAGATTCTTTTGATTTCTCTTTGTCTTTAGATGTATCATATAATTTTCTCATGTTTAGATACTTTTTGACTTTAGGAGTATCAAGTTCTTTTCTCTGAATAGATTTCTTAGCAGATTGTCCAAGGAAGAAGCCAAGTCTAGTCTTATCACAACTAGGTCTTTGTATAGATATTTGTTCTTCAATCTTTTCACTACTGGTATAAAATTTCTCAAGTTGTTGTTTGGTTTACACCAATTCACCTTTCACAATAGTATTGTATTTCTCTAATTCTACATGTTCCAACTTGATGGATTCTAATTCAGATGTTACTTTTCTTAACTGGGATCTTAGATCTGCATTTTCAACTTTTATTTCAAAGTCATTCTTTCCTCCATTTTTCCTAAGACTTAGCTTGAGTTCAACTATTTTTAACTCTTTTTTTAAGATCTCATTTTCTTTCTTTAGATCTTCACTATCATCATCACTAGTTTGCTCACTAGGTCCTCTTTTCTTTAGGTTATCTATATTATCCTTTAGTTCACCAATACAAGCTTTCACATCTTTATATTTATACTTTAGGCCATCTCTTTCATTAGTAAGGAGATCAACTTATTCAAGTGGTGCTTCAAGATTCTTCTTCAAATGTTCCATATTCATAAGGATCTTATTAAAGTTGTTAAGCCTCTTCTAAATATCTATGCTCTAATACCAATTGTTAGAAATATATAATACTTGGGGGGCAGGGGGTGTGAATCAGTATTTTCAATCTCTTTGCCTACAATTGGATATTAATTACTTTGATACATGCATAAGAAAGTAAACCAATAATTTTGAATAGTATAAACAACCATAAATAAAGAGAGCTCATAACACCATATTTTTTTAACTAGGGAAACCCTAGCCAAGGGAAAACCCTGGTCGGGATGAAACCCACAAAATAATTCACTACATAAAGAATTTGGTTAAGGATATTGACCCTGTTAGGAGTCTATGAAGAATGTATGGTGTCTTGAGTTCCTATTAGGAGACTAGGCCTTATTAGAACCCTCAACCCTATTAGTAGTTGGTGGATCATATACAAATGTAAGCAAGAAGAGCCCACTACCCTAACATGCACCTATACAATTGAGTTCCTCAAAGGAATAGATATACATACAAAACTAGATCACTTGCTAGACTTCACAATTCATCTCATTGTCATTTCTTCATACAAGTCCTTGGTAGACTATAGAAAATCTTCCTTCCTATTCACTCAATGTCACAAGCAAGGAGTAACTATGCATATATCAATTCACATCATATCACTCACATTGCTATTCACATACATACTCCTCACATATAACCTTAGTAATGATGTCCTTTACTTATATTAATCATATTAATAAAACCTTCCTTAGTCATCTCCCATATTATCCTTAGACTTGGCTCATCAAGATTTAGTAATCAAAATAATTCTATGAGTTGTATAACTCAATTTACCGACATGCTCTATTCTACACAATAAAGTATCTGCAACACTATTTCTTCCATAACTTGAACTTGGTTGACTATACAGACATGTGCACTTGTCTACATCATTAGGATGATATCATGCATCTGTAGTTAACTTTGCAAGGGGATATTCCAAAGGAATATACTATTGTTAGTAAACCTTATCATGCTTTTGTAATATTGTCCAATACTTAGACAATTTTCCATCACAAATAATCATAGGTATACTATAAAACATATGTTTCCATAAATGACAATCACATATCTCATCTCATTTGACTGATCGAACATATTGCCAACATAACACCCATGGCATAAGGTTGTGGTACCATCAATCTCCACTTGTAATTTCAGAGGCATAAATTATTTGACCTTCATGATCTTACAATCACAGACCATCGTAACATTGAAAACCATGGCAATGACCCTTGCAATCCTATGATCGCAGTTTAACTATCTTTTTGTTGTGACCTCGGGAGACATATTTTCTTGCACTTGCAACCTTATGATAGAGGAATATCATAAGATCAAAATAACCAATGACTATCTAAAATTTGTCTCTACCCCTTTCTTACCTTGCGATCTTACAACTCTAAGATCATATGACTAACCCTCCTTTGTAGCATCGACAACCTGGGAAGTCAACCTTGTGATTCTACAGCCATTGAATTTCATGGCATCAAAACACATATCCCTTTGGCTTGCAATTATATGAGATCTTTGATATTATGACAACTTGACACTATGCCAATGCTTTACCTCATGTCTTATTTAAATATCCTTACAACACCTGCAATGTCATGATCGTTAACCATTTTAATATTAAGAAAGACTTTTCTTTAGCTTATGATCCTTCAATTATTTGTGATGTTATGATAGCCTAATCACTCAACCAATAGGAGTCTTGTAGCATCTTATCACTGATTGATTCACTCGACAATTCTCTAATATATGGGTTATCATAAGATCGGGACCATACTATTCTGTTGTGGCTCCAAGACTTAAAATATAACTTTAAATTGAATGTTGTGACCATTGGGTGTGTTTAAATATTTAAATTCAATTCCTTGTGGGAGGGCACCTTTATCCAATAGGTATGACTAACCATTCATATAGACTCTCCATGATCTTTAATGCAGTTTTCCACTCAAGGAGTCCATAAGATCATCCATCCTTGGAAAAGGAAATAAATTCTTGATGGTTGTCATGTTTATAGTCCAAGAGTCTATACAAATCCTCACTCTCCATACTTCTTTGGTGCTAGTACTGCATGGACTTAGGCTCTCCCTAATCAAACCTTTCCTCAATAGCTCCTTCACTTATCTATTCAACTCCTTAGCCTTAGTACGAGTCAGCCTATGAGAATCCTTGTTAGGACAACTACCTCTAGGGACTAAATCTATTTGATGACTAATTTTCCTTACTAGAGGAAAAATGTCTAGGACATTATCATATATGATATCTCCATACTCAATTAATAGACTTGTGACTTCAAATGGACTTCACAAGACATACCCTAGCACCACTGCATACCTTTTCATCTTCCTTTATCAAGGGCTTCAATTTGTGATGAACTCAATCCTTTGTGAAAGAATAGTTATTTTCATGACCATCATGTATAGCATCCCTGTCATAGTACTATGACCTTCCCAACCACAAATGGAATACATCTACTTATATGATATCACAAATAACCTCATCATGGTAACTCCCAATCTTTAACTTCATCAAACATTGTTCACTAACTAGGACCTTATGATCATCCTAGACCCAAGAAATCTAATATGTATGGGGGTGTTTCTCACTCTTGAGATTTATCTCTGAAACCATCTCCTTTGACATAAAGTTGTCAATGCTCCCATCATCAATAATCACATCACAATATTTCCCTCACACTTGTACCTAGTATAAAACAAACTCATTTGTCTAGGTTCAATCTCACCACTTAGCAAGGCCCTTTTATTAACCAAAAACTGTCCTTTTTCTACATCCTTTGAATGTGATGACTTAGTATTATCATCCACATGAGAAACCCTTTCTTGAACATAAACTCTCCTAGATATCCTTCCTTGGCATTGAGGTAACTTATAGGCTTGATGGCCATCTTCATTGCATTGAAAACATGTACCACAAAATCCTTCTCTTCCAAAACCTTGGCCATGTCCTCTACCTCATGCTCTTTGGTCTCTAAATTTTTGATCATGGGAGCAATTGAAATCCTCATTCCTCTAGTGTTGGATGGTTTATACATCTTCATTTTTCTTTTACTCCTCATTTTAGCCTCTAAAAGACCTACCACCACCCCTTCCTCCTTGAGCATGCCCTCTTTTCTTTCCAAATTTTATTTTTTTTAGCTTCTCCTTAACTCATAAGGAAAACTGATATGCTGCTTCAATGCTGGTCATTTTAACTAAAATAAGCTCCTCCTAAATGCTAGGTCTTAACCCATTAAGGTAATGGGAAACCTTCTCCTTATTTTCTTCCACATGCCCCATTCTAATAATGACTCGATAAAATTCCTATGTATATTTCTAGATAGATTTTCCCACTTCCTTTAACCCTTGCATTTTCTTGAACAAAACAAGCTCGTAGTCAATAGGAATGAATTGCTTCTTTAGTTGGTCCACCATGAAATCCTATCTTGTGATTTTCTCCTTCTCTCTTCTATTCCTTTTTAACTAAATCTCTTTCCACTATATTTTTGCATGACCCTTCATTTTGAACTTCACAAACTTAACCCTATCATGGTCCTAAATATCTTCATACTCAAAATATTCCTCTAGTTCATTGATTTAGTCGATTAGCTCATCCAAGTTTAGATATCTCAAAAAATTGCCAACCTTAATTTAAGTCTTTTACCCATCTTGGAAATGTCCCTAAAAATATTCTCCTTCACTTAATTTAGGATGTTTCCTTCCTACACAACATTTCCTTCTTCATTTTCCTCCTCACTTTCATCCCTTGCAATATGACTCATCCCTCCATAGATCTCCTCTTACAATGCCTGTACTTGTCTTTGGATGACTCTAACCTTAGGGGGAACACCTTTGACCCATAAAGCATGCTCTCTTCATGGAGGCATCTTCTCACTATCTCAAAACCCATATACCCATAGTCCTATCAAAAATCACCTTATAGTTGGTGCTCTTTCTACACACTCAAGAACTGCCACTTTGATACCACTTAATGAGGTCACAACCCAAGATAAAATGAACACAACTAGAAAAATATAATTTTATTATCATATTTGATATGCTATTATATTTAGTACAACTAAAATAGATTCAATTACATGCCTATGGGCTTACAATATTATCATATTTTGCAGAAAAAAACTTCTGACAATACCTTCTCCCAAACTCGACACAAAACTACCTTTACAATGCAAGAAATGACTTTAAGTAACCCCAATTAGGTTTAGGGTTAGGAAAAAAAATTATAATATGTAATTTGGCATCATCCACCAAAATAGAAGGTTCTAGAAGACACGTCAGAAGTCAGTGCAAAATTAGAAGAATCTGGAAATGGTAGTCTAACTTTCAAGAGGTATAACTTTTTATCTGGGACTCTGACTGATGAACCATTTAGATTTTTGGAAATCTCTCTAAGTTTTCTATATCCCTATGGAGGTTCTTGTATTTTACACCACTTTTAGGCCTATACAAGGCCATTTAGTGCCTAAAATATGGATTTGAAGCATTCTTAGAGGATCTCCAGGTAACTTAGAACTATAATACCTTTAAAATCATAAAGTCTTTTGACTTGATTATTTTTCTGGAGTGCTTGAAATTATAGGCACAATAATCCTTCTAAATTACACTCTCCGTTAAATCATAATTATGGATTAATCAAAAAATAACTCATTTTCTACACTAATATGTTTCCCAAGGTACTAAAAAACACTAACCCATAAATCTAATAATGGAATTATGAGAGTTGGAATCTCTATTTGACCATAACAGGTATCTAGAAATATAAATATTAACTAGAAACTAACACTAATAATTTTTTGGGTGATACAAGATTGCCCTTACACTATTGGATGCTCCTACATCATAAGGATTTTTTAAATATATCAACCATATGTTTCTTTATATTTAGATACTCCAATCTCACTTCTTTGTCTTCTACCAACTCTCTCAAGTAATGATACTTGATAGTAATATTATTGGTCTTAGTATGCATCACAATATTTTTAGATATGGTTATAAAAATTGTGTTATCGTAGAATATAACAATAGGTTTAGTGATGTCTTCCTTCATTCATTTCAACAATTTCTTTATCCACACTATGTTATAACAATAAAATTCTTCTGCTATATATTCATCTTTAGTTATAGATTGGGAGATACAATTTTGCTTCTTGCTTGTCCATGAAACTAGTCTCTTTCCTAGAAAGAAAGCTCCACCACTTGTACTCTTTTTGTCATCAACATTTTGATCCCAATCTACATCAATTTACACTTTCAATTCAAACATATCATTCATTTTGTAATACCATCCATAATCCTCCATATGTTTTAGATATCTTAGTATTCTTTTCACAACCATCATATGATTCTCCTTGGGATCTCCAAAAAATATTGCAACAATCCCAACTGCTAGTGTAATATTTTGTCTTCTATGAACAACATATTGCAACTTTCCAATCATTAATCTATATAATTTTTTATTCATATTAATAGAATCATCATTCTCTAAAAGTTGATGTCTAGTAGCCATGGGTGTTCCAACTATTCTTGAGTCTTCCATACCAAATTTTTTGAGTATCTCCTTGATATATTTTGATTGAGTAATATAGATACATTTCTTCATTTGATGCATTTGGAAGCCAACAAAAAAAATGATCTCTCTAAACATAGACATCTCAAATTCTTATCTTATTTAATCTACAAATGACTTACACAATGCATCATTTTCTCCAAATATGATATCATCTGTTGGAAATATTCAACATATGACAAGTTACTGAGAGGGGAGGGGTGAATTAGTAACTTAAAAAATTTCCTTTAAATTTACCACACATCCAACTATGCTACTACATACATTAGTTTTGGAAGATAAAACATTCATCACCCAAAAGAACACAATATTTTGGTGACCCAGAAACCTTCCAAATAGAAAGTAAAATTGGGGTGGGGATGACACCCAAAAAACTTCAATACTACAGCATAAAGTTGGCCTATTAAGGCTTACATTTACCACTTCTAGTGATCTACCCTATTAGGAGCACAAAGGACTGCTAGGTCCACCTTGTTAAAGGATTTACAAACATACAATGAAGTATGCACTCAGTTAAGAGATTTATATAAAGACTATTAAGTCTACCCTGTTAAAGGATTTAGAAGCTTATTCACCTATTAAGTAGATCTACTTACAACTGATTGTGGATAAAATCCTTTATGCACTGATCACATCATGTGACAAATATAACTTTTCTACCTCTATATTGACCTTGCAGTATTCCTTGGACTACTATTGAAAATCCTTTGTAGATACTTTTCAAAATTACTTCACATTCCTTTACTATTCCCCCTTTTTGATGATATCTAATACCTTACAATACATCTTACATATATACCTTTCAAATTTACAAAATTTCAAGGTCAGCCAAAACACAAGTGAACAAATACATTACAAAGTCGGCCTAATATTAAATAACTCAGGTTCACTAAACTGACTCGATGATGGCATCCACTACATTGCTCAACATCATCATGCACTCAGTGGAAGTGAAGGCTCAGTCCATACTAATCACTCAAAGTAGTTCTGAACTCAGTGACCACCGGTGACTCGGTAAATGTAGTGTTACTTAATAGATACTGAGTTTACCTTGCTTCACTCAATAAACACTAATTCTTCCAATTCTTGGTTTACACAGAATCTACATGACACAAACGTACTGCTTGGTACACACTACTAATCTTGTATTTGCTTGGTAGCCACTGTCTTCTCTTCATATTTCCTATACTCACTTGGTAGCCACTGTCTGCTTAGTGTAAACTGTTAAACTCTTTTAAAGCTTGGTTAACATTGGAATGCTCGATGAGAGTAGAGAATTAAGTGCCAAGCTCGGTAGCTATACTGATATGGATAAGTGTTGTCACTAATGAAAATACTAACTTAATGCCAACAATCTCTCCCTTTGGCATTAGTGACAAAACACTTATAAGTGAAAACATATGTACATAAACTGACTCACTAAATTTTGGTTTTTCAAAATTGATTTTTGTAAAGCTATTGCATGTATATACAAAGATGCTTATGTACATAGCTATACACATATACATGTTGACTCTATTGAGTGATATCTCCCCCTTTCACTTATACTAATATCTCTCCTTATATACAAAATTTCCCTTTTGTTTATACTAATATCTCTCCCCCTTTTTGATAGTAATGCCAAAGGGCTACATGTACTCTTTATATAGTTACACCAAATTGAGAGAGAGATTCTTGATGTACCTTAAGAATGAGGGTCAATGAGGTATCCCAATTCTTTTACAAAAAAATTTCAGGTGGAGAGAGCAATCTAAACTTCTGCTGATAATTTGATCATGTGATCAACCACTGACAAGTTTTGATCCTAAACTAATGTCTTGCAATAGGCAATATGTTTCTACATTATATCCATTATTGGCAAGATCATGTTTTGAATATAATTAAGGTTGCTCTTATTCTTGCTTCTTCTCTTAGAAGTTATGCCTACACTTCTACTAGATATTTCACCTTGGTGTGATGAGAGGAGCTGGAAGAGGGGTCAGCCTACAACTTTTATGCATTAGATTTCATGTTAGCATCAATCTTATTTGGCTTCTCCTTTATTTCATTGGTAAAACTGGACATATCACAAAGTTTTGCAAAAAGTGAGGTTGCATTATTAAAGGAATTTTCAAAATTTCCTAAAAATGTGGACAACTCCACTTGTTTGATTGCAATCTGCTGAGTAATATGCTCTTGCACCTTCGTATCAAACTTCCTTTTAGCCTTTTCAATTAGCTTCTCTTGTCCAAAGGAGTCCTCATTATATTTCTATATAGCCTCCTCTAACTGAATCAAAATATGTTGAGTGGAATCCACTTCAATATCTATAGCATCTGTAATTATATTCTTGGCATTTTCAATTATTTTGTACTCCTTATCCCTTTTAGACCTTAGCTGCTTCTATGTAGCTTCCTTCTCTATTAGTTGACTAGCTAACCTCATTTCTTCAATAGTAGTAGTCTCATAGTCAATCTTAGGTATTATTATCTATGTGTCTAAGTCAATGTCTTCTTCAATTTCCTTTCCAGTGATCAGAAGTTTCAATGGTTTCCTTGGTGTTACTTTAGTGATGACTAGTTTGACCTTTGGAACTAACACAACAGTAGAGATAGAAGGGCTAGCAGTGAAAATGGAATAGGGCTTAAGGATTGAATGCTAATAGAAGTATTAGCTGAACCAAAAACTAAAAAAATTCCCAAAAATGGTGCCACACTCAGTAGAATACTCATAGAAGTGTCTAAACTAACTAGAATTGAAGTAGATGCAAATAATGTAGATGAAAAAAAAATTGTAGAGCTTACTAGAATTGTTGAAGACAACATTGTAGAACTTATTGATGCACAAATTGAAGATGTAGATATAGAGGGAGCTAACTCGATAGCTAAAGAGGTAATAGACAACTCTATAGATGAAGTGCTTGATACGTAGAGCTGGGAGGAGACTAGTGAAGGTTGAGCAATTGATATTGTTGTGCTCACAATTTCACTAGTAGAAGCTATCTCCATGGATGTGATAGTATGTGGTGGAGTGTGGGGAAGAGATGCAATAGCTTCTACTGCAATTCTAACTAGATCATCTTCATCCTTTTCTTCCTCTTCTACTTCTTCCTCCTCTCCTTCTTCATCCATTTCTTCTACTTCCTCCTCCTCTTCGTCCTTCTCTTCTTCTTCCTTCTCCTCCATTAGAGCATGCAATTCACCTTAAATAACTGTGATGGAAGGAGTGTTTTCGTCATCATCATTATCATCATCATCACTATCATCATCTTTAATTATAATAGTTTCTTCATATGGCTTGTTGAGATGATATACATATCTCCATACATTTGAGGCATGCTTAACTACTGATTCTATGCTATTCATTAATATAAAGCATGAGTTAAGCTTTAGAATCATTCTATCTTCATGCTATTTCATTGCCTTCTTTACTTCAACATTAGTTAGATTAGGTACTAACTATTTCAGCTATTGTTCAAGGATGTCTTTAATAGTTTGCACCGTGTTCTTCCATCTGACTTGAATTTTGGCAAAGAGATTTGCATAGATTTGAGGTTGCATCTAAGAAAAAAGAGATTGAGGACTTAGTCATGCAAAAGATGGGTATTTGGAAATACTCCCCTGCTCTGATACCAATTGTTGGAAATATTCAAGATATGATAACTTACTGAGAGGGGAGGGGTGAATTAGTAACTTTAAAACTTTCCTTTAAATTTACCACACATCCAACTATGCTACTGCATACATTAGTTCTGAAAGATAAAACATTCATCACACAAAAGAACACAATATTTTGGTGACCTAGAAACCTTCCAAATAGATCTACCCTATTAGGAGCACAAAGGACTACTAGGTCCACCTTGTTAAAGGATTTACCAACATACAATGAAGTATGCACTCAATTAAGAGATTTATATAAAGACTGTTAAGTCTACCCTATTAAAGGATTTAGAAGCTAATTCACCTATTAAGATAAAGTAGTGGATCTACTTACAACTGATTGTAGATAAGATCCTTTATGCACTGATCACCTCATGTGATGAATATAACTTTTCTGCCTCTATATTGACCTTGTTGTATTCCTTGAACTGCTACTGAAAATCCTTCACAGATACTTTTCAAAATTACTTCACATTCCTTTGCTATTCCCCCTTTTTGATGATATCTGATATCTTACAATACATCTTACATATATACCTTTCAAATTTAGAAAATTGCAAGGTCGGCCAAAACACAAGTGAAAAAATACATTACAAAGTCGGCCCAATAGTAAATAACTTGGGTTCACTGAACTAACTTGGTGATGGCATCCATTGCATTTCTTGACATCATCATGCACTTGGTAGAAGTGAAGGCTCAGTCCATACTAATCACTCGAAGTAGTTTTGAACTCGATGACCACTGGTGACTTGGTAAATGTAGTGTTACTTGGTAGATACTGAGTTTACCTTGCTTCACTTAGTAAACACTAATTCTTCCAATGGTCGTTTTAAATAGAATCTGCATGACACAAAATTAGTACTTGATAGACACCATTGATCTTGTATTCACATGGTAGCCACTCTCTACTCTTCATATTGCCTGTATTCACTCAGTAGCCACTATCTACTTGGCACAAATTGTTGAACTCTTTCAAAGGTTGGATAACACTGGAATGCTTGGTCAGAGTAGAGAATTAAGTGTTGAGCTTGATAGCTATATTGATATGGGTAAGTGTTGTCACTAATGGAAATACTAACTTAATGCCAACAATCATCAACATATATTAGCTAAAAGTATCCCTAGTTTTTTAGATTAAGTCTTTAAGTATATATTTTTAGTATCATTAGTCCTTGCAAAACCAATCTTCACCAAATATGTGTGCAAACTTTCATAGCATGCTATAAGAGCTTGTTTCAAACCATACAAATCTTTTTGCAACTTACATACCATATCATTTTTTCTTGGGTCAAAAAATCCTTCAGGCTATTTAACGTCAACTTTCTCTTTTAGAATTCCATTCGTAAATGCACACTTGACATCCATCTATATACTTTGAATCATTTGTAAGAATAATATGCAAGAATAGTTCTCACTCCTTCCAATCTTGCAATAGAGGAAAATGTCTCCCCATAGCTAGTACCTTCTTCTTGTGTATATCCCTTACAAACTATTCTTTCTTTGTTTCTTGTAACTTCACCAATTTGGATCAAATTCACATAGTAAGTATGTATCACTTAGTATTTTTCTTATCATAACTCTAGAGTCTTTGTCTCCAATGATTTGATCAAGTGCATGATCTCTTCTCACATATTTTGCTAATGGAGGCTCTTTTGTCCATTCTTCTTCTTCATGTTCATCTTGTAGATTAACTTTAGGTAGCAATTCATGTATTTTTGGTTGTTTAAAAGTCACTTGTTTATGCTTGGCAAGCTCTTCTTGAAACTTGGCACCAATTACCTAATACTTGACACATCATTTCTATAACTTGGCATGTAGTGGATGTTGCTGCTTGAAAAAATCCTTCTTAGGTTCATGTAAGGTGTTGGGTTCACCTTCATCAATTTATGTGAAACTTTCATAATCTTCAAGTTCTTTTTTACATTCCACATTATTCTTTTTTGCATATTCATCAAATTCCACATTTTCACTTTCCAAAACTTTGTTAGTGTTAGAATTTAAACACTTGTATTATTTTATCTTAGTGGACTAACCTAAGAATATTCCCTCATCACTTTTTGCATCAACTTTTCTATTTCTACTATCTTTTAATATGTAACATTTATTTCCCAATACTTTGAAATATTTCACATTAGGTGCATAACCATACCATATCTTAAAAGGTGTAACACTTGTACCTTTCTTGACTTGAACTCTATTCAAGGTGTAAATTATTGTACTTATAGCTTCTCTCCTATATATAGGTGCAATATTCTTCTCTGTCACCAATTTTCTAGCACAGACTATGATTGATATGTTCCTCCTTTAAGCCATACCATTTTTTGCAGGTTTCCTAGGTGCATACATCTAGCTCTTGATTCCTCTATCATTATGGAATGTGTTAAATTCCCTAGATACAAATTTACCTCCATTGTCTAATCTTAGATATGTTAATCTCTTACTTATTTCCTTTTCAACTCCAGTCAAATACCTCTTAAACCTTTGAAATGCATAATATTTTTCTTTAAGAAATATCATAGTAATAATTCTAGAGTAGTCATCAATAAATAGAACAAAGTATTTGTCACCATGGTAGCTTTGCACACCAATAGATCCAAAAAGGTCAATATAAACTGACTCTACAATAAAATCAAAATTATAGGTCTTTCTCTTGAAACTAGATTGTCATTTTTCTTAATTGAAATTGTTTACACATCACATTAATAGGTTTCTTCAATCTTGGTAACCCTCTTACTTTATTCATCTTAATAATATTTACTAAATTATCAATATTCACATGAGTTATCCTCTTATACCATAACCATATATAATTACATTATGCAAACAAGCATGTGTCATCAGATAAATCTAGATAGAACAAGTTACCTTTGGTTTGGTCTCCACTTCCAATAAATTCACCAAAACCATTGTAGATCTTACCTATCATATGTTGAAATTCATTTTTGTATCTTGAACTATTCAAATATGCCACACTCAAACAATTTTAGTTAAGTTCTTCAACCCAATAAGCATTATTACATATGATCTTGTCAGTCAATTTTATTGATCATTTACCTTTCGCATGACATAGTGCATCATTACCAAACTTAACACTACCTCCTTTATAATGTTCTAGGTTTTCAAACTTACTTTCATCACCAGTCATGTGATATGAGAAACCACTATCAATGATCCATCTATTAACTTTTCTCATGAAATAAGTGTAGTTTTCTCATCTTCACCAGAATCATCTTTCATAGAAACATAAACTACTTCTTCATCATTACTATCAAAATCATCATATGTCTCTTCTTCAATAATGTAACAAGACTTGTTATGTTTACCTTTGTATTCTTTTTATCCTTTGTAATATTTTACATCTCTTCTTCCTTTGAAATTTTTTATTTCCTCTCATCATTTTCATTTTTGTCAAGACATCTATGCATCAATATGACCAACTTTATTGTATGAAAAATAGATTATAGGGAGTTTACCTTTGTACTTTCCTTTTCCTCTTTCAAGTCTCCTATCCATTAATGCTTCAAGATCCTCAAGATCATCATCAAAATATTTACTCTCACTAACCTCATACTTTCCTTTCATCTTCTTAGAAATATGTAAAACCAATTGTGACTTGAAAGAAAATTTAATAGTAGAGGCATTAAAATGATCAAAATTTAATCATTCAAAAGTAGTGAGTCTACCAACTAGACTATCCAAGATTAGATCATTACCAAGAGTGCATCTCAGTTCTTGTATATGATGAGCTATCATTCTGCATGATGCTTAATAATAGGAATCCTTTCAAATTCCTCTTTTGAAAAGTTGATTTGGGATCAACCTCAAGGTTCAGAATAATCTTGCAACCTACTGAAATCCACTTAGTTGAAGATAAATGTATTTGTTCACAAAGATTCCTTTGCTAGTTTGAACCAATTTTAGATAAGATGATCAATCGTCTTGTTGTTTCAAGATTAACCATAAAAAGAGATGTTTTTGGTATTTTGAGATTTTAAATGAATGTATTCTAAAAATGAAACAATATGAATTCCTAATTTAACCAAGGATTAGAAAAGAAAATAAAAAAGACAAGGTAATGTGAGATGAAAGTAAATAGAAAGAAAAAGAAATTCCTAACAGACATAAACCATAGTAATAACATGTCTTTGAGTTAAATAGTTGAAAAGATTGGGTAGGAAACCAAAGAAAGTAGGAGCAACACTTCCTAAAATCCACTAATGTAATCATTATAGGAATTTAGTAAAAAGAAAATATATTTTACT
This sequence comes from Cupressus sempervirens, assembly GCA_028749045.1. NCBI lineage: Eukaryota > Viridiplantae > Streptophyta > Pinopsida > Cupressales > Cupressaceae > Cupressus > Cupressus sempervirens. The sequence continues at coordinate 32,822,083 of CM053787.1, forward strand.
TCTTATCAAATCACAAGGCCATGAAAAGTGCACTCATGCAAGACGAGAAGCTATCTAGGAAAAAAATGGGAATCTCTTCTCCAACTCTATATGTTAGTAAAATTTGTCAACATGTGAAAAACACCAAAAATAAAAGATTACACAATCAAATCAATACCAAAAAAGACATTTAGCTCCATTATTATCATGAACAAGAATCCAAAAACATAACACATTCTGACAAGAATAACTACACTTAGAATGAAAGCACCAAAAGAATATATTATTACATCAAAATAATGGCTTGGAATACATACTACGTTCCCGAATTTATAAGAAATCATCTCCTCAATTTGTGTTGAGAGTGAGAGATCTCTTTATGAAAACATATGCTTCTAAACTAATAAAACAAATCTATTTATGTACAAACTAACTCTAAATGGTGCTAAGTAGGACTCCACCCTTGTTTATATTAGTTAATGGTTGCATGAGCCTTTGCATGTATTAAAAAAGAAGAAGAAGTAGTGGGTTAGAAGAAGGAATTTTTAAGAGGATCTGGGACTCAGTGGAAGCTCTAAAAACAGAAGCTTGGCCTTCTCTAGGCATTTCTAGGAGTCAAACTATCATTGGAATGCATTTTTAGTGCATTGAAAGCTCTAAATTTGGAATTGGTAGTTAACCACCAGTGCACCTCTAGAATAGAGCACCTTGCACACCTTGCACACCTATGCACCTATAGGGAATTTTTGCAAGGTTCTCAATTTACCAAAAAATAAATGTTCTCTATTTTGATAATGATTTATTGGTTTTTTTCAGATAAGGTCTGGGAGCACTCTTGTGTACTTATTTTCCCCTTTTTGGATTATTTACACCCTCTTTATAGCTAGAAATTGTTATAGATTTGAAATCCTTCTGCTTCTTCTATCCAAACTCCCAAAGTACATGTGTTGAATCTTGTCATTAATAGTTGCATAATATGAGGAACCTATTTTGGTTCATGTGTCCAACCTCTATATCTTTGATCTTTAGTGCAAATTCATGAATCCAAACTTATGTGTGACTCATTTGAAGGCAAAGGTTACCAACTTAGATGAGATCTCTATTGATATTGACAATGGAGATGTTATGATGATCTACACACTTGCGTGTTATGTGCCACACCTTTGTATTTATGCACATCTTCGTGCTATGCACACCTTCATGCACTGTGAAGTCTATTCCTTGATTTATTCTTCTCTCTGACTACCCAATCCTTTTTTATTAGAGATCTAGTGATCTAGATTATCCAAAATAATCAAATGTTTGAATCTCTTTCATATTATTTTTAACAAGATTTTCTAGGTCTTTTTAATTGGCCTTTTTGGAGATCTTATGCTCAAAATTTCAAGTTGAAACTTTCAGCAGTCTCTAGAAAATTTCAAGTTAAAAAATTATGTCTCCAACAAGTTAAGGATACCTTTCTATTTGCACAAAGAAGAAAACCTTAGTTATCTTATGTTGGAAAATGCAAAAAAAATCCAAACTGACAAAAAACCTAGCCCAAAACACTCAAATACAATCAAAATAATCAATTCTCCCCCCAGAACCTTAGAATGCACAATATTTCACCTAGCACACCTTGCAAGGTGCACTAAGTGCATTTAATAGTCATTTTAAGGTGATTTGGAAAAGTTTCAAACATTAACACATAAGTGAGGTGTGCAAATATGGATGTGTGCAACTACACACATGCATGTGGAAAGTGAAAATGGGGAGGAGACTTAAGTCCATGCTTTATTGAAAAAGGGTACACACATGCACACCTTTATGGGGTATGCATGTGCACATCCTTATCATTTACTTAAGGTTTTTGAAAGGTGCACATGTGCACACCTTAGGGAGGTGTACATGTGCACACCTATCCTTAGGTATGTTAGTTTTGGACATAGTGTGCACCCTTTGGAAGTGCGTGTGTAAATGTCCATCTCCAAAGGGAGATAAGTGTGTACTTGTTCATTCATCAGACCTACACACCTTGGATAGGTGTGCATGTGTGCTAGTGTGCAAGTGGGCATTTATGCATTAAAACTCTTAAAATCTTCCAATTTTTCTTAGTTTCAATAGCTAGTACTTGTCTACTTAGAGACTAGGACTTGATTTAGACTCAGGAAGAGTTCCAAAAAGACTAAAGCCCTAGTCTAGGGGTCTAGGAGACTAAAAAATGTACTAGTTGGTCCCCATTTCTAGGAGAAATGAGATGTGCATTGTGAAACCACAATAGTATAGAATAATCTATAATAGCATAAATAGGAAGTAAATTTCTCAATACCATTTTTATCATAGACTCATCACCAATCTTTCCATTAGCTCCTCTAATAGAATTCACAACTTCTTTCACTCTTCCAATAGATTAAGAAATGTTCACACCTTTGGCCATCTTCATCTCATCAAAATTTCCTCTCAAGCTTTATGATTTGGCTCATAGTACATTCTTATATCCTCCATGGATCTTTTCCAACTTTTCCCACATTTTCTTTATAGTTTCACAATCCTTTATGTTATCAAAATCTAAATAGCTTAGGGCAGATTCAATATCTAATAGTTACATATTCATTCTCAAAGTAGAATACTATTGAGATTCAAATTCTAGTAATGTGCAACTTCATTAGACATTTCCATGCAAGAAATTTCTCCTTATTCAATTTAGTTATCCCTTCCTATACATCTTGATATTTAGTTTTAAGTACCTTGAAAATTTTCTCTAGAAGTACCAATGCTTTGATACCAATTGTTAGAATGATTTATGATAACTAAGAGGGTGGGTGGGGTGGGGGGGATGAATAAGTTGTCCTTATGTCTAGATGTACCAATTATAGTTTTGAACTCATGAAAAAATTTAGATCCAATCATTAAGTAGCTCGACCTCTATAGAAATTCATCTATAACATATACTCACACTCCATTATTCTAATAATAATTTAAGTTGTAGAATGTAAAATTTTAAACAATAATCATCTCAAATAACATCCACATAAGTATGACATGAAAATTTAACATCGAAACCCAATTTGCAAAAAACCACCAGAAACATGTCACCAAGTTTTCACTCTTCTAAAGTGAGCTATATTAGGAGATAACCTTGTTAGAGGTTATAGTACACACTATTAGGTGTGACCCTATTAAAGGATATAATCACCCTGTTAGGAGTGGCCTTGTTAGAGGACTTAAGAACATTCTATTAAGATGTCACCTTGATTAAACAATTTACAAATTACTATTAGGTCAACCTTGATTAAAGGATTACAACTAATTTAATGGTTAGAAAGTAACAATAGGTTGATATGATAAATACAAATCACTTAAAAAATACATATCATAATTTGGTTAAACAATTGACCCATTAACTAGCCTTCATTATCATCTCCATCACTGATTTGCTTGGCAACCCTTTAAGAAATCACTCTTCAAAACAACTTTTTACTATTTAGCCTTTTGCTCAAGTTTGCTAATCAATATAATCAATAACTACTCCAACTTTACTAGGCTATCCCTTATGCCTCCTTAAATAGGCATCTTTATCTTTTGTTTCTTAAACACCACCATTGATCTTAGGTTTAGGGAAGATTCATCAAATCCTTCCATCTTTTCATTTTCTCCTCCTTCTAGAAACTTCTCAAAACTTCTCTTTGAATCCATGCCTAGAAATACTCAAACATAGTTTCACTTGCATTAAATTTTCTAGCTCATCAGTCCTTAACTTCAACATACATTATACATTTCAAGAATTCAACCATGTCAACCAGGAATCTTAATTACTTCACAAAATATAAAATGAAGAAACTTAGAAAAAATTGTGTTCTTAAGCCTTGGTCATCACTAGATAACTTAGTCATCACTATCTTTCTTTCTTGGATTACATTGTCTTTTGTGAGTCCTTTTACTAGCGCTTTGTCCAACTTCTCTAATACTCTATCTTTACTAGTGCTTGGTCAATATTAAATTTTCTCAGATTCTACTATTCACTCGGTCGACACTAGCATAGCTTGACTTCAACTATAAGTTCCTTAATCTTCTACTTTGAAGCCCAACTAAGCTTAGGTATTTGGCCCTTTATTGTTCATCTCTTATAGCTTCAACAAAACTATCTTCTCCACTTAGTGTTATGATTAAACAACATATTATCTTGTCAAAGTTCAACATTTGAAGTGCCCATTGTAATTCAATATAACTCAAACTTTCCACTAGGTCCTCTTGTTATCACTTCTTCTCAAATCCTCTTCATCAATCATCTTGATATGACACTCTACTCAGGTAAGCATTGTCTCACCAATAATTTTGACATCAATGTCAACATAACAATTTTTCTAGAATTGAATTTTCCAACTATATATATACATATTTTTTTTGTGTGTATGTTAATGTTGAATATAATTTCTTGCATAAAAGAAATTAAAAATTGACTAATAAAGTAAAAAAAATTAAGATTGAAAAATATGTAAAGAGATTCCAACGTTGAACGGACCACTCTTATAAACTCACCTCAACTGACTCACCTACTTAGCTCTTCAAGGGTCTTCTTGTGGAATTAAGCTTTGACTAAAAACTTAACAAAGATCTAAATTAGATTAAGCATGGAAAAAGGTCTCAAGACTTGAACCCTTGATCCTTGAAACAAGATGACAAGAACTTAACCAATACAATATAAGGCATATTTTGGAAGCAAAAACCTTCATCACCTTGGTAACATACAACTATTGAGAATATTAAACATTTTTCCAAAATTAATTATTAATTAATTTTAATAAATAATTGATCCTTATTTAGGAGCACATGTTTCAGCCAACACAACCATTGCAACCATTTTGGCACCCTATAAATAATGAATTTACTGGTAATTAAAAGCACAAGAAGGAATAGGCAAAAACTATAGTAAAATTTTTTATATATAAAGAATAAAATTATACATATATAACTAGAAAGCATAGGAAATATAGAGGCAAGGAGGAAGAATTAGACCTACTAGAAAACATAAGCAACCAGGAGGCTTGAGGATCACACCAACAAAATCTTGATTTATAACTCACCTCAAGAAACAAGTAGGCTTTTAAAATTTCTCCCATGTTTAAATTGAGGCATAAAAGTTGTAATATTTAAGATTGAAACTTAAAAGTGTGTGTGCACAGGTATTCTTGTAATCTATAAATTTTAAATTTCTATTATTGTGGAAATTTTTATGTGCTATATGTCTTCCATATGTTTCTTTTGAAAATAGTGGCATTGGGTTTGAAGTAGTTTTCTAAGAATCAAATCCACTAAATAGGAAACACACTAAGGTCTTGTCCTAGAGGTTAAACCAAGGTGATTTCATGGATCTCTCATGTGCTTATAAATTCTAGGTATTCAATTCATAGCATCTCTTTTTGTATTTTTTTGTGTATTAGGAACAAATGTAGAGTTATACCTAACAAATGCATAGCTCATCACACTTCATGTTGTCTTGTCTCTGGTAGCATGTTCTTAACTAATGTGTCATTTTTTTGAATAAATACAACCTTTTATTAAATGCATGTACAAAAAAAACAAATGAGTTGCTATGTTAAACATATTTACCATTATACTTAACCTAATAGTTGCCAAAATAAAAGGGAGCCTCTATTATGCTAATGTACTACACTATAAGATACATGTGTTGATTTAGCACTTGCAAAACTATATTGAATAAATGTGGTTCTCTACTTAATAAATGTGTAGAATTTGCAAAAGCATGGTTGTAGGGAGCATATGCTTAGAATAAAGGAACATATGCACACTTTAATATATTTGATTCAACTGCTTAATATTTTCTAAAGTTTTTGGCCAAATAAATTTTAGTTTACCTTGTGTCATTTTGTGATTGGAAGAGGCACACGCCTATTTTGATGGATGCAACCTTCCTTTAGGATTTAAGGCATATTATGATATTTATTAATTGAGTAGGGTAGAAGTTGTTACGATTAATGAGACAAATATAACAATTATATGTAATTTTCACAAGAGAAGAGGAGGTTTACAATGTGCCAAGAGAACCCCATGTTCATGTATACAGTAATAAAGCACACAAAAGAGAACACAAGACACAAAGATTTAATGTGGTTCACTCTATCCTTGGGATACATCCACCAAATAGTGAGTCCAATATTTTAATTATCTAGTGACTTCATCTTGATTATAGTCTATAATCCCTTATAGCTCAATATAGTGGCAAGAAGCTACTATCTCATCAAACCTCATGAAATACCTAACCATAAGCCCTTTTATACAAGCTTTTTCTTCTTACAAAATTGGGGCTAGATAATTTTTACAAGTTAACCTTAAAAACCCTTGATGAGATAACCTTGGAAAATGGTTGACGAGTCAACTAAAAAATCCTTGATGATTGAACCAATTATTTTTTTGGGGAAATTTTCTAAACCTTAAATAATTTAAGAAAAATATACAATAATATCCAAATCAGTCACCATATATCAACAATATCCTACTTGCCATTTGATTAGGGTCCACAATAGAAAAAAATTCCACTTATAAATTAATCCTATAGCAATACTACTACTCCATGAAGGTCATACTGGATCAAACCATTGGATACAATTGTCTAATTGTGTGTTACCTTTGATGTTACAAAAATATCATATCAGTTGGCAGACGGTGCTTACCGAGCTCAGTTGGTCAACAAAGAAATTTTCTATGTCTATTGAGCATTCTTGGAAATTATTTTGTGTAGACAGTGTCTACCGAGCTCACTTAGGCATAAAAGGAAAATGTGGTAGAAAGTAGTGCTAACAAAGCTCTCATGGTTAACAAAGGAAAGTTAGTGTTTATTGGGTTCACTTAATCTCCAAAGGATTTTGTAAGATTTACAGTGTTAACTGAGCTTCTATTGGTTGACACAGGAAATCTTTTCATGATCAGTGTTTACCGAGCAGGGTTAGCTAATGAAGGATTTTGTTAATTTGAGAAATAAAGTTTAATTATTTGAAGTATTGATTCCAATTGAATGAGGTAATTATTATTGGTAATTGTAAATTGTAATTGATGTTGACTAGACAATTTGTAAGGTATAACTGAAAGGTCAAGTTGAGATTCCAAAGAGTATGAGTGAGTATGCAAGTGCATTGATTGTTTGAAGAGGAAAGCGTGAGCGAATTTGAAGGATGGTTAGATATCCATGAGGAGCATAAAAGTTTCATTTGATCAGGAAGGATCTTGTGTGAAGTAGAATAGAGATCTGTAATAAGAAATTTAGTTGCACCTCATTTAGGTCATTTCATTGTTATTTTCTTATCATTGTAGTAGTGATTCCAAAATATCTTAAGAGAGTTGGTTTAATAGCCATTTGTAAATCCTCTAACTAGGTGACAGTTCCAATGAATTTTTCTAATGACCTGTTGCAAGGCCACTCTTAATAGGGTGATTAAATCCTCTAACAAGGTCACACCTAATAGTGTGTTTTGTAACCTTTAACTAGGTTGGCTCCTAACAAGGCTCACTTTAGAAGTGTGAAAATCAATAGCTAGTTACTTGGTGGTTTTTGCCATATTGGGTTTCCACGTTAAATCTAGTGTCTCATGTGTTCATGTTATTTCTTTTATGCTTGCATGTTAATCACTATGAATGTTTAAGATCTGTTAAAGTTAACATACACTGCATCTACTGAGTTACAACATTTTCTGTATGTTTACCAAGTGAGAGTAGTAAGTAGTTTTATCAAACATCTAAGGGATCTATGGATTTGTTTTTGTGGTAACTAATTCACCCCCTCTCCCTCTCAATTACTCTATCTATATTTCCAACAATTGGTATCAGAGCTTTTGGTGCTTGGAGGAAAGGTTTCAAGGACCTAACCTAAAGATCAGGATGTCTTATAAGAGAGAAATTCCAAGGCTTAATAGAGATAATTTTGAAGCATGGTAGGGTCTCATGAGACTTCATCTAACTTCTATTGGAGATACATGATTGAAATACATTGATGAAGAATACACAACTCCTTCTAGTACATTATTTGTTAATGACATTGTTGAGAAGAAGACTCATAACACCATGATGATGGACATTCCATCTGCTCTAAGCTATGAAGAATTTGATAACATCAAGGACTTCAAAACTACCTTTTCTATGTGGAACAAGATAAAGGATATCTATGGTGGTGAGGACAATGTGAGGAGAGCTAAAGCAGAAAGCCTAAGAGGACAATTTGATCAGATGAGGATGAGAGAGGATGAACACATTGCCAAATATGTTGAAAGTATCAAAGCAAGTGTCAGTGCAATCAAAGCTTATGGAGGAGAGATCAAGGAGGAAACAATTGTAAGTAAAGTTCTTAGAACATTGCTTCCAATTTATGAAATTAGAGTATTTGAAATTCAAGAAAGAAGATGTGAGACAAATGATAAGATAACTTTCGATACCCTAGTAGGAACACTGACTACCTTTGAGCTAGATAACTCTGATAATTACGTTCCAGCTTCCAAGAATATTGAATCAGCATTTGAGGCCAAGATTTCACTCAAGGAAAAAGGCAAGAAAAGTAAAAGACTCTTAGTTAGAAAGTGAAGAAGAATTAGAGGAAATTTCTAACAGTGATCTTGAGGTTGTTGAAGCTCTACTTATAAGGGAATATTATAGAGGCAGAGGAAAATGCAAAGGTAAAGTTCCCCTAATCTATTTTTCATGTGAAGAAATTGGTCTTATTGTAGCTAGGTACCCAAAAAAAGTAAGAAAGGATGAGAAGAAAGGTCACAAGTGCAATGGCAAGAAAGATTTAAAATAATCCAAGGACAAAGGTAAGAAAACATGTTTTATAGCTAAGGATTTTGATAATAGTGAAGATGAAATTGTTTACATTGTTGTGAAAGATGAATTTGGTAGTGATGCAAAAGATAAGATGGCACTTATCTCTCATGTGAGAAAAAATGATACATGGATCATAGACAATGGATGTTCACATCATATGACTAGTGAAAAAACAAATTTTGAACACTTTGAAGATTATGATGGTGGTATTGTAAGGATTGGAAATAATGAACCTTGTTGCATAAAAGGAAGAGGAAAAATCTCATTAACCAAAGAACTTGTATGTGATAATGATTATTGGGTTGAAGGACTAAAACATAATCCGTTGAGTGTGGCACAACTAATCAATATTGGATTCAAGGTGGAATTCATGTATGGAAAGGCAAGACTGTTGGATGACAAAGGAAAGCTAATTGGATCAGGAAAACAAAAAAAATGTAACTTGTTTTATCTTGATCTTGGTGAGTGCTCATGTTTTATTACTCAAGTTGAAGAAAGTTGGTTATGGCACAAAAGGTTGTCATGTAAATTTTGATAACATGTTGAAAATAAGCAAATTCAGGAAAGTAAGAGGCATTCCTAGTTTAAAGAAACTTGATGTTGGTTTATGCAAGAATTGTTAAATTGGTAAGATGGAAAAGACTAGCTTCAAAAGTAAAAACTATTAGTCTGAAGATATTTTGGAAATTGTGCATACTGATTTGTGTGGACCTATTGGAATTGAGAGCTATGCTAGAGAAAAGTTCTTCATTCTTTTTGTTGATGACTACTCTAGAATGATGACCATTATGTATTTGAGAGAGAATTCAGAAGCATTTGAGAAGTTCAAATGGTATTTGGCCAGAGTAGAGAAGGACATAGGAAAAAGATTGAAATTCTTAAGGTTAGAAAAAGGTGGTGAATTCATCTCCAATGAATTCAATAAATTTTGCATTGAAAGAGGAATCAAAAGATAGGATCAGCCCCTAGAACTCCCAAATAGAATGAACTAGCTAAAAGGAGGAATAGATCTATCATGGATTGTGCAAGGACTCTAATGATTGAAAAGAAAATTGCTATCAAATACTAGAAGGAAGCTATTAGTATTGCAGTTCATACCTTAAATTGAGTATAGTTGAAGAAGAACTCGTTCAAAACTCCCTATGAGTTGTGGTATAGCTATAAACCCAATGTAAGTTACCTAAAAGTATTTGGAAGTAAATGTTATATCTTGAAAGGTGAAGGAATATTCTTAAGATATTCTTGCAAGAGTAAGGCATATAGATGTTTGAATTTGTCTACTCAAAAAATCATAGAAAGTGCACATGTGAAAGTTGATGAGTTTGTAGAAAGCACTGAAGAAGAAAGGAAAAAGGAACTAGAAGATTATAGGAGGTTTTTTTACATTGAACCAAGTTGCAAGAAGTTCAAACTGAGTCATAGGAACTTGAGTCACATTTTGAAGCTACTAAGCCAACGCCTACCAAGTCTGAGTAGCTAGAACCTAAAGTTGAAGTTCAAGAGGATGATAATGCAATTCATTCAAGAGGCAAGGAACTTGTATTGGCCAAGTATGTCAGGATGCATCATACACCATATCATATTATTGGAGACAAATTAGAAGGTACTATTACAAGAAGTAAGATAAAAGGTACTTGTTTACTTGTTGATTTTGAACCTAGAAATGTCAAAGATGCATTGGAGAATGAAAGTTAGATTGAGGCTATGAATGAAGAGATAGAGAAAATAGAAAAGAACAAAACTTGGACTCTTGTACCTAGGCCTAAAGATAAGAATGTGATTGGAACAAAGTGGGTATTAAGGAATAAGTTGAATGAAGATGGTAAGGTATTAAGAAACAAAGCTAGATTGGTTTGTAAAGGCTATTCTCAAGAAGAAGTAATTTATTATGGTGAGACTTTTTCTCTTGTTGCAAGATTGGAAGGTGTTAGGACCTTACTTGCATATGTTTCATACAAAGGATTTAAGATATATCAGATCAATGTTAAATCTACATTTCTCAATGGTATTCTAGATGAAGAAGTCTGCATTAAACAACCTAAAGGTTTTATTGATCTAGATAAAAGGGACATGGTCTGCAAATTACACAAAGCATTGTATGGTCTAAAACAAGCCCCTAGAGCATGATATGAGAGATTGCATAACTCCCTTATTTAGATTTAGTTTCCAGAGAACAAATGATAACAATAGCTTGTACATTAAGGAAGGACCAGATAATAAGATTGTTTTGGTAGAAATATTTGTGGATGATACTTTTTTAATAGAAAATGATGATCTATGCAAAGAATTTTTTAGAGAAAGTGAATAAAGAATTTGAAATGTCCATGTTTGGTGAGATTAAGTTCTTTGTTGGTCTTCAAATTTAGCAGAGCAAGACTAGTATCTACATCACTCAGTCTAATTATATCAAGGAGATACTCAAAAAGTTTGTTATGGAAGATTCAAAACTAGTTTGAACTCCCATGTGTACTGGACTAAAGCTTACAAAAGATGATGATTCAAAAGAGGTAGATCAAACCTTATATGGATCAATGATTGGAAAGTTATAGTATGTAGTTCATACAAGGCCTGATATTTCTCTTGGAGTTGGTATAGTGGTAAGATTCTTAGGAAAACACAGAGAAAATCACATGATGGCAATTGAAGGCATCTTGAGATACTTGAAAGGCACTGAAGATTATGGATTGTGGTATAAATTTGGAGAAAATTTGGACTTAAAAGTGTTTACTAGTGCTGATTAGATAGGAAACATTGATGACAAAAAGAGTACAAGTGGTGGAGCATTCTTTCTTGGAAAGAGGATGGTATCTTGGACAAGCAAAAAGTTAAATTTCTCATCCCAATCTAAAGTAGAAGTAGAGTATGTTGCAGCAATAGTGAACTATTCTAATATTGTTTGGTTTAAACAGTTATTTGAAGGCATCAAGGTTGAGATCAAAGAACTAGTTGTTTTGTTTTGTGATAATACAAGTGCAATTAACATATCAAATAATTTAGTGATGCATTTCAAAATAAAGAACATTGCTATAAAATATCACTTTGTTAGAGAATTGGTGTAAGAAAAGGAAATTAGATTAGAATATGTCGATACAAAAGAATAGATTGTAGACATTTTCATCAAGAGATTACCTAAAGTTGCATTCTTGTATCTAAGAGGTAAGTCAGGGGTCATTCCCCTATCTAAAGCTCACTAAAATTAAGTTTTAGTGATGCATTATCATGAACCAAGTTGAAGATCTATTAGTTGATGCAGTATAGTCAAGGGAACATTGCATATGAATCAGGTATCAAGGTACATTGATACTCATTTGGTATGTGTTGTCTTTGGCATGTGTTGTCAAAGAGGTAGACTTTATCGTCATTTCTTTCTAAAATTTGAATTTGTGTAAGGGAGAGTTTACTATTTGAAAAAGAAGCTATTCAATTCCTTCATAGAGGGAGATTACTATATTAAGAGAAGTTTGTTGCATAAAATCTAAGAGGGAGAAAATTTCTATCAAAAAAAGACTTGTTTTCAAATTTCATAGTTCTATGACATGTTGTGTTGCCATTAATGCCAAAGAGGAAGATTTTTGGATACAATTGTCTAATTGTGTGTTGTCTTTAATGTTACACAAATGTCATATTAGTTGGAAGATAGTGCTTACCAAGCTCAATTGGTTAGCAAAGCAATTTTTTGTGTCTACTGAGCATTCCTAGAAATTACTCTATGTAGATAGTGTCTACCAAGCTCACTTGGGTGTTTAAGGAAAATTAATGTTTACCTAGTCCACTCAATTTCCAAAGGATTATGTAAGATTCACAGTGTTAATTGAGCTTCTATTGGTTAACACAAGAAATCTTTTCAAGATCAGTGTTTATCAAGTAGAGTTGGCCAATGAAGGATTTTTTTAATTTGACAAATAAAGTTTAATTATTTGAAGTATTGATTCTAGACGACTAAGGTAATTATTATTGGTAATTATAAATTGTAATTGGGTTGACTTGACAATTTGTAAGGTATAAATGAAAGGTCAAGTTGAGATTCTAAAGAGTATGAGCAAGTATGAAAGTGCATTGATTGTTTGAAGAGGAAAGTGTGAGCGAATTTGAAGGATGGCTTGATATCCTTGAGGAGTAGCAAAGTTTCATTTGATTAGGAAGGATCTTGTGTGAAGCAGAACATAGATTTGTAATCAGCAATTCAGTTGCATCTCATTCAAGTCATTTTATTGTTACTTTCTTATCATTATAGTAGTGATTCCAAAGTCTTTTAATAGAGCTGGTTTAATAGCCATTTGTAAATCCTCTAATAAGGTGACAGTTTCATTGAATTTTTTTGAAGACCTCTTGCAAGGCCACACTTAACAAGGTGATTAAATCCTCTAATGAGGTCACACCTAATAGTGTGTTTTGTAACTTTTAATTAGGTTGGCTCCTAATAGGGCTCACTTTAGAAGAGTGAAAATCAGTAACTAGTTACTTGGTGGTTTTTCCCATATTGGCCTTCCATGTTAAATTTAGTGTCTCATGTGTTCATGTTATTTATTTTATGCTTGCATGTTAATCACTATGAATGTTTAAGATCTGTTAAAGTTAACATACACTGCATCTACCGAGTTACAACATTTTTCATATGTTTACTGAGTGACAGCAGTAAGTAGTTTTATCAGACATCTAAGGGATCTATGGATTTGTTTTTGTGGTAACTAATTCATCCCTCCCCCCTTCTCAGTTACTCCATCTATATTTCCAATACAAACTACCCTAGACTCTATTATTGCATTATTTTGTTTAGTTTAGAAGATCAATCAAAGCTAAAGAGGAGTTAAACTTCTCCCTTGTCATAACCTTTGTGAAAATATCTATTGGATTATCATTTGTATCTATATTGTCAAATTTTAAATATCCATGATTCGAAACTAAATGAATGAAATGACACTACAACTGTATGTGTTTTTTCTTTAAATGTAGAGAAAAATTATTGGAAAGATGAATGACACTCTAACTATCTGTATGCATATGACTATCCCACTATAGATGTTCCAATTCTTCCATGAATAATTGAAGCCATATCACCTCCATTGTTTTCTCTATAGAAAAAATGTACTCTACCTCTATAGTGGATAATGAATTTACCTTATGTAAAAAAGAATCTAGGCTCACTACTATCCTTCCAAATGTAAATACATAACTTGTACTACTTAGTCTATTATCAAGATTGTGTACCAAATCCAAGTCAACATAGTCTTATAAATAAGTAGGAGAGCCCCCAAATTATAAACACTTACTAGATGTTCCTTTTAAATATCTCAGAGTTCATTCAACTACATTCCAATGCTCAATCCCAAGATGAATCATATATCTACTAACAACTCCAATTACATGTGAAATATCTAGCCTAGTACATACCATGGCATACATTAAGCTCCCTACAACTGAAGCATAAGGTACCTTGGGCATCTTGTCCTCCTATTTTTGTGTCTTTGGATACATCTCATTTTTCAATTTCAAAGATTAGGAAAAGGTGTGTAGATAGCTTTGACATTCTCCATAGAGAATCCTTGTAACACCTTCTCAATATAATCTAGCTAAGATAATATTAATTTCCTATTCTTCTTATCTCTACAAATTTTCATACCAAGAATTTATTTTTCTACCCCAATATCCTTCATAGAAAATGAATGTTCTAACTATTGTTTTAACACCTTATTATGATCCATGGTAGACCTAACTACAAGCATATCATCAACATATAAACATAAAATAATGTAGCTGTCATCATCCAACTTCTTAAAATAAAAATAAAAATCTGAATGACACCTGGTGTATCCATGCATGTGCATAAAACTATTAAATTTAAGATGCCATTGTTGAGGTGCTTGCTTCAAACCATATAAACCTTTCTTCAATATGCACACTAAATTCTCCTTACCTTTGACCTCAAATCCCTATAGTTGCACTATATATATTTCCTCATCCAAATGACCATGAAGAAAACTTGTTTTAACATCAAGATTCTCCAAATAGAAATCTTTAGTAGCCATAATACTCAAGATAGTGCAAATAGAAATCATTTTTGTTGGAATTACAATCGGAAAGGTAAACTTCTAAGGGGGGGGTGTTGGCGGGGTGAAGTGTGAATCAGTGGTTTAAAATTTGACCCATAAGAAATTCACCACACATCCATCTCATACATTCAATAAGTAAGCTAAAATACCATGTAAATCATATACATCTAAATTATGTAAACAAGTAAGCATTCACACATATATGAAACCATATATGATTACATAGAAACCCTCTAATGAGAAGGTAAAACTAGGGTGGGGATGAAACCCACAAATCTTCAGTACTACAATAATAAAGGGTATCACGTTTGATCATGAGACATGATCTACCCTATGAAAGGTCTGCCCAATTAAAGGCTTACAAAGACTATCAAGTCTTACCCTATTAAAGGATTTCAACACCACATTAAAAGTGTGCCTTGTTAAAGGACTTCAACTCATAATTAAGTAAGCACCTTGTTAGAGGATTTCAATACAACCTGTTAAGACTACTCTATTAAGAGATTTAACTAATTCACCTATTAGAATGTCTCAACATTGATCCTATAGTTAGCACTTTCTTGCTTAATGATAGATCACCTCTAAACTGATGTATTCTTGATACTTCATGATTAGATTTCTCTCTTTTTTTTACTATTTCCTTCCTCTATTCTCCTTTAACTAATTTTGCAATGTAATTTTAATTCATAACTCCATAGTCACCATGAATGTCCTATTTGCACATGGAAACTTCTCTCTTTCCTCCTTCCACACACATAATAAGTTTAGGGTTTGTCCTCCTTAAGAAGACCTAGATGACTTAGGGTTAGGTATGAATCAATGGCTATGATTTATCCATATTTCTACTTAAGCTTCCCTTTACCTGATTGGATGCATGTAATTCATACAGATTCCAAGTCAAGATTCATCCTTATCACCAAAATATCGTAATTCAATCTATAAGTTAGCTCAAAAATAGTTTATATAGTAGTTTGTGCCAATAAAAACAACTATGTTACTCATCATCTATAGTCTTTAATACTCCTAATATATTAATTTCTATATTTTGACTTAGCCTCTGAATAACTTGGTATGCATTACTTACTTGGCTCCTAAATCACTCTACATACACTATCTCCTTGACACTTGAGTGACTTTGCACATGAGTGACTTGACACTCACTATGGACTTGGCATGCTCTATCTTATATGTGGTGTGCTTGACGTATACTACTTGTTTGACATGAACTAAGTAAATGACTTAAGTGTATATACACTCACTAGTCAAAACCAATATGAGATCAACAATCTCCCCTTTTACATGAGTGTCAAAAATACTTGGTCATGCATTAATACTATTATTCTTACAAGCATAAGATATCTCTTATTTGGATTTTATACAAAATTTCAAATATCAATTTTTTTTGACAACTTATACCTCAAAATCTTATAACTCTCCTTGAGTTTTCAGATTTGATTCTATACTCAAAATGTTACTCCTGCTAAGTAGATGTGCCTTAACTGATACTCTTTTACTTTCTTGCTATTTGTGCTTGCTTCGCCATGCTCTTACTTTTCTTTACCTTAGCTCTCTTTCTCTCCTTTTTCTTAAGCTAACTTTCTCCCCCTTTTCTTAGCTCTCCTTGTAGCTCTCTTTTTAGTTCTTTTCCTCCCCCTTTTTGACAGTGATGTCAATGGGCTATACACTAATAGTGTGTTTGTCCAATAAAAATTTATGGACCTAAAGAATAATTTTAAGAGTGGCATCCCAATTTTCACAAGCTACATTGAAAGACTTAATTTGGATGGAAAGCTTAGAAACAAGGTGAACTAGGCTATCTAATGTAGAAATATTGGTGGTCTTTCTTCATAAGAGTTTCTACATAGCCTAACTCGTTGTGTAGAATCTCCATGTGAGGAGTCAATGTTTTTTAGATGCTTATCAATTTGGCCCTTATTTTGGCTTTATCTATAGATAATTCTTTTAACTAACTTTGGGTTTGTAGTAAAGTCCTGAAATGCTTCTCACTTTGAGTTGGAATCATAGGAAATTTTGTACCTGATAAATTTATTTGACTTTCTAAGCTCAGAATGTGACTCTTTGTCTCTTGTGTGAAGAGTGTAGGATTACATAGTTTGTTGTATAGAGAGAAAATATTCTCAAGTACCTTCTTCACACTTTCTATCTTAGTTGCGAATGCAACTTGTGTAAGTGCTATATCACTAGATATTTTCTCATTCACTTTATTTTGAAATTTCTTTTTAGACCATTCTAATAATTTTGCATTAGTATCAAGGTCTACATCACTTACCTTTTCCACTATATTTTTCAATTTTTTGATAAGTGCCTTTGTTTCATGTAGTGTAGGTAGACTAAATGCATCAAAGAAGATGTCTTTAATATCAATCAAAGATTGCTTCTACCTATGCTCCCTTCTAAGTAGTTCTTGATGTTTCTTTCTAGCTAAGGCTTCTTGAAGTATACCCATCTACTCTATTATCATTGTGGTATAATCATATTTTTCCAAAACAATTTCTTCATCTAGGATTACATCTCGATATGTTATTACCTCTTTTCCTTTGATGAACTTGGATTTGGCACTAAGAACTGCAAAGGTGTTGCATCTGTGCTTAGCCTCTAAAGAGTGTGACTAGAAAGAGTGTCTGATTCTGGTAAAGTTACCAGTGCTTGAATTTCTGCTAGCTCCTTTGGCTTTGGTGTCAACTCAATCTCTTTAGGCTTTTCCTTTTATACCACATTGCCTTGAATTGCACCTTGAACTTGTGCTAGAGGTGTAGATGAATCTATTTGACCTATTTGACTTTGTATTTCAGTACTAACTTGAGTTTCCACTTTACCTTCTCCAATTCTAGCAACCTTTTTAGATGTAACTTCTAGTACTTTATCTGAAGGTTGTACATTAGTGACTTGAGGAGTGATGGTAGGTGGTTCTTGTGTTTTCACCTCTTCTCTTGTAGTGTCTATCACTGATTTTTAAATTTCATCTACACTTACCAATACAAGTTTGTCACAAAATTTAGCCTATAGTGTATACTGATTAGTATCCTTTTCAAGTATTCTTCTCTTACAGGATTGATGTTCTAAGTAGTGAGATTAGAAACATCCTTTACTATGATAGTTTTAGTATTGACACTTGTTATTTGTTGAGGGTTGATATTTGGCAATTGTGTATCTTGTACACTTTGTTCTTCTTGTTGCTCTTTCTCAGCTATTACCTGATCATTTATATTCATTTTAGTACCCCCCTCAACTCCTCATTCATTATTTTTAGCTTCTTCATCATCTTTGACCTCAATAGGCTCTTGTTCTTGTGCTTTGACTATAGCAAACCCATATGTGACTTTCCACATCTATGTAGTCTTCTTTACAACATCTTCTATGTTATTCTATAATATGTTGAAGGCTCTATATTTAGGAACAAATGTAACAACATATTTCTTTTTGGCTTTAGCAATCTATGTCTTGCTAAGTTCAGGCATGATTTCAGCGAGGGTAGTTTCTCTAATTTTACTTTCAGTATCTAAACAATAGTGTCATTTTTTCTCAACTCTTTCATATAGACTTTTAGGTATGGAGTATGCAATCTCTAGAGGAGCTTTCTTGAAAGTAGCCATCATGGCATATATTGCCTCCTTTACTTGATTCTTTTCAACTTTTCCAAGATTTTCAAAATCCATGTGAGAAAATCCTGATAAACCTACATTATTTCTAACATTCTCACATAGATTGTCTAGACTTGAAGATGGATTATGATTCACCACTTGGAATTGGCTATTGTCATAAAATTTAGTTCTTTCCTCATCAGATTTAGCCCAAGCAATGTATTTTCTCCTAGGTCTTTTCTGTGCTCCTCCTTCCTACTCTATAGCTTTGGCTTTCTCTTTAGCCTTTTTGTCTAGTGACATATTTACTAGCCCTTATGGTAAGTGTTGTAGGTTTGGGTTGGCTTGGTTTACTTAACCTTTCTCTTCTTCTGATCAGTAGGAATAGGTGCTTCCTTAATATCTTCTTCCTCAACATCTTCTACAGTTTCTATTTCTTCCTCTTGCTAATCTTCAGCCTTTCCTTGTATCAGTGCAAGTGGTACTTGAATTTGACTACCTTCTTCATCTTCATCCTCTTCCCCTTTGACACCTTCACTGAATTTTGTTTTCAATTTCTTTACCAGTTTCTCCTTCTTCTTGATGATAGATGTAGTCTTTAATTCCAAATTAATCTTAGATTTTTCCATCTCATAATTACCAAATGCTTTGGCATCTTTGTCTATTTCTTCTACAAGTAATGTTGTTATTATTGTAGAGGCCTCATCTAGATTAATTTCATAGCCTAATGGACTTAACCATCTTACACTTGGAGTTTCTCTTTGAACAAATGTGTAGTCAACACCAACTAGGAAACAAACACCATCATAATGTTTTTCCACTAATGGTACTAGAATCATCAATTTCTTCTTCATAGATTGCTTGAAGTCCTCCAATTAACTAGTCATTAATGACTCAAAATTTTCACCTAATTGTTCAATGACTCTCCTAGTTGAACTACAATAGACCTATTTGTCTTCCATGCCACAATGCCAAATGTAGAAAATGTGTTCTAAACATAAAAGAAGATACATATCAAAATAGATCCAAATTCACACTGAGCACTTTTTGTTTACCTTATTGCTCCTAGGTTTTCAATCAATTGTCGCAGCTGTAGCTCAGCAAGATCATATGTATGATCCTTCTTCACAATCTTGTAACCCACATCCACTACAATATAGGGTACTCTGCTCAATTTGCAAATATTGGGGAAATCTAGGGAAAGAGTTAACACTTTCTTTTCTACAATCTAAATTCATCCCTTAAAACACCATTTTCACAAAGTTTTCCATATGCTTCTCTTATTTCCATGTCACCAATACTACCAATTTTACAATTGTAGCATTTATTGACATCCTGAATCATTAAAACTTTCAGTGGATAATGCACTAGAGGGATCATGTTTATATGCAATGTCTAGTATGGCTTTGAAAATAGGTTGTTTTACTTCATTACTAACCAATTGAACATTCAAAACCTCCTTTCCCTCTACACCTTTTTCCTTTGAAGAACTAGATGCCATTTTACAAAACTAGGGTTTACAAAATTAGAAATAGCATAGCTCAGTACATGATAAATACCTTGCAAAATCTAATGAGATGATGTTGAATAAGTATTCAATTCTCCTATAAATGCTTCAAATGAATTTCTAGATCACCTCTAGCTCTTCTTGCCCTCTCTCAATTTTGAATGATGTTAAATAAGTACAAATTGATCAAATGCCCTTTGAAGTATTGTAATTAATGTCGAATGCTTACAAAGTAGTAAGCTCTGCATCAACTAATTCTTGACTCACTCGACATCCACTAGTATTTCCATTTGTTCAAAAACCATTACAAGCTTGGAACCAACTAACTAGATTGTTAGCTCGACATCCTCTTAGCATTTCTCAGTAATAATATGAAACTTTTCATAGTCAACAGTAACATGTAAAACTTAAATTTTTTTCTTTGATTCCCAATAACAACTTGCATCTTTATTCATGCTTATGTAATATTTTCAGAACTAAATCCTTTTGGAACTTATGTATGATATAACTTTTGAATGTCAATTTCACATACCTCTTGATTTCTTAGTTTCATGAGGTGTGATCACCTGACCCATTGGGTGAAGTGATCCCTTCTCGACTTGATGTGCTACAATCCTCATTTTTCTTCCATGTCTTGTTCATTTAATTTCTAACATTTTCAATCTCTTCATTGCATTTTCCTTTATTAAACTCACAACTTGGTGCCTTTGACCTTATTGTACAATATTGATTGATGTGCCCAATCTTCAAATAACTAAAACATGTGGTTTGAATCAACCACCTTTTGTAGTCACTTCTAAAGTGTGTTCTTATATAATTCTTATGTATATGTCCATATTCTTGACAATAATGACAACTATACCTTGTATTATAATCCCAATTATAAGAGTTACCATTGTTCTTTATCTTTGTTTTCTTGTTTGATGACCACATAGGTTTGGATCTACACTCAAAAGCTCTATGTTCATACTTGTGATAGTTATAAAAATATCCTTCAAATCATTGAGTGTGCATGATATTAGTTTTTCATTCATGTTCTTGATTACCTTATTTGTTGCACTTATGACAATGACCCATGCTCTTTTTCTTAGCATTCTGATTTACAGTCTTGCTCCTACATACATTTGTAGTGTGTCCTTTATTAACACAATTATGACATGTAGGTTTGGAATTCTTACCTTTGTTACTCCTTTCTTTAGCACTCTTTGATGATTCTCCTTCTTTAGTACTTATATATCTTGGTTCAAATGTATCATTATTTGATCTAGGGGATCTCATTAATTGCTTAAAGTATCTAATGGCTTTAGTTGGCCTATTGAAACTTTGAGCAAATTCCTTTTCTCTTTTTAGGTCATTATTCAATTTCTCATTCTACAACTTCAATGTTGTTATCTCAATATCCTTGACATTCAATTCATAGTTGGCATTCATCATTTGACTCAAAGTATCCAATTGTATCTTAGAAATATTAGTTAGCTCTGATGATTTATCTTACAATCTATTGGTCAAAACTCTTTTATCATATTCAATCATGGCTTTTTCTTCCATAGCTTTCTTTCTTGTTTAGTCACCTCACATAGTAGTATAATAGCTTTTGATTCTTTCTCTAACTTGAGATTTTTGATTTCTTCAGCTTGGGATTTGTTATTTTCTATTAGATCTGCAATTGTTGCATCAAATTCATTGGATTCTCCATTAGAAAATAGCTTAGTAGTGTCCATCTCTCTGTATTGTATGTCATTCTCCTCAATAGCAATTTCCTTCCTTCTCTTCAAATATTTCTTTCATTCTTCTCTTGCTTTATTTAGTTTGTGTAGAATGAGTTGTATTTCAATTCCTTGATTCTCAATAATCTTTCCCAACTTGTAGACTTCCATTCCAAGATCTTTTTTCAAAGATGCAAAGCTTCTCTTCTAGAGAATTAAGCTCTGATACCAACTGTTGGAATTACAATAGGAAAGGTAAACTTCTGGGGGGGCGGGGAGGGGGGGGGTGTTGTGAATCAATAGTTTAAACTTTGATCCATAAAACATTCACCGCACATCCATCTCATACATGCAATAAGTAAATTGAAATACCATATAATTAATGTACATCTAAATTATTTAAACAAGTAATCATTCACATTTATATGACACCAGATATGATTACCTAGAAACCTTCCAATGAGAAGGTAAAACTAGGGTGGGGATGACACCCACAAATCTTCACTATTGTAGTAATAAAGTGTATCTAATAAATGTAACAATGTTTGATCATGAGACATGATCTACTG
Organism: Cupressus sempervirens; assembly: GCA_028749045.1. Lineage (NCBI taxonomy): Eukaryota > Viridiplantae > Streptophyta > Pinopsida > Cupressales > Cupressaceae > Cupressus > Cupressus sempervirens. Next base: position 32,844,304 of record CM053787.1, read on the forward strand.
TATGAAAGGTTTTCCCTATTAAAGGCTTACAAAGATTATTAGGTCTTACCTTGTTAAAGGATTTCAACACCCTGTTAAAAGTGTGCCTTGTTAAAAGACTTCAACTCATAATTAAGTAAGCACTTTGTTAGTGAATTTCAATATAGCTTGTTACCACTACTATGTTAAGAGATTTAACTGATTAACCTATTAGAATGTCTCAACATTGATCTCGTGGTTAGCACTTTGTTTTTTGATGACAGATCACCTCTAAACTGATTTATTCTTGATGTTTCTCAATCAGATGTCTCTCTGTTGTTTACTATTTCCTTCCTATGTTCTCCTTTAATTGATTATGCAATCTAATTTTAAGTCATAGCTCATTAGCCACCATGAATGTCATGTTTGCACATGCAAACTTCTCTCTTTTCTTCTTCCACACACATAATAAGTTTAGGGTTTTTCCTCCTTAAGAAGACCTAGGTGACTTAGGGCTAGGTATGAATCAACGACTGTGATTCATCCATATTTCCAATTAAAATGTCCCTTCACTTGATTGGATGTATGTAATTCATAGGGATTCTAAGTTAAGATTTGTCCTTATCATTGAAATATCAAAATTCAATTTGTAAGTCAGCTCAAAAATTGTTTACATAGTAGTTTGTGCCAATACAAACAACTATGAAGAAACTATGTTACTCAACATTTGTGGTCTTTGATGTTTGACATATAATAATTTCTATACTATGACTCAGTATCTAAATGATTTTGCATGTATTTCTTACTCAACTCCTAAATCACTTGACATACACTATCTGCTTGGCACTTGAGTGACTCAACACTTATAGTAGACTCAGCATATACCACTAATTCGACATGAACTAAATAAATGATTTAAGTGTATAGACACTCGCTAGTCAAAACCAATCTAAGATCAATAATTTTAACAATAGGGGAAAATATCTCATCAAAATCAATGCCCATTTTCTATGCAAATACTTTTGTAATTTATCCATCCTAAAAAAAATTCTTACCTCCATCCTATTTTTTCTACCTATAAATCCATTTATTCTATAAAGCCCTTTTACCTACAAGTAACTTACATAAATCTCAATTCTAATTTTTTAGTGAGGATTCCATTTCTTCTATCATGGTAGACTCCCACTGAAGCTTTGTATCCACCTGGACAACTTCATCATAACATTTAGGTTTTCTAGCATCTTTTAATAAAATAGAATATAAAAAGGGAGAAAATCTTTCTATAGATCTACTTAGCCTTGTTTACCATCTAACATTCACTATAGTGTGTGGTACTTTTTTATTCTAGTTATTGTAGAGTATGAGGGACTATCAGAACATCATCCTTTTGAGTATCATCCAATACTGCATAATCATTTTATTTATTACCATGCTGCCACAATAGATCTTTGTATAGTTTCCACTATTAGTGGAATAATAATCTTCAAACTCATTTCTGCAATACTCACCACCATTATGAAATCTAAAAAAATTTAACCATTTTAGTCTCATTTTCAAAAAAAAATTTGATTTGTGAAAACTTACAGATACATCAAATTTATGTCTAATGAAATAACCCATACTTTTCTAGTTTCATCATCAATAGATGTAACATAATAAGGAGAGTCACCAAGGGAAAATACCTAAGCTAGTTCCCATACATCTATATGCACAAACTCTAATTTCTCAAAATAAATTCTTCTCACTCTTCACAAAACTAACTCTCTTTTATTTTTAATACACACCACTTTCACATAAGTCCATATCATGTGCACAAGTCCATTGCATCATAGTGTTTTTTTAAAAATCTACAACAATTGTTTGTTCTCCTTACTAAATTGCAACAACTTTTCTTAAACATTCATTTTTCTCTAAAATAGTTAAAGTGGAAGGAATAGTTGACCATTATAAAGATATAAGGTGTTTACTTTCACACCTTTTTATACTACTAAGGAACCTTTTGAAACATTCTAGTTTTTTTTATTAAAAGTAATTGTGCAACCTTCCTCATCTAGTTGCTCTCTTGAAATTAAGTTCCTACTTAGTCTTGGAATATTTCTTACCTCTTTTAGTGGCCAATGATTCTCATTCTATAAGTTAATCTTAAATTTTGCCTTTCCAAAAATCTAATAGGGTTCATTATCCCCAAAATAAACAAACCTATATCCCCTTGGACATAATAAATAATAAAAAACCTTTATGGAGTATCATGAAATTAAGCCTTTGAATCTAAAACCCGTCAATCATGAATTGTTTTTAAAGAAAGAAGAAAAGCATCCTCTTCAAATCTATTACTTACCATATTTGCTTCCTTGTTCCCTTCTTGATTGTCTCCTTTATTGCTCTAATTAGTTCACCAATCTTTCTTCCTATGCCTTGGTTTTCCATAATACCAATAATATCTAGGCTCTCTTGATTGAGACTTCTTCCCATTTGATTTTCCTCTTGATTTTCTATAATTTTTATAATTATTTCATCTCTCATCCATTTTGCCTCTACTTTGTGCATTGAAAACACTTCCTGATGTAGATGCAATTGATCTTTTCCTATGAGTTTCCTCACTCTTACTTGAAGTGGAGCATTTTTCATACAAATTTTCTAGGTTTTATATCAACTCTTTAGTCATCTTTACTTTTGTAATATTAAGTACCACTAATTATGTCAAGCATAAACAAATACTTCCAAGTTTTTTTCTAGCCAAAATACCCTAGTCCTCATATGTCATAGCAGTTGGTTTCTTTGATTTTCCTTACAATGTCCACCATTAATCCTTATGATAAAGATAATCCTCCATTTGCATGTTCTATAACTGAAATTTATGTCCATTAAACTTCCCAACCTTCAACTTACCCTCATCTACCATCACTCCCACTCAATTGTAAGACTCCCAATCAATCATGAGGATTTCATGGAGAGGATAATTGAAACAACTAGGATTCAATACAACTTGTTAGGATTAACAAGATAGAAATAAAAATTACATAAAATTAAATCCAATATTAGTAAATAATAAAGCACACAAAAAGAGAACACAAAACACAGAGATTTAATGGGGCTCACAAATTCCTAGGCTACATCCACCAAACAACAAGTCCAGTATTTTTATTATCCAGTAATTACAACTTGATTATAATCTATAATTCCTTACAACTCAATATGAGCATAAGAAGCTACTATCTCATCAAACCTTTGAAATCCCTAACCCTAAGCTATTTTATATAAGATTTTTCCACTTACAAAATTAAGGCTAGATAATTTTAACAAGTTAACCTAAAAAGCTCTTGATGAGTCAACCAAGAATTTTTTTTGGGGTGAGTCTATAAACCCCAAAGGATTTATGAAAAGCATATAGTACTATCCTGAACCATCTCCACATATTTGAAGAAAACCTAGGTAAGTGGTTCACCATAGGTGTTCAAGCTTTGAAGTGGCTACTAGGGATCCTATGTTTGGAGGTCAAGTCCTTGCATAGGATGACTATAATCATGAGTTGGTTAATTAGTGAAAACATAATAATAAAATGAATTGGTTATAGTTTTTGGGTTTCTCACACACTAACATGTTAATTGTGGATGTATTAGTGGAGTACTCAACAAAGGAACATCCTGCATAACTTATAAGTTCCTAACCCAAGTGGTTGATCCCAACATTACTTGGCTATAACTATCCCCATTGGAGTACTAAGGGAAAAGGCATTCTATGTGGTAGGATGACCTTAAGCCTAGGTGGTTTATCTTAACACCTTAGGAATGTACAATGATACTCACCTAGATGTGGTCACATCCCTCATTCTTTCCCTTTTTCCTTAATTTCCTTTGTGATTCTATGGTCTTTCTTTGCGATATATATAATTTTTATCTTTTGGGATTAAGCCCTAGATTTTTTCTTGGCTTTATTGGATCATGGTTTTGTCTCCTAGCTTAGGTGGTCCACATGATTGAGTGAAAAAACTTGAGGCTTGTTGGTGGCTTAACTATGGAGTCTTTCATGAAGATCCTTGGACAATGCTCATAATGATATTTGAAGATGTTATTAATTAAATTGTACTTAATATTATTTAAAATGATATATAATTTAAAGAGAAATTATTGATGTATTAAAATAAAAGCTATCTAAAAGGGATGGGTAGATAGGAATAGAAAAAAGTATTTTGAGATTTATGAAATTTGGAAGGACAGGTTGTCATTTCTCTCTCGTAAATTCAATCCTCGTATGTATTATTTCTTTAAAATATGAGATAATGTTATGTTTTTTTGTGCAATGAGAATCACGATTTACTTATGATCTTTTCTTATTATGTGTATCATGCTTTGGTTAATGCATTGCTAAGAGTACAACTTAAAGATAGGTTATGATTTAGATTTTACCAACTAAAATTTAATAAATAAATAAATCTAAGGAATTAAATTGTTAGGGAACCTATTGGACATTGTTAAAAAATAACTTATCCAACTTAGCCAAATTAGACTTACTCTTGTTAGGTTCCCTAGAAGGGCATTGCATGCTCCTTTTGAATATTACAGGGAGAATATAGGTATGTTATCCTTGTGATGATTTTACATGAAAATTCATTTTTCTATTTCACAAGAGAGGTTACAAGATATGTACAAAGTAGAGAAGGTAATAGTTTCTACATGGTTCATTGTTGCTATTTCATGAGTTACCATATTGAGGAACCTTGAAATAGAGAAATTATTGTCATTTTGTAGAGTAGGAAAACCAACCTTGTAAAATCGAAAAACCATTTCCATTTTGTTAGAGCTCAAAATAGAGTCACAAGATGGTGATAGTGCCATTAATTCATGGCAAACATTAGAGGAAAAATTCATAAATGATTATTCTTATGATAAGACATTTTTTTGTAATGACCAACATTTTACAAGACCCATACTTGAAGGATGTATGATGAAAATAATAAATGCCCTAGCTAAGTTAAGTAATCAATTGATAATTTTAATACATTTAAATTAAATACAAAGAGTTTAGGGATCCCATGAGGCATTCTATTGTAATACTTCACATTTCAAGTGTGTCAAAATTTATTTGAGACATGCAAGAATTTAATGAGAGACACATCAAGAGTACAAAAAAATCCTATTTCTGGTATATTGTTTGAAATCAAATAAAATTTCATATCATTCATCTTCTTGACGGGACAACATATAACAACTTTTGGAATGAAAACCTTGAATCTACTCATCAACCTTATTTGATCAAGGAAAAGGAAAACACATAGGACATCTTGAACAATGTTTTTTATTGTTTAGGATCTTAGGATAAGCTAGGCTAGTTATAAAAGTAGTATATTTGAGTTATTGGTAGGGGAAAATAAAGCTAAACAGTAGACTATCATTCAAGGTGTACATGATAATGAGGGATGAGTGCCTAAGGAGCTCTAAGAAAGAGTTTTTAAATTGATAATTTTGGTCCATATCAATGGAAGGTTCTCCCTCTTAGGAGATTTTAGATTTCTCTTTTCTTCCTTTTTGAAAAATTTAACTCAACACAAATATTAATTTTTGTAGTTAGTTATTGAATGAAAAGGTGTGATTATAAATGGTCTAAATGTTGCCACTTCTCCTATTTTATCATAAAGGGGAAACCATGATCATGTATAAAAAGAATAGATATATAACATATAGCATCTGGATATAGATTTAGGTAAACCAAAACATGATCTCAAGTGTCCTCATTGTTTTGAAATCAATAAAGAATAACCAAAAAAGGTTTGTCCAAATTTGAGCTTTAATAGTTATCTCCTATTTCAATAGGTCTTCTGTAATTATTGATTATAATTTCAATTGCCATTTTCTAATACTTGTGCAAAGGATTTATTTTTTCTTCTTGTTCAGTTTATTATCAAGAAGCCTATGAGAAGATTTTTTCCTTCTTTCTTCTTGTCTAATTAGTCTTCTATAGAAGAAATTATTTTCAATTGGACTAGTGAATGTGTATGAACTTAGCCATTTTCTACATTCATAATGTTTGATAGTTTATAGTGTATTTGGAATATATATTTTCTTACATAATTGTACACATGGTTGGATAAGGGATTGGCCTTATCTACAACTAGATAGCGAGTATTTGATTGATTTATATCATTTCCATTTTCAACCGTTTACAATAAATACTTTACTTTAATCAATATTTCAATTCAAGAATTTTATAAAAAGAAAGTGAATTAAGTAGTATACTTATACAATAATATCTATGTCAAGAATATTTTCCATCTTGAGGGATCGTTCATTTTTAATATACTATAAAAATTCTTAAACCCATACCTTGGGCTAAGGAGTAGGTTGACCCATCTTAATCCTGTAGGGCCAAAAATGTGGGGAAGTTTTAACGTTGATCATTATGATTTATTGGCCGAAACGAATTATGGAACCCTAAAATGAAAGAAGAAAATAATATTCTAGGTTTAAAATCTTTCACTTTGGGAACCAAAAAGACTAACTTAGGGGAAAACTAACTAATTAATAGTCATGGAAAATTAGGAAGGTATTTCTTGTTATACAATGGGGTTTCATCCTCCTTTTAAGGATTTTGAAGACTTAGGGTTAGGTATGAATTTATGATCCATATTAAATCTTTATCTCCTACTCATTCTTTGCACTTTTCTTATTGGTTGCATGCCTTCTCCACTTTTCTTATCGGCTACATGTTGATTGCATAGGAAATATAAAAGATTCATTCTTATGCTTAATATCCTTCGAGATTCTTCTATTTCAGCTCAAAAAATGGTTTACCTAGGTATTTGTGCAATTACAAACAACTATGTTCAATCTATGTTACTCAAAACTTGTTACCTCTGATGCACAGCACATATAGAAAAACTAGATCACTCAAAACCTATAGAAATTCTATTTCACTCGGCATCTATAGTGACTCAGTACCTATACTTTGCTTGGCACTTTAACTTCACTTAGCACTTGAAAATTGCTCGACACATGAAGATCACTTGGCACCTATTGTAGTTTTGTCTGGTTCATCATATATTGTAACTTGGCATCAACTGTTTACTTGACATCTATACATATTTTACTCTGCATGTGTTACTAGGTTGGCATGAACTTAGAAAATAGCTTAAGTGTGTTGACATGAAATAGTCAAAACCTAGTTTTAGTTTCAACAATCTCCCCCTTTGACATGAGTGTCAAAAACACTTAGCAGTATATCAAAGTCTAATCTCCTTAAGTAAAATATGCATATAGTTTGGCATATATACAAAACTTCAAAAATTCTCAAAATTCTATGAAAACTATATATACCTCAAAAATTTTGTTTTATAACTCCCCCTGAGCTAATATATTCCTATAACTATAACCAAAATTCTTGTGCTCCCCCTAAGCTAATGTATCTATGTACCCTATACTATGTATCTGTGTTTTCTTCCATTCTTATTTACAACTCTGACGAAACATTATATCTCATATCTCAATTATTTCTCCCCCTTTTACTATATCTCCCACTTAACTGTATCTCCCCCTTTTTGATATTTATGTCAAAGGGTTATAAGGAGTAAGACCATATTTTGCAAAAAAAATTTATTAACCTAAATAATCATCTTGAGAGATGTATCCCAATTTTCCAAAGCAATTTCTAATGATTTATGCTAGATAGCTATCTCTATTGCAAGATGAACAAGTCCTTTCATAGTAGAAAGATTAGGATCTTTCTTGAGAACATTCTCTACATAGGCTTATTCTTTATGGAGTACTTCCAAGTGTGGGGTTATGGAAGACTATATCTGCATTAGTTTGGCCTTGATGTTGGCCTCCTCTATTATCAACACAACTAGTTCCTTCTATGTGTGAAGCGTTTGAGAAAAATGCTTCTCACTCTAAGCTGGATCATTTGGCAGTTGAGTACTAGAAATCTTTAGATTTCTCTCCAAGCTCATTATTCTTTGGCTTGTCTCCTATGTGAAGTATGAAAAATCACACAACTTTTTGTACAATGAGAATATATTCTCAAGTATCTTTTTCACTTTGTCAAATTTCTTTGCCAATTCAACCTGGGACAATGCTATTTCATTGGATATTTTTTCATTTACTTTCCCTTGAAATTTCTTCTTAGACCATTCCATGAGTTTTACATTAGTTTCTTGGTCTTTATTTGTTACCTGTTCTACAATATTTGTTAGTTGTTCCAATATAGGCTTGGTTTCATCAAGTGTCTACAAGCTGAATGCATCAAGAAATATTTATTTTATTTCTACCAATACTTTCTTTTTCTTATACTCATTTCTAAGTATCCATAGTGAAGTATCCTTGCAATCTTGGTAGTGCTCGAGCCTAGTGTGGAGATTTGCAATGGCATTGCATTAGTGCTCGACTACTTTTGAGGAGTCCCTAAGGTAGGGAAGTTTATCAATGTTTGGATTGATTCCTACTTAGGGGTTTTATTTGCTTCTTTGTCCTCTTATCTACTACCTTGGTAAATTATAACAATTTGACAAGGTGCACCTAGAGTCTGTGCCACAGGAACATGTTGTCTTATTGGTTCCTTTGTAGGCTTCTTAGCAGTAGTTATCGTTCTTGGTGTAGAATCAACCTTAGGAATTTTATCTTGTACCTCTTGCTCTTTAAGTTGATCTGTGGTAGGTTGTGTTGATAGTTCTTGATTATTTTCCTTCTCCCTTGTGATTGCTACTATAGCTCATCAACACTCACCAATAGTGTATTTGTGCATAATTGTGCTTATAGTGTTTATTGGTGAAGGATCTTCTTGAGATCCTCTGTATTTAAAGGGTTGATGTTCTAAGCAGAAGTGTCAAGAACATCCTTTACAATGACTATGAATGTAGGTGCTATGTTTGGAGGGCTAGGAGGCGGTGATTGTGTATCTTTTACATCCTATTTAGTTTGTTGCTCCTCTTCAACTATTGTCATTTCATTTTCCTTTTCTATTTCCTCCTCCACAATTTCTTTTTCTATCTCTTTTTCTCTTACAATCTTTTCTTGTTCTTTTTCTTCTTCTTCCTTGTTGGCCTTAGCCTTATTTACATCTTTGTCCCTTTCAGTGTTTTGTCCCTCAAAGGGATCTTCCTCTCCATCCTTGATAGTAGTCAAGCCATATAACAACTTCCATATTCTTGTTGATTTATGGACAACTTCTTCAAATTTATTCTACAAGATGCTAAAGGCTCTATACTTTGGTGCAAACTTGTTCCCATGTTTTTTGTTTGCCTTAGTGATTTTTCCTTTAGTTAATTTTGGCATCACTTATGCCAATGTGGATTCTCTTATTTCCTTTGCCATCTTTAAACAATAATGCCATTTATTTTTAACAATTTCATATAATTCATTGGGCATTGTATTGTCCAATTCATGAGGGGTGTTCTTGAATTCTACCATCATGGCATATACTAATTCTTCAACCTTATTTTGATCCTCTCTACTTAATTTCTTAAAATCAACATTTTTCAAACCAAAAAAATCTACATTCTTCCTAACATTATCACAGATTTTATCAATATTTGACTTGGGAGCATAGCTTACCAGTCTAAATTGGCTGATGTCTTCAAATTCTCTCTCCTTGGTTTCTTCTACACAGGACCAGTTTTCTCAGTAGTCTTCTTCTTCTCTTTGATTTTTTCCTTTTCCTTTTGAGTTGAGGCTCTCATGGTAGCTCTTGTTACTGGTATATTTGGCTTTTCTTGAGTTGTCTTTATAGCCTTCTTTGCCTTAAGCTGGGCTATAGGCTGAGCTTTAGCCTTTCTCTTCTTGGGCTTAGCTTTAGCTAGTGCTTCCTCGGCTTCTTCTTCCTTGACACCTTCTTTTTTTTCTTCATCCTCACCTAAGCCTTGTGTAATATTTAGTGAACCATGCCCATGTTCATCTTCTTTACTCTCATCTTCTTCTTCTTCTTCCTCTTCAATAGCCCATTCAATTCCTTCTCCAAATTTCTTCTTCATTTTCCTCACTAGCTTATCCTTCCTTGTTATCAAAGAGGTTGTCTTCAACTTCATTTCAACTTTGGATTTCACAACATCATATGTTCCAAAGTGTGGTGCATCTTTATCAATTTCCTTTGCAAGCAATGTTGTGATTGCTACTGATGCTTCATTAATGTTTAGCTCATATCCTAGAGGTCTTCACCATCTAGTTCTTGGAATTGCTTCTTGGATATAAGTATAATCAATATCAACTAAGAAACAAATATCATTGATGTGATTTTGCACTAGGGAAATTAGTATCCTCAATCTTTGCTTCATGGATTTCTCGAAATCCTCAAAGTAACTGGTCATTAGGGAGTCAAAGTTGTCTCCCATTTGCTCACTACACTCATTGATTTGAGTAATAGCTAACTTATCTAATTTCCAATTTACTTTTCCAAGGGGGGTGAATTCTTCCAAAACATAGAAAAATATATAGATTAGAACTGATCCAAACTTACACTAAGCACATTTTGATCTTCTTATTGGTCCAAGATTCTCCATGATCTATTGTAATAACAATTTTTCTAGATCATATGAATGATCTTTCTTGACAATTTAGTATAGCACATCCACAAAAATGCATTGAACATTATTCAATCTGCTTGATTGATAAAACTTGTGAGATATGATTCTCACTACAAAGTTCAGAATGAGATCTATGATTGTGTTGATAGTCATGCCCCTTTTATTCCATTTTTCCCTGGTGTTCTTTTTAATAGATTCCTTTGAATCACTTCATAGGGTCTTGTGCCAATCTAGGGTTGGAAGACCTTTAACCCTATTCATGATTCTCTTTGTTATCTTGGTAGGTCCTCCTTCTAGCCATAAACAACCATTGTGTATTCTTCTTAGAATAATTCTTATCCATTCAATTTAAAAAACTGTGGGGAAAACTAGGGCATGGGTCAAGCCCTTTTTCTCAACTATTTGAAATTCTTCCTTAAGCACTTGATTTTCACATAGTTTATCATATGATTCAAAAATCTCCAAGTCTCCTATTGCTCCTACCTTACAATTGTAACACTTCCTCACATCTTGCACCATCATGACTTTGGCTGGAATCATGGATAATGTGCCAACAAGGTCATTTTTATAAGCAACTTCTAGAATTGGACTAAAATCTAGTTGTTTAACCTCATTACTAACCAATTGAACCTCGAAACCTTCCTTTTCCTTAGGGTTTTTAGAACTAGAAGCCATATTGCAAATCCAGGGTTTCAAAAGATATTAAACTTTATGAATGTGCAAATTGACAGTTGAGAAATACATTAGATTGATGAAAATGGTGCTTGATCTTTGTTGAAATCTATGCAAAAGCCTAAATTAGTATTCATCAATCACTTTTGTGCTCTTCTCACTCTTGCTCTGTATTCAAAATGATGAGAAATTATTGAAAAAGAAACCTTATACCCTTCAAAACATAGCATTAAATGCTTAGTACATATACAACTATACACTTGACTCCTTAAGGATTTCAACATAACTCAGCTTCCATTGACTTTCTATCACTTAGCTCCAACTAGATTTCTTCTTCACTCAGCTTCCATTGCCAACTTGGCTATGACTAGTCACTTGGTTCCTACTAGCAGCTTGGCATATACTTACATTTGCTCAGCATCCAAGGATGACTCGGCAATACTGGTGAAAATTTTGAATTTCAACTTTGCATCTCTAATCATACTAATCTCTTCATTTTAGTACTGTCTCATTTAGGAATCAATATATGATAAAGCTTTGTGAATTAGTCCCTTAAGCCTTATTTTACTTAGTTAGATGAAGTATGACCACTTGACTTGTTAGGTGAAGTGATCCCTTCATTTGATGAGGTACACTCATCTTTCTTTTTCCATGTCTTGTTCATTTGTCCCCTAATGTGTTCACCATCTACCTTCTCTTTTCCTTTGTTGACTTCTGACTTGGGTGCCTTTGACTTTGTTGGGAAATTCCTATTGATATCGCTAGTCTTCAAACAACTAAAACATATGGTTTGAATTAACCATTTTTTGTAGTTTCCTTTGAAATGTGTCCTTATGCAATTTTCTAGAATGTGTCCATATTCTTGACAGTAATGACAGCTATACCTAGTGTTATAGTCCCAATTGTAGTGATGATCATCCTTACCTTCTCTTGTTGCCTGATTTGATGTCCACATAGGCGTTGATCTACACTCAAATGCTCTATGTCCATACTTCTTGCAATTGTAGCAGTGACCTTCAAATTTTGGTGTACTAATAGTCCTAGTCTTGTAGTTATGTGCTTGATGTCCTTTCTTTTTACACTTGTGATAGTAGCTTGCATTCTTAGGCTTATCATGCTAACTCGCATTCTTGATCCTACATACATTAGAAGAATGTCCCTTTTTACCACAAAAATGACAAGTAGGTTTAGTTGTATTACCTTTATTATTCCTTTCTTCTGTAGTCTTGGAAGACTCTCCTTGTCTACTATTGGTGTAACCAAGTCCTAAAGTATTATTACTAACCCTTGGTGATTTCAATAGTTGCTCAAAGTACTTGATGGCCTCATTAGGTTTGTTGAAGCTCTCTACAATCTCCTTTTCTCTTTTTAGGTCATTCTACAATTGTTCATTATGTATCTTCAATGTAGAGATCTTAATATCCTTAATATTCAGCTCATGATGTGCATTCATCATCTTACTTATGGTATCTAGCTGCATGTTTGAGATTCTTTCAAACTCAATTTTCTTTTCCTCTAGTCTATTGGTAAAATTTCTGTTGTCATATTCTATCATAGCCTCTTCTTCAATGGCTCTTTTCTTCTATTTAGTTACCTCAAAAAGCCTTATGGCTTGTGATTCTTGTTCACGCTTGAGTATTCTGATTTCTTCTACATGAGCTCTATTATTCTCCATCAATTATGCTATTTACACTTTTTTTGTATCAATCTCCTTGTAATGTGTGTCATTTTCAGCTATGGTTGTATCCTTCCTTCTTTTCAAGGATTTTCTCAATTCTTCTCTTGCTTCCTCCAAGTTGTGTAGAGTGAGGTGCACATCAATCACCTGATTCTCTATAATCTTCCCAAGTTTGAAGACTTCCATCTTTAGATATTTTCTGTAAGTTTTTAGGCTTCTCCTTGTGAGAACCTTGCTCTAATACCAATTGTTGGAATAATCAAATGAGAAGAATACTTCTAAAGAGGGGTAGGGGGGAGGGTGGGGTGAATCAGAAGTATCACACTTTAATCTTAAAAACTTTTTAAATAAAAATAAATTGCATGCATGTAAACATATCAGTTAAGCATAAAGTAAACACATGAATCAAAACACATAACACCAAATTTGGTAACCCAGAAACCCTCCAAAATGAGAAGGTAAAATTGGGGTGGGGATGATACCCACAAAATATCACTGCAACAATAATGTTTGACCAATTTTGATGGTTTTCCCTATTAAAGGTCTACTCTGTTAAAGGCTTTACATTATATAAATAGTGGCCTATCTAAAGAATTTATAAACACTTTACATGAAGTGTCATCCTATTAAAGGATTTTATCACCTTGTTAAAGGTTCTACAACCTAGCTATTAAGCTAACCTATCAACATAGGATTTTCTTTTTAATACAATTGCTAGAGAGTATTAGACTAATAAACCTAATAGCTTACAATCCTTGATTGCTAAATTTAAGGACTTGATCTACTCTCTCTAATCTTGATCCTCTGAGATTTGATATCTATTTGATGCCCTTGCTCTATTCTGATCAACTGAATATGTAAAATTGATTCATTCACTAAGTTTTTCACACTTCCCTCTAAATTTTGCTATAGTTTACCCATACACTACTCTCATCCATGCATACAATGGGGTTTCATCCTCCTTTTAAGGATTTTGAAGACTTAGGGTTAGGTATGAATCTATGATCCATATTAAATCTTTATTTCCCACTCATTCTTCGCACTTCTATTATCGGTTGTATTGGTGTTTGAAAATGCTAGAGTGTTTTCAATTATCCCACTAAGAAATTAACATATCTAGGGGTAGCTAACTCCAATTTCCAACATTCTATTTCTAACAACAAGCCAACTATAAGGCATGACCCTTCTTCTACTTTAGGCTCTGCTAAACCTAAGCAGGTAGACCTTAGATTCAAATGATACCATACCAGCGCAAAAACATATCCTTGAATATATTAAGTAGATTTTACCCTTATTTCTCCTAATGACTCATGAAATTACATAGATCTACATTAGCTAAAGGAAAAGTTATGAATCTTAGAAGCTGAGTGAAGGCATTATATTTAAGTCCTTCAACATGAAAGGTGAAAATTTTTTTGATTAATAATGTTGATTTCAACAAACCCTTAGATATCCAGTAGTAAGATTTAATGACCCTATAACTGATCAATGCCTTATCTATTGGGAAAATCCATGAATCAAATGCATGCATATGGATATCTGATACTTATGTATATATTCAGATATATGATCTATCTATTTACCTTGTAAATAAACATCTGTGCTCAATCCAAACCTCATTCTTACATGATATCCTTCTCAAAAAACCTGCAACCTTATTGATTCACTGAAGCATTTACATAACTACTTGAGTCATAAGCAACAATAAAAGAACATACAGCTTTAAGGGGGTGCAACTATGACCTAAGCTCTTTGTTCAAAGATCATAAAACATTGAAAATTCACTGAGATGGAGATGAGAATCAAAATGAAACTAATGAAATCCTTGCTCCTTTGTATTCATTTCCTTGAAATAGTACAATCAAATGGATGAAATTAAAACATGAAACAACCTAGCAGATCTGAACTTGCTATATTTATCTTCCTACTGCTATTCATACAAGAGAATTCTATTGAAAATTATGCTATCACAGTATGGGAACACATCAAAGCTGGATCCAAAACCTGGTATCACAGCGGTGAGTGGTTTTTTCTCCAAAAACTAGGACCCTCTAGTTTTTTAGTAACAAAAATTGGAACCATTATTATGGATCAGAGAAAGAAAGAATTCCTGGATTTGATTTCAGAATTACAGGTGTCCACTTAGAAGTCCATCTCCAGCAACTGAATCACCTCTCTCTTCTCTCTACCATTTTGATTTGATTTTGTTTCATCATTATCCTGTAACTAATTTGTAAAATATCTATTGTTGAATGATGAAATCCTTTATTTTCCAAAATATCTTATTTGCATCAAGAATGCTGATAAAACTTTATTTAACTGACTTAAAAAATGACCCCACCTACATTTTCCCTATCTTTTATGCATATTCAAGTTATTACCTTGCTAGAAATCATAATTGAACTCTGATACCTGAATTTGATTGCAAGATAGTAACCTGAGACAAAACCTCTTGTAGCTCAAACCAATGGCATTCTATGCAAAAATTGACCTCAAAATTGGAAAGTTTGTCTTCTCCTAATTTAGACGATATATAACAATGCTATGTTCACCTCTCAGAAACCCCCAGAATCATAGTTTGAAAAATAGTCCCCCTACTATAAAACCTTGGTCTGCAACATCTTTTGAATTTAAATCTTGAAAATTCAAATTAAACTAAAGTTTAAACTTTAGTTTAAATATCATTTGAATTAAAAGAGATCTACATGTCACATTTGAAAAACTATTTTAAAACCGCAATTTAAAACCATTTTAATTTTTTTTATAAGTCTCAAATTTTGAGTCAACCCAAGTTTGATCGAGTGCCACATGGCACTTTGCTATTGGTTGAACCTTGACCAGTCAGCATGCACATCATAGCCACATCACCATCTGCCGCAGGCCAGTGCCACATTTCAAATTTTTGCATGCTCACATTTTTTATCTTCCTTGCATCTCTATTTGCGGGCATGTGCCCACCGTCGGATCATGACACATGTCATGATCTGGTCAATTTCTACCTAAACTTGCTCTGATTTCCATGTTAGCGTCGATTGGGACCCATCACCACATGGCATGATCCTGCATTCTCACAATTCTTATCAGTCGAGCATTTTGTTATTGTGGGCTTGCGCCCACCATAGGATGAAGCCACATGTTAGCATCTTAAGCACTTGGTCTGAACTTGCCACCTTAGCATGCTCGTTGGTTTGTCTAAATTTTGCTCTAGTCGGATCCAACTGACATCATTGATGGAGCCCCTCACATGGGTGTTGCCTTTCCAAAAGGCACATTTTCTTAAGACAATGGACATGGTGAGTCGTTTTGTATTTAAAGATTCAAAAAATAAACCACCCAGCAAATGTGGGATAATGCTCTAAAATTGCGATTTTCCCTTTCAACAAAGGAACCCTGCCATGAGTTGCTTCAATCGACTGGGGGTCTCTTTTCTTTGGCATGGACGTCTCTAGTTTAATGTTGCAGCTCTCATGCTTCCATGGCAGATACCTCTATTAATGTGTAGTTGTTCTGCTTGCTCAAGGCTTCCTTTTGCGTGAGCTTGGTTTGCTCTATTTCTAGTGACTTTCACTACAACTCTTCTTATCAAATCAATGAAAATTGACACAACAAATCAGAGAAAGAAAAACATTATACTCAAAATCTTTCCAATACCCACAACATTCCTAACTATAAAAATTTGTAGTAGAACAGAAGCTTGATGCAACACAAAACCCAAGATGGAAACAAAAAGACAGGATAAAATCTTTCCCAAACCCATAGCCCCTTTGACTGCCATAACCCCAAGGTAGCTAAAAATGCCACGGATTTTTTGATAACTTAAAGCATTTTCACAAGACCCTCCTTTGAAAACATTCTTCCCTGCACCCTAATTTACAGTGATTGTTTCAAAAATCTCAAGCTTCCCATTGACACCTCCTTTCCATATATTATGAGCTTGGTGCAGCACAAAACAGAGGGCCAGGGAAATCACAAGCTTTTCTTTAGAGGGATCCATAATCCACTCCACAACATTGCGGCTTCCACCATACTTTGACTTAGCTCCTTTTTTCATCGACGTGGATGCTCCTTTGGTGACTTAATTGTGTTTTTATTTTTCTAGCCTATTGTATTTCTCAAAAAAATGGCCTTTCATTTTTATTCGACTACCTTCTCTTTCACACCTTATGGAAATACTATTTTATCACAATAAAAACTTCAGCGTAGCACAATGGTCTTTATATTTGCATAAAAATAATTTTCCTGCCATAGACAACCCTGACACTCCATCTCTGATCATATTTACTTTGGCTATGGTATTCTTCCCCTCATGAATGAGAAATTTCTTCCCTTCCTCTAGCGTGGCTCTTCCTCTTTCATTCATGCCTAGGAGTGTGATATTGTTGCTATGTATTTTCCTCCCTATTTGCATAAAGTTGCCTGCTCGTGGGCTCTTTTATATGTCCCCAACCTTCAAAGTGTAGAAAATGTGTTGGAGGAACTCAAAAAGAATAAGAGCCATGTTTTTGTCTGGTATTTCCTTGATGTCGTGGATGATTTATGCTTGCAAAATTCCATACTCTGCCAAAACATGGATTGCCTGCAAGTTTCCTCTTCCCCCATGGAATTAATCTACCATATTTTGTCCTTTGCCTGGACACTCTTAAATGCATAAAAATGCTTTTATTTTTATCTTCAAAATTTTATTTCAAAACATTTGAGACTCCATTTATGTTGTGTCGTAAATATATGGTTCCCAAATTTAAAAGCAATGTATAGTTCTCAAATGTAGGGGTTTACACAAATGCCAATATATTTTGAAATGAATTTATCTATAAAATGAGATAGTAGAAAATTTTTTCAAACACTTTTGTAGGCAACATTGGCAAAGCTATTACTGCTAAGACTCTGACTGATGAAATCAGTCAAGCCCCAAAGTGGGTTTGCCTAAAAAAAATTCATTTTCGAACAACTAATATTGCAAATCAATCCATCGATCATCTTGAAATATCTGGAATCAAATTTGATCAAAATTTTTCCAGAAAGAAAAAACTTATTTTAATCATTTCCACACCACTGTGAAATTTGTGTCTGGAGGCCCGCCAGTTAACATTAAAAACTAACTCAATCAAGGAATCAGGCCACGAAAATCGGTATGAGTGTCCAATCTTGCATACTCTACCATACTAAAAATTATTAACCCATGAAAAATTCCTAGTCAAAATATTTTAATCACCAAACACCCATACTTCAAATATCTTGCAAGCAAACAATATTAAAAAACATAAACTAGGCTCGGATTTGACATTATAAACAGGGTTATTGATCACTTGGGGTTCTAAAAACTAGGGTATATATTCTTTACCATGAGGAGAATATAATTCTATGTTTTGGACTCATGAAGAATCACAAGATGCATTTGGAAAATTTCCGAAAATAGGCACTTGGAAATTTTAAACCGGGAAATGTGTCAAAAAGTAATTTTTGGTAAACAGATGGACATAAGAAAGTATGCAAATGGAATTGTCATGACTTGAGAATTGGCATACTTCAAGGATTCCTAGGACACAACATGATGGTACAATCCATTTAGGCTTACCAATCATGGGATCAAATTTATAATGTGTCGAACAGAGGTACGGATCAATCTAGATACCTTGGCTGTAACAAAACAATGTAAACTAAGTTTTTAATCATGTTAGCAAACTGATCAAATGGATTCTTTATGATCTCAAAATTGGAACATATGAAATGTTTGACCCCTAGAACACAATACAAAAGTAATTTCTTCATTTGGGTGAACTGGGTCAAAGATATCATTGGTCAAATAGGGCTTCCTAGAATTGTGAACAACTACACGAATGCACAAAACAATAACTGACCAACTTTAAGGGGTTCAAAACCTAATCAAATGGATTCAAAATGACTTGAAACTTGTAACATAGGTTCTTTGATATGGACACTAAATAATCCCAAATTAACTAGTTATGAAACATTTTTGGGTAAAAGATATTCAAAGACAAACTGGGCCTCCTATTGCTATCTAACAATTAGGTAGAATTACAAATTTTGACACTAGCTCAAAATGGGACTTCATTGAATGATTCACGATGTCAAAATAACATTGTGGATCACATGCATATGTCAAATGAAAGGTGTTAAGCCACTCAAACATCATCTAGGCCTCAAACTAACAATTGGCTACATACGCATAAAAAGCACTTTAGGGCATTGATTCTCTAAAATTTCAATATGTGACTAAAAATTGACCATGCAATTTTTAGTCCCAATAGTGGCTCTGTCTGGGGATGCATGTCCCTTGCGGGCATGGCAAGGATTTAGATCTCTGGAGGAAGCAAACCACGCACTTGAACAACGAAAACTTCTCTCTCAAACATCTTTATTGAAAGCAAAGACAACCACTCCTACTATGTACAAGCGATGGCCCTAGGCCACTGAACTTCAACAAAACTTCTTACCTCTGTCAAAAACTTGATTCTCATTTACATCTCTCTGAGGTAAGATGGAATTATCTTTCTCAATTTTACCAATCAGATTAGTGTCTTGAATCACATCACTTGGAAAAAGGAAATTATCATCATTCTCATAGTGCCGATAAAATTCAAAGACTATTTGATCTTCATGCTTACTATGAGAAAAAACATTAGCATGCTCATGACTACAAAAACTGAACTGAGAATCAAAATCCAATGATGATTCATGCATGCTGATTAGAAACACAAAAACTTCATAATCTACATCATTCACCAAGTTGCATGTACCAAAAACTTCCAACTCACCTTGTATCTCTAGTTGCAAAGAGTATTTGAAATCTGATTATTGCCTACTTGCAACCTTGTTACTCATTGAATCAGATTTATCCTTTGCTAAAACCTTTTTGCATTCTTCAAACAACTAATTAGTTACCAAACATGAAAACTCGTTCTCGAAGTGTTGCTCTAAACTATGTTGATCACTATCATTTTCTTCATCTAACTAAAAGTTGGAATAAACCTTGAACTTATCTTTACAAGACTTATTAGCATATAAAGAAAATCTATAATCTGAATGACAATATTCACTATTTTCCTTTTCATCACATGAAACATCAAAACAAATCTCAGCAAGATCAACATAAAAAGAATTTGAAACAGCATCAAACTTCCTTTCACTAACATTCCCCGCATCCAAAAAATTGTCATGTGCAAAGACATTTGAGGTACTGTCATCTACACCTCCAAAATCTGATAAGGATTGTTCAGATTCTACATTTCTTTCTACATCAAACTTTGGGGAAGTAATTTGACTGAATGAATAAACATTATGATGGAAAATATGAAGATCCTTAGAGACACTTTCTTTTCAAAATCATGAGCCAACAAATCTAAGATTTCATCAGAGGTCAAGAAGACTACCTCACAAATCTTCTCTTGGCTATGATTTTCATCCAGATAACATGAACAACTTACAACAACAAGATCATTAGTATAACAATCTAGAAAATCAAAATTGATACAACATTCATTCTTATCATAGCAATCATCACCCTTACTACTATTACATATTTCTCCAACTTCATAGTCACTATAAAAAATTTTATTTTCAATTTCATATACATCTTCCTTATGCTAATTGCAATTACCTGATTCATTAACATTTGAATCCTTCGCTTCACATGTGGAAGAAAAATCATCTTTATATATAGATTCATTATATTCATTTCTACCTTGGCTTTCAACACACTCATTATCATTAGAAGATATTTCATGAAATCTATAATCACCGCTTTCCATCTCCTCAATGAATCTTTCAATTTGCAAAAACCATTGTAATGTTATAGGTACTGGCCAATTGACTAAATTGGGTGCTAGAACATCAAGGAAAACACTAGGCAAGGAAGATTCCTTAGGTCTACAATAAAAAGGCATCTTATTGATTATTTATTTAAGCCTTAAATAACATTTTTTGACACTTAAACCTTGAGTACTTACTACTTCAATTCTTACAAGATTGACAATCCTTTTGTAGACTAGTCTATTCAACATAGCAATGTTATTACTCGTAGTTTCTAAACTCTCAAAATTTGGCAAACTAATCTTAGATCTGAGATCTGACTCCATTGTAAAGAAAAATTTCTACCTCTTCTTTCTAGTGATGAAAATCACTTAATAGAGGCAACCATGTTTTTAGCATTTGACTTCCATGAAAAGAAAACATGAAAACCAAAATACCTCAAGTGCTGATGCTGAACTTCGATATGCTGATTTGGCACAGGTGCAAGACTGATATTCTTTACACCACTGATCAAACTTTGTAGAGCTACCACCTCTTTACAAGAGGAATAAAATAATCACTACTGTGATCTACTTTTACACTTCAATTCCTTATAATAGCAGATTGCAAATAGCACTTTAAAACTTATCAAGAATTTAAAACTTCCTTTCCAAGATCTATCAATAGTTTCAGATCTGCCCATACAATTGAAAATCCTTCAAAATTTTGTGATAAGAATCAAACTAGGAACATATTGGTATAGATATTTGAGAGTCGCCACTCACTTATGTGAGAAATAAAACATAATTTGTCACTTGACAAATCTGAACCAGGCCTTCAATGTATGAGAAACTTGTAGATCATTATCATCTTGAAAAGAAAATACACTTTATAAATCAATTCTTCACTCTGAACTTTCTCAACAGCATTTGCAAACTGAATTGATTGAAGATAGACCTATAATAGTCATAGCACACAATTTTCATCCAATTTTACAACCTATTATTGTCCATGAATAAAGCTAAACTGGGGTGCATGATATTTTGAGTAAGAAGACTAGAGACACATCAGACAATCTTACTACTGCAACCTTTATTATGCACTTCTTCTACTGTATTGGATCTCCTTTTAAAAAATTCTCAAAGTTTGTCTACTATTCAGATTCAATACATTCCCTAGCAGAGTCACCATTTGTTGGTGTTTGAAAATGCTAGAGGGTTTTCAATTATCCCACTAAGAAACTGACATATCTAGGGGCAGCTAACTCCCATTTTCAACATGCGATTTCTGACAATAGGTCAACTATAAGGCATGACCCTTCTTCTACTTCAAGCTTTGCTAAACTTAGGTAGGAAGACTTCAGATTCAAATGATACCGTAGTAGTGTAAAAACATATCTCTGAATCTATTAAGCAGATTTTACCCTTATTTCTCCTAATGATTCATGAAATGACACAAATCTACATTAGCTAAATGCAAAGCCATGAATCTTAGTAGCTGAGTGAGGGCATTATATTTAAGTCCTTCAACATGAAAGGTGAAAACACTTTTGATTAATAATGTTTATTTCAACAAACCCTCAGATATGCAGCAGTAAGACTTAATGATCCTATAACCGATCAGTGCATTATATATTGGGCAAATCCATCAATCAAATACATGCATATG
Organism: Cupressus sempervirens; assembly: GCA_028749045.1. Taxonomy (NCBI): domain Eukaryota; kingdom Viridiplantae; phylum Streptophyta; class Pinopsida; order Cupressales; family Cupressaceae; genus Cupressus; species Cupressus sempervirens. The sequence continues at coordinate 32,866,536 of CM053787.1, forward strand.
GATATCTAATACTTATGTATATATTTAGATATATGATCTATCTATTTACCTTGTAAATAAACATCTGTGCTCAATCCGAACCTCATTCTTACATGATATCCTTCTCAACAAACCTGCAACCCTATTGATTCACTGAAGCATTTACATAACTGCTTGAGTCATAAGCAACAATAAAACAACATACAACCTTAAGGGGCTGCAACTATGACCTAAGCTCTTTGTTCAAAGATCATAAAACATTGAAAATTCATTGAGATGGAATCGAGAATTAGAATGAAACTAATGAAATCCTTGCTCCTTTGTATTCATTTCCTTGAAATAGTACAATCAAATTTCATGAAATTAAAACATGAAGCAACCTAGCAGATCTGAACTTTTTGTATTTATCTTCCTACTATTGTTCATACAAGAGAATTCTACTGAAAATTATGGTATCACAATATAGGAACACATCAAAACTAGATCCAAAACCTGGTATCACAACAGTGAGTGGTTTTTTCTCCAAAAATTGAAACCCTTTGGTTTTTTAGTAACAAAAATTGGAACCATTATTATGGATCAGAGAAAGAAAGATATAGACAAGAAAGAATTTTTGGATCTAATTTCAGAATGACAGGTGTCCACTTAGAATTCCATCTCCAGCAACTGAATCACCTCTCTCTTCTCTCTACCATTTTGATCTGATTTTGTTTCATCATTATCTTATAACTAATTTGAAAAATATCTTTTGTTGAATGATGAAATCCTTTATTTGCCAAAATATCTGATTTGCCTCAAGAATGTTGATAAAACTCCATTTAGCTGACTTAAAAAATGACCCCACCTACATTTTCCCTATCTTTTATGCATATTCAAGTCATTACCTTGCTAGAAATCACAACTGAACTCTAATACCTGAATTCAGTTGTAAGATAGGAACTTAAGACAAAACCTCCTATAGTTCAAACCAATGGCATTCTGTGCAAAAACTAACCTTAGAATTGGAAAGTTCATCTTCTCCCAATTTCGGCGATATATAACATTGCTATGTTTTCCTCTCAAAAACCCCCATAATCATAGTTTGAAAAATAGTCCCCCTGCTATAAAACCTATGTCTAAAACATCTTTTGAATTTAAATCTTTATTAATTTAAATTAAACTAATGTTTAAAATTTAGGTCATTGATTCTCCAAAAATTTTAGTATGTGACTGAAATTGACCATGCAATTTTTAGTCCCAATAGGTTGCATGCCCTCTCCACTTTTTTTATTGGCTACATGTTAATTGCATACGAAATATAAAAGATTCATTCTTATCCTTAATATCCTTCGAGATTCTTCTATGTCAGCTCAAAAAATTATTTACATAGGTATTAGTGCAATTACAAACAACTATGTCCAATCTATGTTACTCAACACTTGTTACCTCTGATGCTTGGGCAATATAGAAAAATTGGATCACTCGGCACCTATAGAAATTCTATTTCACTTAACATCTATAGTGACTTGGCACCTATACTTTGCTTAGCACTTGATCTGTACTTAGCACTTTAAGATTGCTTGGCACATGAAGATGACTCGGTACCTATTGTAGTTCTATCTGGATTGAAATACATTGTAGCTTAGCATCAACTGTTTACTTGGCATCTATACATATTTTACTCGGCATGTGTTACTAGCTCGTCATGAAGTTAGAAAACATCTTAAGTGTGTTGACACAAAATAGTCGAAACCTAGTCTTAGTTTCAACAAATTTCACCACCATTTCTCACCCATATCACTATTTAAATCCATCAACTAGCCAAAATTCCACATAAGGAAACCCTAGTGTCTTCATACAAGTCTACATCATGTAGACATCTATATAGCATGCTCTCATCTATGAATATACTAATGTGAAGATAGTTGTTTGAGCATTAAAAATCTACCACCTTTTAATAAATTATTTCTTAGTTGTTCAAAAACCTCCTTTCCATGCATCTTAGGTCTCTCTATTGAAAATCTAATAGGACAAGTGAGATACTAAGAGAGAGAGTGGTGGGGGTGTGAATCAGGATCTATAAAAATTTTAACACTTCAAACATGAAACATATTTTATATCTTCACATAAACCCTTATTTGAGTATTAATCTCATATCGATGAAATCAGATACTATAATATCAAATATAATTTTTAATTACTTGAATGAAAACTCATAAACACATAACACATTAACACATATATTTGGTAACATAGAAACTCACTAAAGTGAAGGTAAAATTGTAGTTGGGATGAAACCTATAAAATATTTACTACTCCAGCAATAAAGTTTTGCCTGATAACGCTACAATATTTTGATCACTTTTGATGATCTACCCCATGAGGGGTATGTCATATTAAATGCTAAAAAAATTGCTAATTCCTAGCTTGATTAAAGGGTTTCATATCACAACTAAGTGAGCACTCTGTTACTAGATTTACAAAAGCCTATTAAAGCTAATATGTTAAGAGATTTGAACCTTGAAACACCTATTAGAATGTTTACTACCTAATCCTTCAATTTTCACTACAATGCTGATATCATGTCTCCTCTATGAAATGTATTATATCCTCTCTACAATTGATCTTATTTATCTATACAAAAAATTCTTCACTACACTACTCAGTCTCTTTTGTCTAATTAACTTCCAAAACATTTCTTACAACCAAATTCTTAATCACATATACTCCATACACACTCACACATGTAAAATAGGTCATAAGGCCTCCTTAAATAGCTCTTTGGGTGAACCTTCTATATCCCAATTAATGACACAAATTTATTTCTTTTCTTTCTTAGTTCTTACAATTTTTTTATTGGTAGTTTCCTTACATAGGGATTAATGATCCTTGATTAGATGCATAATTAGTCCTTGATTATCTCCTTGATCTATAAATTACACTTCCAACTCGATAAAAAAGTTTAACGTAATATTTTTTGTCATGCCAAAAAAATATGTAAAAATTTCTTGCTTGGCACTTATATCATATTGATACTTGACATAAAATACTTATTTGTGTTGTCTCTCGACCTTAACTATGCTTGGCATATAATTAATAAGTTAGCTTCGATTAATAGTCCACCAATATAACTAAGAGGGGGGGGGGGAGGAGGGGTGAATTAGTTATCCAATAATTAAAACATTTATCAACCTTACATAATCTTAACCATTCAATCAACGTAATCAGCAACCATAAAAAGATGCCCATATATAATTACACTAGATATGTTAACTAGGGAAACCCTTGATCATAGGGAAAACCCTAGTGGGAATGATGCCCATAAGAATATGTACCAATATAAATATTCCTTGTTAGAGGATGGACCTTGTTAGGAGTCTATTATAACATTTACCACATATGAGTCCATATTAGGAGACATTAAATCATTGTTAGAATATTCTAACCCTATTAGGAGTTATGCCAACCATGTTAGGAGTTGTAGAAGATAGAAGGACCCACTGTCCAAATAGCTTCTAGTGCAAGATCACCAAACTCACTATCCAACTGATCTCTCAACTATTTCTTGCATAATAATTGTATGTACTAAACTTTAACTTCTTTCCTTTGTCCTGTTAGCTGGACCAATAATTGTTAGACCTTATAGACTAGGTCACAAACCTTGGATTGAAGTATTAAACATTGGATCATATAATAAAATCTCAGCAACAAAGTTTCCTTCACTTTCACTCTTCATTGCTTAACTTTGCATTCCGCTCTTTATGCTTCTTACAATCATTCACATTCATCCATTTATGATATAGGAAAATGTCCTTCCTTTATACCAAATCCATAAAACAATTCCCTGAGTTAGTTGTTACACCTCCTTAATTAATTATTATAGGATTGCATTAAGAACACATTACACTTAGTGATAACATTAATATTTCACCTTGTAACTCAAATAACATTTTGTACATATAACATGATGATGAGTGAGCTTAGCAAAATCATCATCAACATGTCTTTTTTACATTTTTAACTTTAGATTCTCAAAATAATAAATCTACTAAGAGATATAACAAGTTTACTAGAACATGCCTGTAAGCTCTATCTTAGAACAATCTTCACCGAAACTTGCAAAACTCCTTCCAGAATAAATATCTTATGCTTTTGAGGTTAGTTAAATGTAGAAGAGACATAGTCTAATATCCCTTTAACCTCACTAGTGAAAGTACTTAACAATCTGTCTATACCAACTTGATCTTTACCATTGCTCTTCTATCAAATACCACATAAAACTACTATTTTGACATCAATGAAAAACACAATCACGAATGTAACATACCATCATGATAATAATCCAATTATATTTATAAAATACTCCCCCATAGGAATATCATCACCATTCATCCTTTTAACAATCTCCCCCTTTGGCATTGATGGAAACATAGATGAAAAACATCTAGTTCCAAAAATACCAACTGTAAAAGACTATTAACATTTCTTTTCAAAACCTCTTCATCAATCATTTTAAAATACTCTTCATCAATTATTCTCCCCATTGATATACCTAAATGTACTTTATATCAAACTATTCTTCATATTGTAATCTCTCCCTTCAATGCACTCAAATCCTTTTTTCATGCAATAATATCTCCCCCCATTGACATCAATGTCAAAGGTTTTAGCAATCATCAAACTCTACAACAACTATTTTTGACTTGCTGAAGTGGCCAAAGACACTATTCAAAAATAAAATCCAAAAAGAATCCTAGATGGCTCTATCCATCACAAATACTCCACCATATATGAAGCATTAGCATTCAGTCCAAACACACAATAGTGCTCTATTATACTAGACTGATGCACTCTTGCATCATCTATTCTAATGTAGGAAAGGGAATAACCCCTATCATACCTTACAAATACTCAAAAGCCTCTTTGGGAAGAGGCTTAGTGAAAATATCTAGAATTTTCTCTTTGGTGCTTAAATATTCCAATCTAATTTCCTTTTCTGCAACTTTCTTTCTCAATATGTGATACTTGACAAAAATGTTCTTAGTCTTAGAATACAACATTAAATTCTTAGAAATATTTATTATGTTTGTGTTATCACAATGTATGACAACAGGTTCACTGAATTCTATCCTTATATCTTTTAGTATCTACTTTATCCAAACAACTTGATTACAATTATTTGTTGTTGTAACATATTCTTCTCTCGCTATACTTTGTGAGATACAATCCTACTTCTTGATTAGCCAAGAAACTAATCTTCCTCCAAGAAAGAAGGCTCCACCACTAGTTCTCATTTTATCATTCATACTAGCTACCCAATCAGCATCAGTATAAGCATATAACGCAAAATCATTAGTTCTATCATACCACAATCCAAACTCTAGTGTTCCTTTCAGGCATCTAATATCCTTTTGTCTTCTATATAATATGCTTCCCTAGGATCAACTTGATTAACTTGACATCTTGCAATAATTCCAACTACATTCTCTATATCCAACATTGTGTGAGTTAGATATTACAATCCTCCAATCATAGATTTGTACTTCTTCTCAATAGTAGGTGTCTCACTCTTTATAGATAACTTATGTCCATTTACCATAGGTGTTTCAATTGGTTTACATGTTTCCAAACCAAATCTTTTTAGTAAATCTTTCAAATACTTAGTCTAAGAAATAAAGGTTCCTTCTTTTTCCCATATGATCTATAATTCTAGAAAATATTTCATTTCTCCTATAATGCTCATTTCAAATTCCTTCTTCATTTCTTCTGCAAACTTGTCACTTTCATCATCATTTCCTCTAAATATGATATCATCAAAAAATATTACCAAAATCATTAATCGATCATCAATTTCTTTCTAATAGAGATTACTATCTTCCATACGTTTTCTATATCCAAACTTTGTCAAAAGCTTGTCCAACCTTGCATGCCAAACTCTGGGTACTTGCTTTAAGCAATACAATGCTTTCTTCAATCTGCATACTATGTCCTTGTCATCTTTTAAAGGAAAACCTTTAGGCTATTCTATGTATACCTCTTCTTCAAGTTCTCCATTCAGGAATGCTAACTTGACATTCATTTGATACACTTTGAATTTCTCATATTTTGCATATGCTAAGAATAACCTTACTACTTCTATTCTTGCCATAGGAGCATAGGTTTCATCATAGTCTATTCCTTCTTATTGTGAGTAATCTTTACATACCAATCTTTCCTTGTTTCTTACAACTTCACCTTGGTCATTCATCTTATTCTTGGATACCCATTTTGTTCCTATCATATTCTTGTTTGTTGGTTTCAGAACCAATTCCCATTTCTTATTCTTCACTATATGATCCATTTCCTCTTTCATAGCTTGCTTCCAATAGTCATCTTTACATGTTTCATCTTCATTCTTTGGTTCAACTTGAGATAATAAACATAGTTCTTTATTGATTCTACTTCTTATCATAACATCTTTATCTCTACCTTTGATGATCTGCGAAGGTGGATGATTCATTGTCATATTTTTACTTGAAGTAGGTGTAGTGCCTACCCTCATTCACATCTTTTCTGGACATCATTATTATTATCAAACTATGATAGACTAGTTTTATGTTGATGGATTAGTGGTATTGTTTTTACACTATTAGACATTATGTTATGGATTCAGTGGTTATATGATGAGATCATTTAAATTTTACATTTCATGTATACATGATGATCATTATACTATTTTCAGTTATTATTGATGATTAGATGGATGGTTTATTATCTTATGTGTTTTATTATGGATACTTACCACATACTTGCATGTGTATGGTGTGCATTTTTTCTTATTGTATGGCGTTTCTGATGTGGTTAAGGAAGGGAGTCGTAGTCACCTGCTTAGTCGGGATCTACATGATGCACCACTTCCTATCATTGTCTGTTTAGCTTAGCATTATATATATTGTATGTACATGCATGGTTTTTCTGTAGGTTGTAGGTACCGAGTATCAACTTCCCTAAATTGCCAGGATGAGCGTACCCTATTATACTATCTCAATGATAAGAGAAGGGAGATAAATTCTCAAGTCCAAATCCCAAACCTTTAAGCCAATTGTCCTAGTGAGGTAGGACAAGTATCTGGATATTTTACCCATCGAATGTGTCGGATGACATAATTCATGATTTTTAACCCTTTAGACTGATTTTGAGTGATTTTCTCTATGATGGGTTTTCATATTTTATCTTGGAAGTCTATGGTGAATTTTCTATTAATTAAGTCTTAATAAATAGATTTAATTAACAAATTAATTATTTGAGAAAATAAATATAAAATATCATGTTATTTGATATTTTGATTGTAATTAATTAAATGAGAATTAATTGAGGAAAAAGAATTAAATAAAAGAAAATTAGAAATTAAAATTAATAATAATAATAAAATAATAATAAAGTAATAAATAAATAATAATAATAAAAGTTATAAAAGTTAAAATGAAAGTTATAAATATTTAAATAGAAATTATATAAAAGTGAATTGGAGTTATAAGTTTGCATGGGAGTTAGCGCACTTACTATTTCTCAAGTGTCAACAACACGGGGGTTAGTGCATCAATTAAGCACATGGTGTCTACAACCCTATGGCTCATCTTGAAGGTTGGAAAAGACCCATGCTTAGTTGGTGACACCTTCCAGCTATTTCTAGAAGCATTCTAGATGTTTCCTTAAAGCTCTTTATATTTAGGCATTCATAGAAGCTTAGACATAGTGTTGGGAGAGCAATTGGAGCATTGGAGGACTCGAGAATTCTGAAGAAGGGAGGAGCTTGCTCTGCGGATTTTTTGAGGAAGAGCAATTTAGCATCAGAATCCAGGTAGACTCTTGTGATTTTACTTATGCTATTTTCACATCATGCATTTCCTATCTTCTTCGTGTCTTCCATATGTCTTCTGAGAAATTTCATATTTATATGTATTCTCAATATGGGTAGATTAATTTTATTGGAGAATTTTATATGCATTTTATAAAGCAAATATATTGTAGATATAATCTTTGTGAAACAAAAAAATATACATGATTATATATTCAGATCTGCATAGTTATACATATATATAAATATATATTTATATATATATATATGCATATGTATACATTTATTATGAATCAATTATAAAATTCAAATTCATATATATATATACTGATACACACACACACACACACACACACACACACACACACACACACACACACACACACATATATATATATATATATATATATATATACCTATGAATATAATGCACCGAATTGAGCGATTGATAAAATCACAGTGAAAAATTTATTAAATCACATCGCAATTTATATCGCATGAAACAAGTATATATATTATATGCCGTGGGCACAATTCGTACCCTGCGCCGACAGAAGGTAGAGACATGTCGTCAAAGGTCTGCGGCGACAGGGGTACTATGTACCCGCTATCGGCGCAGTGCCTGAGATCGCAGGTACTACGTATCGCAACAAGTGTTTTGGGGGTTATTAATGTTAATGTAACGCAAGGAAAAAATGTTTATGTTAAAACATTTATGTTAATCGATTTCTCATTATTATATAATATGAAGTCAATCGAAATTGTTAAATCAATTTTATGAAAATGTATTAATATATTTACATATGTATGTATGTATATATATATTTATATATATATATATATATATATATATATGTATGTATGTATATATGTATATATGTAATATGTAAATATGTTATTTATAAATTTAAGTTATTTGATAAATGATTTATATTGAAGGTTTATTTTCATAAAGTGACTCTTTAATAACTTTCAACTATTTAATAATTTAAATTTTTTTAAATTATTAAATAAGGAATTGATAGTTGGGTGGGGGATGTATCAAACAAATGTTATTGGAAAATGGATTTTTAGTTCTAATAAGGAAAACTTTTATTTATCCAAAAATAATATATGTGTTCCTCCATTTATTCTTCAGACTTGGAAACCTAAACTGAGATCTCTACATTTAAATTCAAGTTGTAAAACCAAAACATGTGTTTGCATTGTGTATTCTTTATGCTATTGTTTTGGGTTTTGGGTTGACTAGTGTTGACCAGTATAGGACGTCTACCAGATACTTGAGGGGTTATGTGATTGTGGTGACATGATGATGTTTTAATCTCGATCTTTATAAACCCAACCATGGTTATGTGATGGAATTCTCTATGTATTGGTTGTAATTATTGATTGATTATAGTTGAAATTCTTATGAGATACTTAACTTAACCATTATTTTGGTCATCGATTAGTTATCCTTGATTATTTTCTAGTTGCCATGATGGGACCGAAATGTGGATATATTTTGATGATGTCATGTTGTGACATGTTTGACTCAACCATTTTTGGGGTCTTTGATCAGTTTGATTGAGATATTTTAGTTAATGAGAACCATTGGATACTTTGATTATCAGTGATACTTCAATTGCCAATAGAGAGCTGTTGTGTTCATGATTTTCTATGGATGTTTGCTCATGGAGAATTGATGCTTTTATGCATATTTGATGATTTTATGGATTATCTTTTGTGATTTTGAGATTTATGAGTCCATGAGCATTAGGGTAGGATATCTGCATGTAGTGACGGGAACTGGCTTGCAATGGGGGCCGGGGCCCTAAGAGGCTGCTGAGGTAACTCATTCTAAGTTGGATTAATAAGTGATAACATTCACACCTAATACTAATTGAATGAACCTAAAAAGATAAGTGTTTTGTTCTCGCCCATGCCTTGAGTGCTTGTACAGGCTAGGATGGGAGTAGTGAGATACATGGTTGCGACCTTGCATTTCGTAGTATGCCTCATCAGTATGAGAGGATACTAGTGGTCACATGAAATTAGTATGGACCCAATGGAGTTTAGCTAACTACCAGGGTAACTTGTACATGATAATTGTGATGACACTTTCCCACTTGCATAGTAGGTTCCTACATGTCATTGTGTGCCTCTGGGATTAGATGTCAGATTTTGTGTTTGGAACCTTTGAGTTAGTATACTTTTAGGATTCCTGGACTTATAGAGATATGTGCTATGAGATTTTGATAGCCTATTTGGGACTTGAGATTATCTCCTTAGCACGGTGGGAGTGGACCACTTAGGTACCATGCGGTTGGGTGGTAGTTTATTTTCCACTCTTATCATTTTGAGATTTATTGAGACATCGTGGTTGATGCGTCCTTCATGATGGTGGATATTTATCCTTTTGCATTGATGATTGGCATATGTTAGATGATGTTATCTTATGCTTTTATTTGCATGTTAGATTACTTCTATATATGATGTTGTATTTATTAGGAGTGACATTCCTACTATGTAATATCGATGATCTCTTCGATGATTTGGAATGTTACGCACGGAGGGATGGCTAGCATCCATGATGGTCTAATGATGCTATTGACGGTTGGGAGGAACCGTGCACTTAGTTTATTATGTTTGATCTTTATGATGGATGTATATGTTCTCTATGATGTTGTATCATGTGTATCATGTGATTATCTCTACTTTGATGTATCATGGATTAGAATAGGATGATGTACCTTATTCTATGTATGTATATTCTTTTGAGCTTGTCATACCCTATGACATGTACAGTGGATGATTGAATATTTGAAATGTAATGTATAAACATTAGACTTATCATTATTATTTCATGTGGATGTTGTACTAGATGGATTCATGTATGTAATTCAACGTTAAGGAATCTTAAAGAATGTAATTTGTTATGTAAGTTATATTTAATTTCAGATGGACATTGCTATTGCTTCTGTTATTGTGCATGAGTTATATATATGGTACTTATTTTCAAAAAAAAAAAAAAGCTACTAAACTTAGCGAAATTATAGGTTAATTCTTTGGATCCCCTGGCGGGGCATTACAGTAGGAGTTGTTATCTCAAATCTTAGCTCTATTCAAGGTTCTAAGCTTTGTTCCTTCATTAGCTCTCCATCATTCTACAAGTCATTTTTAGTCTCAAAGAATAGTTCATCATTCCTTGATTTAGTAACAACATTCTCATCATTAGAATTGTAGTCAACTATTCTTTCTTATATCTTGAATTTCTCATCAACTCTTACATTTGTACTTTCTGTAATGGTCCTAGTTCTTAGATTATTACATATATAAGCCTTGCTTTTCAATGAATAACCAAGAAACATACCTTCATCACTTCTAGCATCAAACCTACCAATATCATCAGCTCTTTTTTTATAACATTTACCCCCAAAAAATTTGAAATACTTAATTGTGGTGAGTGACTGACCAAACCATAGTTCATAAGGGGTCTTGTTTGTGTCTTTTCTAACTTGTACTCTATCCATAGTATAGACTGTTGTATTCAGAGCTTCTCTCCAAATCATCTTGGATACATCATTCTTAGCTAACATAACTCTTGATGCTTCTATTATAGACCTATTTCTTCTCTCTACTATGCCATTCTATTTAAGGGTTCTCAAAGCTAATAACTGTCTTTTGATTTTGATACAGGAACATCCTAGTTGTAAGAGCAATCTTGCATCAACTAAAAATATTTTAATTTTAGTCTTTTCTTTTTTAATAAGAACTAGTAGATAGGGTGGTTGCTATTTATGAGAACTTTCTATTTCTAGTAAGCATAATGTTCTCATTTTCTACATGAAGGTTCATTTTAGACTTATAAGCCTACCATAAAAAACCCATTACTCGAGCTTAAGTATCAATGAAGTTCTTTTGGATTTTTAGTGGAAACATTTGTAGTAAAATCTTCAGACTCACCATTGGAGGCCTTAGAGTGCACAAATGATGTCTAAAAACTCAATGGAAGGGCATTTGTGTGGTTCCAAGCCTATATATCAGAAATTGGCATTTCTAAAAAGTGGTTATAATAGCCAATCAAAGAAACTATTTGAGAGTCATGGCCTTTCAAAGTTGGGCCACTTGAAATTCCTAAAATAAAGGTAAAAGATGTATTTTCCAAACTCTATATGTATTGTCAGGGTTTGTTGGTCCTAGGTATTAAGTTTCATTGTCTAGAACCTTCCTAGGCAACATAAAATTGTCTAGGACAGCTTTGGGTGATAGTTTGCAGCTTGTCTTGCAGATTATTGTAATGAAAGTGCTAATGCAGGTTAGCATATTGTACTTTTAAATTATTTAATACCACATGTGTGATAAAAATAAGAAGTCCAAATTTTGTTCTCACATTTGTTGTTGTTTCTTTGTTTCTATTATGAGTTTGTGGTATTATGGTATTTATGGTACTAAAGGGGTTTTTGGGTAAGTATGTCATTTTTTACCTAGATGATATTTTGATCTTTAGTAAGAAATTGGAGGATCATTTGATCCATATTCAAAAGGTGTTTGATAAGTTGAGAGAAGGGAAGTTGCTGATAAACTTGAAGAAGTGTAGTTTTGTAAAGAAGGAGTTGGTGTACCTAGGATTTGTAGTCTTAGCAGAAGGTCTAAAAATGGATCTAGAGAAAGTGAAAACTATCCTTGAATGATCTACTCTAAGAAGTGAGATAGAGGTAAGATCTTTTCATGGACTAGCTAGTTTTTATAGAAGGTTCATAAGAGGTTTTAGTAGTATTTGTGGACCCTTGATTGAAACAATGAGAGGGGATAGGAAAGAGTTTAAGTGGACTATAGGAGTAGATAAGAGTTTTAATCTATTGAAATAGAAAGTTACCGAGTAGCCTATTTTAGCACTTTGTGACTTTAACAAGGTTTTTCAAGTAGATTGTGATGCTAATGGTACTATAATAGGAGCTATTTTGAGCCAAGAAGGTAGAACTATTGCTTATTTTAGTGAGAAATTGAATTATGCAAAAAGATAATATTTTGTTTTTTATTAGGAATTTTATGCTATAGTTCAAGCATTAAAGAAGTGGAGACACAATCTTATTCATAAGGAGTTTGTTTTGTATACTGATCATCAAGCTTTGCAATATTTGAATAGTCAAGAAAAACTGAACCAAACACATTTGAAATGGGTTGAGTTTTTTTAGAGTTATACATTTTTTTTGAAACACAAGAATGGGAAGTCTAATAGAGTTGTAGATGCTCTTAGTAGAAGACAACTTTTTTTGATACAAATGTAGATAGAGGTAGTTGGGTTCAAGGAACTTAGTACTTTGTATCTAGACGATCCTAATTTTGGTGAAGCATGGAAGGCTTATATAGAACTTGTTATGCTTGACAAGAAAAAGTTATTGGATTTCATGATCTAGAATACTGTGTTGTTCAAAGGAAGCCAATTGTGCATTCCTAGAAGTTCAATGAGAGAGAATCTCATCAAGGAGAAGCATAGTACAAGATTAGCTAGACATTTTGGTAGAGAAAAAACCATAGCTTTGGTTGTTGAGAATTATTACTACCTATAGTTGTAGAAAGATGTGAAGAAGTTTGTATAAAGTTGTAGAGTATGTTAGATAGCAAAAAGAGTAAAGCAGAATATAGGGTTATATCAACCATTACCTATACTAGAGAAGCCATGGGAAGATGTCAGTGTGGATTTTTTTCTTGGATTACCTAGGACACAACATAGGTATGATTCTACTTTTGTGGTGGTTGATAGGATTTCAAAGATGGCACATTTTCTTCCTTGCAAGATGACTAGTGATGTTGTTCAATTGGTAGGGTTGTTTTTTAGAGAACTAGTGAGACGACATGGTTTGCCAAAGAGTATAGTTTTAGATCAAGATACCAAATTTCTTGGGTATTTCTAGCATACATTGTGGAAGAAATTGAAGAAATATTTGAAGTTTAGTTCATCACATCATCTATAGATTGATGGAAAAATAGAAGTGGTGAATAGGAGTTTGGCAAATTTACTAAGATGTTTGGTTGGAGATAAGCCAAAAGGATGGGATATGATTTTTTCATAGGCAAAATTTGTATATAATAATTCTATCAATAGGAGTACTAGTAAATCACCATTCCAAATTGTATATGGAAGTAGTCCCATAAATGCTTCTGAATTGCGGTGGTTGGATAAAGGAGAGATAAGTAGTGTTGAAGCAGAAGATTTTGCAAAACATTTGAAGAACATCCGTGAGGAGGGGAGGAAACACATTATAAAGATGAATACATAGTATAAGGCTAAGGTAGATGTGAAAAGAAGGTATAAGGAATTTTAGATTGGAGATGTAGTCATGGTTCATTTGAGAAAGGAGCATTTTTTAGTAGGTACATATAATAAGCTAAAGATAAAGAAGTTTGGACCATGTAAGACAGTGAATAGGTATGATTCTAGAAATGCTTATGAAGTGGAGTTGTCTTCTAAATTTAATATTTTAGATTTGACAGAGTACTATTAAGGATGTGATGAAGATGAAGTCGTAGAAGCACAATGGAGTATTCTAGTAAATAGTTCTACTACAAAGGAGATTGAGGAGACACTAGACCATTGTGTTGGCAAAACTACTAGGAACAAAACTTACAAGGAATATCTAATCAAATGGAAAGGGAGGCTAGTTGAGGATTTTTCATGGCTACCAAAGGAGGAGGTTAACTATCTTGCTTTTCTTTTGAACACTAGAGACATGATGAAGTCACTTCTCAAATTACCCCAACTGTCTAATGCAAGAGTATCCTGGGTGTAAGAGCAATCTTGCATCACCTAAAAATATTTTCATTTCACTCTTTTGTATTTTAATAAGGACTAGTAGATAGGGTGGTTACTATTTATGGAAACTTGCTATTTTTAGTAAGTTTTTCATACAAGCTCAAAATATTCTCATTTTCTACATGAAGGTTCATTTTAGAGTTATAAGCCTACCATAAAAACCCCATTGCTCTAGTTTAAGTATCAAAGAAGTTATTGCAAATTTTTTGTGAAAAAATTTGCATAAAAATATTTAGGCTCACTATTGGAGGCCTTAGAGTGCCTAGATAAGGTCTGAAAACTTGATGGAAAGGTGCTTACATGGTTTTGATTCTGTAAATCAAGAGTTGGCATTTTTGAAATGTGGTTGTAATAGCCAATCAAAGCAAAAATTGAAGAGTTATGGCCTTCCAAAGTTGGGCTACCCAAAATTCCTAAAATAAATGTCAAAGATGTATTTGGTTGACTCTATATGTATTTTTATGGTATGTTGGCCCTAGATATTAAGTTTCATTTTCTAGAACCTTTCCATGCGATATAACATTTCCTATTTAAGAAAGACATGAACATTGTCTAGGATAGCTCTGAGTGATAGTTCACAACTTTTCTTGCAAATTAGTGTAATGATGGTGCCCATGTAGGTTAGCATATTGTACTTGTAAATTATGTAATACTACATTTGCAACACAAATAAAAAGTCCATTTTTTTTCTTGCATTTGTTGTTGTTTCTTTTTTCTGTTACGAGTTTCTGGTATTAAGGTGAGCACCCTTTATTAGATTCCATTAGCTTCACAAAATATGTTAATCTCATTTGAAGTAAACTCTCCTCCTCTATCTGATCTTAAACATTTAATCTTCATACTAGATTCTTTCTCAACTCTATTCTTAAATATTTTGAACTTATCAAATTCCTCATATTTTTCTTTAAGAAATACAACCCACATCATTCTAAAAAAATCATCAGCTAAAATCATGAAATACCTTTCACCATAGAATCCTTTAGTCTTCGTAGAGCTGTGAAGATCTGTGCTTACAATCTCCAATTTTGCTATAGTACTAAACTTCTTGTTGGGAAAAGAAGTTTTGTTATTCTTTTCTAATATACACTCCTTGCAAATTGTGTTAGTAGGAAAATCTCTAAGTACAAACATACTACTAGTCTTCACAATATTGTCAAATTTAATATGACAAAATATCTTATGTCATAACCAATTGTCATCTACCTTTGCAACTAAACATGTCATTTGAATAGGATTCAACTAAAATACATTACCTCTAGATCTTGTTCTTATTCCAATTACCTTTCCATCTCTGTCTCTGATCATGCATGTCTTCTCTGTGAACTATAATTGATAGCCTTTATCCACTAGTTATAGATCCAATACCTTTAATACGACATGCTGCATTGTTTCCAATTCTGTCAATTCCTTCATCATGACTTTTGAAGTCAACAAACTTGTTCATATCACTAGTCATATGATGTGAACAACCACTATCAATTATTCAATTAGATTTCTATTCAACCTATGATACAAAAGCTATTATCTCTGGATTTTCTTTTTTAATTTCTACAAATGCTTTTTCATCATCACTAGCATTTACAACTTGTTCATTAGAATCTTCTTCATTTGTATATAAACACTCTCTATCTTTTCTAGGTTTGAAATCTCCTTTATACTTTTTCTTTCTTTTAAGACACTTAGATGCATAATAACCAAATTCAATGTAAGTCCAACATTTAAAGATTTTCTTACCATTATTTTCTTTTCTTACTAGAAGGGCTACTCCTATATTTTTTTCCTCATCATATTTTCTACTATTAGAAAAGTATCATCTAGTACTAGTGCTCCTTGATAAACTAGGTCAAATATTTAAGGCACTAAATGCTATTTCTATTCTGGTCAATTCTCTAGACTATAGTTTATTGTCAACTACTTTATGTCTCCCAAGCAATGTCTCCTTTGTGAATTTTTTTTTACAAGATATCAACAACTGTATCATTTAAACTACTTGCTTAAATGGTGGTGTTAAGCTCTTCAATATCTTCCATATCACCTAATCATCTTCTTTGGTTGCTCCTTAAGATATAATACTTGCAGTAATTTCTAATATTCTATCTGCATATGTTCTTACAGATTCAACTTCCATCATTTTAGCATCTTGAAATGTACAAATCCAACTTTGTAGCCTCAATTTCTTAGAATGTTCATCACTTTCAAAACTATATTCCAAAGCTTTCCAAAATGAGAAGTATCATGTGATTTTACCTGGTTGTACTCAATTTCAAGACGTCAAACAATAGTTCTTCTCTAGCTCTCATGTCGCATATGAAAAAATCTCTCCTCCTCAGTACAAGTTTCCAAATCATTTTCAATAATGATTATGTTTTCTCATTTTGTCAAGATCCAATATCCTAGACCCATACATAGCAGATGTGTCTTCCTCTTTTTCTTCTAGCTATCATAATTTGTTCTGTTGAACTTAGGACTATCTTTCCTAAATATGTTTTCCATGGATCTGTCCATACCAACTTGATCTTTAACCTCGCTAGTGAAAGTACTTAATGATTTATTTTGTACCAGCTTGATCTTTACCAATGTTCTTCTATCAAATAGAAAAGAAAACTTCTATGTTGATGTCAATGACAAATATAGTCATGATTGTAACATAGCATCATGACAATTATCTAATCATATTTCTACAATACTCTATACTCTCCCATAGGAATATCATCAGCATTCATTCTTTTAATACTGAAGTGAGGAGAGAGCTCTCTCTTTTAAAGAGAAATGGATGATAGAGATCATGAGGAAAGATGCATGTGATCAAGGGTGGGGTTTGATAGTGGGAGTGATCCATGTGCACAAGCATTTCCACCAATCATGATGAAGAGTTGACTTTCGTCCCCCATGTGGGACACAAATGTAATTTCTTTTATTTTTAAATAAGGAAAATGCTTACATGTCCAGCTTAGGATAAGAGATGGGTGGGGAATTTTATTTAATTAAAGGGAACATGCTCTTTTAATTAAATATAAACTTAGGATAAAGTGGTCAAACGATAGGATAAAATAAAATAAATGGATTTTTGGAGATTTGATCAAGGATAAGCATTAGATAAATTATACAAAAATGCTAGAAAAGGGGCTCATAGTCTAGATGTCCATTTTTAAGTGATTACATTTTTCCCTCTTTGACTAATGTATGATCTATCTAGGAACACATTACATCAAAGAATAAAGAAGCCAAGATGATAGAGAGATTTGACTTTGAAGAATGAAGCACAAAGAGACAGAAAATCGTAAATGCACAATTTATTTAGCAGATTAATGAACATTTGGAGGAACACATGATGTCAAAGAAATATAGAAGCCAAGTAGGGAGAAATATATATAGAGATCTAATTCTGAAGAATGAAATGCAAGTGACAATACTGAACACTAGGAGAGAGACAATATCAAAACTCAAGAAGAGTACTAACATCAACAAAATTAGATAGATCAAGAGGGAATGAAATGATTAAACATATGATCCTTAGAAATAGATAGTTGTAACAAGTGATGTTAGAGTATTTTTGTTCTCTCAAGATTGAAATTGAAAATGAGATGGAGGAGATGCTGAAATAAGCTACATTTAATCAAATTAGAAAAAAGAAAAATAAAAGTTCATGATGATAGATAAGAGATTAATACCAAAGGGTGACCACCAAGAAATGAAGATATGCTCTATTATGACTAAGTTTGAACAAGAAAGATAAAGCATAAGAATTAGGTCAAAAAAAGAAGAAAGATGAAATGAGATGAAATAGAAATGAAAGAAAAGAGTGGAAGAGAGTAGAAATGATGAAGAAATGATGATTTCTCAAACAAGATTCAAATATTAAGCCTCAATAGGTCAACAAACTACATAGAAGAAGGAATAAATTTTTACTAGCAAGATCAACCCAAATTTGGATTTCGGTCCCAAAAATAGATCCAAATGTCAAGATTAGAAAAGATAAGTCAAAAACATAGATGAGATGGTAAGATAGAAAAGAAGCAAGAAATAGGAAAGAAGAGATAAGATAAGATCAAGAAGAGGAAAGAGAAGGATGAATGTAGTTAGCTAACATGTACATGAAACATAAAGAAGTGAGCTCTCTAAACATACAAAATGCAAAGCTAAGCTAGAACGAACCCTGAAATGCAAGCTAGTATGAAAAGGTGCAATTGCAAGGGTTACATATGTAGGTACTAGTTTTTATCATTAAGCCTTATTAGTGGCATTGAAAGATCATACAATCATCACTAGCATAAACTAAAAGGATACGAATATGATCTATATCAGATAAAAATGTGGGAACCCAACCTATGCTTCAAAGACATATAGGTCAAGATGACTACACAATTAGATTCCCTAAGTTTACTATATCAAGATTATGCTTGCATCAAGACACAAAATGTTGAGATGGCCATAAGTATGCACTCACAAAGAATAGACAAGGATGATACATTGTAGATCCTAAGTTTCAAATAGGAGAAGTAATATGCTTAAGATACTTGATATCAACAAAATACACCCATAGGTAGAAATAAAAAGAAAACATGCCCCATGGCCCAAGCATTCTAGTCGATGAAACCCTAAAGAAACTATTAGGGAGGGAACACTCAACAAAAAAGCCATCATAGATAGAACATAAAGAAAATAAGCCAAAAAAGTCTCATTCAATTTAATATTTTAAGGGCATCAAAAATGTCTATGAAAAATATGGATACACTTCTATAAACCATTATTCTTGAGAATACCCATAAATGAGAGCATCTCAAGAGGTGGCTTATAGCTTTGTATCTATGACATACAAGAGCTATGAGATGGTGGCTATCAAGTGAACCTGGCTATGAGACCCTTTGCAAGGTGCACAATAGAATGGGAGATTCAAAGAGTAGAGGAAAGAGTGCCAATATCCAAGAATCTAGAGTGAATCTAATGCAAATGAAATCTAAATGAGAGAAAGTATAGTGCAAGCTAAACTAGAAAATAAGCATTACAACCTCTATTTAGACTAAGTTGTTTAAGCTATAAGCATGGAGAGAAATTGGAATGAATGAGAAGCATGAAGAATGAAGAATAGAAGATAGAAGAAGAGAAGCTCCACAAGTATGAGATTTTCAATCCCACCACACAACATTAGTAAAATTTTGGAGTTGTGAAGTGAGGAAAAAGCTCTCCCTTTTAAAGGTAAATGGATGATACAGATCACAAGGCAATATGTTTGATCAAGGGTGGAGTTTAAAAGCTAGAATGATCAATGTGCACAAGAATTTCCACCAATTGTGATGAAGAGTTGACTTTTGTCCCCTATGTGGGACAAAAATGTCTTTATTTTATTTTTGAATAAGGTAAATTCTTTTGTGTGTGCAACTTAGGATAAGAGATGAGTGGGGAATTTTTTTTATTTAAAAGGGGGACATGTTTTTTTAATTAAATATTAACTTAGGATAAAGTGGTCAAACTATAAGATAAAATAAAATAAATAGATTTTTGGTAATCAAGGATAAGCATTAGATAGATTATGAAAAAAAATATGTGTGAAAATTGAGGACACATAAACCATTTTTTCTTAAGAATACTCATGAATGAGAGCACCTCAAGAGGTGGCTTATATCTTCCTATCTATGACATACAAGAGCTATGAGATGGTGGCTCTGAAGTGAACCTAGCTATGAAAACCCTTGCAAGGTACACCATAGAATGGAAGATTCAAAGAGTAGAGGAAAGATTGCCAACATCCAAGAATCTAGAATGAATGTAATGCAAATGAAAGTTAAATGAGAGAAAGTAGAATGCAAGCTAAACAAGAAAATAAGTATTACAACCTCTATTTAGATTAAGATTATTTAAGCTATAAGCATGGAGATAAAATAGAATGAATGAGAAGCATGAAGAATGAAGAATAGAAGATAGTGGAAGAGGAGCTCCACAACTATGAGATCCTCAATCTTGCAACATAACGTTAGTAAAAGAGTAGAGTTCGCAAGTGAGGAGAGAGCTCTCTCTTTTGGAGAGAAATGGATGATAAAGATCATAAGGAAAGATGCATGTGATCAAGGGTGGAGTTTGAAAGTGTGAGTTATCCATGTGCATAAGCATTACCACTAGTCATGTTGAAGAGTTGACTTTTTTCCCCCATGTGGGACAAAAATGTCCTTTTCTTTTAAAAGGAGAAATGCTTTTGTCTATGCAACTTAGGATAAGAGATGAGTGGGGAATTTTATTTAGTTAAAAGGGGGACATGCTATTTTAAATAAATATGAACTTAGGATAAAGTGGTCAAACTATAGGATAAAATCAAATAAATAGATTTTTGGAGATTTGATCAAGGATAAGCATTAGATAAATTATGCCAAAATGCTAGAAAGGAGGCTCATAGTCTAGATGACCATTTTTGGGTAATTACATTTGCCCATTTTTTACTAATGTTTGATTGGTCTAGGAACACATTACATCAAATAATGAAGAATCCAAGATCATAGAGAGATATGCCTCTAAAGAACAAAGCACAAAGAGATAGTAGATCTTGAATGCATAGTCTATTTAGCAGCAATACTAAACATTTGGAGAGAGAAGAGACAATATCAATAAATGAGACAAGCATTGATATGACAAGAAAAGAAAGTAGATAGATCAAGAAAAAATAGATAGTTGAAGACAAAAGTAATTTGCAACAATGATAGAATATTCTTTCTCTATTATGATTGAAATTGAAATGAGATAGAGGAGATATAGAAAGAAGTTAGATTTGATCAAATTATAACAAAGAAAAGTTCATAATGATAGATAAAAAATTAAGATATGCCCTAGTTTGACCAAGAAAGATAAAAACATAAGAATTAGGTTAAAGAATGAAGAAAGATGAAATGAGATGAAATAGAAATGAAAACAAAGAGTGGAAGAGAGTAAAAATGATGAAGAAATGAAGAAATAATAATTTCCCCAAAAAGATTCAATGATTAAGCCTCAATGGTGAACCAACTACATAGAAGAAGGAAGCAATTTGTACTACCAAGATGAACCTAAATTTTGATTTCAATCTTGAAAATAGATCTAGGATGTCGATATTAGAATAGATATGTCAAAAGAATAGATTAGATGGTAAGATAGAAAAGAAGAAAGAAATAGTAAAGAATAGACAAGATAAAATTGAGAAAAGATAAGGATGAACATAGTTAGCTGACATATCCATGAAAGATAAAGAAGAGAGGTCTCTCAACATGCAAAATGCAAAGCTAAGTTAGAATAAACCCTAGAATGAAAGCTAGTATGAAAACGTACAATTGCAAAGGTTAAATAAGTAGGTCCTAGTTTTTATCATTGAACTTTATTAGGGACATTGGAAGATCATACAATCATCACTAGCATAAACTATGAGGATTTGAATATGATCTATATTGGATAAAAATGTGGGAATCCAAGCTATGCATCAAACATATATAAGTCAAGATGATTATGTAGTTAGATTACCTAAGTTTAGTATATCAAGATTAAACCTATATCAAGGCATAAGCACCAGGATAACCCCCAAGATAGACAAGGATGATATATTATAGGCCCAGAGTCCTAGAGTGTCAAGTAGGACAATCACAAAAGATCTCAACACCTTGGACAAAAAAAGTATACCCAAAAGTGGAAAGAAAGTAAACATGCCCCATGCTCCCAATCTTCTAGTCCATGAAATCCTTGAAAGACTATTAGGGAGGGAACACTTCACAAAGAAATCATCATAAATAACACATATAGAAGATAAAGTTCATCATAGCTCAATGAGTTCAATGTTTATGTGTGTGTGTAAGTCATATGGCCATTTCCTCAAGACTAGAATATGATAGTGAGAAATATCATAGAATCCTAGACTATAGGTAATGTATTCAAAAAGTGTTGAAGAACATTGTTTTGCATGAGTTTCCAAAGAAACCCTAACACATAAGGAGACCCTGATAAGCTAAGAAATTATGCCCCTTAGACCTAGACCCAAGAGTTGATTCCAAGCTAGAAAAAGTGAAGTGAGACAAATGAGCATGAAGTGAGACTGATAGATATAAATTTGAGGGTCTCAAGTAGCACATATTTCTAGGTTTTCATCACTAGGTAGATTTTCTTAGGACCTTTTCACTTTTTAAAATTTTGTTAGCATCATAAATGATTTTTTGAATTTTTTTAGAATGATTTAGAGATTACTAGTTCTTAAGGAAGATCACATCATTTATCCCAATGTCTAGCAAGGTGGATGACATGATGCAGCAACAAGCTAGTGGATAAGAAAGGAGTATGAAGAAAGTGAAAGTGATCCTCAAGGACTAACTCCTCAAGAGTACCCAAGCTAGAGAATGACAACCATATAAGTAAAGTTTTGGATAAGAAATGAAATTCGATAAGTGAGAAAGCATGAAAGTGTGAAGCCCAAAAGAGTGGATATGTCAAGAGGCCCACAAGAACCATATTTTTCTTTATTATGATCAATACCAAGAGGTTTACTAGATAGGATAGAAATGGGATAGAGAAATAAGAATGAGGTTGGATATAAATGCTATGAGTGAATGAGAAAGGACAATAAGTAAGTTGATGAATAGTATAGCCAATATGCAAGTATAGCTCAAAATTTTCAAGATCAAAGAAAGAAGAGGGAATGTATGGACAATGGAAGAAATATCCATGATGCTTGTTTGCTAGATTTCATCATTGTGCTTATCCAAGGTGCCACAAGAAGTGGATTTCACCATAGGATGAATTTATTTCACTTTACTTTTGCTACCAAGGTGCCACAAGAAGTGATTTTCACCAAGGCACTTTTTATTTTTATTTTTTCTTTTTGATTTTGAATTTTAGAAATATGTCAAGTCTTTTCAAGTTAGATAGTGCTTCTATAGGAAATATAATTCATGATAAGACAAGACCATAGAGAAGTATACTCAAACATGCTAACAGGGATAAGGAAGAGAGATGGTAGTAAGATAGTTATATGGAGAATAAGAGTTCATGTCTTGAAATAACTAAATAAGCATGGATAGTAAGTGTAAGCTTTAGAGGATTTCATGAGGGTATCCAAAATATTGGGCAACATTAACATTAACACACACCTTGAAGGGTATTGGAATGTGATGCAAAGGTAAGGGGTTAATAAGCACAAACCCAGGTTATGTTGATCACTAATCCAACATGACTAGTAAACTCACCCAAACTTATACACCTTTGAAGAAGAATATCACTAAAAGACCATTGCTAATCCATTCAAGTCCAAACTTGGAAAACTTGAATCTTCACCCTCAAATGGTGTACCCACACATTTTGAATCCATCAACATGCTAGGGGTTGAACAAATGTTCAAAAGAACAAGGAATCATTGCAAATCAGCAAGTTAGACCCAACTTTCATTATTATGTCCTAATAATGAAGCATAAAGCCTAGTAGCCCTCCTAAAACCAAATTGTGCCTTAAATGCAAAATCTTCCAAAAAGACCCAAGAAAAAATCACAATTCCTAGTACCCTTTATTGAGTTTAATACACTCCCAAGAAGGCAAGTTTTGATGTCACATTTTAAACCTTTAAAGCAACAATTCATAACATACCTAACTGCCCCAATTAAGTCTATTTTACAAAGGAACTACTAAAAATAAGAAGTGTATCTCAAAGACAACACAAGGAATGGTTATATTGGATCATAAATGGAAGGATTTCAAAGTTTCAAGACTTGGCTTAAACCCCAAGGCACGCATTTTAGCAAATTCTAGCATGCAAAAAAGTTGTCACATAAAGATGCCAACTCATTCTTGCTTGTACTATATGGCCACCATCTACTCCTACCCTAAAACCTCCAAAATCATAATGTACACTTGCATGTCTCCCATCTCCCAGAAAAGTAGATGTTTCCACCAGTGGAAATGGGAGATATTGTCATTTTTAGCCAAAACCCTAGGTGGTTAGGGTTTGTAATTAGTTTGTGAAAAAAACCTTATAATTCCAATCTCTAGGAAATTCAAAGGCTCTGAGTGAACTCATTTGAAAGATAACTCCTCTGATTACCTTTTCTCTATACAATCCATACAATGAGCAAAAAATTATAACTTTTGTAGGAAAATAGTAGTATTTTATTGATTCACAAGAAAATATTACATCCTTGTGTCTTCTACCCACCTATAAGGGCTTATGAAGACCTTCCTCCACTTAGTCCAACCAAAATTTGAAGGTTGTGACCATTGGAGGGAACTTTTATAGAAAAAGTTTATTAATATTATGTAAATGTTGCATTATTGTCATAGTTATGCAACTTATTTTGATTTTATGACCCTACCATGACTTTTAAAGGATTCTAACACTTCCTAAGACCTTTAACGTGACTCTAGGAGACTACTAGATCCTTGTGACCTCATGAAGAAATTGGTTTATACAAATACCAAATTTGTTCAAGGATCACACAAATAGGATCAATATGCAAGAAAGAGCCTAATTAACCAAAATGCTAGAATCTAAAAGTGTGAATACCTAGAAGACCTTAAGACCACTTAGTTTTGATGGGGTGCCCCTACACCATGCTGCCCAGGCTATTTGAAACTCAAGTTCCCACTTGAGGCTAACTGATCCAAAGTATAGCCATGTTTGATGATGTCCTACTCTGTCATCCAAGTGGCATCAATATTAGGAAGATCTTTCCACTTGACAAGGTACTGTAGATAGGTTTTATGCCTAGTCTTCTTATAGATTTTTATGTCAAGAATTTTCTCCAATTGAAAGGGTTGTCTTGGAGGGAGTTCCTTCAACCAATCAGCATGTGACTTCTCAACATCCATGGTACCTATCATATCTGCATTTCATTTAAAAGGAGTTAGATCAGAAATGTTAAAAATAGGAGAAAAGGAAAGGGATGGTGTAAGAGTGATTTCATAAGAATTTTCACCAAACTTATTCAAGATTGTGCATGGTCCTATTTTCTTCATTTGTAACTTGGTGTGTTGGTCCTTAGGAAGCCTCTCCTTTCTTAGATAAGCCCACACTTTGTCACCCACCTTAAAGTGAACTTCCCTTCTCTTTTTATATATGATTGCTTTGTAATTTTTTGATGACTATTCCAAACTATCCTTGACCTATTCCTACACCTGCTTTATCATTTCTTCTAGTTCTTCCCCTTTTGCACTAACTTTGAAATCATTAGGAAGTTCTCTAAGCTCCATAGGTCCCTTAGGATGCATGCCATAGACTATTTCGAAGGGTGTTTTACCTATGGATCTATTCAAGGAGTCATTAAAAGAAAATTTTTCCTGAGGTAACAAGAGGTCCCAGCTTTGTGTGTATTTTTTTTTCAAGCACCTAGGGAGATTACCAAGAGATCTATTTATAACTTATGTCTGCCCATCCATTTGAGGATGGTAGGAAGAACTAAATTGCAAATTTGTACCCAAATTTTTATGCAAGGTTCTCCAAAAGTGACGTTGGAACTTGGTATACCTATCTAACAAAATGGACTTAGGCAACCCATGGATTCTAACAATTTCTTTGAAGAATATTTTGTGCAATATGTGATGCATCATGAGTACTCTTGTAGGGTATAAGTTGTGTCATTTTTCTAAAATGGTCAACTACCACAGAGATGTTATCATACCCTTGGATTTTCCTTGGAAGTTCCATAACAAAGTCCATTGAAA
This sequence comes from Cupressus sempervirens, assembly GCA_028749045.1. Classification (NCBI taxonomy): domain Eukaryota; kingdom Viridiplantae; phylum Streptophyta; class Pinopsida; order Cupressales; family Cupressaceae; genus Cupressus; species Cupressus sempervirens. The sequence goes on from CM053787.1 coordinate 32,892,779, forward strand.
TAGCTTGCCATGGCCTAGAAGGTATAGGAAGGGGTTGATAAAGACCTTGGTTAGTTGATGTACCTTTGGCTTGTTGGCATATGACACAAGTTTCAACAAACTTTCTGACATCATTTGGCATCTTCAACCAATGGTAATACCTCCTAACTGCTTCTAATATGTTATCTAGACCAAAATGGTCACTCATTCCTCCATAATTCTTTTATTTGATTATGCTATCCCTTATTGAACACCTAGTGATACATAACTAATGTGCTTTAAAAATTAAGCCATCTTGAATAAGATATTCAAAAAAATCAGTGTTATATCTAGCCACTAATGTAGTGCATACTTCATAAATATTGCCAAAATTAGTGTCATCTTTATAGAGGTCTTTGAGGGCACTTATCCCAATGCTTTGGAGTTTTATTTGCTGCACCAAAGTGATCCTCCTACTCAATGCATCAACCACCTTGTTAGCTTGACCTTTCTTATGTTTAATGCTAAAAGAGTATGCCTGCAATTGTTCCATCCATTTAAGATGTCTAAAATTCAGTTTGTCTTATGAATTTAGATAGCTCAAGGCATGGTTATCAATGAAAACTAAAAAGTCCTTAGGAAAGAGATAATGTATCCATTTTCTAAGAGCTTGGACCATAGCATAAAGCTCTAGGTTATAGGTGGAGTATTTCTATTTCGAATCATTTAGTTTCTTTGAGAAAAATGCAACTTGCTTGCCATCTTGACTTAGGACTGCACCAATAGCTAGGTTGCTAGCATCTATTCCATTGTAAAAACTTTATTGAAATTAGGGAGGGGTAGTATAGGATATTGTGAAATTCTAGATTTAAGGTATTCAAAGGCATCATTGGCCTATTTTGTCCATACAAACTTAACTTTCCTTCCACCTTTAATGCTATCTAATATTGGAGCACACACATGGCTAAATTTTTTCACAAAATTCCTATAAAATGTGGCTAACCCATGGAAGCTTTTAACATCACTTTGGGTTTTAGAAGGAGACTAGTTAACTATTGCTTCAACTTTTGAAGGGTCCATCTTCAAAGTGTCTTGAGAGATCACAAATCCCAAGAATGTGAGTTCTTTCTACAAGAAGGTACACTTTTCAAGGTTGATAATAAGCTTATGTTCCTACAACCTTTTAAATACCATGCTTAACTATTTGAGATGCTCTTCCAAGCTACAACTAAATATTAGTATATCATCAAGATAGATAACAAAAAATTTCCGTTATAGTCTTGAAAAATCTCATTCATTAACCTCATGAAGGTTGAAGGTGCATTACTCAATCCAAATGGCATAACAAGCCATTCATGCAAACCCTCTATTGTTTTCCATTCATCACCTAGCTTTATTCTTATCTGATGATAACTTGAATTTAAATCAATTTTTGAGAAGTAGGAAGCACCCCCTAACTAGTCAAGTAGATCCTCTAGTCTTGGAATTAGAAATCTATATTTAATGGTTATTTTATTAACTACCTTGCTATTAGTACACAATCTCCATTTTCCATCTTTCTTTGGAGCCAAAAAAATAAGAATTGCACAAGGACTCACACTTTTTTGTATCAAACCCTTTTCTAACAATACACTAACTTGTTTAGCAATTTCAACATTTTGTGTAGGTGTCATTTTGTATGGAGCTTTATTGGACAAAGAAGAACTAGGTATAAAGTCTATTTGATGACTTATATCCCTAATGGGTGGCAAGGAAGAAGATAAATTAGTTGGTACTATCCCATGATACTCTTCAAGAAGTTTTTTCACCTCTTTGGTGATTGGCTTATCTTTTTCAGTCCTTACTTCCTCTCTAGGCTTGTGTATCAAGACATACACTTCATCTAATTCCTTAATTGCTTCAAACATCTCCTTTTCATTCACAACAACAACTAATGGTTCCTTTTCTTATTTTTAATCAAGCAAGGGTTTCAAGGTGTAAGTTTTACCATCCCTTATTATGGTATACATATTCTTCGTGAAACTATATGTTGCATCCATGTCATATTTCCAAGGTTTGCCAAGTTGTAGATGGCAAGCATCCATCTCCATTACATCACACAAAATAGTGTTCTTAAAGTCACCCAAAGAGAATTCCACCATTGTTTGTTCAGTAACAAGGGTTTGTTGGCCTTTAGTAAGTCATAAGACATGATAGGGGAAATGTTGAGGAGTCTTAGTTAATTCTAACTTTTGCACCATTTCCTTAGAATCTATTAACAAATTACACACCTTCCCTTCGCATTTGACCCTTGTTCTCAACAAATTCTTCCTTTTTTAGGGTTCTTAAGAATGTGGCACTTGCAAAAATGCTTGCCTCATCATTAGTTCTATGCCTTGTTCTACTTCAAGGTCTCTCTCCTCATGGACAAGTTGAGCTCTCCTCTCACCTTCATTTTTGTTTGCTTTCTCAGGGAACTTATTGGAGTAATGTCCTATTTGATTGTAGTTGTATTATTTTGGAGGCCTATCTGATCTTCCTCTACCCCTACCAAAGGGTCTTCTACCTCTTACATATCCCCTTGAACTAGATTATCCTTGTTCTTTGGTCTCTTGATCAAGAGACTTGTTCGATTTATCTATCTTCCCTTTATTCCAAGAATTAGTTCTTTCTCTATCATTCCTTCCTCTACCTCTTCCACCTTGTTCACTCCTCTTTTTGAACTTTTCTTCTACCTTAGAAGCCAACATGAAACATTGTTGGATAGTAGTTATGGTGGCTAGGCTCAATTCATCTTGAATTGACAATTTGAGTCCTTGCAAGCTTCAAGTTCTCTAGTTCTACAATGCCAGACTTCATCACAAGATTAAGAAATTCTTTGGTATATGTTGAGACATCCATGCCTTTTTGTCTCAATTCCATCCTCCTTTTATGGAGTTGTACTTCATAATCTATAGGTACATAGGCTTCTTGGAGCAAGGCCACCATCTTCTTCCATGTGGAGACCTAATTTTTTCCTTTCTTTATCCTATCATCTTGGATAAAATTCCACCATACCAGTGTAGATCCTCTTAGCCTTGACTTGGCTATCTTAACCTTCTAATTCTTAGGGATAGTTACATAATCAAAGAAACTAGTTATGGCATTGACCCAATCCATAGTAGCATCAGGATCCATCTTCCCATCATAAGTGGGAAAATCAAACTTAGCATCCAAGGATCTCCTTTTCATGGACTTTAGATTTTTCACAAGTAGCCTCTGATTTGGAGGGCATGCTTCTTCTTCCTCCTCCAAAAGGGGTTCATCATCACTCCCTTGTTCACATTCACCAGGGTTCCCACTGCTCTTCCCAAGCTCTTCTTTAAGTCTGATTATTTCATCCCTCATCTGCCTTATCTCAGTATTTCTAAGATCATCCCTGCTTCTTTTCTCAGTTTCCTTTTTTTTTTTCTCCCTTAAATACTTCATAATCTCAACATTTGTCATCCTTGATGACAACCCATCTCCTTCTTCCTTAGACATGATGGAAATTTTAAGCCTTAGAGATCTTAAGGCTCTGATACAAGTTGATGCAGAGGTAAGGGGTTAATAAGTAGAAACATAGGTTATGCTAATCACAAATCCACCATGACTAGTAAACTAACCCAAACTTCTTCACCTTTGAACAAGAATATCACTAAAAGACCATTGCTAATCCATTAAAGTCCAAACTTGGAAAACTTGACTCTTCAACCTCAAATGGTGTGCCCACACATTTTTAATCCATCAACATGTTAGGGGTTGAACAAATGTTCAAAAGATTAAGGAATCACTACAAATTAGCAAGTTAGACCCAACTTTCACTATTCTATCCTAATAATGCAGCACAAAGCCTAGTAGCCCTCCTAAAACCAAATTGTGCCTTAAATGCAAAATCTTAAAAAAAGACCGTAAGAAAAAATCATAGTTCCTAGCACCCTTTATTGAGTTTAATACACTCCCAAGAAGCCACATTCTGATGTCACATTTCAACCCTTTAAAACAGCAATTCATAATAGGCCTAATTGTCCCAATTAGGTCTATTTTACAAAGGAACTACTAAAAATAAGAAGTGTAGTTCAAAACCAACACAAGGAATGGTTACATTGGATCATTAATGGAAGGATTCCAAAGTTTCAAGACTTGGCTCAACCCCCAAGGCATGCATTTTAGCACATTTTAGCATGCAGTAGAGTTCTCACATTAAGATGACAACTCATTCTTTCTTGTACTATATGGCCACCATCTACTCCTACCCTAAAACCTCCAAAATAATAAAGTACACTTGCACATCTCCCATCTCCTAAAAGATCATATTTTTACACTAGTGGAAATGGGGGATATTGTCATTTTTAGCCAAAAACCTAGGTGGTTAGGGTCTGTAATCAGTTTGTGCAAAAACCCTTATAACTCCAATCTCCTAGTTATTCAAAGGCTTAGAGTGAGCTCATTTGAAAGTTGACTCTTCAAGCTTTAATGACACCTAATCCTCTAGTCACATATTCTCTGTACAGTCCATACAATTAGCAAAAAATAGAACTTTGTAGGAAAATAATAGTATTTTATTGATTCACAAGAAAATATTACATCCTTGTGTCTTTCACCCACCTATAAGGGCTTACAAATACCTTCCCCCAAATGGTCCAACTAATATTTGAAGGTTGTGACTATTGGAGGGAACATTTATAGACAAAAGTTTATTAATATTATGTAAATGTTACATTATTGTCATAGTTATGCAACTTATTTTGATTTTATGACTCTTCCATGACTTTTAAAATATTCTAATACTTCCTAATACCTTTAACATGACCCTAGGAGACTACTAGATCCTTGTGACCTCATGAAGCAACTAGTTTATACAAATACCAAAGTTGTTCAAGGATCACACAAATAGGATCAATATGTAAGAAAGAGCCTAATTAACCAAATATGCTAGAATCCAAAAGTGTGAAGACCTAGAAGACCTTAATACTACCTAGTTTTGATGGGGTACTCCTGAACCAAAATGATGGAGGAATCATGGATGAAATAGCTTGAGCTTTAGATGTATGAGGTAGCAAAGAAATCTTTGAGGAAGATAGATTGGAAGGCTTTGAAATAGTTTTAGGAAGATGTTTGGAAGAATATGTAGTGGAAGCCTTTGGAAGATTTACTTTGATTTATGTTCAATATTTCAGGTCTTTCAAGAGAGACTTGGGAATCCATATAGCTTCAAATTTTCCTTTGGATACTTTGGAATATATTTTTTCAATAATGGGTTTACGAACCCATATTTTCTTTGATTTAGCTCTTTGGGTAGTGGACCTTTGTGGTCTCTTGAATACTTGTTCTTTCTTTGTATTCACGTTCTGATTAGATAGGACATAGTGATCTTCATTTGTAAATGGATTCTTGTGTTTGTTATGTTGAACATCCAATTTTTTTTCCAAATGACTTGGGACTTATGGATGTATAAGGATGATATGACTAGTTTAGGTGGATAGATGGATAAAAATTCATCAAGGATGAGTGTGTTTGTTAATATTCATGCATAATGGGAGAGCCAGGAGTGGAAAATGTAGGAGATGAAGGAATAGCTCCCAATATGGATAGAAGGTTTGAAGACTTTAGCTTAGATGGAAAAGGACAAAGGATAGATTTAGAAGATATAAAGGGACACTGGATAAGGATATCAACATCTTTAGAGTGAGCAACATGACTAACACTATCAATACACTCATGAGTAGCTTTGATAGGAGCAACATGTTCGATAGGTGCATTTGAATCTTGAGTATAGTTTTGAAGTGAGTATGGAGAAGTAGAGAAAGAAGGGATAATTTTATTGTTGAAAATTTTCTTTGGATAGTATATAAAGATCACTTTTCTTATGATTTTTAGTAAGCTCAGTAGAACTATTGGAAGTGGTGTCATCATCATACTTAAGAGGTGGATAAAACATAGGATATGGAGAGGTGACATATTGAAGTAGATGAAATGGTACTTGATCTTGATCTTTCTTGACATTTATTGCTTTATAATTTTTAGAATTCTCTTGACATGGAGCCACTTCTAAAGACAAGGGAGTATGAAGAGAGAATGGAGTATTTATCAAAATAGGCATCGTAGCACATGAATATTGGGGGTCTTTAGTCCTAGTAGAATGGAAAATATTTGCACACGAGTAAATATTAGCTTGACTTTGTTTAAGAGGTAACCCTTGAGGATAATCATAGTCAATGTGGAAGGAATTAGGTTCATGAGTGTTGGAACAAGTACGAGTATCAAGGAGACCATCACTAAACATAGGTTCATAAACATGATCTTGCTCAAGAGAAGTATCCTCATTACGTGAGTCGTTAGAGGTATCAACAATACCATCATCAATAAGATCTTGGATTTTATGTTTCAACTCAATGCAATCTAAAGTACTATGCCCATTAAGTCAATGATAAGAACAATGTATATCTAAGAATGAGTTTCCATATGAGCTAGACTTAGGAAATGTGATGAGCTTTGCATGAAGAAGTGTTTGCAAAATGCTAGCATAAGAATATTCCAAGAGAATAAAAGTCCTCTCAAAAGTATTCCTAAGATCTTCTTATTGTTTCTCAAGTGATTAGCATGCACCCATGTATTCATCATATTGGTCAAAGATAGGTTTATCATGAAATTTTGGCATAGGCTTAAAGGAGATATCATTTTCTTTCTCTCTAAAGAGGTCTTTAGATCTAGAAGATGAACACAATTGATATCTTGGAGTAGAATATGTAGACTTTGAAGAAGAGGATGACCTTAAACAAGGTGACTTATGCACATATAGATGACTAGAGAGAATTACATGATTTAATTGGGTCCTCTACCATTTTCTCAAATACAGAGTTTGTCTTTATCATGCCCTTAGTGAATCTAAGGTAAGTGGGGTCATGGGTCTCTTCAAGTTTATTTTATTGAGTGTATAAGCATTACAATTCCCTAAAGAGATCAAGCAACTCAAGAATATCTAGAGTTTGTTGAAATTTGGTAGCACAAGGTTTAAATTCCATAGTTGTAGACATGAAGCCAAACATGAAAAAGATTAAGGTGACACAAGATAGCTTGATGTCCAAGTTAGAAAGGTAGAATTCTCACTTGTCAAGATAGAGAGAATGACTTGTCAAGAAGAGTGTTGAAACAACTTATGACACTAGCGACTCAATTCAAGAACTAGGAAAGAAGTCCAATAGAAAAGTAGATAGCACAAGAGAGATAACAAGTGAAAAAATTTCTCAATCAAAGTGTATAGTCAAGAGATCAAGGTAGCATTTTCAGCCAAAAAGAAGGTCCTAGTATGCTGACATGGACCAAAAAAGTGGAAGAGACCAAGAGAAGATAGACCAAAGAGCCATTTAAAGCAAGTTCAAATGGTAGATACATAGAAAAGAAAAGTCAAATGATGAAACTCCTCCTAGTAAGAAATACAAGTGAGAATTTTTAGACTTGGTTGAAAAATTTGATAGCATAATAAGTTCAAGTTTAAAAAACAAGATGTGACACACGGAGTAGTCTTAAAATAATCAAGCAAGGGACAAAGAAACCTTTAATGATAAAAGAATATGTGAGGTCTCAAAAGAAAACCCTAAAACTATTGTCATGTGTATATTCAAAATATTTTCATGGGTCTTTTCACATGTGAAGACACATTCCAAGAAAAACTACCTAAGGTCATAATTCATTGCCCAACAATTTGGCCCATGCCTAATGCCCCCTCACTTTGCACAAAGTGGTCTCCCATAATAGATTTTGGCTTTGTCATAGAAATACCAATGGAACAACCACAGGGATACAAATGGTGAGTATATAATCTTGGGGTGATCCAAGTAATCCACTAGGACCGATCCTTGCACTATGATGTTGATTGGAAAAAGAGGGTAGACTCTAATCCTATGGTTTTTATAAAGGGCTTATGTTCATAGTACTCCTCTTTCTCTCAATACTAGACTCCTTACCTTGCAACAAGTAAAAAACCTCATAGCCACAAGAGTACCTTAAGCATTCTTATCTAGTGATTTCCTCATGGTCCTAATCCCACAAGTAATCTCACTAGATGAAGACAAGAACTATGTCTACCAAGATATTGTGTCCTAGATAGCCTTTATTTTATAATGGGTTGGAAGAGTCAAGTTTTCTTGTCACCATTTGGGTCATTCCTCTTGATTACTTAAGAGTAGGCCCTATAAAGGATTCTAAACTACACAAAATGGATCCACTTTTAGAGGTTAAAATTTTTGATAAACTACAAGGGTGAAGAGAATACTCTATTATTCTAATCATTTACCCCAAACACACCAAGAAGCTCAATTAACCTACTTAATTTTGAAATCTAAAGGTTGTTGGATATAATTGTTCAATTGTGTGTTGTCTTTGATATTACACAAATATCATATTGGTCAGCAGATAGAGTCTATTGAGCTCAGTTGGTCAGCAAAGAAAATTCAACAGTTTATCAAGCATTTCTAAAAATTACTCTATGGAAATAGTTTCTACCGAGCTCACTTGGGCATCGAAGGATTTTGTGGTAGAATTCAGTGGTAACTGAGCTCTAAAGGTTAGCAAAGGAAAGTTAGTTGTTACCAAGTTCACTCAGTCTCTAAAGGATTTTGTAGAGTTTGTAGTGTTCACCAAGCTTCAATTGGTTAACACTAGAAAACAGTTCTAGAGCACTATTTACCGAGTAGGGTGAGCCAATGAAAAATTCCATTGTTTTGGAAAATTAAGCTTAATTGTTTTATGTAATAATTGTATCTGACTAATGTAATGATTATTCATAAATGTAACTTGTAAATGATCCAACTTGACAATTTGTAAGGTATAAATAAAAAGTCAAGTTGTGAATTCTATAATGTAATGAGTGAGCATGCACGTGTATTGATTGTGTGAAGAGAAATGTGTGAGTGAATTTTGAAGGAGGGTTAGATAACCATGAGGAGCAGCAAAGTTGTATTTGATTAGAGAGGATCTAGTGAAGTAGAACAGAGATCTGTATCAACAATTCAATTGCATCTCATTTAGATCACTTCATTATTACTTTCTCACCATTGTAGCAGTGATTTCTAAATCTCTTAATAGAGTTGCTCTAATAGCCATGCTTTTAAATTCTCTAATAAGGTGAGAGTTCTATTGAATTATTCTAAATTCCTCTAGCAAGGCCACTTCTAGTAGGGTGATTAAATCCTCTAACAGGGTCACACCTAACTATGTGTTTTGTAACCTTTAACAAGGTTAGCTCCTAACAGGGCTCACTTCAGAAGAGTGAAAATCAGTAGCTAGTTACTTGGTGGATTTTTTCATATTGGGTTTCCACATTAAATCGAGTGTCTCATGTGTTCATGTTATTTCTTTTTATGATTGAATGTTAATTTTTGTGAATTCTTAAAGATAAGTAATAAGTTAACATATAGTAAATCTATCAAGTTACAACATTTTTCTATGTGGTTACTGAGTGATAGCAGTAACAAGTTTTATAAGACATCTAAGGGATCTGTAGATTTTTTTTTGTGGTAACTGACCCCCTGCCCCCCTCATAGTTACTCTATCTATATTTTCAACAATTGGTATTAGAGCTTTTGGTGCTTGCAGGAAGGATTTCAAGGATCTAAGGTAAATTTAGATCAGGATGTCTTACAAGAGGGAAATTCCAAGGCTTAATAGGGATAACTTTTTAGCATGGAAAGGTCAAATGAGACTCCATCTGGCTTCCATTGGAGATATAGGATTGAAATATCTTGATGAAGAATATGTAACTCTTACTGGTACATTATTTTTCAATGACATGCTAAGAAGAAGACTCATAACACCATGATGATAGACATTGGATCTGTCCTAAGCTGTAAAGAATTTGATGATATCAAGGACTGCAAATTGCCTTTGCTATGTGGAACAAGCTAAAAGATATCTATGGAGGTGATGACAATGTGAGAAGAGCCAAAGTAGAAAGTCTAAGGGGACAATTTGATCAGATGAGGATAAGAGAGGATGAGAACATTGCTAAATATGTTGAAAGAGTCAAAGCAAGTGTCAGTGCAATCAAAGCTTCCGGAGGAGATATCAAAGAAGAAATAGTTGTAAGTAAATTTCTTAGAACATTGCTTCCCATTTATGCAATCAAAGTTTCTACAATTCAAGAAAGAAGATGTAAAGAAAATCATAAGATAAATTTAGAAGCCATAGTAGGAAGATTGACTGCATTTGAGCTAGATAACTATGACAACTATGTTCCAGCTTCCAAGACCATTGAATGAGAAATTGAAGCTAAGCTTTCACTCAAATAAAAGGGCAAGAAGATAAAGGATTCTTAGTTATAAAGTGAAGAAGAATTACAATAGATTTTTGATAGTGATCTCGAGGTGGTTGAAGCTCTACTTTCAAGGAAATATTCTAGAGGCAAAGGAAAGTATAATGGTTAGGTTCCTCTAATCTATTTTACATGTGAGGAAATTGGTCATATTGCTACTAGGTGCCCAAACAAGCAAAACAAGGATGAGAAAAAGGGTCATAAGTGCAATGGCAAGAAAGGCTTCAAATCATTCAAGGACAAAGGTAAGAAAACATGTTTCATGTCTATGGATTCTAAGGATTCTGGTAATAGTGAAGATGAAATTGTCTATATTTCTATAAAATATGAATCTAATAATGATGAGGAAGATAAGATGGTACTTATCTCTCATGTGAGAAAAAATGATACATGGATCATAGACAGTGGTTGTTCTCATCATATGATTGGTGACAAAACAAATTTTGAACAGTTTGAAGATTATGATGGTGGTAGTGTGAGATTTGGTAATAATGAACCTTGTTGGATAAAAGGAAGAGGAAGTATCTCACTAACCAAAGAACTTGTATGTGATAATGCCTATTGGGTTGAAGGACTAAAGCATAATTTTTTGAGTGTGGCATAGCTAACCAATATTGGATTCAAGGTGGAATTCATGCATGGAAAAGCAAGACTATTGGATGATAAAGGAAAGCTGATTGGATTAGGCATACAAAAAAAAGGTAACTTGTTCTATCTTGAACTTGATGAATGTTCATGTTTTAATGCTCAAGTTGAAGAAAGCTAGTTATGGCACAGAAGGTTATGTTATGTGAATTTTGATAACCTGGTGAAAATAAGAAAAATTAGGGAAGTAAGAGCCATTCCTAGTATAAAGAAACCTGATGTTGGTCTATGCAAAAATTGTCAGATTGGTAAGATGGGAAAGACTAACTTTAAAAGTAAAAACTATCAGTTTGAAGAAATATTGGAAATTGTGCATACTAATTTGTGTGGACCTATTGGAATTGAGAGCTATACTAGAGAAAATTTATTCATTCTTTTTGTTGATGACTACTCTAGAATGATGATGGTCATGTATCTAAGAGAGAAATCAGAAGCATTTGAGAAGTTCAAAAGGTATTTTCCCAGAGTAGAGAAGGAAATAGGGAAAAGACTAAAATGCTCGAGGTCAAACAGAGGTGGTGATTTCATCTCCCATGAATTCTATAACTTTTGCATTGAAAGAGGAATCGAAAGATAGGTATCAACTCTTGGAACTCTCGAGTAGAATGGAATAGCTAAAAGGAGGAATAGATCTATCATGGATTGTGCAAGAGCTCTAATGATTGAAAAGAACATTGCTATCAAATACTGGAAGGAAGCTATCAACATTGCAATTCATACCTTGAACCAAGTATAGTTGAAAAAGGACTCATTCAAAACCCCCTATGAGTTATGGTATGGCTATAAACCCAATGTAAGTTACATAAAAGTATTCGGAAGAAAATGTTATATTTCTAAAGAATCTTGAAAAGGAAAATTTAATGTGAAGGGTGATGAGGGCATATTTCTAAGATATTCTTGCAAGAGTAAGGCATATAGATGTTTGAATTTATCTACTCACAAAATCATAGAAAGTGCACATGTGAAATTTTATGAGTTTGCAAAAGGGACTGAAGAAGAAAGCAAAAAGGAACTAGAAGATTACAGGAGATTTATTTTCATTGAACCTAATATAGTGCTAGATACATCTATCAATCATGTAATGTCTACTCCCGAGTCTTCCTCAATCATTGAGTTGTAGGAACCCAAGTCACATTCAAATGCTACTGAGTCAATGCTTACCGAGCTAGAGTAGCCAGAAGCTAAAGTTGAAGTTCAAGAGGATGACAATGCAATTCATTAAAAAGGCAAGAAACTTGTATTGGCCAAGTATGTTAGGAGACATCGTGCACTTGATCAGATTATTATAGAGAAATCTAAAGGTACTATGACAAGAAATAAGCTACAAGGTACTTGTTTACTTGCTAATTTTAAACCTAGAAATGTCAAAGATGAATTAGAAAATGAAAGTTGGATTGAGTCTATGAATGAAGAGATAGAGAAAATAGAGAAGAAAAAAGCTAAGATATCAAGGAACAAAGCTAGATTGGTATGTAAAGGCTACTCTCAAGAAGAAAGAATAGAATATGGAGAGACTTTTGCTCCTATTACAAGACTGGAAGGTGTCAGGACCTTACTTGCATATGCTACATACAAAGGATTTAAGTTATATTAAATGGATGTCAAATCTGCATTTCTCAATGGTATTCTAGACGAAAAAGTCTATATTGAAAAACGTAAAGGTTTTGTTGATCTAAACAAGAAGGACATGGTTTGCAAATTACATAAAGCATTGTATGCTTTGAAACAAGACCCTAGAGCATGGTATGAAAGATTGCATAACTATCTTATTCATATTGGTTTTCAAAGAACCAATGATAACAATAGCTTGTATATCAAGGAAGGACTAGATAATAAGATTGTTTTGGTAGAAATATTTGTGGATGATACTTTGTTTACAAGGAATGATGATCTATGCAAAGAATTTTCAAAGCAGATGAATAAATAATTTGAGATGTCAATGTTTGGTGAGATTAAATTCTTTATTGGTCTTTGGATTTAGAAAAGCAAGAATGGTATTTACATCACTCAATCTAAGTATGTCAAGGAGATACTCAAGAAGTTTGGTATGGAAGATTCAAAACTAGTTGGAAATCCCATGTGTACTAGACTAAAGCTTACCAAGGATGATGAATCAAAATAGGTAGATCAGACCTTATATAGATAAATGATTAGAAAGTTATAGTATGTAGTTCATACAAGGCCTGATATTACTCTTGTAATTGGTATAGTAGCAAGATTTTTAGCAAAACCAAGAGAAAATCACATTATGGCAATCAAAAGGATCTTGAGATATTGGAAAGGTACTAAAGATTATGGATTGTGGTACAAATTTGGAGGTAATTCAGAGTTGAAAGTGTCTATTGATGCTAATTGGGCAGGAAACATTGATGATAGAAAGAGTACAAGTGGTGGAGCATTCTTTCTTGGAAAGAGGTTGGTTTCTTGGACTAGTAAAAAGAAAAATTGTACATCCCAATCTACAACAGAAGAAAAGTATGTTGCAGTAGTAGTGAATTGATCTAATATTATTTGGTTCAAGTAGTTATTAGAAGGCATGAAGGTGGAGATCAGAGTAGTAGTTGTTATGTTTTGTCACATTACAAGTGCAATTAACATATCAAAGAATCCAGTAATGCATTAAAAAACCAAGCACATTGTAATAAAGTATCACTTTGTCAAAGCATTGGTACAAGATAAGGAGATCAAATTGGAATATGTCCATACAAAAGAATGGATTTCTAAAATATTCACCAAGCCATTACCTAAGGATGCATTCTTGTATCTAAGAGGTAAGCTAGGGATCATTCCCCTATTTGAAGCTCACTAAAATAAAGTTTTAGTGATGCATCAACAGGAACCAAGTTGAAGATCTATCATTTGATACAACATAGTCATTGGAACATTGCATATGAATCAGTACACAAGGTACATTGTTACTCATTTGGTATGTGTTGTCTTTCGCATGTGTTGTCAAAGAGGGAGAGTGTACTGTCACATCTTTCTAAAATTTAAATGTATTTGTGGAGAGTTTTTTGTTTGAAAAGAAGCTATGTAATTCCTTCATAGAGGGAGATTACTATATTAGAGAAGTTTGTGGTATAAAATCTAAGAGGGAGAAATGTTCTATCTAAAAAAGACATATTTTCAAATTTCATTGTGCTATGACATGTTGTGTTGCTATCATTTCCAAAGAGGGAGATTGTTGGATACAATTGTTCAATTGTCTATTGTCTTTGATGTTACACAAATGTCATATTAGTCAACAGATAGAGTCTACTAAGCTCAGTTGGTTAGCAAAGAAAATTCCAAAGTCTACTGAGCATTCTTAGAAATTACTCTATGGAAATAATTTCTACCAAGATCACTTAGGCGTCGAAGGATTTTGTGGCAGAAGTTAGTGGTAATTGAGCTCTCAAGGTTAGCAAAGGAAAGTTAGAGTATACCAAGTTCACTCGGTTTCCAAAGGATTTTGTAGATTTCAGAGTGTTCACTAAGCTTTAGTTGGTTAACAGTGGAAATCAATTCTGGAGCAATCTTTACCGAGCAGGGTCAGCCAATGAAGGATTTCATTATTTTGGAAAATTAAGCTTAATTGTTTTATGTAATAGTTGTAGATGACTGATGTAATGATTATTGATAAAAGTAACTTGTAAATGAGCTAACTTGACAATTTGTAGGGTATAAATAAAAGGTCAAGTTGTGAATTCTAAAGTGTAATGAGCGAGCATGGAAGTGTATTGATTGTGTGAAGAGGAAAGTGCAAGCAATTTTTGAAGGAGGATCAGATAACCTTGAGGAGTAGAAAAGTTTTATTTGATCATAGAGGATCTAGTGAAGTATAATAGAGATATGTATCAGCAATTCAGTTGCATCTCATTCAAGTCACTTCATTGTTACTTTCTTACCATTGTAGCAATGATTTCTAAATCCCTTAACAAAGTTGGTCTAATAGCCATTTTTGTAAATCCTCTAACAAGGTGACAGTTCTATTGAATTGTTCTAAAATCCTCTAGCAAGGTCACTCCTAGCAGGGTGATTAAATCCTCTAATAGGGCCACACCTAACAGTGTGTTTTGTAACCTTTAATAGGGTTGGACCCTAATAGGGCTCACTTCAAAAGAGTGAAAATTAATAGCTAGTTACTTGGTGGTTTTTCCCATATTAGGTTTCCATGTTAAATCTAGTGTCTCATGTGTCCATGTTATTTCTTTTTATGATTTCATGTTAATCTTTGTGAATGCTTAAAGATCAGTAATAAGTTAACATACTTTACATCTACCAAGTTACAACATTTTTCCATGTGGTTACCAAATGACATCAAAGGGATCTATGGATTTTTTTTGGTGGTAACTGATTCACACACCCTTCTGAGTTACTCCATCTATATTTTCAACAAAGGTGGGTCAAGATTTTTGACTCACCACAAGGCTGAAGAGAATACTTTCCTACTACCAAGAGATCACAATTGAAAGTTTTATATGCCTATGAAATCTAAACAACTAGTAATATTACTGAACACAAAAATATGGGAAATAAAGAACAATTGTTTATTTGTTTTTTGCTTTCAGGCAATCCTACAAACAAGAATTAGTAACCTCTTAGCATTGAGTCTTTGACATGCATTCTTTTGTTTTTTGTGAAAATTAAGTGTGCAACCCCTACAAAAAAAAGGTTAGGGAATAAAAATTAAGTAAGACCTCCAACATAAAGTGGTTGGTTTCCTGTAAAATCCAAGATGTCTTCCAATCAAGCATATGAAAAAATTGCAACTAATCACAAATGCTCTCTTTTTTACTTTTTGTTTTTTACCCAGTCAACAAGATCAAAT
The DNA here is from genome assembly GCA_028749045.1 of Cupressus sempervirens. Classification (NCBI taxonomy): domain Eukaryota; kingdom Viridiplantae; phylum Streptophyta; class Pinopsida; order Cupressales; family Cupressaceae; genus Cupressus; species Cupressus sempervirens. The sequence goes on from CM053787.1 coordinate 32,908,501, forward strand.
TTCTTTCCTATTATTTTGACTCCAAAACCAAAAATGAAAACAAGAGGCCCCTACTAAAAATGAGATATCTTTCCAAAAATGCAAGAAATTCAGCAATATCTCTTTATTTATGCTCTAAGGACCCATTTTCCCAAAATAGACTAGCTTTTCCAATTTAAGTTGTTGAACCATAATATGACCTCTAAATTAAAAATGAAATTAACTAACCCCATGAATAATTCATAGACCTTTCTTAAAATGCATATTTTTCCAAAAAAATCTCTGATTTGTGAACAAAAATGATGTTTTATGAAAAAACAAGTCATAACTAACTAAAATCAACTTAGAATTATCTAAAAATTAGAATGGGACATCTTAGATGCATTAGCAACTTGGAAAAATATTTTTAGAACTAAACTCCAAGTGGTTTAATAGATATTCTTAAATCTTTAAAAATCTAGAGTTTTGGCCTTCAAACCAATCTGCACAAGGGTTAGCCTTAAAACCAAAGTGAGAACCTACAAAACCACATAATTGGATCCAATATGCTTCTATAAAAAACTATAAATGAGAAATTAATATAAAATAAAAATAAATGGAGCCACAAACTTGATTCAAGCCCCACAGTGGGTGCCAAAAATGTGTGTACAAAAAGTGTCACACTTATATAAACTATTTTTGTTGAGAATACCCATGAAAGAGAGCATCTCAAGAGGCAGCTTATAGCTCTCTATCTATGATGGGAAAAGGTGAAAAATAATAGTATGGTGGCTCTCAAATGAACTAAGTTATGCAACCCTTGCAAGGTGTACCATAGAACAAGAGATTCAAAGAGTAGAGGTAATGAGTGCTAATATCCAAGAATCTAGAATTAATGTAATACAAATGAAGGCTAAATGAGAGAAAGTAGAATGCAAGCTAAACTAGAAAATAAGTATTACAACCCCTATTTAGACTAGATGATTTAAGCTATAAGCATGGAGAGAAACTAGAATGAATGAGAAGCATGAAGAATGAAGAATAGAAGATAGAAGAAAAGGAGCTCCACAAGTATGAGATATTTAATCCTATAGAAAAACATTAGTAAAAGAGTGGACTTGTGAAGTGAGGAGAGAGCTCTCCCTTTTAAAGAGAAATGGATGATAGAGATCATGAGTCAAGATGCATGTGATCAAGGGCAGAGTTTGTAAGTCAAAATGATCCATATGCACAAATAATTCTACCAATCATGATGAAGAGTTGAATTTTGTCCCCCATGTGAGACAAAAAAAATCATTCTTTTATTTTTAAATAAGGGAAATGTTTTTATGTGTGCAACTTAGGATAAGAGATGAGTGGTGAATTTTATTTAATTAAAAGGAGGACATGTTCTTTTAATTAAAGATGAACTTAGGATAAAGTGGTTAAACTATAGGATAAAATCAAATAAACAAATTTTTGGAGATTTCATCAATGATAAGAATTAGATAAATTATACCAAAATTCTAGAAACGGGGCTCATAGTCTAGATGAACATTTTTAAGTTATTATAGTATGGACCTATCAATCGTACGATAGTGCACAAAAAGGAGGCTAGCAAACAATGGGTGTCAGTAAGAGGATCTCCACCTATTTATAAGGATGGATCTATGCATGTTAGGAGAATACATGCCTTTCCAAGGTGTGTAGGTGTATAGGTGCACAAGGTACACAACTATGCACTTTGGAACATGCACTAAAAAAGAGGATATAGGAAGTTTGGGTAGGTGCACACATGTGTAAGTGCTCAAGCTATGCACTTTTACCTTGATTCTTTAATATTTCTCTCTTTAGCTTCTAGATTTATATGATGTGCACTTTTTCCAACCACTAAATGTAAGCGACAGTAGTCCTACTACCTATGGTGCCTCAAAAGATAACCTATTCTAAAGAGTTTCTTTCTGGGGCATGTGTTGTGAAGCCACAACACATACTAGTCTTTCTTTTTTCTTGTCACTCCTCCATCCTCATTCAATTTATTCCTAAAAATCCATTTAGTACTAATAAAAATTTATCTTTAGGTCTTGGTACCAATGACCAAGTATTGTTCTTTTCAATTTGATCAATCTCCTCCTTCATTGTTTGAATCCGATCTTCATTATTTAGTGCATCCTTAACTTATTTAGACTCAAATTTAGAAATAAAATATGTATTTTCTCTAAACATACTTCTTGTTATCACTTTTAAATATGTATTTTCAATTACCTAGTTCAGTGAATGTTTCCTTCTGACATAGTTTTCTAAGATAGGCTTGGGTCTTTGTTGTTTAAAAATGTTGTCACTTGGTAGGGGTTCAACTAGTTGCTCATTTTTATCTTGTTATAGCTTAGATAAAGTATTAGGAATTTCTTCCTAAACATATACAAATCTTTGATAGTATACATGTTCTTTTTTAATTTATTCTTCATTCTCATCCACAAACTCATCAATTCTTGCATTTACACTTTTCAAAATTTTGTCAATGGCCTTATTCAAATATTTATAAAATTTGCTTCTTGTGGAGTTTCCTATAAATATTCCTTCATCTCCTTTAGAATCAAACTTTTCATTCCTAACATATTTTAGAATGTAACACCTATTTCCAAATATTTTAAAGTAACTAAACTTAGGTGTATGCCCATAACATAGTTCATAAGGAGTTTTATTTGTACATTTCTCCAATTGTACTTAGTTAAGGGTGTAAATAGTGTTAGCCCCAAATGATGATGTAACTAAGAATGCTATGAATTTATGTTAAAGATTCATATAAGTTGTTACAGTATCATTGATTTCAAGACTCATTTGATTAAGCATTATGCTAATTTAGTATAGTGCCATATCATTTGATTGATGAAGAGGATTTGAGGATTAAGTATGTTGATGACAGAGTTGATAAGTATGGTTTTCAATGGGAACTTGAATGAGTTGGATAGTAATATTGTAATATTGTTTTGATTCGTTTACAAAAAATAGCCTTGTAATGTAATGAGCTATACAAGATACAGCAAGTGATAACATGAAAGAAGGAAGATAGTGTTCACCTAGTGACTATAGTGGTGGTCGAGTAGTTGGCAAAGAAAGTTAAATAATAGTGTTAACTGTTACTAAGTGATGCTTATTTGAGTGAAATTTTATGTTCATAGATTCACAGCTAGAATTAAAAATAAAGAAAGATGGAATTTGAGGCTGATTTTTGGTGGAAATAAAGAATGTTTGAGAAGCTCAAAGGCACAAGTCAAATTTTGCTACCGAATCTACAATTGGAAAAATATAATGTAGATCTGATGACGAAAATTGAAGAGGGATAAGGATGAGCACAGAGTTCTATGAAACTTCTATTCTATAAGTGAATAAATGAAATGAATTTGAGATCTTTGATTGTGGTTAAGTGAATAAATATGCAAGAATCTAGAACTAGAGAGACTAATAATTAAGGAGAAGTTGGAACAATTTTTGGTTTTTGGTTGAATATTGAATGAATGTGAATTATTTTTAGAGAAGAAGAAGTTCAAAGAAGAAAGAAGAACCAACTACAGTAGAGAGAAGATCAAATAAGAGTTAAGTGTAAAGTGAAAGTGAAAGATGTGAATTAACCAGACAAAGACCAAAAGAAAGAGATCAGAAAGTGATCAAGTAGAAAAGAAATTTTAACAAGAAAGGTAGTGCTAAACCTAATAGATCATTTGAACTGTTACTTTCTAACCACTATAGCAAAAAAAATTGAACTGAGTAGACTTAACAAGTTTGTTAAATCCTATATGGTAACATTGATTAGTTATATTTGTAAGTACTTTGAGAAAGTCACTCTTCATAAGATAGGATCAAGGAGTGATAAGGTCTAGATGATCTTTTGGTATAAATCCTCTAACCAAGTCACATTAACAATGTGTATGTAAACCTTAAACAAGGTGGGCTCCTAGAAGATTTCACTCTAGAAGAGTGAAGTTATTTGGTTTCCGGTCCCATGTAGTTTTTCCCTTTATAGGGTTTTCATATTAAAAATCATGGTTTTAAATGTATGATTCTTGTTATGTTGCAAGTTTATTTTCATGATATTTATTTATTACTGCACCTTGGTAACAACTAGGTAATAGTAAAGTTATGATTTTGATAGTTGGTAAAATAATAAACAATGAGTTAATAGTTTAAAGAAATTGATTCTAAGTGATAATTTTAAAGTTGCGTGAGATCACCATGTTATCGCTATTGAAGGTCTTCAAGTTTTATTGGTATTGAAGTGTTTAAGGGGACTGTAGGATAACTAGACATAACTACTTCACCCTTTCCTCTATCTTAGCTCTTTTAGTGATCTAACAAATAGTAGTACTATTGGATTCTTTCCAAAAAAATTACACAACTTACAACTTCTTAATCAAAAATGTTCTAGCACTTTCAACTATAGATCTATTCCTTCTTTTAGCAATGCTATTTATTTTGTGGAGTTCTCAATTTTTATAATCATATTTTGATTCCATTCTCATTACAAAAGAGAGTAAATTCATCAAAAAAAAAATCACCTCCCCTATTGTATCTTAGAAACTCTAGTTTCGTACCTATTCTTTTTCAACTTGTTCCTTATGCCATTTGAACATTTGGAATCCATACATTTTATCTTAAAAAAATATCATCCTAGAGTGGTCATCAACAAGAAAAATAAAATATCAATCACCATAATATCTTTGCACTTTCAAAGGACCATAGAGATTAGTATGAACCAATTATACTATATTAGTAGATCAATATGATTTTCTTGAAAAAAAAGACTTTGTCATCTTACTGATTTGGTAGTCCTTACACATCACTTTGTAATGCTTTCTTAATCTTGGTAAACCTCTAACTCTTTTCTTCTTACTAATCTTGATCAAGTTATCAAACTTTACATGACAAAACCTTTTATGGCATAACCAAACATCTTTAATTATTGCTTCAATTCTTTCAATAAGACATGTACTTGCAATAGAATTTAGAGAGCGTAAGTTACCTTTATATTTATCACTAATACCAATCAACTTTCTAGTAGCATCATAGATTTTCATCTTTCAGTCTTGAAATTCCATTTGGTGACCTATGTTGTTATGTATTTTCACACTCAAAAAATTGTATTTTATTCCTTGAACCCAATAAGGATCATCACATTTAATCTTTTCATTTAGCATAATATATCCTTTTCCTTTGACAAAATGTGGAACATCATTACCAAGTCTAACACATCCTCCATCATATTCTTCAATATTTTCAAACTTGTCACCATCACCAATCATATGATGTGAACAAAAAATATCAATATTCCATGTATTGGATTTATCAACTTGATAAATAAGAGATTTTTTTTTTAATCTTCATACCTTTCTTCTTCTAAATCTTCCTTCATAGCAAGATGGAAAATTCCTTACCCTCTTCTTGATCATCAAATTCATCATTAATTTGTCCTTCCTCAACTAGGTAACATGATCTATTTCCTTTTTCCTTGTTGTCTATGGGATTTCAATATATGTTCTCTCTTTTGTCCTCCTTATCATTCATGTCATTATTAGGACACCTAGATGCAATATGGCCAATTTTATTACAATTAAAACATTTCAGATGTAATTTACCTTTATACTTTCATCTTCCTCTTTTCAACCTCTTTTCCAAGTTTTCTTCAAAATCTTCTAGTTCTTTCTCGTTAGATAGTATGTTGGCATAGCTACTTCTAGTTGAACTCTAGTAAACTCTTTAACTTTATTTCCTTGAACTACCAATGGTTAGAGATATCTTCAAAGCAGTTCCAATTACACTATTATCATAGTTACTAAGATCATATGTAATCAATCTAATGATCAAAGAATGGAGAGTACGAATATTATAGGTATGGATCTCAATACCTAAATAACATAAACTCTAATACATATGATTCCGCTAACTCCTCTAGTAGCACTAACCACTTGATTATGTTGTAATATTGTACAATGTTCTCACCTTGTTTATTTTTCATGTTAAAAAACTTTCCTCTAAGACTCTCATCCTTCACTCACAGAATATTATGATCACTTCCATTAATAAGTATAATTTTGTCCCACATATTCTTTTTTAAAGTACAATTTATACAATTATAATATTTAGCATTACTTAGGCAAGAAGATATCTTAATTATTAAGGAATTATGTTCCATCTTCTCAATAGGCATAGGACTAAGTTGTGGTGAAGTAGAGTGATTTTCTAGGAAGTGCTATACATAGTATTTAGTTCAAGGTAGATACAACCTCATCCTACTATCCATGAGAAGAAATGTTCCTTGTTCAAATTTGGCTACCCATCTCATATACATCTTTGGATCATAAGCTTGAGTCTTTTAAAATTTTCCTTCTAAGTGCCAAAAGATTGTATACCAATTGTTAGATAACGAGGAGGGAGAAGAATCAATTATCACAGGTCCTTAAAAATAATGTTTACCCTTTAAAACTAATTTGCAAATAATTTAGTTAAACATTAAACCAGTTAACAACACATTATAACTTAATACAATGAAAACATGAAATAATATGAAACATCTCCAATAATATATTAACATGAGTATTTAATGTGGAAACAAAATTTAGGTAAAAACCACCATGGCAATCATCACCCACAAAGAAATTTACTCTTTTGAAGTGAGCTTGGTTAAGAGTCAACCTTGGTAAAGGTTAGAAGAAAATATCTTAAATGAAACTCTATTAGGGTATTTTCATCAAAGATCAACTAGATCTATTCACCCTATTCATGAGTGGCCTTACTAAAGGACTTAGTACATTCATTAGAATGACACCTTACAAAGGATTTACAAATAGAACTATTATATCCACTTGGTTAAGAAATTTTATGCTACAATGGATAGAAACTAATAATAAAATGATCTTTTTAAATAAAAACTATGCTTACCTATTTAGATCTCCTTTCTTCTCAATCCTCTTCTGCACATTCTTCTTCACTTGGTTGATCAAGATAGACACTTCATTCATCTCTTTCCTTCACTTGATTCACACTTTCCTCTACTAGGTATGCCCTTATGTTCCCATACTTCCATTAAAAACTATCACCTGTATACATGAAAATGAGGCCTCAGATCTTTCACCTAAACTTCAACATTGTCATTGTATGCAGATTCATCTTGGAGTGAACATGGGATGGTTCATCCAAGAGGTCTGACAATGCGACCTGTTGCCTTCTAACTAGAAGGATTTTTCCTATATGCTCTTAGAATGAGAAGTAGGCAACCAAACCTTGCTAGAATGAAGGATTTATGCAAACTATGATTGTGCAAGTAATCTATATGATGTGCAATTTATCATATTAAACAATAAAAGAAACTAAGCTAGATGTATGTATTATTAATCTAGATGCCATTAAAATACTAAGAAAAAGCACATATGAGAGCTTTTAAGGATTATCTCCAGAACAAAGTTTAATCCTAAGGGATCCAAATAGAACACCTAGATACCTGAGTTGAATAAGCATGTAAAAGGTTTTCTTTAGAACAAAGCTTAACATTTAAGGATCCAGATAGAACACCTAGATACCTGAGCTGATAGTAGGGTCCAATCATGAGTCATAGAGCCATCCTCAGTACAAGGCTTGATCCTTAGGAATCAGGGTTTAGAATATCCCAATACCCATCCATCGAACTCTAACAAGAACTATTATAAGATATGATTTGCAGATGAAAAGATGATATCAGACAGAGGGGAACAAAATGCCCTTAGTGATGAAATTCCCTAAGTGATAAGGACATAAGATAAGAATAAGATGCCCCAAGAAATGAAGATTTAGATTGAGTCAAAATTTAGATTTAATGATGTAATCATCCTACCCCCTTGGGAGCAAAATTGAAAGATGACACCCCAAAAATATGATGTAAAGTAGTATAGAGAGATACAAAAGAACATGAAGAGTCAATAGAAAATAGAAGAGAGAAAAATGATCAAAAAAAAATTCAAAGTTAATTCAACATGATTTTGAGGTCTAGAAGTCCAAGTTTGACCAAAAGTTGACTAGACTTGACTAGAGTTGACTTTTTCTAGAATAAATTACAAAAACTTGAAGAAATTTGTGTTGAGAAGATTCAAAGATTCACAAAGTATCAACAAAATTTGCACTTCACAAGTATTCAGTTGCATTGGTTTCAAAATTTTGAAATGCATTTTTGAGCTACTTAGGTGTGTTAGATTTTGAATTCAATCCTAAAAATGGATTCAGAATGGTCAAATTAGCTAGGAGGTGATTTTCACACAAATCAAAGCACTTTGAAAAATTAGGTCAAAACCTATAAGGGTCCAAAGGGTCATTTTCAAATCATTTGTGCATTTTGTCTTTAGTAGAGAAGAGAGCTCTAAGAGAGATATGGAAATTCTAGTGCATACACAACATTGTGAGCACTCTAGACAACACAACTAGCCAATGGACTATGGACCTGTGGTGAGTAATCAATAAACTTGCATTACATTTAATTTTGCACTCATTTTGAGGTATTTTTAGGATGTTTTTGCATGTTTTTCAAAGAAGGTCAATCGGTTCTCATGTGGGGGTTTTGGTCCTTGCACGAGACGGGTCACTCTTCATGCAAGGATCCACCAACCCAATCTTTCTTCATGCATTTTGGTGGGGAATCTCACATGGGAGATACCTACCTTTTGTGCGACATGTGTGGGACTATCCGGTGCACATTGCTTGTAGTCTCATCACTTCTAATGAAAGGTCTTGTTTTCTTATGCGAGGACTTGTTTTCTTATGCAAAGAAGCAAGATTTTCTGCAAGAATATGAATTTCCATGTGAAATTCTAGCATAGAAAATGAATTTAAAAATTGCATTTTTTATTTCTTGTCCAAATTTTGCCATTGTTTTGACATATTTTTGACTTATCGAGTGAGTACTGAATGTGTACATGTTGTTTATTCTCATATGTGCAGTTTTTTTTTATGACATCACATTTAGGTCTCATTATCTACCTTACAGAGCTTTGTTGTAGAGTCACAATGATGGAGACATGGCCTACATTGATAGATTAGTGTTAGCATCTCCATGTTGGATGCTAGCAGTGCTGGTGAATCATGGCCTTTTGACAACATTGATGGAGTGTTTCCATTTAGAGATGAACACCTTCCACCTACCACAAGGAGAGATGACTATCACCCCTAAGGAAATTTATAGGATACTACGGATACCTTTCCATGGATCATGAGTGGTGTATGACACAATGCCCCAAGTAGGCACAGAGGCACTAAGGGTTATACTTTAGCAGGAGTTAATGATAGGTTGAACCATCACCTGGGATGATCTCATCCATACATATGGGACCACTCACAAGTTGGCATTAGTGTTGGCCATTTTCATCAACTACTTCCTGGTACCTGATAGAGGTTAGCATGGATTAGACTGTAGGTGGAATATTATGCTACAAAGAATGCTTGACTCTCCTGAGTGATTCAGACGGGGCCAGTGTATGCTTTCCCATATGTTTTATGAGATGCATGAGATAGTATACCATGAGTAGAAGTGTATGGCTATTGGGGTATATGTTCTATAGATCTAGGCATGGGAGCACCTGCCAATTACACGACCCATTTTTGAGGATGCTCGAGAGTCGATGGAGCCCTACATATGTAGATATAGGGGCAGCTTACCTAGGTAGGCCTAGGTAAGATGGAACATTGGAGGATGCATCTTGATGACCTAGTCTCCATCATATAGAAGCCCTAGAGAAAGGTAGAGGATTGGGATGATGCTCCCTGAGAGCTTAGTTGGATGTTCTCCTCACAGCCATTCATAGGTTGAGCCACACATATTATAAAGAGGTTTCCCATCACATGGGTGTGGTGATAGTATGGCTGGCCCTAGGACATCTCACAGGAGTACAACTCATATGCCAGGTTAGCTTGGGACTTGGGGCAAGGATAGTTAGTGAGGTTAGATCCTAGGAGATCTATGATTGATGTGCGCAACTAAATTATGAAAAAGTGTGACTACCTCTCAGACATAGTAGATGCATGGATGATGCCTGCATACTAGGCATATTTTGTCAGTCACCCATTTCCATGATTTCTAGATCTAGTGGGGATGGTAACATAGGGACCACAGCAAGCACTCGTATAGGGTCCAATCCAATAGCTAGCATAGTAGCAACCACCATAGGGTCCAACATAGAAAATGAGACATAGAATGTGACAAGTGCAGATTCCCCCACACCAGATGGTGTCTAATCTAGGTACTAGTAGCAGTGTGGTAGAGGAGGGTCAACAGTAGAGACCATGGATAGAGGAGCAGGCACCTACAAAGTGATAGCTAGAGATGTTTGATGAGGAAATGTAGGATTAGCTTGCTACTAGGCCTTAGGATGCCTTGAGGAGGGAAAAAGAGTGGATTAGATAGGCCTCCTGATAGTTGGGAGAGTTGCAGATACAAGTCGTAGTGCACAACACCTGGATAGCAATGTGTGATTGTGAGATCGAGTGATTATGAGGGCAGGTATAGGCAGCTAAGTGAAGGAAAAAGATGTTGTAGGATGAGGTTCAACTTTAGGTGGCCTGAGCGACTTACTATTTTTTAATGTACTCCATAGTGATGCCTAATGAGACCTAGTAGGTTTAGCATTTTTCCTAGTATGCTTGAGAGTCTGGGGGTGTGCATCCACAAGCTAGATTAGATATGCCTCTGTCTCCTCCTCTAGTAGGTGAGGGTACTAGACAAAGTTAGATTTGATGCTCTTACCTTTGAGTTTTATGATTCTAGCTATGTATCGATTGGTGTGCTAGTACCATTTTGTACCATTTTGATCGATAGTACTCAAGTAGTACCTATTTTTGTACTAACACATACTTTGACACCGATATATATATATATATATATATATATATATATATATATATATATATATATATATATATATATATATATATATATATGAGATTTTTTGTGCTGAGTATCATTGTGTACATGTTATTGTATATTTCCAACTTTTGATTTGATAGACATGAGTTGTTTTATGCTATGATTATGAGATGAAAAATATGATGTTGATGTATGAATGCATGTTAGATTTGAGTTATTCATGTAGATGAAATGACTTTATGGATTCATGAATGAAATGCATGGGTAAATGGACTAACATCTGATGTAGTGTTTCATGTTTTTGCTCAATAGTGAGAAGTATCTAATTGAGGAGTGCAAGAGGATGAACCAAAGAATCAAACACTTGTGTAGCCATAAAGAATCATGATACTTTGAAGGGACCAGCAACCCCTCATAATAGAATATGAAAATATATTTGTGATTGAATCATATGTTGAACCAAGAAATGCAATCCTATGCTATATGCAGCCTTAAACTAGATGCAACCCTAGGTCTAGTTACCAAGCTTTGACAATTATCATCATTGAGCGTATAGCCAAAACCCTAGATGTCATACATCTCTCACTAACATTGCAATCATGAGAATATGAATAGGACATTTGTTCTAGTTTTTTTGGGATGAAATGTAAGCATTCAAGGCACAAGAAGCCAAAATGATTAGAAAATTTGTCCCTTTTAATGTAGCAAGTTGACATAAGCATCAAAACATAAATGTTAGGATGACTAGAATGTTGCTTGCATCGTAGACACAAGAAACACACAAGAGATCCATCTTATGCTAAGTAATCAATGAGTATTCTTTCTACAATGAACCTTACATTCATAACCTGAGATAGAAGTGTGATAGATATACTCACAGTGACCCATATGTTCACTTAGCAGGACAAGTATCAGTATGTACTGTAGCATGAAGAGTTCACTCTAACAAGAAAGGAGAAGAACCAACATTATTGATGTATCCATATAAAAGGAGCCGAGATACACTCGATCATCCAATACAAATTTAGGCTCTTATTGGAACTAAACCACAAACAAAAAGCAAAGAAATGAGCATGCCCCCAATTATGACTTCTCTAGTCATAGTGACATCATTGAGCTACTTGAGGAGACATGATGAAGCAAAAACAAAAAATAAAAAATAAAAATGCCCAACATATCCTAGAACATAGATGAAAGAAATTTCTTTAGTAGGGTGACAATAGTAGACAAACATAGTTAGAACAACTGGTGATTAATGTCAAAAAGGAATCTTCAAGGTGAAGAACCTAAAGAGGATTGAGCAACAATAGACAGACACAGCTAGAATGGCTGGTGACTAATGCAAGAGAGATCTTCCATTAAGGAATCTCAAAAAAAGTGATACTAATGAAAGTAGGTAGACACAGCCAGAATGACTTGTGACTATCGTGAAAGATATTCTATGAGGAGAATCTCAAAAAGAGTGATGCTAGTGATAGTAGGTAGACATAGCTAGAATGATTGGTGACTATTGCAAAAGAGATTCTATGAGGAGAATCTCAAAAAGAGTCACACTAGCAATAGTAGATAGACATAGCTAGAATGATTGGTGATTGTCACGAAAGAGATTCTATGACACTAAAGGACGATGCCCCCAAGTTATGATAAAACTCAATCCATGGATACATGAGAAAAAAGTAGGGAAAGCAACAAAGCAGCTGTACAAGAAGCCAAAAAATGTGCTACAAAATGGAGCATTAGGCACAAAATGCACCTATTTGTTAGGTTTTCACCTTCTTGGTAGGGCTTTTATATTTTTTCTACCATGATGCCTATTTCCAACTTTTCACCAATGGCACTTTTCTTGTTTTTCATTTTTTTGTATTTTTGTATTTTTTAGAATTTTTCAATTGTTTTGGTATTACCAAGGCACCTATTGCTAGGTTTTCACAAAGGTAATGATTTTTTTAGGACTTTTAGATATGTACAGAGAGCTTCTAAGATTAGATCAACTGTGAAATTGCTTTAGGTGGAGAGTGTTGATAGGTTGATAGGTTCCTTGAGAAATTCTCCCTTGGCTGTAGAAAGCTGGTAAGCACCAGATCCATACACTGCAATAATTATGTAAGGACCAATCCAATTCAATTCAAACTTCCCTTTTTAGACCCATTGTTGTTGATTCTTAGGATTCTCTCTTAGGAAGAGATCACCCAATTGGAAGTCACGTGGCTTAACTTTCCTATTGTAGCTTCTTGACATTCACTACTAATAAGGTTGCAAATGATCACAAACCACTTGTCAACATTCATCTAGTAGTACTATCTCTTGAAGTTGAGCTATCCTGTAATATTCATCAGTAATGAGGCCTTTCATAGAGATTCTCAAGGTAGGAATCTCACCCTCTATTGGAAGCACAGTATCTACTCCATAAACCAAAGCAAAGGGCATTGTACCCATTGGAGTCCTGATGCTTGTCCTATATGCCCACAAAGCTAGATTAATCTAGAGGTGCTAGTCCCTCATATATTTGTTGACTGTACGATGGAGGATCTTGAGGATTGTTTTATTGGATGCCTTTTCCTAGCCATTACCCTGGGGGCAATAGATAGAAGACCAATGTTGTGTGATTTTGAATCTTTTGCATAGTTCTTTAAGGTCTTTGTTTTTAAATTGTCATCCATTGTCAGTAATGATGGAGGATGGTACATCATACCTGTATATGATGTAGTTTATGATAAAAAGAGCTACAATTTTTCCATTTTCTATTGTAAGAGGTATTACCTCTACCCACTTCATTAAGTAGTCTATAGCTATAATAATGAAATTATGTCCATTAGAAGAAGTTGGGTGAATCTAACCCACGAAGTCTAAGGCCCATTGTTCAAATGGCCATATTGTAGTAGATGGAATAAACTCCCTTGCTAGAGTGTGAATCATATTCCCATGGAGCTAGCACTACTTTTAGGACTTGGCATACTTAATTTCCTCTTGCTCCATTTTAGGCCAATAGTAGCTAGCTCTAATGAGTTTGTGAGCTAGTCTCAAGCCATTTGAGTGGGATCCACAAATGCCCTCGTGAACATTAATTAATGCATGTTTGGACTCTTCAATTTCTAAACACCTATGCAGTGTTCCATTGAGACCTCCCCTAAACAAGTCATTAGCAATAATGACATACCATGAAGCATTACAAATAAGGTAACATTTTTCATTTTGCGTTAGACCATCCAAAATGGTTTGGTTATGGAGATAGGAGTAGATGTGATGGAAGCAAGATCATCCTAGAATCAGGGGTATCATAGGCTGGGTAGTGTAACGCTTCCAATAGGAACTCATATCGGGGATCATTTTCAAGCATCTATAATAGGGAGGTCAGAGTAGCCATGGCATCAGCCACTTTGTTATCTGATTGAGAAATTTTTTGGAAAGTGATGTGTGTAAAATACTTCTTCAAGTCATCAACCATGCATTTGTAAGGGATTAATTTTTCATCCTTTGTCTGATACACATCATTAACCTAGTTGATTATGAGTTGAGAGTCCCCAAAGATAACGAACTGATCCACTCTCCATTCATCTACCATCTTCATGCCATTAATCAAAGCCTCGTATTCTACAATTTTATTTGTACAAGGAAATAGAATATTGTATGCTTTGGGTATCGAACATCTCTGTGGCATTATGAAGAGTAATCCAGCACCAGATCCCTACTGTGTAAAGGATCCATCAAAGAATATCACCCATGTTTGATGTGTGAGTGTTAGAATTGACTCGTTAGGGAAATCAATGTTCATTGGGAGAAGATTTTGCATAGGCACATCTGATAGCTTATCTGCAATCACTTGTCCCTTGATAGACTTTCGCTTGACATACTAAATGTCGAACTCGCTGAGTATCATGACCCACTTAGCCAATCATCACATGAGAGCTACCTTACTAAGCAAGTACTTCAGTGGATCTATTTTAGCCACTAGTCACATAGTGTGGGTGAGCATGTAGTGTCTCAAGTTTTGGGAAGCAAAGACAACTGCCAAGCAAGGTTTCTCAATGGTGTTGTAATTCCTCTCATAGGAGATCAACATGTGACTCAAATAATAAATAGCTATTTCCTTGTTATCATTGTCATCTTGAGCTAATAAGATTCCTACATATGTTTTAGTTGTTAAAATGTACAAAATCAAAGGCTTCCCATAGATAGGAGGCATCAAGATTGGTGGATTAGTGAGATATTGTTTTATCTATGTTAAGCTTTGCTCACAATCCCTACTCTAGCTAAATTTCACACCCTTATGTAAAGTCTTTGTAAAAGGTTGTGATCTATCCACCAAATGTGAGATGAACCTATGAATAGATTGGAGTCTCCCTTGTAGACTTCTCATCTGGCTAATGTTATGGGGGGGAGGCATAGCCATAATTGATTGAATTTTTCCCATATCCACCTTGATTCCTTTTGTCGACACGATGTATCCCAGTAACTTCTCTGATGTGATGCCAAATGCACATTTCTTAGGATTGAGCCTAAGATTGAACTTTTCCATGTGATCTAGGATAGGTCCCAAATATTGTAAATGAGTATTACATTTTGCACTTTTGACTAAGGTGTCATCCACATAGTCCTCCATTGTCTTATGCATCATATCATGGAAAATTGTAGTTACCACTCTCTGATAGGTAGCACTAGCATTTTTCAATTCAAATGGCATTACATTCCAATAAAAGGTTCCCCATGCACATGTAAAAGTAGTATTTTCCTGATCTTCTAATGCAATTTTTATCTAATTATAACTAGAAAACCCATCCATGAGTGAGTACATCTCATATACTGTTGTCATGTCTACTATCATGTCAATGTTGGGAAGTGGAAAATCATCCTTAGGACATGCTAAATTGAGATCATGGAAGTTAGTAAAAACTCTAATGGACTTATCATGCTTCGACACTAGAAAAATGTTGGATATCCATTCAACATAATCAATTGCATGGATGAATCTAGCTTTCAAAAGTTTTTCCAATTTAGCTTTGATGAGCAATGCAACATGAGGATGCATTTTCTAAAAACAAATTTAACTTGTTTAATGTCTAGTGTGATGGACAAATGATGCATAATCTGATCAAGATCTAGTCCTAACATGTTAGAATATGTCCAAGAAAAATTTATCTTCTTTTCTTAGAAGAAGTTAATGAACTTCTTCCTTTCTTCTCGAGACAATGATTGTGCTAGGTGTATCATATGAGGATGTTCTTCTATGCCTAGGTTGATCGGCTACATTGGCTCTATCAACACTAATTATTTCTCTTGAAAGTGACTTGGAAGTACATCAAATATCTCATCCGCAGGTGCCTCAAAGAGGTTTTCACCCTTGGATGTGTCTTTTGTTTTTACTTTTTTGGGTTCTAACACTACTACAATGTGGTTTTCACCATCAGACCTTCTATATTTTTTCTTTTTAATTGTATGACTGAGATATTTGATGTTAGCTTTAGTCATGTTGACACTTTTTTCACTAGTGGAAGAAGTTATAGGTTTGATAGGGTTTAGGTAGCAGGCAAGAGCATAGTCATTCTAGAATGTGGGGACTTCACTAGACGCATTACGATTCTAGTCTATAAGCTCAAGATATGTGAGTGAAAGAGTAGTGGCAGGTTTAATTGCATTCATAGTATAGTCTTTAAATTCTTGGACCAATAATTTGAGAACTACAACAAATTCATCCTCAAGTGTGTTTGAATGCCTCTAAGTACTAGTGTCAGCAACTAACAATTTGAGGACACTAGTTGGATTAGACCCATCCAACCTAACCCTAGATTTTTTACCCACTTTGAGTTGGTTTTCATAGACAGAACTCAGTCAATGACTTTATTAGTAGTCACTTCTAAAAGTGAGTCAAACTCATATTCCTTAGAATTAGTGCTACATGGAAAGAGGCTATAGAATTTCCCAATAGTGATAAAGACATACTTGCCTTCATCATCTAGATTTTTACATAAGTATTCAACACATAATGCATGAATAGACTCTCCCTTTTCTGAATGAGCACTAGGCAGATCAATATTGTCCTCAAAGGAATCACTAGTATCATCCATAGTGTTTACACATGACACAAAGTTATCTAGCCCAGCAAAGAATTTAGCCAAATCATGAGGAATAGGATAAGGATAAGGATTCTCATCATCTAATTTTAAATCTTGAGTATTTGACTTAGCTTGTGACTCATTTCTAGATGAATCCTCAAGCTCTAGTATTAATTTGTTAGCCCCCAAATGGAAGGGAACCTTCTTAAAGCCTAGACCAAATGTATCTTTGTTTCTCCGAGCTATTTCTTTGATAGGATCAACTAGACTATTGTTATTGCACCCAATAGGACTAGTTCCCTTATAGCCAAAATGCTTCATGAGTCTAAGACAAGGCCCATATTTCCTAGGAGTGATCTCTCAAGCTTGTTCCTATTAGGTCTACTAGAATCTCTTCTTTGTAAAGCCATGCAACAATGGATTTGTTTTCACTTCCATCCTCTAAGGGAACTGTAGCCTTGACAAAGGTGCCATTATACTTGGTTTGAAGTGTCAACACAAATGGCTTCTTTTCCTCAGATGGTCTCCCATAATGATGAGGAGACTCAAGAAGAGATGTTAATGATATTACTGGTTTGATATGGTACTCACCCATGCTAGTTTCCTTCAGCTTGACTAATTGCTCAATTTGTTTCAACTTGTTGTCATGATAATCAATAGATTCCATGTTAGCAAGGACAAAATTTTTAGTAGCTTTGAGCATATTGTAGGTGTAGCTAGTACTAGTAGGAATAGTGACTTCAGAGCCATGAAACAGGAATTTGATGCATTAATGATATGTGGAGGGTACAACACACATCTCATGTTTCCAAGGCCATCCTAGTAAAATGTTATAAGCCAAGGGAATGCCAAGGACCTAAAAAGTGACATCCCTTTCTATAGGATCAATGCGAAGGGGCAAGACCACAAGACCTAGAGAATTTTGTTTGACTTCTTCATATGCTTTGATAGTGATTTTGTGGTGAGGATCAACAGAGTCCTCAAAGTAATTTAATTGTCTAAGTAGAGAGGCAAATAAAATGTTTAAACTAGTGTCGTTATCAATGAGGACCTGATGGACATGTGTCTTATGTATCATGACCTCAATTTATAGAGGTTGATTATGTGGGTGACTCAATGAGTTGTCATCCTCCTTAGAGAAGGAAATAAAGTAAGATGAGGTCAGGTGACCTACCATAGATTGAAATCACTCAAGATCAAGATCTTAAGGAACATTTTCCTTAATGAGGGCTTTGTCTAGAATCTGCCTACAAGCAGGCAAGATTTTAAGTAGCTCAAAAATTTTGATTTGAGTGTTAGTTTGTTTCAATTGATCGAGAACAGTATAGCTAGTTACTACTAAATTCACTATATTTTTTGCACCTTTTCTAGATGAACCAACAAGGGTTTTATCTTTACATTGTTCAACATCAAGAGTAGAAGGTGTAGGGCCTTTAAGCACCAACTTGGCATGAGAGCACATAATAGCATTAGCATAGTGTTGCGAAGATGTGTTGTCTGTTGTTTGTTGGTGTCTTGGGTTTATTATTATCTTGCTTGCCCTTAATGGTAATGACATCATAGTATTCAAAATCCATAGTTTCAACCATGTTGATCATGTTTTTGTCATTAGGGTATGCATAGTTGACCTTGTTGTTAGGTTTTAGTTTTGAAATCTTTCCTTTTTCACAGGTCAAGAAGCATTCTTTGAAATCCTTATGATCTGAGTTCTTGTTATGTCCATCTACCAAAATGTAAGTAGCATCGATCATGTCCTAGACTTTGTGATGCAAGTTTATGTAGTTGCTAGTTTTATGTCCCTTATTTTGGTGGTACTTGTAGAATGCAATTTTGTTCTACCCTAGTGGGCATGGTTGTGGATCATATGGGTGAGATTTGTCTAATGGTGAAATGAGCTTGTTTTGTAACAAGGTTTTGTAAACCACATCCAAAGATTCACCTAGAGGTGTGTACTCTCATTTATGGCATGTGGCCCATGAGTTTCTCAGTTTGTTCCCAGATATCTTGTTGTCAGGAGGAGGTTTCTCAGCTTTTTTGGCCGCATTGAGACCATTTGTGAGATTAAAGGCTACCTTAGTAGGTTTAGGAGAGGCATTGTCAACAACCCTATCATGCACAATTTCTCAATTCTTATTGACATACTTGGGTTTTTCCTTGTTAGAGGTGAAGCCTTGTTTTGTGTCCTTCTGAAGAGTAAGTTCACACTTCTTGACCATGAATTCCTCTATGCAGATAGCCTATGTGATCATGTCTTCAAAGGTACGTGGACCTTAAAGTTGGACTCTATACCCAAAATTAGGTAGGAGATTATCAGTGAAGATGTCAAGCTCTTCTATTTTTGAAATCTTATACGAAAACTTAGTGTAAAGTTATCTCCACCTCTAAAAGAATGTGAGGAAGGGTTCCCAAACCTTCTACTTGAGGTTACATAAATCTCAAATATTGACAAGGTGTTGATTGTTATGAGAATACTGCTAGACCAAAAAGTTAGTGATCTCATCAAATATTTTGATACTAGGAGGCAAGTGTGAAAACCACTCCAAAGCCTAACCACCTAGATTTCTAGGGAATAAATGAATGAGATATGTCTGGTTATGCATAAATTCCATAGACAAGGCACCAAATTCCCACAAGTGATCTTTGGGATTAGTGGTTCCAAAGTATTTTCCATACTTAGGTAGCTCTACTCCTCTTGGAAAAGGACGCATGTCTATGCTCTTGTCAAATGGAAATGAACAAACAACATCAAAGGTGTATGTTTTTGTGGGTTTGTCTTTCTCATGCATCATCTGAGCTAGTTGGTCTTGTATGATTTTTAGTTGTTTTTGGAGTTTGGAAGTCTCAGTTTCATGTTCATGCATGATGATGGTTTCCACATTGAAATGAGAGGGTAGCTTAGCTCCCTCTTGGGCAAGTTTGAGAAAGTATTTTTCTTTCTCTTCATTGAATAAGATTTCCATGACCTTCTGAAGGTTTTTTCTTTACAACACGTTTCTATGTGTTCAAGAAGTATTTCCACCTCTTCCTATTCCTCATCAGTGTCATGGTATTTCTCTTTGTCATTCCTAGGTTTATCTTGGTGTCTGTTGTGACTACCATGTTTAGGCACATAATCAACCATTGTAGGAATGTGTTTAGTTTCAATATGTTGTGATTGGAAAGGTCCTTTGAAAAGGAATTCAAAAGTTTTGTTTGGAGATATGGGACCTTTTCTAGTCTTAGGATCCTCTTAATACAAGGGTTTCTGGTTTTTTGTAAGTTTATGGAGAACATTCACTAGACTCGATGTGATCTAACAGGCAAGGGATATCATGAAGATCTCTCACTAGATGAAATAGGTGCAAACTGTGTATGAAATGGAAGGAAACCTCTACCATGATTATGACCACTAGCGCAACCTCACCTAAGTCTAAGAGGATCAAATACATTTTTGTTTCTTGTTGTGATAGTCATAAACAAGGATAAGAAGCAAAAACCAAGACAAGAATCACACTAAAATGTAGTCTCAAAAAGAAAAAGGAAGAGTGTTGTATATTAAGGTATGAGTAGTCTAAGTGAAGGCTAGAATAGCCAAGGATTATGACTATCATGATATGGAGTATAATGAAAACTAGAAGATAGGAACAAGACAATGAGAGACAACACTAGTTAAAGTACAGACCATAATTCATTAGATGAGCAAAATGTCATTGTTTGGGACTGTTTATAGATAGAGAAGAGGTAACTTGATGTAGGAAACATGCTAGACACAAGATGTAGATTGCTGAAACAAGTTGATTTGATAGTTTAACACAAGGTCTTATGTGAAGATCCTTTGGGAGGTGCATGAGAAAGTACACAGGTAAGTGCAAAGACTCAGATCAACAACTAAAACTTGTGTGAGGATGTGCGCTAGGCCATGCAAAGAAGTAACAAGTTTTGAAAAATAGAAAAGAAGGCTACTAGAAAGATCTTGCATGAATATGTGCAAGTTCTCGTGTGAAAATCTAGACAGACCCATGCAAAGAAGTGATAGAGAAAATGAGGCTCATGTGAAATCTTGCAAAACTGTGTGTGAAATTTGAAACAAGACAAACAACAAAATTGGAGTTTGAAGAGATTTTGACAATTTTAGACTATTTTGAACTGATTATTGATTCATTTGATAGATAACACATAGATTGTAGGGTTGATTTTTAGATTGTGAAATAGAGTTGGGTTTCAAACAAGACAAAATTTTTTCAACAAGACACGGGAAGCAAGCAATAGTCAAATACAATCCAAATGAGGGCAAAGAAACTCAAAGGGATAGGGGAGTCTTGAATTTTAGTTTTTTTAAGTAGGTTTGGACATTTTAAAGACTCAATAACAAACACTCTTTATGCCTAAGAATAGAAAATAGTAGAGAAGGAAAAACCTTTTTCCCACAACTTATGCACATCTATGCACCTCAAACAACCATGTCACCCTTTAGAGGGCACCCATGTTTTTGGTGTATTCAAAGGGCTCAATAAAATATACACTAAGTGAACACCCTTGTGGGAGGGCTCAAGCACATATACCACCTTCCAACACCTAGTAGCATACCTATGGTGAGTTCTACAAGAGAGACTCTTCCCCCTCCTTGCACAAAGATTATGCTTCCTTTCAAAGGTGAACTAGGTAGCCTCTAACTAAAAGGATTTTACTTGGATTTCATTCATATTAATCCCCAATTTCTCTACAAGAAGAGTTGAGACTAGCAACCCACACCAACATCTGAGAGTGCACACACTTACATAGCAAGACTAGGATGGCACTGGCTAGTGTAATAGACAAATCTTTCCCTCAATATGTGATATCAAGAATCAAGGGAAAGAAATTAATACGGCTTTGGAGTCTTGCACTCTACAAAGCTTCTTTATTATAGTGAGTTGGAATCCCCAGCTAAAGGAGTGTGCTCACTTGGGTCATTCTCATAGGTTGGATCACTTCAATAGGCCCTCTAAAGGATTGACTCAGACTAGTGGTTCAAACATAAGGGTCAAAGTTTTTGATTTCCCTCAAGGGGAAAGAGGGTGCTCCTCTACCTTAATTTCTAACCCAAACATGTAGAACATGTTTATTACTGACTTAACTTAATCAATCCAGACCCATCCTATCTAAAAAATTTGATCCCCTAAAAGGAAACTATCATCTCATCATAGAAGAGGATTAGCACTAGAGAACCACTAAGTTGCTTGGCTCCCTCAGATGTCATCTTTCAGAAGCTTCTCGGTTTCTGATTCACCCTTGGTCATGACCTGTAAGAGGTGAAGAGCATAGTCCCCTATTCTTTTGTCTTGCACCCTATGAAGTTCACAAGCCCTAATTAGACTATGTTTAGAAAGCAAGAAAAAGACACATTGTTTTAGTGGGTTTTAAGATTGGTCTTCAACAATTATATCTTTGATAGCATCCTGCAACACATAGTTAGTTCATGTTTAGGAAAGCTTGTATGAAGGAGTCTTTGTCAAACATCCTATAGACAACTGTTAGACTACAAAAACCAAAAAAATTGAAATAATAATATATTCAGAGAAAACATGTCAGTAAAAAATGATAAATAGCATTTTGGAAAACTAAATTTTAACTATGTTTTTTCAAGATTTTACGTGAAATCTTGTGCACGTCCACATGAAGTCTTCCACTATCATGTGCGAGAAGATGATGTGTCACATGAGAACCTACACAATAGAGCACTTTTTCATGCAAGAAAGTGTACAATGATGTGCAAAACCCTCAAATCTTTGTGCAAAACAAATTTTTTGTGCAAAAATCTGGAAGATTGTACAGACTAGTATGACAAACTAATGAAAAATGATAGAAATTAAGACAAATGAGGCTAGAAAAATTGTTTTTCTTAGCCCCACAATGGGTGCCAGAATTGTATACGTGAAAATGAGGCCTCAAATCTTTCACCTACACTTCAAAATGGTCATTGTATGCGGATTCATCCTGTAGTGAACATGGGATGGTTCATCCAAGAGGTCTGACAAATCGACCTATTGCCTTTTAACTAGAAGGATTTTGCCTATGTGCTCTTAGAATGAGAAGTAGGTAACCAGACCTTTCTAGAATGAAGGATTTATGCAAACTATGATTTTGCAAGTAATCTATATGATGTGCAATTTATTCTATTAAACAATAAAATAAACTAAGCTAGATGTATGCATTATTTATCTAGATGCCATTAAAATTCTAAGCAAAAGCACATATGAGAGCTATAAAAATGAGTATTCAGTTTCACAACAATTCAATATCATCAAAATCTAACCTCTATAATGAGGGTTGAGTGAAGTTGACTATTTCAAATCTTAAGTGTGATGAATAGTTAACTGAGCTTTTTATAAGTGTGAGAACAAATTAACTGGATTGATTCTAATTTCAAGAGATAGTTCACTTAGAGTTTCCATTTTAGAACTGAAGAGAAGATTTTGAAGATATTATTTAATTCAATAAAGTGAGATACGACCTCATAAATGCCTTTTTCATTTAATTGAATAATCACATTCAATTAGTTAAAGTGGGCATAATTATTAAATTAAACATTTTTAATTCCTTTGTACATTAGCGTTAGGATATAATTTGATTTAATTAAAGTACAAACACTTCGAATTAAAGTAAATCTTAATCAAATAGGTTTAATGTGACTAATAAGAGTCAATACTTAGGAATTAAATAGGTTGTCTGATTAATGTAGATTTAGGGCTTTCTACATTTGACAATTAAGTCAAGTAGCAAAAATCAAAACTAGAATTGCCTAGTGACATAGGACTTTAGAATTGATTAGAATAGACTAGAATTGGTTAACATGGAAATGGACCAATTTTGAGGTATTACATCAACCACATTAAATTTCCTCCTCATCCTTTATATAGGCATTATTTTCACTTTGTTTCCTTCATTAGGCTTTCCTTGAATTCCTCTCATCTATTCAATCACATCTTAATTCACATATAATATCTATAACACTAGGTAAAATGTTTTAAGTACTATGCTAGTTTTAATTCATCTTGGAACTTGAAAATTTCTTGGATCATGAAGCTTTCCTTAAATCTTTTCCATCTAATATTAACTAACAAATTTCATCCATAGATCTCACTAAAAAACTTCTTTTCTTCCTTATAATCTTATAGGTAATTTGGATTCATAGTTGATGCCATCCCACAATTGAGTGGATTCCCCTACCTCCCCTATTTGATCAATTCAATCAAAATATTCTCCTTAATTGAGATATTTTCTTCCTTTATGAAATAACCTCATCTACTTCATTAACATTATTCATTCAATTACACTATCTTTTCTTGATAACAATTATTTTCTTGATAATACTCACTAACTTAGTTCTTAAAATTATGCTCTGTATACTTCCATCAAACAATAACTTTTCTTCTTGACAACTATTTCTATCTTGGTAGGGCACACTTATTCCTTATCTTTTCATTTCATTACTTCAAACCTTTCTTACCAACCAACATAACAGATGTGTGCATCTTTCTAACTCTTCTTCATATCATGTAAAATAATCAAATTAATATTACCTTGTCAATAAATTATTCATTGATTTCCCATTAAAGCTCATACACTTAACATTAATACACCAACCCTTTCTCTTCTCAACACCACATCCTTTAGATGATTTGGCAACTTACATAAATCAGTATCAAGCTTATTAAGTCAATAAGATTGGCATGAATGACAAAATAAAAATTGATCCAATTATCCCACATTCTATTTAGTGCTTGATTTACCAACCTTGTTCATTATCAACATTATCTTAAGTTGAAATATTAGTTGTAGTAATATCAAGGACATGTTGGAGTTGGAGGGGTAATATATACTTTAGATATCTTGTTAATACTAGGAGAATTGAGAGGGGAGAGGCTATATCAATGTTTTATAACTTTAAATAATTCCACCATCAATATTTTTACTATGAAACATTTGAATAAAATTAGTAATAAATAAAAAAGTAATTCTTACATTTACACATGTAACTCTTGACACAATTATTTTAGACATAGAAAAGAAACCACGGTTGGAATTGTCACCCACAAATCCCCACTATTATAGTAATCAAGTTTCCTTGTTAGGAGCTTTTTACATCCAGTGAGTTAGGGTTTCCCTTGATTAAGAGTTTTAATCCCTTGTAGAAGCTTTACAATAAATATCTATTAGGATATACCCTATTAAGTAACTTATAACTCCTTGTATGAGTCATCTAGTTAAAAGATTCCATTCTCCAAACTAGTTAGGATCCTACACAACCCTATTAAGAGTGACCTTGTTAAAGGATTTTACTTGTCAACTTGTTAGAATTAAAAAGTATTTCTTGATATGAGTGTTGCACCTATTTCATGATAGAACATTTGTGTTACTTATTAATTCTCTACTCTATAACAATGTAAACACATTATACTATAATTGTATAAAATAAAATTTGTATCATAATAATTTAACTCTTATCACTCATTGATATAATTGTTAAAAACAATTATTCAATTGTATATTTTCATTGATGTTACACAAATGTTACATTCTAATCAAGCATTACTAGAAGTAATCAAGCTTAGAAGACTTTGGTATCAGTCAAGAAGTTCATAAGAAGCCAAGTTTAGTGATCAAGTGCAAACCAAGCTAGGTTGATCATTGAAGGATTCTTGTATAAACTGAGTCACGTCAGTTACTAAAGGGGTTGAGTGTAAATTGAGTAAATTCAATTGCTAGGGAACTCAGTGGTAACTAAGTGACCTAGTTTAAGTATTAGTCAACCTGCACTAGAATAATTTTGTTTATTATTTGGATTTTGCAAGCCAAATTAGTGGATGTTAGTTGTTTATCTATAGAGGTATTAAAGAAAACTTAACATTGGGTTTTATATATATGAAAGGTCAAGACGTGGATTGAAATATGAAATTTTTGGAAGAAGATAAGATGTAAATAAAGAAGGATATCTAATTAAGGGTTGTTCATCCAAGGAGTTGCAAAGAATATTCAAATCAAGAAGGATCTAGAGGAAAAGCTAGAACAATGATCTAAATCTATAAATTAGTTGCTTCATTAATCAGGTCAGTCATTGTTACCCTCTAACAATTGTAGAAGTGAAGAAATCTCTTAACAGAGTTGACTTAACAATCATTCTTGTAAATCCTCTAACGAAATGGCATTTCTAGGTTGAAGTGTCTTAAGACCTCTAACAAGGCCACTCCTAACAAGGTGACTCAAATCCTTTAACAAGGTCACACCTAAAAATGTATTTTGTGACCTTTAATAGGGTTAGCTCCTAACAAGGCTCACTTGAGAAGAGTGAAAAGTTGTAACTAGTTGCATTGATAGTTTTCCCAAATTAGGTTTCCACTTTAAATCTTGGTGTCTCGTGGATTAAAATTATGTTCTTATTCCTTTATCTTTATGAAACTAAGTTACTGAAGGTTAATACAGGCTAATATCTCAAGATTTCTTTGTTAACCGAGTTGTGCAAGGATTTGAGTTAATAAGAAGTTTGTATTGACATCTAAGGGATTTGGAATTGTTTTAATGGTAATTGTTTTAGGTATTTCAAAGCATGGTAGGAACTCATGAAGCTATTGTTGGGAAGAAATCGAGATACAAGCCTACTCTTCTTGGAGAACTAGTATGTGGTACCTCCTAATCCTTTGACTATGGATCCTATGGTGGATATAAAGAATCACAACACAATGATGTTTGACACTGCTTCTACTCTTAATTATTCTAAATTTGATGAAGTCAAATATTTTTCTTCTACTCATGAAATATGGAACAAGATGGAAAAGATCTATAGAGGAGATGAAAATGTGAGGAGAGCCAAAGAATAAAGTCTAAGAGGCCAATTTGATCCAATGAAAATGAAAGAAGATGGAAACATTTATAAATATAGTGAAAGAAACAAAGAAAGTGTGAGTGCAATTAGAACTACAGGAGCAAAAATAGATGATGTGGTAGTAGTCAAAAAGGTATTAATAACTCTTATTCCTATTTATGCAATTAGAGTTTTAGCTATTAAAGAGATGAGATGTGATCCCAAAAATGATGTAACTTTGGATGCACTAGAGGGAAGTTTAACAACTTTTGAGTTGAATAATTTTGATACCTATCTTCCTAGCTCTTGAAGCATAGAATCAGCATTCAAAGCCAAACTAACTCTAGTAAAAAAGGAGGAAACTCAAAAGGAAAAAAATTTGATAGTGAAGAAGTAGAAGGATTAGATTATGACCTTGAAGATATTGAAGCCCTACTTGCAAGAAGGTTACCTAAAGTCAAGGGTAAATATAGAGGCAAAATTCCATTGATTTGTTTCTCTTATGAAGAAGTTGGTCACATCTAATTTCCTTTGCTACAACTTTCTCTCCCAACGTGTGAGACTTGATAGAAATGTGCTTGGTCTTAGAATGATACACTAGATTTTTAGACATATTGTGCTTGTGTTATCACAATGCATGACAATAGGTTCACTAAATTATATCCTTATATCCTTCAACATCTGCTTCATCCAAACAACTTGATTACAATTTTTTGTTGCTACAACATATTCTTCTTTTGTTGTACTTTGTGAGGTACAATCCTACTTCTTGTTTAGCCAATAAACCAATCTTTCTCCAAGAAAGAAGGCTCCACCACTGGTGCTCTTTCTATCATCCATACTACCTGCCTAATCAACATTAGTATAAGCACATAGAGTAAAATCTTTAGGCTTATCATAAAAAAATCCAAAATTTGGTATTCCTTTTAGGTACCTAAATATTCTTTTGACTACTACATAATGTGCTTCTTTGGGATTAGCTTGGAATCTTGCAAAAATTCTGAATGCATTCACTATATCTAGCATTGTGTGAGTCAAATATTACAAACCTCCAATCACATATTTGTACTTCTTTTTCTCAACAGTAGGTGTCTCATCCTTTGAAGATAACTTGTGTCTAGTTACCATAGGTGTTTCAATTGGTTTACATGTTTCCAAACTAAACCATTTTGGTAAATCCTTCAAATACTTAGTTTGAGAAATAAAAATTCCTTCTTTATCATATACAATCTATAATCCTAGAAAATATTTCATTGGTCCTATCATACTCATTTCAAATTCTTTCTTAATTTCTTCTACAAACTTTTCACTTTCATCATCATTTCCTCCAAATATGGTATCATCAACAAATTTTACCAAAATCATTCATCCATCATCAATTTCTTTTCAATAGAGGTTGCTATCAGTCATACCTTTTCTATATCTAAGCTTTCTAAAATTCTTGTCCAACCCTACATACCACGTTCTAGGTGCTTTCTTTAAGCCATACAATGCTTTCTTCAATCTAAATACTATGGCCTTGTCATCTGTTAAAGGATTACCTTCAAGTTGTTCAATGTATACCTCTTCTTCAAGTTCTCCATTCAAAAATGTATACTTGACATCCATCTGATATACTTTGAATTTCTTATATGCAACATATGCTAAGAATAATCTTACTTGTTCAATTCTAGCCATAGGATCATAGGTTTCATCATAGTCTATTCCTTCTTGGTATGAGTAACCTTTACATACCAATCTTTCTTTGTTCCTTACAACATCACCTTGTTCATTCATCTTGTTCCTGAATACCCATTTAGTTCCTATCGCATTCTTATCTGCTAGTCTAGGGACCAATTCCCATGTCTCATTCTATACTATTTGATCCAATTCCTCTTTCATAGCTTGCTTCAAATAGTCATCTTTACATGCTTCATCTACATTCTTAGGTTCAACTTGAGATATCAAACATAGTTCTTCATTGACTCTATTTCTTTTCATCACACCTTTTTGTTTTCTTTCAATGATCTGCTTGGGTGGATGATCCTTTCTCATATTATTTCTCAAAGTAGGAGTTTTTATCTTAACCCTTGGCTCTATTGAAGGTTTGAAGCTTTGTTCCTACCTTGGCTCTCCTTCATTCTGCATATTATTGTTAGTCTTAAGAAAGACTTCAGCATTCCTTGGCTTAGTGACAACATCATCATATGAATTGTAATCAACTATTCTTTCTTGTATCCTAAATTTCTCAACTCTCACATTTGTACTTTCCATATTAGTCTTAGTTCTCTGATTATTAAATCTATAAGTCTTTCTTTTCAATGAATAACCAAGAAATATACCCTCATCACTTCTAGCATCAAACTTACCAATATCATCAACTCTTTTGATATAACACTTACTGCTAAAAATTCTAAAATACTTAACTGTAGGTGAGTGACCAAACCACAATTCATAAGGGGTCTTGTTTCTTTCTTTCTTGATCTATACTC
Source organism: Cupressus sempervirens (assembly GCA_028749045.1). NCBI lineage: Eukaryota > Viridiplantae > Streptophyta > Pinopsida > Cupressales > Cupressaceae > Cupressus > Cupressus sempervirens. The sequence continues at coordinate 32,937,658 of CM053787.1, forward strand.
TATTCAGAGTCTAGATTTTTGTATTCACAGCTTCTTTCCAAATTATCTTTAATACTTCTTTCTTATCTAACATAGCTCTTATGGCTTTCGTTACTAGTCTATTTCTTCTTTCTACTATATCATTTTGTTTAGGGGTTCTTAAAGTTGATAATTGTCTTTTGATTCCATTTTCTTCACAAAACATGTTAAACTCATTTGAAGTAAATTCTCCTCCTCTATCTAATGTCAAACATTTACTCTTCATGTCTGATTCATTCTCAACTCTATTCATCAATATCTTGAACTTATCAAATGGCTCAAAATTTTCTTTAAGAAATGCAACCCACATAATTCTAGAAAACTCATCAACTAAAATCATAAAATATTTTTCACCATAGAATCATTTAGTATTCATAGGACTACTGAGATATTTGTGTACAATCTCCAATTTTGTTGTCATAGTAAACTTCTTGTAGGGAAAAAGAAGTTCTGTTATGCTTTTCCAAAACACATTCCTTGCAAATTGTGTTAGAAGGTTTTACAATCTGAGGCAAATCTCTAACTGCAAACATACTACTAGTCTTCACAATGCTGTCAAAGTTTATATGACAAAATCTCTTATGCCATAACCAACTATTATCTACTTTTGCAACCAAACATGTCATTTCAGTAGGATTCAACTGAAATGCATTACCTCTAGTTTTGATTCTTGTTCCAATTACCTTCCCATTTTTGTCTCTAATCATGCATGTCTTTTCTAAGAAATACAACTGATAACCTTTATCTACTAGCTTTCTAATGCTCAAAAGATTGTACTTGAAACCATCAACAAAATATACATCCTTAGTGTTAGTTTTACCACCAGGAGTTATAGATCCAATACCTTTAACATGGCATGTTGCATTGTTTCCAACTCTGACAATGCCTCCATCTTGACTTTTGAAGTTTACAAACTTGTTCATATCACTAGTCATATGATGTGAACAACCACTATCAATTATCCAATCAGATTTCTTTTCAACTTGTGATATCAGAGATACTTTCTCTGGGCTTTCTTCTTTGATTGCTACAAATCCTATTTCATCATCACTAGTACTTATTGCTTGTTCACTAGATTCATCTTCTTCATTTTCATACAGACACTCTCTATCTCTTCTATGTTTGAAATTTCCTTTATACTTTTTCTCTCTTTTAGGACATTAGATGCATAATGACCAAATTCATTGCAAGTCCAACATTTAGAGATTTTCTTACCATCTTTTTCTTTCCTTTCTAGAAGGGTGACTCCTTCAATCTTTTTGTCCTCATCAGATTTTCTACTGCTAGCAAAGTCTTTTCTAACACTTGTGCTCCTTGGTAAAATAGGTTGAATATTCAAGGTACTAAAAGTTGTTTATGTTTTGGTCAATCCTTTGAGTTGTCTAAGCTCATTCTCAACTACTTCAAGTCTTCCTCCTTTGTGAAATATTTGGTACAAGATATCAAAAATTGTATCATTTTAACTATTGACTTAAACAGTGTTGTTAAAGTCTTCAATATCTTCCATATAACCTCATCATCTTATTTAGTTCCTCCTTAAGATTTAATACCTATAGTGATTTTTGATATTCTACCTACATATGATCTTATAGATTCATCTTCCATCATTTTAGTATTTTGTAATGCACAAATCCAATTTTGTAGCCTCAATTTCTTAGAATGTTCATGACCTTTAAAACTAGTTTCCAAAGCTTTCCAAATCAAATGTGAAGTAACAAGTGACTTTACTTGATTGTATACAATTTCAGGAAGTGAATTCAACAGTGCTTCTCTAGCTCTCATGTCACACATAAAAATATCTCTTTCTTCCTCGGTACAAGTTTCCAAATCTTTTTCAGCAATGATTGTCTTTGATGTCTTTGTCAAGATCCAATATCCTAGACCCATACACAAATGATGTGTCTTCATCTTTTCCTCTCATTTTTCATAATTTGTTCCAACGAACTTCAAACTATCCTTCCTAAACATGCTTGCCATGGATGTCCCATAGTTGTTAGAGTTTATCTTCAAGGACCTAATTCTCTGATACCAATTGTTAGAAACAATAGTCTACCAAGATAATTAGGGGGAGGAATCAATTATCCAATAATTAGAATATTTATTAACCTTAGGAAATCTTATCCATTCAACCAAAGTAAAAAGCAACAATAACAAGATGCACATAGACAATTACACTAGATATATGTTAACTAGGGAAGCCCTTGATCAGAGGGAAAACCCTAGTGGGAATGATGCCCACAAGATGATGTACTAATATAAATATTCCTTGTTAGAGGATGGAACTTGTTATTAGTTTCTTATGATATTTATTACATAGAGTCCTTGTTAGTAGAGTTTGAATCCCTTTTAGGAGATTCCAACCTTGTTAGGAGCTATGCCAACCCTATTAGGAGTTGTAGTATAATGTATGCAAGAAGAGTTCACTACTCAAACATGTAATTTCAATTATAAGAAGAGCTCACTGCTCAAACTAGTAATTTACTATTAAGTTCCTCTTACCTCTATTTTTTCAACCAAACCAAACACTATCAAAACTTATAGACCAGGTCACGAACCTTGGATCGAAATATCCAACTTCAGATAACACAATAAAACTTTGGAAATGAAGTTTCCTTCACTTCCGCTCTACTCTGCTCAACTTTAGATTCTGATCTTTGTGTTGCTTAAAATCATCTCATACCGTCTCATGAGATAAAGGAAAATTTTCTTCCTTTATACCAAGTGCATAAGATAATTCCTTGAGTTGGCCATTACACCTTGTCAATTAATTATTATGGGACCACATTAAGAACATGTTACACTTAGTGATAACATTAATCTTATGCCTTACAACTTGAATAAATTTTGTACATGTAATGTTATGACAAGTGAGCTTAACCATGTCATTATCAAAATGTATTCTTCACATCCTCATCCTCAATTCTCAGAATAACAATTCTGCTAAGAGATATAACAAGTTTACCAAAATATGCCTCTATAAGCTCTATCTCAGAACTAACATCACCAAAACTTACATAACTTCTTCCAGACTTAACATTTCTTCACCTGACATTAACTACATATACTAGATACTTAGAAGTATCTCTGATAACCTTGGATAGTGAGAATACTCAACTACTCATCTATACCAACTTGATATTTCTATTGTTCTTTTGTCAAATACCACATAAAACTATTATGCTAACATCAATGACAAACATAGTCATGAATGTAACATATCATCATGATAATGATCTAGGCATGTATCTACAATACTTCCCCATAGGAATATCATCAACATTCATACTTCCAACAGTTATGTGAAGGGAAAAATGATGCATTGCATTAACTAATGAAATCAAATGTGACAATGCTTATTGGGTTGAAGGACTCAAGTACAATCTTCAAAGTGTGGCACAACTAGAAAACATTAGATACAAGGTAGAATTCATGAATGGGAAGGCTAGGCTCCCAAATGGTAAAGGAAACCTAGTTGGAACTAGGAATTAGACAAAAGGTAATTTGGATTACCTAGACTTTACTAAAACTACATGTTTTCTACCTCAAATAGAGGAAACCAAGTTTGCAGTGGAACCCAAGTTACAGCCAGAGCAACCCAACTTGGAGATAGTTCAAACTAAGTTCTAGAAAGAGGAACCCAAGTCACATTTAGAGGAAACCAAGTCTCACATAGTGAGACCCAAGTTGAGTTTAGAATTTTACAAAACCTTTGGGTATGGTGAACCAACTAAAACAAGTCCATAATCTAGAAGAAAGGAACATGTACTTGCTAGATATGTCAGAAGGCATCATGCATCTGAAAAATTAATTGGAGATCTGACAAGAGACATAATGACAAGGAGAAAACTAAAAGATACATGTTTACTTATTGAATTTGAACCTAGAACTATTTAAAATTTGGATAGAGGCAATGAATGCAGAGATCGAGCAATTTGAAAGGAACAATACCTGGAATCTTGTTCCTAGACCCAAGGAAAAAAAATGTAATTGGTATAAAGTGGGTATTTAGATACAAATTGAATGAAAATGGTTAAGTATCAAGGAATAAGGAAAGGCTAGTGTATAAAGGATATGCTCAAGAAGAAGGTATAAACTATGGAGAAACATTTTCTCCTATTGCTAGACTTGAAGGGGTTAGAACATTTCTTGCATATGTTGCATTTAAAGGATTCAAAGTGTATCAAGTGGATGTCAAATTAGATTTCTTAAATTTAATTCTAGAGAAAGAAGTTTACATTGACTAGCTTGAAGGTTTCATTAATCCAAATAAAAGAGACATGGTTTGTAAGTTATACAAACCTTTATATGGTTTGAAACAAGCTCCAAGAGCATGGTATGAGATACTACATGGATATCTGGCAAATATTGTTTTTTAGAGAACCAATGATAATAATAGTCTATTTATTAAAGAAGGACCACAAAATAAGATATTGTTAGCAAAAGTATTTGTGGATAATATATAATTTAAAAGTCATGATGACTTATGCAAGTCATTCTCTGAAGAAATGAGGAAAGAATTTGAAATCTCAATTTTTGGAGAGATAAAATTCTTTGTTGGTTTGCAAGTTCATCAAATGAAGGATGACATTTACCTTAATTAGAATGGAAGATTCCAAACTAGTTGGAACACCTATGTGTACTAGACACAAATTTTCTAAGGATGATGCTTCAAAAGAGGTAAACTAGACTACCTATAGATCTATGATTGGTAAACATCAAGTATGTTGTTCACACAAGAACTGATATTGCATTAGTATTTGGTATAGTTGCAAGGTTTTCTACAAATCCCAGAGAAAATTAGATGATAGAAGTCAAAAGAATTGTGAGATATCTAAGAGGCACTCAAGACTATGGTATATGGTACAAGAAAGGATAAAATCTCAAGTTAAAATTCTTTAATGATGCATATTGGGTTGGAAGCATAGATGATAGAAAAATACCAATGGAGGAGCATTCTTTCTTAGAAAGAGGCTAGTGTCATGGACTAGTAAGAAGCAAAATTGCATCTCTCAGTATACAACAAAGGAAGAATATGTTGCTATAGTAGTTAATTGTTCCAACATGGTCTAGATCAAGAAAAAATTGTCAGGAATAAAGGAATAAGTCAAGGACCAAGTGGTTATCTACTCTGATAACACAAGTGCAATCAACATATCAAAAAATCTAGTGATGCACTCTAAGACAAAACACATTGCAATCAAGTATTAGTTTCTAAGAGAATTAGTTCAAGATAAAGAGATTAGATTGGAATATGTGAATACAAAGGAGTAGGTTGCTAACATATTTAGCTAACCATTACCTATGGATGCATTTTTATATCTCAAAAGAAATCTAGGGTTCATTCTGCTATCTACTACACACTAGAGTACAAATTAGTGATCCATCAACCAAACTACATTGAAGATCTATCAAGTTGATGCAAAAAAGTTAGAGTTCATTGAATACGAATTAGTACATTAGGTAGATTACAAACTCATTGTATAAAGTCTTTAGCATTTGATGTGAAAGAGGAGAGATTGAATATTTCATATCAAAAGAACTTAAGGATATTGATGGATAGTTTGATAAATTAGAGGAAGGAACTTGTATATCAGCAAGAGGGAGAACTTGATCAGATGGAGTCTGAAGATATGACATCATAGGGAGAATCTCAAAGGGATTTCTCATGGATGAAGAATCAGAATAAAATCTTATAAATCATTTGGATTTCTCCAAGTTTCCTTTACTTATGACATGTTGTGTTTCCATCAATGCCAAAGAGGGAGATTGTTGAAAATAATTATACAATTGTATATTTTCATTGATGTTACACAAATGTTACATTCTAGCTGAGCACTTCCAATAGTAATTAAGATCAAAAGAATCCAGTATCAGCTAAGCAAAAGTTGAGAAGAAGCCAAGTTCATTGATCAAGTGCAAAAAAATTTAGGTTAGTCATTGAAGGATTCATGTGTAAATTGATTCAAGTTAGTTACCAAAGGGGTTCAGTGTAAACCAAGTGAGATTAGTTACCAAGGAACTCAGTGGTAACCGAATGACCATGTTTCAATGTACACCAACCTATAGTAGAATAGTTTTGTTTATTATTTGGTTTTTGTAAGTTGACTTAGTCGATGTTAATTGTTTATTTGTAAAGGTATTCAAGCTAACTTGACATTGGTTTTCATACATATGAAATGCCAAGTTGTGCATTGAAATATGGAAGTTGTGGAAGAAGATAACATGCAAATAAAGAAGGATATCTAATTAAGTGAAGATCATCCAAGGAGCTACAAAGAATATTATGAATAGGAAGGATCTAGAGGATAAGCTAGAACAATGACCTAAATCTACAAATCAATTGCTTCATTAATCAAGTCAATCATTGTTGCTCTCTAACAATTGTAGTAGTGAAGAAATCTATTAACAGAGTTGACTTAACAATCATTCTTGTAAATCATCTAAGAAGGTGGCATTTCTAGATTGTGATGCAGGAGCATCCTAGGTGTAAGGGCAATTTTGCATCACCCAAAAATATTTTATTTTCGGTGTTTTATATTTTAATAAGGGCTAGTAGACAAGGTGGTTACTATTTATGGGAACTTACTAATTTTAGTAAGTTTTTCATATGAGCTTGGAATGGTGTCATTTTCTATAGGAAGGTTCATTTTAGAGTTGTAAGCCTACCATAAAAATCTCATTCCTCTAGCTTAAGTATCAAAGAAGTTATTGTAGATTTTTGGTGGAAAAAATTGCAAAAAAAATCTTCAACCTCATCATTGGAGGGGTTAGATTGCCTAGATGAGGTCCAAAAACTAGAGAAAAGGGTGCTACTATGGTTTTGAGCCTGTAGATTAGGAGTTGGCATATCTAAAAAGTGGTTATAATAGCCAATCAGAGCAACAGTTCATGAGTTATGGCCTTCCAAAGTTGGGCTACCTAAAATTTTTAAAATAATTTGTCAAAGATGTATTTGGCTAACTCTATGTGTATTGTTAGGGTCTGTCCACCCTAGGTATTAAGTTTGAGTATCCAGAACCTTCCTAGGCAGCATAAAAATTGCTTATTTAAGAAAGGCTTGAACATTGTCTAGAATAACTCTAGGTGATAGTTCACAACTTGTCTTGCAAATTATTTTATTGAAGGCACCCATGTGGGTTAGCATACTATATTTATGGATTCTATAATTTCGTATTTGTGGCACAAATGAGAAGTCCACATTTTTTTCTCTCATTTTCTATTGTTTCTTTGTTTCTATTATGAGTTAATGGTATTAAGGGGAGCTCCCTACATCAAGTGGTATCAGAGCTATAGTTCTTGAGTGTGTGAACAAATTGCTGATTGTGAGGTAGTTTGCACCAAGACCATGGTTTGGGCTGAGTGTGTAGATAGATCATCGATTGAAGGTGGTTTGCACTAGGGTTTCAGGGGAAGTGCAAAAAAGCCTCTACAAAGAGAGCATGGCAAACGAGCTATAGGTGTTACACCTTAGGGTTTTTGAGCCCTCCAAAAGAAAATGTAAGAATTGGAAGAACAAATGCAAAGAGGAATAAATCTTCCTGTAAGAGATGAAAGCAAAGATGAGGATGAAGTAGAAGAAACTACCAAACCAGAGGCAATTCTAAATCTAGAAGAGAGGCTTTTTAGGGCCATGTCCAAGATTGAAAAAGACCTAAGTTTGAAGTTCCCACATTTTCAAAAAACCTTAACCTAGAGGAGCTAATCAATTGGATCAATGAACTAGAGGAGTACTTTGAATATGAAGATATTGATGATCTTGATAGAGTCAAGTCTACGAAGGAAAAAATGAAGGGACGTGGGAAGATTTGGTGGCAGGAAGATCAATTGGAGTGAAATAGAAAGGGAAAGGTCAAAATCACTAGATTGGATCAGATGAAAGATAAACTGAAGCGAAAATTCATTCTCATGGATTATGAGCTTGATATTTTGAAGAAAATACAAGGGTTGAAGCAAGGAGGAAAATCTGTTCAAGTGTATACCAAAGAGTTCTACCAAGTTCTCATTAGAACAGACCATGCAAAAGCTAATAAGGAGAAAGTTGCCCTTTATCTTAATAGGTTAAGGAAAAACATTTAGGATGAGCTAAGTCTAGTTCAAATGAATAGTATTGAGGAGGCATACCAATTTTCCCTAAGAGTTGAGGAGAAACTAAGCAAGAAGTTTGACAATAAGAACAATGGAAGAAGTCATGCTAGAAAATTTGGTGGATGATCTTATGGTGGTCATAATGATGATCAAAAGAACAAGGATGAGGCTAGAATTAGTAATCAAAACTAGAGGGGAAAAAATTCCAATTGGTTCTATGATTAGAACAATAGAGACTAGAAAGGAAGAGGTAGAGGACAGAGACCTGGAAGAAGAGGCTTCCGTGGAAGATGTTTTCACTATAGAGAAGAAGGGTATAGAGCATTTGAATGTACTCAATGGCAAGGAAGGATAGATTGAAGAATAGAAGGCTAGGCCAGAGTTGCACATGTTGATGAAGATGTTAGATCCTCACATTCTAAAGATGCTAAAAGAGGAGAAGTTCTAGTTATCTGAAGAGTCATGTTGTGTGGTGAGAATGAACCTAAGCAAAGGAGTTTGTTTCACACAAGGTGCAAACATGAAAATAAGTGTTGTGATGTGATTATTGATGGTGGAAGTAATGAAAATCTGGTGTCAGAAATGATAGTCACCAAGTTGAAGTTGAAGAGGTAGAAACACCCGTGTCCATATTGTATTGCTTGGGTGTAAGATGACCACAAGGTCATGGTCAATGAGTAGTGTTGAGTGAAGTTCAAGATTGAAAGGTACCAAGATGAGGTATTATGTGATATCATGCCTATAGACATATGCCATATGTTGTTGGGCATGCTGTGGTAGTTTCATAGGCATGTTGTACATGATGCACAAGCAAATACCTACACTCTAACTAAGGATGGAGTGAAACATAAGTTGAAGCCATTGAAGGATAAAGAAGAAAAGGTATGTAGTGCTACTAGAATATGTTTTGTTAATGCAAAAGATTTTCTTAAAGGTATGAAACATGAGCATATGTGTTTTTCTATAATTCCCAAAGATAGTAAAGAAGAAGTAGAGAAGGTACCTATAGAAGTTACAGATATTTTGGAAGAGTTTTTTGATATTGTATTAGATAATGTAACTGATGGATTGTCCCCAGTGAGAAAGATTAGTCACCAGATGGATTTGATTCTAGGAGCCAATTTTCCAAACAAGGAAACACACAAAATGACACTAGTAGAAAGTAAAGAGTTGAATAGGCAAGTTCATGAATTGTTATAGAAGGGGTTGATTCGAGAGAGTCTGATTCCATGTGATGTACCAGTAGTGTCAGCACCAAAGAAGAATGGAGAATGGAGGATGTACACAAATTCTCATGCTATCAAAAAGATTAGTATCAAGTATAGATTTCCTTTGCTGAGGATGGATGATCTTATGGATTGTTTAAGAAAAGATCAATATTTCACAAAGATAGATCTGAAAAGTGGGTACCATCATATTTGTATTAGAGAAGGTGATGAGTGGAAGTCTGATTTCAAGATAAGGGAAGGACTATATGAGTGGTTAGTCATGCCTTTTGGGATAACCAATGCACTGAGCACTATCATGAGGCTCATGAATGAGGTACTGAAGGAGTTTCTAGGTAATTTTTTCATTGTTTACCTAGATGATATATTGATCTTTAGTAAGTCATTGAAGGAGGATTTGATTCATATTTGCAAGGTGTTTGAAAATTTGGGGGAAGCAAAGTTGTTGATAAACCTAAAGAAGTGTAGTCTTGCAAAGAAGGAGTTGGTGTACCTTGGATTTTTAGTCTCAAGAGAAAGTCTAAAAAAGGATCTAGAGAAAGTGAAGGCTACCCTTGAATGTCCTACTCCAAGGAGTGTGACAGAGGTAAGATCGTTTCATGGACTGGCTATATTTTACAGAAAGTTCATAAGAAGTTTTAGTAGTATTTGTGGACCCTTGACTGAAATAATGAGAGGGGATATGAAAGAGTTTAAGTGGACTATAGGAGCAGATAAGAGTTTCAATCTATTGAAATAGAAAGTTACTAAGAAACTTGTTTTAGCACTTCTTGATTAACAAGGTGTTTCGAGTAGACTGTGATGCTAGTGATACTATAATAGGAGCTATTTTGAATCAAGAAGGTAGACTAGTTGCTTATTTAAGTGAGAATTTGAATGATGCAAAAAGAAAATATTTTGTTTATGATCAAAAAAAATTTGTTATAGTTGAAGCATTAAAGAAGTGGAGACACTATCTTCTTCCTAAGGAGTTTTTTTTGTATATCGATCATCAAGCTTTGCAATATTTGAATAATCAAGGAAAATTGAATCAAAGGCATTTAAAGTGGGTTTAGTTTTTGGAAATTTATACATTTGTTTTGAAACATTGAAGTGGGAAATCTAACATAGTTGCAAAAGCTCTTAGTAGAAGACAATTTTTGCTGATAGAAATGCAGATGGAGGTGGTTGGGTTCAAGGAACTTAGTAATTTGTATCTAGATGATCTTGATTTTGGTGAAGCATGGAAGGCTTGTACAGAACCTATTATCTAGGATAATATGTTGTTCAAAGGAATCTAGTTGTGCATTCCTAGAAATTCAATGAGAGAGAATCTCATCAAGGAGAAGCATAGTGGAGGATTGGCTGGACATTTTGGCAAAGATAAAATCATATCTTTGGTTTCTAAAAATTAGTATTGGCCATAGTTATAAAAAGATGTGATGAAGTTTGTACAAAGTTGTCGAGTATGTCAGATGATGAAAGGAGTAAAGTAGAACACATGGTTGTATTAGCCATTGCCTTTACCAGAGAAGCCATGGGAGGATATCAGCATGGATTTTGTTCTTGGATTACCAAGGACACAATGTGGGTGTGATTCTATTTTTGTGGTGGTTGACAAGTTTTCAAAGATGGAACATTTCATTCCTTGCAAGAAGACTAGTGATATTGTTCATATACCAGAGTTGTTTTTCAAAGAAGTGGTGAGATATCGTGGTTTGCCAAAGAGTATAGTTTTAGATTGAGATACCAATTTTTTTAGGTATTTTTGGCATACATTATGGAAGAAGTTGAAGAGAAATTTGAAGTTCAATTCATCACATCATCCATAGACTAATGGACATATAGAAGCTATGAATCACAATTTGGAAAATTTGTTGAGATGCTTGGTTGTAGATAAACCAAAAGGATGGGATATGATTTTACCATAGGTGAAAATGGCATATAATAATTCTATCAATAGGAGTACTGGTAAATCACCATTCTAGATTATATATGGGAGTAGTCCTAGAAATGATTCTAAATTGAGGAAGTTAGATAAAGGAGAGATAAGTAGTGTTGAAGCAGAAGATTTTTCTGAGAATTTGAAGAACATCCATGAGGAGGTGAGGAAGCACATCATAAAGATGAATATACAGTATAAGGCTAAGGCAAACATGAAAAGGAGATATAGGTAATTTTAGATTGGAGATGAAGTCATGGTTCATTTGAGAAAGGAGTGTTTTCCAATAGGTACATATAATAAACTGATAATGAAGAAGTTTGGACCGTACAAGATAGTAAAAAGGCATGATTCTAGAAATGTGTATGAAGTGGCCTTGCCTATTGAATTGAATATTTCACCAGTATTTAATATTTTAGATTTGATAGATTATTATGAAGGAGGTGATGGAGATGAAGTTACAAAAGTGCAGTGGAGCATTCTTGCAGCTAGTTTGGCTACAATGGAGATTGAGGAGATACTGCACAGCCATGTTGGAAAAGTACTAGAAACAGAACTTATGAGGAATATTTGGTCAAGTGAAAAGGGAGACCAATTGAGGATTCATTATGGCTAGTAAAGGAGGAGGTCAACCATCTTGGTTTTCCTTTGAACACCTAAGATGTGATGGGGTCACTTTCCAAATTACCCTGAGTGTCTGATGTAGGAACATCTTGGGTGTAAGGGCAATCTTGCATCACCTAAAAAAAAAAATTTCAATCTTTTCTATATTTATAAGGGCTAGTAGACAGGGTGGTTACTATTTATGGGAACTTACTATTTTTATTAAGTTTGTCTTATGAGCTTGGAAAGTTCTCATTTTCTATAGGAAGGTTCATTTTAGAGTTGTAAGCTTACCATAAAAATCTCATTGCTCTAGTTTAAGTATCAGAGAAGTTATTGCAGATTTTCAACGAAAAAATTTGCAAAGAAATCTTTAAGATTACTGTTGGAGGCCTTAGAGTTCCCGAATGAGGTTCAAAAACTCGATGGAAGGGCACTAGCATGGTTTCGAGCCTATAGATCAGGAGCTAGCATTTCTAAAAATTGGCAATGGTTTGTGAGTTATGGCCATCCAAAGTTGGGCTACCTAAATTTTCTAAAATAATTTGTTGAAGATGTATTTGGCTGACTCTATGTATATTATTAGGGTTTTTTGGCCCTAGATATTAAGTTTAAGCATCTAGAACCTTCTCATGCAACATAAAAGTTGCCTATTTAAGAAAGGCCTAAACATCATCTAAAACAACTTTGGTTGATAGTTCACAACCTATCTTACAAATTATTGTATTGAAGGCACCCATGTGGGTTAGCAAATTGTATTTATGAATTTTGTAATTTTCTATTTGTAGCACAGATAAGAAGTCCATATTTTGTTCTCTCATTTTCTATTATTTCTTTCTTTCTGTTACGAGTTTATGGTATTTAGGGGAGCTCCCTTTATCAGATTGAAGTGCCTTAAGACCTCTAACAAGGCTACTCCTAATAGGGTGACTCAAATTCTTTAATAGGGTCACACCTAATAGTGTGTTTTGTAACCTTTAATAGTGTTGGCTCCTAATAGGGCTCACTTTAGAAGAGTGAAAAGTTGTAACTAGCTGCATTGGTGGTTTTTCCAAATTAGACTTCCACTTTAAATCTTGGTGTCTTATGCATTCATATTATTTTCTTATTGTTTTATCTTTATGTAACTAAGTTACTAAAGGTTAATACACATTAATATATCTCAAGATTATTTTTATTAACTGATTTACAGTGAATATCTAGTTCTAACTGTGAATATCTAGTTCTAACTGAGTTGTGCAAGGATTTGAGTTAATAAGAAGTTTGTATTAACATCTAATGGATTTGGATTTGTTTTAGTGGTAACTGATTTACCCCTCACCTCTCAGTTACTCCTCTTATATTTCCAATACTAACATCATCTTTATGTTATTCTTTGAGGTAGTGGAAATACCCTAAATATGTTTCTATAAATTAACCTTAAAGTCAATTCAATTCTTAAGAGTTAAAACTAATACCTTGAATTATGTGCATTCATGTTGGGCTCTTCGCACTTATCTTCTCACATTATTGATATTCATCATGCAAAATATATAGGTTCATGAAATCTTTCCAAGCCAACTATGCCAATTTATTGTTCTTCATTTTGTTACATGTAATTCTTAATAAATCTTTACTTCCTGAATATCCATGATCATTTTTTTTATAATCATGTTTTAAAATATCTTATAAACATACCCTATAAGATATTTCTCATAATTCACCAAAGTATTCATCACACATCAAAAACATTCAAAATGATTTTGTTTAACTATTTCATCCTACACTTAATTATTTAGTTCTTTGGTAGATCTTATTACCAATATACCCAACCTGATTCTTGTAGATTACATGGTTACTAACAATTAAAATACACAAATAATGATCTAACAAAATATTCTATCTAAAATTAGTGCACATCATCATCATCATCATCATCATGCTAACATATACAACATCATTACTTGTCATTTCATTATCATGACTAATATATGCTACTCCTAATTAACTTAACTCAATCTTATATGCCCTCGTTGAAGAAAAAATATTGTCAATTGGCCTGTCCAATGCAAATCAATCAAATATATTTTATCTAGATTTGGTTATCATTGTATAAATCTTATATTGTGTTGGCTTTATAATCTTAACATCAAGATCAACATTGATCATTGACTAGTTAAGAGCATTCATTGATCTGCTAACTAACTATAGTTTCTTTTCATTGTTCTTTGTCAAACCAATTCTTAAACTATCAAAACTTCATCATCAAACATCACTAGTTGAAACAAAGTTAGTATATGGTAGAGCACATCTCCCTAAATGCCCCCTAGGTTTACTCTCCAAAACACCATTGTACCTATCTGTATTGAAGGACTTATTGAACTCTTCTCACTATCCTTATTATGCCATACTTAGTCACTTTTATCTGCTAACCTTTGGTAACTCTAGATTCTAAAAATTTCCATGAGAATTATGTAGTGTTTCCATTAATGACAATGTACAATCTATAATATAGAATCATTTTCTCATAACTAGTACCTAATTTGTGTCCCATTAATCATATAGATTGTGCCATTAACTTTCAAAAGGAGCATAAGGTAATATGGAATCACTATCAAACTATTTTCAAAATAAAGATGTATATTTTCAATGCCATGTGCTAAAGAGAAACCTATCCAAGGCTTTTGAGGTATGAAAAATCATATATTAAGTATATCTTAAATGATATAATGTGAGAGGGACATAAATGAAATTTATAAGGTATTTTATAATTCCCTAGGTAGATTACTAAAAAAAAATTCTATAATGGAAAATATTATCCTATGCCTATTAAGGTAGTTTTAGGTAGTTCCAAAGGTGATCTATATCTATGTAAAAAATAATTAGAGAGAAATTTTCACAATAAACAAACCTTTCACAATATTTTGATCAACATGAATGTATCTATAGAAGTACTGAACAACTATCAATCCTTATTAGATTTTGTATTTAAACTTGTTTACAAAAAAAAAATTCAACTCTTTTGTTCAAAATTTTAAAAAAATAAAAAATGATACATTGCTATGCTCAACATGATGGAGCTTGTAGAGACTTTTAACTAAGATTTAGGTTAGGATTTATTTTTTATAACATGCCCACTAGTAGTTAAAATTCAATTCTCAAAGAACAAAATTTTCCTATATTATCTCTATGATGTTTTACCATTTATATATAGAATGGAAAGATACACTATATCATTGTCTCTTGTTTTCAAGATAATTTTGTAGCACAGAGACATGTGACCTAAAATAGAATTTCAACATAAATTTGTAATAAAATTGGGTATTGATCTTTCATTATTTTGTAGTATAAATTGTATTCTTTTTTTCTTTTTTTCTTTATTTATTGATATCATCTTTTCCCCTCATACTATTTTTCAACTCTTATACCCTTTTATACATAATTAAATCAGCCTTTGTAGCTTAAATATTGTATTTTTTTTTATCAATGTTGTTCATTGTTGGATAGGCTTCTAGTGAGTCTACTATTTTGGTGACAATTTTATTTTCCTTCATGAAAATATTGGACTAATTATCAGTGTTCTCTTTTGGGACCCATGACATGGCTTAATCAACTTATGTATTCTATAAATCTAGTGGTTCTATCAAACATTGACAGGTCAATCTTTTGGTGCAATAAAAACACTAGCTTGTAACAAGTGGTATTAGAGCTTGGTCATAGGTTTGAATCTCCTTAAGTAACACTAAGGGGGGATTCTTGGACTAACTTCTAACATTCCTCTTTGGCATCGTGACATGACTTAACTTCCTATTATTTTCTAAGAGTCTAGTATTTGTATTAGGCATTGACAAGTTGGTCTTTTTGTGCAATGAGAACCCTACTTGTAATGTAAAAATACTAATTTGAATGATTGTGAAATCAATGATTGCATGCAAGAAATCATCAATACTTATAGTAATATTATTATAATACTATGTTATCAAAAGTAGGCTAACAAGTTTCTTCCCATCATTGATGCTTCACCATATTTTTATTTTTAGTTATCTTCTCTTTTTTTCCTAAAAATGTTAAGAGTGTGATAGGAATACTATTGGAGCATCTTAAAGAATATTTTGAATAGAGAACTAAATCTACAGCTAAAGATTTTCTTTTAGATAGCAAGCACATGTGCCTCAAATCCATTTTAACGAGTTAGTGAATGGGTTAATTGACTTCTCAATAGGGTTGCATATCCCAATTCTTAACATGGTCAATAAAAATGTATAATCTAACAATACTACTTATTTTCATCCTTGAATTTATTAAGAAATTCATTATTGTAGTTTTTCTCATTGTGATTGACTTCTAACTTTTAATTTTCCATGTCCTTACTTTCTTCATAGGTGAGCATGTCACCCTTGCATTTATATTTAGTAAAATATAAATTTAATGTGTTTATCATTTCTTTGGTTGTATTAAGATACATATTGATGCAGGAGCATCCAACAATGTAAGAGCAATCCTGTATCACCAAAAAATATGCTTAGTGTTCATTTTTGTTTAAAGTGTTTTCATTTTTGGATACCCATTTGGGTCAAATAAAGATTTCAACTCTCATAGTTCCACTATTGTTTTTTTGGATTAGAGTTTTTGAGCACCTTGGGATACATGCCAATGCAGAAAATAGGTTATTTTTTCATTGAGCCATAATTATAATGAATTAGAGGGTGTAAGTTGGCAGGATGATTATACTTGTAATTTAGAGCACTCCAAAAAAGGAATCAAGTCAAAATGCTTTACATTTTGAAAGTTATTGCAGTTTTAAGTTGCCGAGAGACTTCCTAAGAGCACTTCAAAGTCAGATTTGAGGCACTAAGCAACCTTGGACGGGCCCCAAAAATCTACGAGGCTATATAACACTTGGAGAGATTTCTAGAAATGTAAATGATTCATCAATCAGAGTCTTGGATCAAAAGTTATGCCTCCTAGAAGTTGGACTACCATTTCTGGATTCATTTAATTTTACATCAACTTCTGACATGTTTTCTAGAACCTTCTATTTTGGCAGTGAATGCCAAATTACATATTCTAATATGTATTCTTAACCCTAAACCTAATTTGGTTTACTTAAGGACATTTCTAGCATTGTAAAGGCATTTTTTGGTGGAGTTTGGGAGAAGGTGCTAGGAGAAGGGTTTTCTCCAAAATCTAATAACATTGTAAGCCCATAGGCATGTCGTAGTGTCTATTTTCATTGTACTAAATGTAATAGCAGATCTATTTTCATAATAATATTCCCCTTTTCCTATTGCATTCATTTTTGTCTTGGGTTGTGTCTCCATCACATATAGGCCTTGTAAATACAAATAATATTTTATATAATAGTAATTCATACACACACACACACACACACACACACACACACACATACACACACACACACACACACACACACACACACACACACATATATATATACATAGTAACAATACTAGATATTATTTATAATATTATTTTTATATTTAATGTGTCATTTTGAAGGAATTTAAGTGATTTAATTTGCAAAGCTATAAAATACTAAAGATTAACCCAATTAACAAGTTAGGTAGAATTACCTAACCTTCACCTTAATTAGAATCACAATTGATAATGTTCATCTTTAACCTTATATCAACTAGATTAATGCTAAGGTGTTCTAGTTTACCTGTACAACTATAACTTTACAATATATACTAACATCCAACTTACTTCAATCAAATAAATATTATGTGAATTATGTAGTGGAAACATGCACACCTTAACACTTATCCAAATTATTTTTCTACTATGGGTTTGTTGGTATTGTTTGGTGCATTTTCTACAACACGATTCAACCATTTTGGTCTTCTCATAAACCTAAGACTTGATTCATCATCTAAATACAATACCCTTTCCTATTAAAAGACCCTCCAATCTAGTTATGTAGTTATCATGGATGTGATTGAACAATCATAATCTTGTCTAGTACCTAAGATCATTAGAACTATCATATCCCCTCACTTGGATGATTTGTATTCATGTATTTTAAGATTTACATTTCTAGGTTTTGACCTTAATTGAAATGTTATGCCAAATATTTAAATTCATACATTTAAGGTTGTTTATTTACAAATTTGAATTTTTTAAAATCAAAGTTCCTCCTCTCACCCAACTTACTTCAATCAAATAAATATTATGTGAATTATGTAGTGTAAACATGCACACCTGAACACTTATCCAAAAAGAATTTCTACCATGGGTTTTTTGGTATTGTTTGGTGTATTTTCTATTGCACGATTCAACCATTTTGGTCTTCTCATAAATCTAAGATGTGGTTTATCATCTAAATGCAATACCCTTTCCTATTAAAAGACCCTCTCATCTATTTATTTCGTCATCATGGATGTGATTGAACAATCATAATCTTGTCTAGTACCTAAGATCACTAGAACTATCATATCCCCTCTCTTTGATGATTTATATTCATGCATTTTAAGATTGACATTTTTAGGTTGACCTTAATTGAAATGTTGGGGCTAGATATTTAAATTCATACATTTAGGGTTGTTTATTTACAAAATTCTTTTTTTTTTAAATTATCAAAGTTCCTCCTCTCAATTTGTAGTACATTATGTGCATGTGTTACTCATTATTATACATCAAAAAGAAAACCGAAGTATTTATGTTGGTCAACATCTATTATCAATCTCATTTTCTCAAACTCCACTCATATTAATCTTTTGATTAACAAGGCATTCTAAAAAATATTCTATTATAATTTATGATTAAATAAATTGATCTCTCAAAGTATATAAAATTAGAATCCTTCAATTTCAATTTTATACATTTATGTATATTACTAACACATAACCCATAATTTAAACATTATCAAATCCCTTAAAAATCTAGAAAGCAAATCACATCGACTTTATTCTTATACCATATAAATATTCAATAAAGCTATATCATTTTCTTCGATTGATAAAAATATTATTACATTTTATCTCCCTAATTAAAATATTATTACCTTTTATCTCCTTAGTTAAAAAAATTATTACCTTTTATCTCCTTAATTAAAACATTAGATTAACCAAAAGTTGAAAGATAACTTTTGCTAGCTGCTTCCTTCAATAGTTAAGCATTTGAGTGGAATGACTTGTCATTATCTAACCTTTACATAATTCAAAAAACCCTAAAGAAGATAGTGACTCCGCCAACAAACCCTAACCTTCCATGATTTGATAGCATCCAATCAGACTCAGCTTTCACTACCATGAACTGATTATTAAGTTGTCATGTTGACTAGGGAGTCTAAATGTGGAACTCTAGGCCTAATGTGGAGTGGATCTCAACTAGTTTGTTTGTGTGTAACTAATTTATGGTTTCCATTTTCTCCCTCCTCTTTTTGAAAAAATGCAAGAGAATAGTAGGTTGAATATCATGTCCCCTTTCAACGTAGCAATGAGGCTAACATGGTTGGTCCTCAAGTCATAAATTATATCATGGTCACAAGTTATAAGCCCAAGAAAAGTCATTCCTTTGAATCCCTTTACAATACCCGTGATCATCACTTTAAAGGGATACCCAAAATTATAATCATGCAATTCTATCTCATATGGTAATCATATTTTTCGATTGCATCCATCCACTTCCATCAAATAGGGATTTCAATGTTGCTTTCATCATTTCAATGCACTTCTCACTACACCATGAGATTATACAATTATTATCCAATTTCCATTCAGGCCTAATGTCGTATTGGCTTGTAATCAAGTACAAAACTATTTGATTTCTTTATGGCAATATCAATTCTAGTGCACCCCCACAAATATTTTGGGAAAAGCAAAACTATTATTGATTCTCACACCCTTTGAACATTTGGTCAACAATGTGGAGCTCTATCCAAGAAAACTAAATCAAACCTTAATTTCAAATTTTGTAGAAATGATTGTCTTTGCAAATGCTGAAATGTACACGTGTGCATGGTTATGAAGAGGAACTTTCCTTCACACTTTGGTTATAATCCACATTCCAAAAAGTAAAGGAACAATCACTTTAACCAGGTTGGTGCCTTACACGTTATTCCAAATGCCATGCATTAATGGTCAAAAGGTTGGATAAGGAGATTAGATGGTGATATCTCATCTTCATTCATCTCATTTGGGAAGCCTATCTTTCACATTAATACTAAGGCCTCACCATGGGTATCTTTCAATTGAACCACTTCATCACTTCATTTGTCATAACTCTTCACATTTTCACTTATTTCATTATTACAAGAGCTTATGTAACTTCCTATTAAGAAAATGATTAATGAAGGCATATTAGTGATATTAGTGATATTAGTGTATGCTAGTGTTCAACATTAAGTAGTTGTTTATTTACGTTCTTATTATTTCTTTTGAACTAGCTATTATTTTTATTTTGTAATTTTGATTTATTGAATATATATTAAAATATATATTTTGAATTTCATTTAAAATTTATCAAATAAAGTAAAAGAGTGAATTGTTTCTATAGATAAGATTAGTGTTATTAAAAAATTTAAAATAATTCAATTATATAATTTTTTTAAAAATATAAGAAATGCCTACTATTTATGTAAATGACAATTTGTTGGACAAAACTTTGAATGTGACTAGTCATGCTAACATGATTTGGCCTTTGGTTTCACATGGGTTAGGGAAAGACAAGACTCGTGAATTTGTGCCTACCAATATAAGTTATCACTAACCCACCTACACCGTCAACCCCTAAGTAAATAAATAGATGTACATAATTTACAATATTCTTTCATGAGAGTAGTTATGGGCTATATATTCTGTGTAACTATAATTGTACAATTATGGGACATGACAAGTAATTTTGTTACTTATTTTTATATAAATAAATAATAATTTAGCTAATAAATGAATATTGTTTTATTTGTAAAGTGAGTTTTCTCATCTTACTATAATAATCAAAATTTTATGAGTTAATTTGCATGCTCATAAATAACCATTCATGTAGGTATGCTTTACATTGTACTAGAAAACACAAATCAAATTGTGTAGACTAAATCAAAATGCTTATGATCTAATTTGTACTACTTAATATGGTATACATGAATGTATTGTACAAGCTAGATTAATTCTACATTAGACTTGTAAGACATGGATGTTTTATAAGATGATATGTGATCTAAGAATTGCATTCATAAAATATAATATTAAAATGGTAGTAACAAATCATGTTGCAAGTACTCTATAAAGCTTAAAACCTATCAATTTAATGTAGCCAACAATTCAAACTAATTTATTAAGTAAGTTAGGTTTAAGATAGGCTCAAAGGTTGATAAAATCTATAGAAATACAAATTCGCAAACATAAATTTAAGCATTAGGCACTATAAGGTTGAGATGCTAGTATAGGTAGAGATAATCATCTTGTGTTAAGCATGTCTTCCTTATTTCTAGGTTATCATTTTTATTTATTTTCCTTCCTAATTATTTCTCTCTAGATAGATAGAAATAGTAAGATAGAGAAACCCCACTTGGTGGGAAGAGGTTCCTAGCTACCAACACCATTTGATGGTAATGACAATTAGTGAGGAGAATAGAATTGTAGTTTCCTTCTCAAGTGGTTCTTATAATCTTCGACTCCATCCAAATAATTAAATATTATCATAGAACATGGCCAACAAGGACCTATATTTGAATCAATATTTTTAATATATAATCAGATGTTACCATGGTTATATATTTGCATAGTTTAAACAAATTCAGTAAAGAATAATAATTTGTAAAAGTCTTTGAGGAAATATAAAGAAAAAAACCTTGTCAAGAACATCTTTTAAGTGATATATGAAATGGGGAAATATGGATTACCTGATATTTTTCCTTCACTATTAGAACCAATAATAAAAAGGTTCATTTTGGTTGATATAATGATCATACTTTTTGAAAACTAAGGTTGTGTGTGCTTTAGAGACTAAACAACCATAAAGGGAAATGATTTTATAAAACTAAATGATGGAACATATAGGTGAGAAGGGTTTAAAAAACCTTAGAAAACAAGTCGAGGTTTTCAATAATTATAATATGGGATTTGATTAATGTGAATATTGTGTATATGAAAAATAGAATTGTGTTAAAATTACTCTTAGTTTCATATTTTTTTGAAGATGTTGAATTAATTCCATTATTATTTATTTGGTATTGTTTATTTTTCTCTAATTTTTTAATTTGTGTATTATATTTATTGTTGAAGATTAAAGTAAAATGTCATGGATATATTTCCTTAGAAGTGTTTCTAAATTCTATAGTTAATTTATAGTATTTAAGACTATTGTAGAGAATCAAACTAGTAGGAAGATTTTATAATGCTCATGGAATATAGATACATAAGAAAAAATTACACATCCCTCAATAGAATAGAGTGATTGATATAATGTTAATGGTAATGGATGAAGTATGATTAGTAGGGCTATCTTAGAAATTGATTTTGAATGAAAGTGGTTGATATATCTTGTTATCTAGTTAGTAAGTCCTCTACATAAACTCTTATTAATAAGGCAACTATGAAGGTGTGGAATTGAAATAATTCCCCATTAAGTCATCTTAGATATTTTGGTGCAAGGTGTATGCACATTTATAATGACTATTAAATATACCTTCAACTGCCATTTTGGTGTAAAAGCATATAAGCTTTGGGAACATGTAGATGATAGAATTTTATATAAAATTGATATTTAAAAAATAGGTTTTCTTCCATACTATTATAACTAGAGAAGGGTGGAAATAAATATATGCTTTAAATAACCCTAGAGATAGAGAAATTTCAATAGATCATACCAAATAGATTAATAGGGAGAACGATTAGATAGTTTAGAGAGTTCAAAATAAGATTAGAGCCTTCAGCTCAACTATTGAAGAGATTCACTAAGAAAAGATAACATCAAAAAAATTATACTTCCTTTCATTATAGATGTATGGTGTTAGAAAGTAAAGTCCAACAACACAACTGAGAGGGGTGGGCGGGGCAATGAGGGTGTAAATAAGTTGTGTGCTTAAATAATCTTATGAAGTTCAAATCCAATAACAAATAAATACAACCACCACAAGATAAGAATCATGCACAATAACACAAAATGTGTTAACTAGGGAAAGCCTCAGGGATAATGACGCCCACAAGATGATGCACTAATATAAATATTCCTTGCAAAAGGATGTGGCCCTTTTAGGATCCAATTACATACAATCAATACACGAGGGTCTTTGTTACAATATTCCAACCCTATAAGGAGCTGATAAGAAGTCAACTTAACCCACTATCCAAATTGTTTCTGAATCGTTACACAAAATAGATCTCCAGGATAACATATCCAAGGGTGAATTGAGTAATACAACACTTTCTATGTCAATACGGTTCCTTTGAAGTTCTCAACACAATATCATCATCATTTTCTATTCCACTCTCATTGAATTCACATCCTCAACATCAATGCAATCATAATTACACATATTTCACTTACAACCAAGGAAAACATACTTGCTTTATGCGTACTATGTCCAAATAACTAATTGAGTCATCCTTGAGGCTTCCCTAATGTAAAATGAATAATATAGGACCTTTTAAGATAATAAAATACATTTTACATTATATTTACAAATCCCAAAATATTATAACTAAAAATATGTTTGATAGTGAATAAATCATATGCTATCCTTTAGTGCCCTTCACCAAGTGAATTCTAGATTCTTCTACCTATTGGGATAAACCATAGATAGAAATAACAATTACATGCAAATATAACCATTACTAGAAAATAATAAATCACACATAAGAGAAAACAAGACACAAAGATTTAACGTGGTTCACCTAATCCCTAGGCTATGCCCACCAAAGAGTGAGTCCAATATTATTATCTAGTTATTACAACCTAATTACAATCCGTAATCCCTTACATCTCAATATCGCCAAAAGAAGCAATTATCACATCACTTCCCTGGAGTATGTACAATACTTCCCTGATCAGTCACCACAAACTAACGCTACCTCTAAATCATCATCACAAACAAGTATTCAACCATAATCTAAGACCACTCAATTGAATTTAGTCTCTCTTAGTAGATATATTTGATTTACTAATAAACTATTTCATGTGAACTATCTTGTGACTAGTATCCACATATTCAATAAAAAATCATGCAATCCTTCAAATAACTTTTTGCACACATACATATACTATGTAGATGTATCCATGGCCATGACTTTAAGCCCCCATAACATAACTATTCACACTTTGACCTCATTGAGCACATCTTCCTCAACAAATTGAACTTTTGTAACCAGAATTCATATATGTTGACATTAAGGTATGTGTAGGATCATGGTGTGCCAAACTATACCCTTAAGTGGTATTGTAAAATCAACAAATCAGGTTTATGTCAAGTTGATGTGCAATTTTGAACTAGTTATGAAGTTTATATTAAAAGGTTATCAAAATTGAATTTGTAGGAAATTAAATATAGTCTTTAAACTACTAGATTGGTCAAGAATGCATATTGGTCAAGAATGCATATTTTAATGTAGTAGTACAAGAAAATTAGGACAAAAATAAAAAGTAGGTGTATGTATGACCACCTTAATCATAATCAAATGAAAATATTTTTTATAAGATTCTAGATATAAAAAGTAGAATCATGCCCAGCTATGACACATATTCTTGGTGTTGACTATGCTCTAGAAAGAATGCACCAAAAGTCAATTTTCTTCTTCTTTAGACCTCAAAAAATACAGCTATTCTTTTCTCAATTTTGTTGTTGTTTTTTATTACAAAACATACAAATCATGAAAGAACAAATACTAAAAATTTAGGCAAAAACTATTGTATTTTGATTTTTTTAAATTCTAGTCAAAGCTGCATTTTGTGTGGAGAATAGCCACTATGTAGTTTTATTCCAAGAAAATAATTATTTATAAATTTTCTACTACAATGTTTTTACAAAAACTAAAGGCTTGTGTATGACCACCTTAACTAATTCAAAACATTAGGAAATTTAGCTTTTCTTGTTTTTTTTAATATAGTAGATGTAGAATAGAATGTAACACACCTTTTCGATTTCAAAAATGTTTTATGGTTTGAAATTTATAGTTATTTTTCAATCAATATGTAAATTAGCACTTTATAGCTAACCCCATTAGAAAATAAGTAAAAGAATTACATACTAAACTCATAATTTGATAGACATTATATCAATGGAAAGTTGAGAACATTCTTAAGGAACCCTTTTCATTTCATCTAATTTAGGTGGAAAAAAAAGTCATCGAGTACATGCTTGAAGTTAGAAACTCACATAAACAAGATAAAAATTGTTGGAAATATAAGGTGGGCAAGGTTATTGAGAGGGGAGGGGTGAATCAAGAACCAATAAAACTTTATCTTACTTCACCAATTAATCCTTCATATAATATCCTGATCTAATTGTATGCATGAAAGAATGAAAGCAAATAAACATTCATAACACTTTGACACAAGATATGGTAACCCAAAAACCTTCCAATTAGAAAGTAAAACTATGGTGGGGATGATACCCACAAGCTTTAGTACTGCAGTATAAAGCTAACCTATTAACGCTTACAATTGACCACTTCTAGTGATTTTCCCTATTAGGAGCAACAAGGACTCTGAGGTCCACCTTGTTAAATGATTTACAGACATACAATGAAGTATGCACTCTGTTAGGAGATTTAGCAAAGATTGTTAAGTCTACCCTATTAAAGGATTTGACTAATGCACTTGTTAGGATGAACTAGCAGCTAATCTCTTATCTACAACTCTAATTTGTTGGTTGAGATTCCTTATATTGCAATGATCACTTGACTGTGATAGATAAATTTTTGATGTCCCTTATACTACTTGTAACCTTCATAATTTGCACTTCTGCTCATCATATCTCTTCACATATATCTTATTTGGATATGATACAATGCATTTCATATATACCAATCCAAATCACAACTTATTGGAGTTGGATACAATACCAATTTCATCATAATTCACAAAGTTAGCCCAACTGTAGGAACTTAGGTTTTGAAGACAAACTCGGTGATGTTTTGATACATGACAAGCACTATCAATGATTGGCAATTTTTGGCACTTGATTGAACTTGAAGCTTGGTATATACTAATCAATTCCAAGTAGCTTAAACTTGGTTAGCTCTGTGTAACTCAACGAACTTTGAGAAAACTTAGTAGCAACTGGATCACTCAGTTGACACTATATGACTCAGTCAACACTAGATCCACTTTGTTAACCCTAGGAGCTTGGTAGACACTATTGGACTTGGTTAACACTACAGAGCTCTATTAACACTATGATCTTCTTCACTTCCACTAACTAATGTGGTAGCCTTTTCTATGCTTAGTTTGTATTGTACATTATTTATGAAGCTCGATAAATATTGTGTAGCTCAAAAAACACTACAAAATGACTCAGATGCTAGGTAGACATTGTATTCTGACTTCTTGGCTTAGGAATAACTAAATCACTTGGTTAACAATGCAAACTAAATGATAAGCTTGGTAGCAATTGTAGAGCTTGGTAGTAATGTAACCAATTGACTAAGTGTAGAGTCACTGGTAGAAGAATTGACCTTAATGTCAACAATCTCTCCCTTTGGCATTAGTGAGAAAAAAACTTATCAAAGCAAAAATTTGATCATTCGAAACTATAAGTCAAAATGTCCTTTGCCATTATTCTATGTCTTCAACTTGGTTTTGACTTCCATCTATTGTGGCTTGGTAACCTACTCTGTTTTTCTAATTTTTCTAATTTTCTTTTGTAAATGGATTTTTTGCTTATCCATACTATACTATATTGCTCCCCCACACATTTATCTCCCCTATATACATACAAATGGAGTATAGTATACTTCTCCTTCTTTACATATTACTTCTCCCACATTCTTGTTCATATAATATACACTTATCCCCCTTTTCGAAAAAAAATATAAAGGTGTATAATATCTATATTATAATACCAAAATGTTACAAAAATTTAGAATGTACCTTCAAAATAAGTACCATTTTCTTGTCCTAATTTTCCCGTAGTACCTTGCTTGTATACAATGCAACTTGAACTTCTATTAATAATTCCATCATGTGATCAGCTATGGAGAAGTTGTTATCATGGATGAGTGTCTTTGCATACGCAGTATGTTTATGTAATGCATCCATGTTTCGAAGAATCATGCCCTAGATTTCTGCAAGTGTGGCCCTTATCCTGACTTCTTCCTTCAATAATTCTTCCTACAAGTTTGTTAGATATTTGATCTTTGAATAATGTACAAAAATATGACTTGGGTTAAGTGACAGCTAGTGTGCACTTGCCTTCATACCTTCATCTATCTTGGAAAATTTCTCTTTGATATCCTTTGTCAAGATATATGTGTCACTTAACTTGACAAATGATGAAACAACATTATTGATAGAGGTTTCTAATGACCCAAGAATAGTAGCTATCTCTACTTGATCTATTGCGATTCTTTGTGCAACTTGTTCTAACACTCTGTTTTCAAACTTTCTTTCATCTCTCTATAGAAGCTTCTCCTGTCCATTTAAGTCTTCATTGAATTTGTGAACAATTTTTGCTAATTGTTCAAGAATAGGATGAGTACTATCAACCTCAATACTCTGAGCATCAACAAATATGTTCTTGATGTCTTCAAAAACTTGATTCTCTTTCTTCTTCTCTTCTTTGAGCTATTTTCTACTTAGCTCTCTTCTTTAGTAATTTACCCATGGTGTGCATTTGATCAGGAGTGAGGGTAGAGATATCCCAATTTGGAATAACTATATCTTCATCTAGATCAATAGGTTCTGCTTCTTTACCCTTTTCTTTCAAAATGGTGCAAACAATTTTTTTCCTCTTGTCTAAGACTTTAGTAATTAGTTCAGAATGGCTCTCAACTATCATTGTACTTGCTATGGATACATTTGGAATAGAGATAACTATGGAAAATGATGGACTAGAAACAAATGTTGAAACAACACTAACAATAGAAATGCCTTGTTGTTTCTTAGTCAAGCTCGATGATGGAGGGACTTGTTGCTCAGTAGATGAAGTGTTGACCACTTCAATCAATGAGATATTCAACTAAACAGATTTAGATTTTGCTTTGGTTCTTGGTATAGTGGTGCTATCCATAACCAACTTGGTAGAAGCTATCTTTGAGCCAAATTGCACTAAGGCTGTACTCAGAGAGTGAGGAAATGAGGCCATGACTATTGCTACAATTTTCATTGCATCATTTTCTTCAATACCTTGTATATTTAGAAGAATTCCTCTAGTAGCTTCCTATTCCTCCTCATCATCATCTAGATTGACATCATCTAACTCATCATCTTTTATTTCTACATTTTCTTCCTCATCTTCATCATCCTTGTTATCAATGTGTATAATAAGGTCACTAGGTTGGTGTAGCTTATAAATGTTTTTCCACATAGTTGTGGCTTCCTTGACCACATATTCAATGTCTTTCAGCAATATCATACATGTGTTGAATTTAATAGTGAACTTCTCTTCATTTTTCTTCAACGATTCCTTTACCTTTTTTTTGTTGAGATTTGTTATGAGTTTCTTCAAGTTCTACTCAAAAATGTCCTTGAGAGTCTTTGTTGTACTTTCCCATCTAGGTTTGATTACATGTAGAAGTTCATTAGGAATTTTTTGTACAAACTGATCTAGTGAGTACTTCCATTTGCCTAATTTTGACATAAACACATCATTAATCTGCTTTTTCTCATCTACATTCCTAGTCTCATACTTAGGAGATTTGAAAATTTCCATCCCAGTTCCTTCTTTCATTTTCTTTAATCTTTCCTAAAGTGTAGGTGCATATCTTTTGAAGATTATCTACTTGGCTTCATCTTCAGCTAACTTCAATTTCTTCCTTGACTTGGCTTCCCTTCTAGTGAACACAATAGGGGATGACTTGGTAGGTCTAGTTATGATAACCTTACCTTTCTTCCTGAGAGGCTATTCATCCTCAAATTTGGCTTCTTCTTCTTCTTCACCCTTTGCATCATGATCTTCAATATCATCACCTTTCCCCTTGGTAAGCATAAGAGTAGAATTGTCTTTCTTTGTGCTTTTTAGTATCTTCTCCACTCTTTTTCTTCCTTTATTCATTGCTTGAGGTAGCTTAATCTCAAGCTCTATTCTTGCCTTAGCTTCATCATATGTTCCAAAATATGTAGCTTTAGGATCCACAAGCTGATTCAGTAGAGCCTCTATGATATCCTTGGTGTCATCAATTATAACCTCATACTCTAGAGGCTTAACCCATGTTATTCTAGGTTTGACTACTTGAATGTATACTTTGTCATAGTCCACCATAAAACATATATCATCCTTGTAGTCTCCTAAACGTTTCTTAGGAATCCTAAATCTATTATTCATCTTCTCTTTGAATGTTTCCAAGTAGTTATCCATGATGCTATCAAAATTTTTACTCATCTCTACTATATACTCATTAATTTGATACAAAATAGGATAATCTTTACTCCATACTACTGTACCTTTGGAAGGGAAAAAATTATGAACAAAGAAGAATAAAAATGTTAAAATAGATCTAAACTTACATGGATTATTCTTTGATCCTCTGATACTCTCCATGTTTTTTTTGAGCTAATTCAATAGTAACTTGACAAGGTCACAGGATAGGTTATTCTTCACAACCTTGTATGCTAGATTGATAGCTTCACGTGACATGTTATTTAATCTACTAGAACTATAAATATTGTGCACAATTAAAAGATTTCCAAACTTCATCTCCATGTCTGTTACACCACTAATCTTCATTCCTCTTCCATCCCACTTAGTAAGAGTTCATTTTTCCAATTTGACCCGACATTATGGGCTTTTGGTTGTCTTCACTTTATTTAACATTAGAAGCCCAGTAATTCTATGAATCATTTTCTTCATTATCTGAATAGGTTGTTCCAACCATAACTACCCATTATGTACATGGCTCAAAATATATCTCATCCACTTGACCTAAAAGTCTCTTGGCATATAAGAGATATGTGTCAAGCCCTTAGTTTCCAAATGTTGATGTTCAAGCTTCAATGCACCATCCACACACAATTCCCTAAATGCTTCATTCATCTCTAGGTTTTTGAGTTCCTAGATTGAACAATGATAAAAGGAACAAATTTCGTACACAAGTAATACCTTAAGAAGAATTTGAGACTGTGCACTAGTTGGGTCAAGTGCCTCTATAATTTCTAGATTCAACTTGAAATTTGGTGCTTGCAATCAACTCCACGAATCAATATTTCAAATCCTTTCTTTGATTTGTTTCTCAAAGATCCCATGCTCGGTAGGGTTTTTGAAAACTTTGAGAATTCTTCAACAAAATATGTTCAATTCTCTCTGGGGATCTAAAATCACTCTGCACTAATAGTTTTTGAAATTCATGATGTAAACAATGTCTTCAATTTCTTTCTTTTAAAAAAATTTCCTTCATTGATCACCGTTAATGCTTCATATTCATTCTCTCTTGGTGATAGGTTGTCCTACACTTGGTTTACTCATTAATGCTCAAGAGAGATCTATAGCTTAGTAGAGTCATCATCACTTAGTAGGAACTACCAATTTGTATCTGCAATAATATACAGCCTAACCTTTCTTAATAAGGTCTTGTGACTCGACCTAGCTCAGTAAGGTCTCCTGCTTCTCATCATGCTTGATGATCCTTTTGCATCTTGAATTCTGATTTGGATCTTTCTTCTTGTTATCTGGAACTAATGTTAGATTACTTCTTTTGAATCATAGCTCTAGTGACCTTCATAAGGAACTAAGTTGAAATTATTGAACCACCCAACTCATTGACTTGGGTGTCATTGACTTCATGATCCTGATTTTCATTCTCTAGATATTTTAGTACCCATTGCTACCTCAATTATTTTTTTATCTTTTCATCTTCAATTCTACCTATGTTTATACATTTCTTGGCAAGATGTCTAGGTTTTGTACAAATAAAACATCTTTTTATAGTATTTATTTTCCTCGTATGATGTTTCACATAGTTTGATATAATGTACCCAATTCACCATAGTAGTGACATTTGCACCATGTATTGTAATCCCATCCAAATATTTCTTTCACAATTTGTTCTATTAGGTTCCACTACTTGGTTTTTCATTCTAAAGATTTGTGTCCTTGTTTCTTGCAATTGTGACATTTACCTTCAAACTTAAGTTTCTCTTTACATTCACTTTCTCTATGACCATTTTGATTACTACTGTAACACTTTCCATTGAATTTTTCTTTACTATTACTCCAACATTTGTTTGATGTATAACCTATCTTACCACAATGATTGCAAGTAGGATTTTTATTCTTTTAAGCTCCTTTCTGAGATGATTCACGTTCTTTTGTGCATCCTATTCCAGCTTTTCCTTTGTTTTTGTACTAACTTTCTTCATTCAATTGATTCATTATTTCTTGAGATTTCATCATTCTTTCATAGGTTTTCTTTTCAATGTTGAGATCATTCTGCAATCTTTCATTTTCTGATCTTAGATTCATAAGTTCTTCATTTGCATTATTGAGTTGATCAATGAAGTTTGATTTCTCAAGGGATAGATGTTGAATTTCATTTTTCTTTTCTTATATCTCTTCTTTGGCTTTGTCCTTTTCTTCCATGACTTCACACAATATAACTGATTGGATTTCTTGTTCTCTTTTCAACTTTATGACTTCTTCTTGAAGATTGGAATTCTTTTATAATAGATCTTTGATTGCTTCATCAGATTCATTTGAATTTCTTTCAGGATAAATATCTTCAATTCTTTCTTCAGTGTAGAGATTTTCATTCATTTATACTACAAGATCTTTTCCTTCTTTTCAATGATTGAGAGAGTTGCTAATCATTTTTCTTGAGTTTCCCAATAGCCAGTTCAAAATCCAACTTTTCATTATCAATAGCCTTATCTATCATGTATACCTCCATTGTCTCTAATCTTTTCTCAAGCTATTAAACTTCTGATGTGAGAAGCAAATGAGATTTGATACCAATTGTTGGAAATACAAGATAGGAAAGGTTACTAAAAGGGGAAGGATGAATCAGGAACCAATAAAACTTTATCTTGCTTCACCAATTAATCCTTCATATAATATTCTGATCTAATTGTATGCATGAAAGAATGAAAGAAAATAATCATTCATAACACTTGACACAAGATATGGTGACCCAAAAACCTTCCAATTAGAAATTAAAATCGAGATGGGGATGATACCCACAAGATTTAGTAATTCAGTATAAAGTTAACCTATTAAGGCTTACAATTGACCACTTTTGGTAATATGCTCTGTTAGGAGCAATAAGGATTGTAAGGTCCACTTTGTTAAAGGATTTACAGATATACAATGAAATATGCACTCTGTTAGGAGATTTAGCAAAGGCTATTAAGTCTACCCTGTTAAAGGATTTGACTGATGCACTTGTTAGGATGAACCAGTGGCTAATCTTTGATCTGCAACTCTAATTTTTTGGTTGAGATTTCTTGTATTGCAATGATCACCTAACTGTGATAGATAAATATTTTTTGCCCTTATACTTCTTGTAGCCTTCTTAATTTGCACTTTTTCTCAGCATATCTCTTCACATATATCTTATTTTGATATGATACAATGCATTGCATGTATACCAATCTAAATCATGACTTACTGGAGTTGACTACAATACCAATTTTATCATAATTCACAAAGTCAGCCCAACTACTAGAACTCAGGTTCTAAAGAAAAACTTAGTGATTTTATGATACACAAAAAACACTATGAATGCTTAGAAATCTTTGGCACTTGGTTTAACTTGAAGCTTGGTCCATAGTAATCACTTCCAAGTAGCTTGAACTTAGTCAACATTGTGTGACTTGGTGAATTTTGAGAAAAATCGGTAGTAGCTAGACCACTTGGTTGACCTATATGACTTAGTTAACACTAGATCCACTTCATTAACCTTGTGAGCTCATAGACACTCTAGGACTTGGTTTACACTACAGAGCTCAGTGAACACTACAATCTTCTTCACTTCCACCAAATAGCTTGGTAGCCTTTACTACACTATGTTTTCACTGTACATTGTTTATGAAGCTTAGTAAACACTGTGTAGCTTGGAAAACACTACAAACTAACATAGGTGCTCAGTAGACATTGTATTTTGACTTCTTGGCTTAGGAACAATTGAATCACTTGGTTAACCAAAAAACTAAATGATAAGCTCAGTATCAGCTACAAAGCTCGGTAGCAATGTAACCAATTGACTAAGTGTAGAGTCACTGATAGACCAATTGACCTTAATGTCAACAATAAATATGTTTTGGGTATGTTTCTAGCATTGACCATGAAGGCTTGGTATCCAAAGTACTATTGAGCCTAAATTGTGTACCTAATATTCCTCATTAATTTTATTTTATTTAAATCTATTTTTTTAATAATATCACATATGACCTCTTTTGATGACCCTTAACCACAAATATATTGGTTGACTATAATAAAGAAGGATCCTAGGGGGTCCTATGATCCCTTTGACCCATTCAAACATATTATCTATGTCCTTAAGGGTCCTAGGATTGAATGGATCAAAAGGGGTCATAGAGTACCCTATGATCCCTTTTGACGCATTCAAATACATTATCTATGTCCTTAGGGGTCTTAGGATTCTTAAGCATACATAATGTGACTGAATGAATTAAAAAGGATCATAGGTTACCCTATGACCCATTCGAACACATTATCTATATCGTTAGAGGTCCTAGGGCCCAAAGAACACATAATATGATCGAATAGGTCAAAAAGGATCATAGGGTGCCCTGTAACCCCTTATGATCCATTTGAGTAGATTATTAATGTTTTTAGGGGTAGTAAAATCCCTAAGTATACATAATGTGATTAAATAGGTCAAAAGGGGTCATTTGGTACACCATAACCACTTTTTACTAATTGAAAGACATCATCTATGTACTTGATAGTCCAAAGAAGTTACAAGGTACTCATAACCCCTTTCAACCCATTTGAACATATGATATATGTCTGTAAGGGTCCTAGAACCCCTAGGGACATATATTCTCATCAAATGAGTTTAAAGGGGTCATAGATTATCCTATAACCCCTTTCAATCCATTCAAAAATCTCACATATCTCATAGAGTACTAGGATCCTTAGGGGTCCAAATGGGTCATATGTTATCTTATGATCCATTTTGACTCATTCAATCATATGAGATATGTTTTTAGAGGTCTTAGGAACCCTAGGGACATATGTTTTCATTATGTGGGTCAAAAGGGGTCGTAAGTTTCTCTATGACCCCTTTCAACCCATTCAAACATATGAGATATGTCCTTAGGGATCCTAGGACAGCTAGGTGTAGACACCTAAATTTGATTACACTGCTTTGGTAATCCTATTTAGCTATCTCTAAAGGCATCAGTAATTAAATTCCTATTTAATTAATCCTTTTCCATCCCCTAGCTAATTAATTTAATTAATCATCTATAGTCCTAATTGATAAATCAAATAACCCACTATTTATCAATTAAATCCTATTCTCCTATCTAATTCCAAATCCCAAATTTATTAAAATCACTTTAATAAATAAAACCCTCAAATCTAATAGCCCCTAAACTATCCTAAATCCTCCATTTAGCCTAATCCACCCCAGCCACCCATACTAACCAAGCTTAGCCACTAACTCACCCACCCTCATCAATACCATCCACTTGAACATCTCTAACATCCCTAATCTAATCCTAACCCAAGCCTAAGCCATCCCCTAATCATTTGCACAATCCTAAATGAGCTTAAGACTTTCCTAATCCAAACCAAAGTCTCCCTTAAAAATATCCCAACCACCAAGTCATGAATGCTCTTAAAAAGCCATAAATGGCTCTTACATCCTCACTCATGACTCTTACATACTCAACCACCCTCATGAAGCCTTTGGCCAACCCTTATCCTATCCTCTCACACTCATCCTCCTTGTGACAAGTGTCACTTCCCTATTGGTGCTAAACAAGCGCAATCCATGTGCTCCCCTTTGAGTGTATCCTAGCCCTCCCTCACCATCTTGCCATCCTTGCATCTTACCCCTCCATCCCTCAAGCCCTTTCCCTATAAATTGGATCCCCTCCCAAGCCATTTTATCACAACCCATTTTAGTAAAGTTATCATGCTAGTTTGAGAAACAAAGCCATCAACCATACCCTCATAATGCCAAATTGAGAGCTCACAAGGCTACCAATTTGCCATTGTCCATCTCCTACATTGAAGTAATTGAGCATACAAGACCTATCAAATAGACACATCCATACATCAAGTGATCCTCCTCATTGAGAGAGCCTATCCATGGCTCATATTCTCATTTGAGGACCTCACTTTGTCTCTTTTTATATGTTTTGTTAGTTTGGTTTTGTGAATGCTTTGTTTACTTCATTGTTTTCCTAACATCACTAAATTTGCATACAAACTAGGGACATATATTATTATCAAATGGGTTGAGAGGGATCATAGGTTTTCCTAAGCCTCCTTTGGACCCATTTTAACATGTCAAATATATCCCTAGAGTTCCTAGGAACCCTAGGGACATATGTTGTCATCAAAAGGGTTAAAAGGGGTTATAGGTTTCCCTATGACCCCTTTTAACCCATTTGAACATGTGAGAAATGTCCCTAGGGGTCCTATGGCTACTAGAGATATGTGTTGTCATTGAATAGGTTGAAAGGGGCCATATATTTCCCTATGACCCCTTTTGACCCTTTTGAACATATGAGATATGTCCCTAGGACCCCTAGGGATATATGTTGTCATCAAATTGATAAAAGGAGGATAGGGTACCCTAAGGGTATCAAGGAGCTTTAGACACATAGATAATTTGAAGAAATTGGTGAAAAGGAGTCATAGATTATCCTTTAACATCTTTTGACCTATTCAAACATATGTGATATGTCCCTAGGGCTCGTAAGACCCTTAGCGACATATGGTTTCATAAAATGGGTTGAACAAGGTCATAGGTTTCCCTATGACCCCTTTTGACCCATTCAAACAAACGAGATATGTCTCTAGGGGTCCTAGGACCCCTAGGCACATATGTTGTCATTGAATGGGTTGAAAGAGGTCTTACATTTCTATATAAGCCCTTTTGACCCATTCTAGCATGTAGGATATGTCCCTAGGGGTCTTAGGATCCCTAGGGACATATGTTGTTATTAAATGGGTTGAAAGGGGTCGTAGGGTACCCTATGAAACCTTTCAGTCCATTTGAACATATGAGATATGTCCCTAGGGGTCCTAGGAGCCCTAGGGATATATGTTGTCATCAAAGAGGACAAAAGGGGTCATAGGTTATCTTATAACCCCTTCTAACACTTTTGAACAAAATAAATATGTCCTTATAGATCATAGGGCCCCTAGGGACATATGTTGTCATTGAATAATTTGAAAACTATGACCCCTTTTGAGCCTTTTAAACATGTGAGATATATCCCTATGGTTCCTAGGAACCATATGGACATGTTTTTCATCAAATGGATAAAAAGGGGTCATAGGTTTTGCTATGACCCCTGTTGACCCTTTTTAACATGTGAGATATGTTCTTAGGGGTCCTAGGACCACTAGGGACATATATTATCATAGAATTGGTCAAAAGGGTTCACATGTTTCCCTATAAAACCTTTTGACCCTTTTGATCATGTGAGATATGTCTCTAGTGGTCTTAGGACCCTTAGGGACATATGTTGTCATCAGATGGGTTGAAAGGGGTCATAAGTTGCTCTATGACCCTTTTCAACCCATTAAAACATAAGAGATATGTCCCTAGGGTCCTAAGGACCCTAGGGACATATGTTTTCATCATATGGGTTGAAAGAGGTCATAGGTTTCTCTATGACCCCTTTTGACCTATTCAAACATATGAGGTATGTACCTAGGGGGTCCTAAGACCCCTAAGGATATACATTGTCATCAAATGGGTTTAAAGGTGTCATATAGTACCTTGTGACTCCTTTCAATCCATTTAAACATATGAGATGTGTCCCTTGGGGTTATAAACTCCTAGGGGCATATGTTTTCATTGAATGGGCCAAAAGGGGTCATAGGTTACCCTATGACCCTTTTCATTTCTTTCAAATATAAGAAATATGTCCATATAGGTCATAAGACCCTTAGGGACATATGTTGTCAAAAATTGGGTGGAAAGGGGTCATAGGTTTCCCTATGGCCCCTTTCTATCATTTTAAACATGTGAGATAATGTCCCTAAAGGTCCCAAGACCCTTAGGGATATACGTTTTCATCAAATGGGTCAAAAAATGAGATATTTCCTAAGATCTTGTAGTACCTCTAGGGAGATGTCTCGTTATGAAATGGGTCAAAATGGGTCATAAGATACACTATGACCCCTTTCAACCCATTCAATCATGTTATATATCTACATAGGGGTCCTAGGATCTCTAGGCATGTATGTTATCATGAGATGGGTTGAAAGAGGTCATAGGATATTGTATGACCCGTTCCCATCTATTCAAAAGAAATGACCTATATCCCTAGGGGTCCTAGGACCCCTAAGCTTGTATGTTGTAATGGAATGGTTTGATATCCTATGACCCCTTTCAACCCATTCCAACAATTGAGATATGTCCCTAGGGTTTGTAGGACCCCTAGGGACATATGTTGTCATCAAATGGGTCAAAGGGGGTTATAGGATACCATGTGATCGCTTTCGACCCATTTTAACAAATGGGATATGTCCCTAGAGCTCTTAGGATCCTCAAGGACATATATTATCATGGAAGGGGTAAAAGGGGGTCATAAATTACCCTATGACCCCTTTCATCCCTAGGGGCCCTAGGACCCCTAACAACATATGTTGTTGATGTGAAAACTAGTCTTGCTCCAACCCTAGCTTCCTCTAGGGTCTCCTTAGGTCTTTCTTTTGACCTAATAGGGTTTCTTCCCACCCAACTCTCCTTAGGATCCTAACTATGAGGTCCTAGTTCCTTCAACTAATGCACACCATTTAGTAAGAATAACCACTCTTTATCACCATTCCCTAAGCTTGATTTAGTCTTCTTCACATCAATTCCACAACCAAACCAACAACTCATCTGACACTCCAAATGAAGGAATGGTCATCTAGGAAGGAATTTGGATTCCCTTCAAGACCTACAACCACAATTGAACTTGAAACCCTAATCAAGTTCCAAGAATCATGCAAAATTGCACAAAAATGCTTGCAATAGGGCTACAAGCAATTAGCCCTCCAAATGAAGAAAATAAAAAAATAACCTACAAAATACCTTAACAAGGGTGTGAAATAATCCTTGATCTAGACACCCTTTTTAGAGATCGCAAGGATTATGGTGGGCTTGGGTTCCCAATCAGTCTGTACAGTACGACCACAAATTAAGCCTAAAAATCAAGATTCACAAGACCTTAAACCAGTCTCACAAGAATTAAATTTTACTCTCCATAGAAACCTTGCCAATGCATCCCATTTATTTTGGGGTTTTGCCACACATGATAATATCCTTCCTTGAGCTTTGATTGAAGCAATCTAAGCATTCAATCCCACTTATTAGCTATGCACTAGACTGTGATCTATAGCCATGCATCTTTGGCTTTCCTAGGGCATCACCAAAAAAATCATTCCCTTTCTTTCCAAGGCCCCTCCTTCACTTTAAAATATTTTCAAGAAGTCATCTTCCTATTCCCAAGAGATCGTATAGATCCTATGGTGGGAAAAGGAGTTATGACTCCATCTTTCTCAATCACTTGATTCAGAACAATAAGTAAACATAAAATAAAATAATTTATTGAAACAATAAAAACCTTATAAAACCACAATCCAATATCACAAAAAAACTTGAAATGAATCCCTCTAACACTTGTACATACTACCAATACAATATCAATCCATAAAAATGCCAAAATTTCTCAAAAACAAGAACTGTAACTATAAGCTTGTTGTTTAGTTCGTACACACCAAAATTGCTCAAAATTCCAACCCTTTCAAAAGGTTGAGGATGGCCTTATAAAAAATTCCAAATTGTATCCTAACTATTTCAAAAAGTCACCAAGCTTCAACTGAAAAGTTACTCAAATGCAACAAAATTTGTCAATGTTGTCAATGACAACATTGTAAATTTTTTAGCAAGTTTTACATCTTTTCATGTTTGACCCTCAAATTTTCTCCAAAGGTTATCAAACCTTCCCAAAACACTTAAATTGATATAAGAAATGTACAAATGTTCTAAAAAACCTTGTTTGGCCATCCTACCCTTCAAAACACAAAGATGCTCCATTTGACCTAATTAAGCAACTATGAGCAATTTAGGCCTCATGAGGCTTTCTAAGTTTAACTTACCTCAATGAAGGACTAGTTTAGCACTATTATTCACCTAGTGGTGTGGATAGAACCACTACAAGATAAAATAAAATAGGATCACTAGGTCTTTCATGGGCCTACCTAGGTGCCCTTGCACCATACTCCCCTACAAAAGAAAATTATGCCACTCCTATGGACAATAGGTCTTGGGGGATGCTTGAATTATTGAAATATTCCTTGACAACCCAAGTTACTTCTAAACCTATCTTTTCTTTCCACTTGATGAGGTGCTCCATGTAAACCTTTTGTCTGGTGGCCTTCTTAACTCTTGAGTCCAACACTTTTTCAGCTTCCAACTTGCTTGATGAAGGTACTACTATAGGTTCCAGATCGACAATGATTCCTTCACTACTCTAAGGTAGCATACCCTTGATTTAAACCAAATCTTAGATATTAAAAATAAGAGAGATGCCCAAATCTAATGGCAAATCAAGTTTATAAGGATCGACCCCATATTTAGCTATGATTTTGTAAGGCCCCACTTTTCCATTTGCAACTTCATTGGCACTTCCTTTTTCAACCTAGACTTGTTCAAATGCACCATAACATAATCACCAATAGAAAATTGAATGTCTTTCCTTTTTTCATCCACCTTGTATTTCAATTTCTATGTATTATCTTGGATACTCTTCTTGACTTGCTCTTGGATTACTTTCATGGTTTGGGAAAAATCTGTAGCATGTCCACTTGTATGTTTCATTCCTCCAAGATCTCTCAACTCACATACACCCCTTGGATGCATCCCATACACAATTTCAAAATGGCTTCTTCCTATGATCCTATGCCTATTTTCATTGTAAGAAAACTCTTCTTGGGAAATGATGACATCCCATGTTTTCCCATACTCCTTAGTTAGGAACCTCAAGAGATTACCTAGCACCCTGTTAACCACCTCAATCTAGCCATCAGTTTGAGGATGGTATGCTGAATGAAATGAGAGGTTGTACCAAGTCTACTCCACAAACTCTTCCAAAAGTGCCTCATGAAATTCACATCTCTATTTGAAACAATACTTAATGGAGGTCCATGAATCCTTACAACCTCCTTAAAGAATAGATGTGCAATGTGGCTAGTATCATTGGTAGTCTTACACGAAATGAAGTGCCCCATCTTACTGAATCTGTCAACAACCACATAAGTACTTTCATAACCCAATTTTGTCTTGGTTAGACCTACTATTAAGTCCATGCTCACACACTCCCATGGCCTATTTGGGACTAGTAAGGGTTGATACAAACCTACATTACTCATTCTACATTTACCTTTCATACATACCATGCATTGCTCTACATACCTAGTCACATCCCTAACTAGTTTAGGCCAATAATAGAACCTTTGGACTAGTTCTAGATTTTCACTGACCCCAAAGTGTCCACTTAGGCTCCCATTATGCTTCTTTGGAAGATGGTTCTTCCTTTTTGATCCCCTTGGTACACATAGTTGATTGCCCTTAAATAATAATTCATTTTGCAAGGTAAATTTAGAGAACTTGCTATGAAAATGGTTCTTAAATTCAGAACATACCTTATATGCCTCTATAAAGTCTTCATGCTCCTTATAGAGACTCTTGAATCTCTTTATCCCAATGTTATGCAACTAAACTTCTTGGACTATTAACACTCTCCTACTCAATGCATCTACCACCTTGTTCATTTGTCCTTTCTTATGCTTTATTGTGAGGGTGAAATCTTGTAGATACTCCATCCATTTCAAGTTCCTATTGCTTAACATTTCCTAAGTGTTGATATAATTTAGAGCTTGATTTTTAGTGAATACAAAAAATTCCTTTGGCAATAGCTACTGTTGCCACTTCCTAAGGGACTGAACTAGGGCATAGAGTTCTAAATCATAGGAAGAATACTTCATTTTGGATTCATTTATATTTTCACTAAAGAAGGCTACTATCCTACCTTTTTGACTCAAAATCCCCCTACTATTAGGCCACTTCCATCACACTCAATGGTGAAAAGTTTCTCAAAGCTAGGAAATTGCAAAATAGGTTGGGTAGATACTTATTTCTTTAGCATCTCAAAGGAATTATCTACTTCTAAGGTCCATTTAAACTTAAACTTGACCCCACTATTTATGGTATCTAGAAAGGGTGCACATATGCCACTAAAATTCCTAATGAATTTCTTATAAAACTAAGCTAGACCATGAAAATTTCTTACCTCAATAGATGTACTAGGTGGTGGCCAGTTGAGTATACCAAAAACCTTCTCTTGATCCATCTTTAAGGACCCTTTTGACACCACCAAGCCCAAGTACACAAGTTCTTGCTTGATGAATTCACACTTCTCAAGGTCTATGGCAAGCTTCTCCTCATGAAGCCTCTATAATATTGCTTCCACATGTTTGATGTGCTCATCCATTTTCTTGCTGAAGATCAATATATCATCTAGATATACCACTACAAATCTCCTAGTGAAGTCTTTAAGCACTTCATTCATGAGCCTCTTGAATGTGCTAGGAGCATTAGAGAGACCAAATGGAATCACTAGCCATTCATATAGCCCATCTATTGCTTTGAATTTTGTCTTCCATTCATCTCCCTCCTTAATCTTTATTTGGTGATATCCACTCTTCAAGTCCAAATTTTGGAAGAACATTGCCCCTCCAAGACAATCCATGAGATCTTCAATCCTAGGTATGGGAAAGCTATACCTGATTGTGATCCTATTTATAGCCCTTGAGTTTGTACATATACTCCATTTTTCTCCCTTCTTGGATGCTAGTACAATAGGGGCTACATATGGATTTATGCCCTTCCTTATCAAACCTTGATCCAAAAATTCCTCCACTTGTCTTGCCACTTCCAAGTTTTGGTCTGAGGTGGCTCTGTATGATGCTTTTTTGGGAAAAGATATACTAAGAACAAAGTCTATTTTATGGATTATAATCCTTCTAGGAGGTAAAGTTGTAGGAGTGCCATCATTCACAATGTCTTTATACTTTTTAGGGAATGCCTATACCTCTGCAAGCAATGGGTCTTTGACTGTCTTCTTTCTCCTTTGGACTTCAACACAATTGCAAAACTGTGGCTCTCATCATCTTTGAGATCATTAATAGATTCTTTTCCACTGAATGGTAACACACTAGGCATCTTAGACTATGATTCCTCTCCTTCCAACTGAGATTGGATTTTAAAGGTTTTTCCTCCTTTCTTGAATGATGTGGAGTTTTCCTTTCCATCATGTATTTCCTCTCTCTCATACTACTAGGGTCTTCCCAATAGTATATGGAAAGAATCCATGGGTAAGATCTCATGCAAAAACCTATCCTTGTACCTTTTTATGGAGAAATCAAACCAAGTCTATTCATTGACCAGTATACTCTGACCCTTGTTGAGCTAAGTCATCTTGTATGGATTCACATGTGGTATCTTAGTTAGTTTAAGATTTTCAACTACCTCTTCTAATATTATGTTTTCAATAAAGCTTGAATCCACCTCTACCTTGCAATACTTTCCAAGAATCTTACATCTAATTCTAAACAAAGCCTTGCTATGCTTAGGTTCATTAGGAGTTGATTGATTGACCAATACCCTCCTAAACATAAGGCTCTCACCTTTTTATGACTCTATGTGATCCACTTCATTCTCCTTGCCACTAGATTTTTCTTCTTGATCATATGCCACTCTCATCTTATAGTTTGAAGAGGGCCTTTTAGGGCATCTATATGTTGGATGGCCTAGTTGATCATAGTTGTAACACTTCATACTAGAAAAGTATGAGTTACTTCTACCTAGTCCTCTATCTCTAATGGGACCTCCTTGGTTACCTCTTTCTCTGCTATAACCTCCTCTAGTAATACCTTCAGTGGCTTGCTCAGTGAGCTTGGTCTCACCTTGGTTCCTATTCTCATTACCTCTTCTTTGGTATCCTCCTCTTTGTCCTCTCTAATTTTTTCCCTTGCATCTATCCTTGAGGTTTGATTCCCATTTCTTTCTAGTCTTCTCCTCCACCTTTAGGGCTAGTTGATGGTACCTTTGAACAGTATTAGGTGGCCATAACTTTATCTCCTCTTGGATGTTCTACTTTAAACCACTGAAGTACCTAGCCACCTTTATTTACCCAACACCATATTAACCACCTCTATTTGGCCATCAGTCTAAGGGTGGTAAGTTGAACCA
The DNA here is from genome assembly GCA_028749045.1 of Cupressus sempervirens. Lineage (NCBI taxonomy): Eukaryota > Viridiplantae > Streptophyta > Pinopsida > Cupressales > Cupressaceae > Cupressus > Cupressus sempervirens. The sequence continues at coordinate 32,981,046 of CM053787.1, forward strand.
AATGATAAGTTAGTTCCCAACATACTCCAAAATATTTTCCAAAAGTTGCTCCTAAATTTTACATGCCTATCTAATACAATGCTTAGGGATCGTCCATGGATCCTCATAATATCCTTAAAGAAAAAATGTGCAATATGACTAGCATCATGGGTAGTTTTGCAAGATATAAAATGACCCATTTTGCTAAACATATCCACCATAACATAGATGTTATCACAACCCTATTTTGTTTTTGGTAACATTACAATGAAGTCCATGATAACAAATTCCCATGCCCTATTAGGGACTGGTAAAGGTTGGTACAAACCTTCATTACTAGCTCCTCCTTTTTCCTTCATGCACACTACACATTTTTCCACATATCTTGTCATATCTCTTGACAACTTTGGACAATAGTAGAACCTTTGAACTAACTCTAGCATCTTGTTGATACCAAAATGACCACTTATGCTTCTAATATGATTTTATTGGATAAGGTTCTCTCTAATAGAACCCTTTGGAACACATAACTAGTTTCCTTTGAACAATAGACCACTTTGCAAGATATAATCAACAAAAGAACTATGAAAATGATTCTAAAATTCAGAGCATACCTTATAAGCTTTAGCAAAGTCTTCATCATCCTTGTAGAGATCCTTGAAACTCTCTATGCCAATGCTATGTAGTTAAACTTATTAAATGGTCAACATCCTCCTACTTAGTGCATCTACAACCTTGTTTAGTTTCCCCTTGTACTTGACGGTGAATGTGAATGCTTGAAGATATTCCATCCACTTCAAATGTCTATTGCTCAACTTTTCTTGTGTATATGTGTAGCTAAGGGCTTGGTTTTTAGTAAACACTTGGTTTTTAGTAAACACTACAAACTCCTTAAGTAGAAGGTAATAGCTCTACTTCCTTAAAGATAGAACCAAAGCATACAAATCCAATTCATAAGAAGATTATTTCCTCTTGGATTCATTTTGTTTCTCACTAAAGAAGGCTATTGGTCTACCTTCTTGGCTCAACATACCCCCTACTACCATCCCACTTGCATCACACTCTAGGGTAAATAATTTGTCAAAACTAGGCAATTTAAGGATAGGTTGTGTTTCTACTTGTTCTTTCAACTTTTTAAAAGCTTCCCTTGCTTCAAAGGTCCATCTAAACTTGGTCTTCATCCCACCCTTAATGATGTCTAGCAATGGTGCACAAACAACATTGAAGTTCCTCATGAATTTTCTATAAAATTGAGCTAACCCATGGAAGCTTCTTACCTCTGTTGTTGTGGTAGGTGGTGGCCAGTTTAAGATAGTTACAACTTTTTCTTACTCCATCTTCAAATATCCCTTGGACACCACAAATCCCAAGTATAAAAGTTCTTGCTTCAAAAACTCACATTTTTCTACATTGATTGCCAACTTCTCTTCATGAAACTTCTTAAGCACCATCTCCACATGTTTAAGATGGTATTCCCTTATCTTACTGAAAATGATTATATCATCAAGATATACTAGCATAAATATCCCTATGTCATATTTCAACACTTCATTCATGAGTCTCATGAACGCACTATGAGCATTTTAGAGCCCAAATAGCATCACAATTCATTCATACTATTGGTTTGATTTTTTGCATGGTAAAATTTCCTTTGTCCAGGTATAAAAATTCAGATTGTACCCATTAATGGTGAATAGGGTTTTTGGTCTTTGGTCATCCAAATTTGTTAGCTTTTGAAAGTATTTGTTAAAACCCTATGTCTCATTCCTTTTTAAAACTTTAGGGCATGAAATCCTTTAAAAAATAGAACTTTGGTGAATATTCTATTTTTTGTGCCCCTAAAATAGTCTTTCTTCTCATATTCCTCACCGTCTGATTTGGAAAGATCTATAGTTATCGCTATCTCGCTATAAAAAGATGTGCACTTTTTATGCATAGCAGAGTAGTGAGCATTGGAAATTTTGAAAGAACAGGACTGTAAAATGAAGATAGGGCAGTCGAGATTTGTGTTATGGCAGAATTTTTAGTCACATACACCTTGTTAGTACCATCAGGAAGGAAAAGGGACCCAATAAAAAGTAGCTAGAAAGTGGCACTAGAATGAAGGTTTTTTTTTATGACTTGCTACCTCACTATCAAAAAAATTAAGCATCTCATCATTAGCAAAGTAGTGAATACTTAGTAAATCAAAAACACAATGGCCTTCAAGTTTCTTGGTGACCATAATTTGTCCAAGTGGCATGGTGAGTAATAACTGTTATTGTCAAAAGTAGTTAATAAGGGCAATGGTGATTTGATTGGTTTTTATTCTTCCGGTGTCGAGTTTTGTTAAAGTCACCCAAGCTCGCTACCTCACTATCAAAAAAATTTGGCATCTCACCATTAGTGATATAGTGAGGCACCATGAAATGAACACATGGTGGGACATCAACCAATGTGGAAAGGTGACTATGATTAAAGAAATATTTTGTTTGTTGCTAGCAGTGTAGAATTTCATGTGTCATCAGTGCCTCGGACCCATGCCCCATTCATAAAGCATATAAGGGATTCTAATTGTCATATCAAGCCTAAATCAACGATCCTTGTTATCTCACTATGGGAAGTTGCGAGTTTTTTACTCTATGAGACATAGCGAGTATGGGACCCACCACCCTTTAGAGTACTTTGTGCAGTTTCTTTACCTTTGATTTGATTTTAGATTGATGGCCGTTGCTATTTCTTCATGAAGAGTTGCTCAAAGGATATGTATAGTGAGGTAGCAACCTATTGACACATGTCCTCAGTCACTAGTGGGTCCAAATGGAAATGCCATCAAGGAAGGAGCTATGTACATGGTCAATTCTCATTGGATTGACTGGCCAACTTGTCAAGTAGAATGCCAAGTTGTCTTTTTTTGCATCCCTTGATCATAGGATTTTAAAGATCGACAATGCAAATTTGAATGCAGAAGGTGGTGCCACTTTTGTATTAATTAGACATGAAAGCTTCCCATTTGAGGAAAAATAGAGTATAATATAGAAGATTTTCTCATTTCCACCTTATGCGAACAAAGATTTCAAACCTTTTTTGAGCAGAAGCAATTACTGAGAAGATCGTGCTGAAGTTTGTAAGATTGTGAAATAGTTTGCTCGCAATTTTTTTTTTTATAATACAGAGAGAACTAGAGTGGAATTCAAGTATTTTTACTGCAATCCCTGTAAGTGTTTTTAGTTTTGTAAAGCATAATTGAAGATGCCTCCAAAGAAGGGATTTTGATAGAAATGTACATGATGGTTTGCTTGAGTTGCTTCTTGAGTCTACTGTCGAGACAATACAAATTAAGAAGTTGACCTCATTAAACCCTAAGTTGAGGATAGCAGATGGATTTTTTGATAAGGGTAATTGGGTCCAAGATGCTCATACCTCGCAAACTAGTTTAAACTTGTTCAAAAAATGGTTTGCGAAAAGGAAACGGTTTGCCCCACATGCCAATATATGGAATTTTGACCTAGGAAAGTTAGTGGTCCTTAGTTTTTTTATGGAATATGATCTCCTTGAGGCCATGGCAAAGAACTATGATCAAGCCACTAGGATGGTGAGAAGAATAGATGGTGAAATTCTAATCACCATCAGTCCAAAAGAGATTAGAGAAGTTTATCATTTGGGACCTCTCACTAGGTATCATGTGCCCATTAATTTGAAAGATTTAGAAAAAGAATATATGTCTAAGAAGGATATAGTTAGACAAGGTGTACTGAAGGCCCACATTGGTAGAATTGGAACCCTACCAGCAATAACATCATCCTCTAAAGAACCTTTTAAGAAAACATGCTTTAATGCTAGGGCAGTAGAGATATATAGGACACTGTGCCGAGTTTTTGGAGAGGGTGAAGAAGATTTTATCTTTGTGAGTTTCATGTATATGATTACTCAAATCTCCTCTTTTGGTGTGGAAATAATTTTTTATTTCTTCTTACTTGGTTCATGAGATTCACAGTGGATTGGTTGGGATCGCTAAGGGAAAAGTGGAGAAGGCTTGGGGCCATTACTCTTTGTTGAAGCATATGTTTTTGTTTAAGGGGGTTACATACTTTGGTAAAGAAATGGTTTTAAACAGAGAACAAGAAGGGGAATCATTGCCAATTCAATTATGGAGTGCAGATATGACCGGGGAAGCAAAAAATGCTAGTTTTGTTAGATTTGACAGGTACTTCACCTCCAAACTGGGAGGCCTCATATTAAGGGAAAATCCTAGGATCCCTAAGGCACTAATGCACCTTATTAGGCCTATGGATAAACCCTACAATTTGCACATTTCACATAATTGGGGAGACATTATCCCATATTTAGTTTCAACAGTTATCAAAATTTATGGATTCAAAGGAACACCCCATGTACTACCTTACCAGATGCCCCTAAAGGTAGGAGTAGCTAAATTCTTGTGGTAATTGGGAGGAGTAGAAGAAGATTTTTTGCACAAAAGGGGGATGGGATCAATTTTTCCCTCTTGCACAGTAGCCCACCAATTTGTGATAACCAAGGAAGGATGGGTTTCCCTCTACAAATTTTTGGATCAAAATAAGATGGCTATATCCCACCCTCATTTTTGTCATGCAGAGGGTTTCTTTAATTTGGCTCTTAGGCATAAGATCAAGCTTCATCTAGTTGAACATGATTTTTATTTCCCTAAAGATGTAATAAGGAATGAGTACTCTCTACAGGAGCAAGAGACAAAGAAAGAAAAATGGAGAGTCTATTCAGAAGTTTTGAATTTTATTAATTGTTTTAATGAAGATTACAGCCCTCTAAGTAATGCTATAAATACTGTAGATAAAATTAATAAGCTTATGAATACATTCCCTAAAATAATGGATGTAATGAATGAGAAGAAGCAATATTTCATTAATTCTTTTCTAGATAAGGATGAGGAAATAATGAGGAGATTGGGCTTTACTCCCAAAATAGGGGTAGGTCCATTAATGGTTCAAAGGAAGCTAGGATATACTATCATTCAGGATCAAAGGTCCATTGTGGATAAAGGAAAATAGATAGTTGAGTCTACTAGTGTTGTTTTTGAAGAGAGGCCTCTTGAACCTTCTCCTAAGAGGAGAAATTTAATAAGGGAAGAGGAACCTCATGATGAGAGTTACTCACCTTCCCAAACCCCTCTGAGAACTAAGGAGGAGCAGCTCACTGATGAAAAAATTCAACAAATTGGATCACAAGGGGGAGTTTTTGTTACCCAAGTAGAGATTGATGAAGGGAACCCCTAGGAGCCTCCTATGCCAAGTTTTGAGTTGACTATAGTAGATTTCAGGGACGAGAATTGGATCCTATTTTGGAACAAGCCAGTTAGCAATATTTGTCTGATGACAGTTTTGTAAAGTCTAGGGCTTTCCATTAGTTTTCTTGGAGGGCAAACATGAAGAATTTTGAGGAAAGATGTAAGAATGTGAAAACAGAGCATCCAGAAATGGATGAAGTCTCCTTTCAAAATCAAATTAAGGAACAAATGATTCAAGAGTTCCAAAATATAACGCCTGAAGAAGGGAGACAGGTGGTAAAAGCTACAAATATTTTATTATTACCCGATTGGGACATTGCTGACACCTTGATTTTCAATTCTGTGTCAAATAATTTGGGATTACAAGATCCAAATAAAAAAGAGTTCCTAGGAACTGCATTTAAGAGGATCCAAGGTTGTTCATCACAGCCTGATGATTCAGGACTAACAGGGAATATCATTGTGAGGAGAGTTGCTAATACATCACATGTACAGGCAACCCACATGAATGTAGATTACTCTCAATTTTCCTTGCCTACTGCAGAGAGGGAGGAAAAGAAAATGATTGAGTTGTAGAGAAAGCATGAGGTAGTGGTGGATGCATACAATAAGGAGGTAAAAAAGAGAATTGAGCTTGAGAATAAACTAATGGGGTGGTCCACAAGGCCAAGAATAACATACCCTTGCCCCCCAATTTAACCTTTTAAATCCACTCCCCTCATAGAAGTACCAGATACACCCCAAAGGCCAGAGTATTACACTGCTAAGGAATTTGAAGAAGAAAAGAATAAACTATGGGCCTTACATGTGGAGTTGAATGTAAAATATGAAGAAAAATTAAGAAAGGCTCTCACATATTTAGGGGATAAAATTGAATGGCCACTAGTTTATGATCAGTTGGCTAGGGTGATCAATATCTAGGATGAAATGAAAGCAAGTGATGAGGCCTTGAAGCCTATTGTGAATAAGTAGGTAAGAAGGAGGAAAGAAGTGACACTTTTATGTTATTCTATTATAAAAACCTCCTATGATCAAATTGAGAAAACTTTTGACATTGTTTCTGATCTTACTAACTTTGACAATAAGAGAATTCATTTGCAAAGAATAATAGTTGGCTACATAGATAAGTACAAGAGCCAAAAGTTTAATTTGTTTCCTTGTGCCCTAGATAAGAAGGATAATTTTTAAAGTAAAGATGAATGGGCTAAGGAGCTAGATGATTTATTTTGTTTAAGAATGAATGAAGTTATCAATGAAATAGGGCATGCATGGTGGGCTACAACAACTGAATAAATAGTGAAAGCCCAAATATTCTTTGATTCTTTGAAACAAAATTTTGTTACTATCAATAATGAGGTTGAGTATGTGCTCAAGAGGCAGAGTGATATTTTGCAATTCAATTGGCCAGATGATACACTGTTTGATGAGTGGATGGCAGAAATAGTTCTTGAGGAATAGTTTGAGGAAACAGAAATTGACAGTGATGAGGTACAGGGAGATGAGATCCAAATCATTGACACCGTCACTACACAAGGCCAACTAGAAGAATAAGACAAGAATGGCCAGTCACTTTCAGTTGCAGGCCCCAGCCCACAAGACACTGACAAAACTAAAGAAGAGGGAAAAGTAGAAGTTACTCCCACCGTACAAGATAAAGATGGTGAAAACCCATAGGTGGAGACTAACTTGCAATCATTAGAAAAAACTTCATCATTGGATAGCTTGGTAGATGCATACACAGAGGAATCGAAATAGTAGCCAAATCAATAACAATATAAGATGTGACAGAAGAAAACCCACCAAAAGGAATGTTTTGATCTAGACATCTTCTATTACCCACATCTTTGTCAGTTTGTGATAGTTGTATGTAATTATCTCTTGTATAGGACACCTATCAATTTCTCTTAGCCTGAAGCTTTTTGCATCTCACATTATCTAAGTGAGATTCCAAGGTTGTAGAATGGTCTAATTTCTAATGCTTTAGGTGATATACTTAGTTTTTTTTCAATCCAATGTTTGAGCAAGTTTATGATGTATTTTCTCTATTAGTTCCTGAGAATACATTAATATAGAATGATCTTTGTGTTTCTTCCTAAGGTCATTTTGAGTTTACTGCAAGTGTATACAATTTTTAAAGAAAATGAATACAAATTATGAGCTATCCCCATATTAGTTCTTTCTGAATTTTGTCTCCTTTTGGTTACTTAGTTATCTTGATATTGTATGAGTAAAATCTTGTGCAATTGAATGCAATCTATTTAGGTTCTATATCTATTCATCACTATTATTAGTGCAATGGATTAAGTAAAAGCTTTGATGAATTTGATAAGGTTGCTACAGTAATAGGAAGGATCCTTAGAATGATAAATTTTGATAAGAATTGTTGATAATGTTTATTGCAAGGCAACAAATTAGATCTATAAATTTGTAGTAGACTCTGAACCCTAATGGATTAGGCACTAGTCAAGTTGATTAAGCTAGAAGAGAAGAATGTCATAAATAAGTTTCAAATGTAGAATTATAATCAAATTTACTTTTATTTCATGAAGATGTTCAAAATTGGTCGATACTTGTTTGCATGAAATGTTTTAGCTTCAGTTAGCCACTATTGCTGAGACCAGTTGCAAATTTAAAGAAGAATTTTGGCAAAATCTATTATATGGGATGTGTTTATCAAAATGTTAGAATTATGCATGTATTTGAGGATTTGAGATGAGAATTAGAATGAAACTAAAATAATTCTCATACAATGTTTTCCATTCTTGAATCATCCCTGGGTATACCCACCTTGGTTTTACAGAGCCTAAAGAGTAGAAAACCACCCTTGGTTTTGTTGAAGTTGGGTCCAAATGGTTTGCACATATAATTGTTAATAGGAATTCACTAATCCTTAGGTTGTGTGAGTGATATCATTTTGGAATTGAGCATTTTGTTGTTCAATAGTTTTAAAACCCCAACACATACAATCCATTTGTGGTCTTCAAATTTGTGCTTCACTCATCACCTTCCTTTATCCTTATCTAATGATAACCACTTTTGAGATCCAACTTTGTGAAATATTGAGTCTCTCCAAGACAATACATCAAGTCTTCAATTCTAGGTATTGGGAACCTATATCTTATGGTGATCTTGGTATGGCCCTTGAATCTTTACATGGTCTCCATTTTCCACCTTTCTTGGATGCCAAAAATACTAACACTGCACAAGGGCTAATACTCTTCTTTAGCGGCCCTTGATTTAGAAATTCTTGCACTTGTCTAGCTACGTCTATGTTCTAATCTAGAATAAGTTTATAGGCTACTTTATTTGGAAATGATGCAGTAGGTACAAATTCAATATGATAACTTATCATTCTTATAGGAGGTAAGGTTGCAGGAGTTCCATCACTGACAATATCCTTATACTTTTACAAGAATCTCTTGGATTTCAGTTGGAAAAGATTCTTTCTTAGATTTCTCTACTTCCTTAGGTTTCAAAAGAATGGCATACCCTTCACTACCTTCATGCTTAAGGGCATTAATGAAATCCTTCCCACTACTCAATAATAGACTAGGAATCTTGGACTATGATGCATCTTCTTCCAATTAGGACTGCATCTTGAAAGTTCTTTCATCTTTCTTGAAAGAAATTGAATTTTTCTTTCCATCGTAGACAACACCTCTATCATATTGCCAAGGTTTGTCTAATAGCAGATGGCATGCATCCATAGGCAATACATCACAAATTATCTTATCCATATAACCTACAATTGAAAACTCAACTCAAGTCTTCTCATTTACCAAAAAACTCTAAACTTTGTTCAACCATGTCACCTTGTATGGTTTAACATGAGGTATCTTGTACAACTTGAGTTTGTCCACTACCTCCTCTGTATGATGTTAACTATGGAGCCTAAATCTACAATAACTTTACACACCTTGCACAAAATCTTGTACCTAATTCTAAACAAGGCCCTCATATTCTTGGGTTCATCCTTAGCTAGTTGTCTAATTAGCACTCTTTTGAACATTAAGTTCTCTCCCCTTTCTAACTTAATATGATCCACCTCAGATGCCTTGGAACTCATTGTGTCTTCATGAGCATATGCAACCCTCTTATCACTATTTGAAGAAGTAGGTTTGTCAGGACATCTATAGGCAGGGTGACCCAACCGTCCATAAGTATAACACTTCACACTTACAAAGTATGAATTGCTTCTACCTACTCCTCTAACTCTATTGGAGCCTCCTTGAGTGCTTCTTCCTCTTTTATAACCTCCCCTTAAAGTAGTTTCACTACCATGCTTAGCAAGTTTAGACTCACCTTGGTTTCTCTGATCATTTCCATTGCCTTGGTATCCACCACTATTCCCTCTTTGGTCTCTTCCTCTACCTCTACCTCTAAAATTTGAAGCTCCATTCTCCATATTATTTTTTTCCACCTTAAGATCCAATTGATGAAACTTTTGGATAGTGGTAGGGGTCTATAGGCTTAGCTCTTCTTGGATGTTCCACTTTAGTCCACCCAAATATCTTGCTACTTTAACAAGTTCCTCTTCTTGAATCTTGGACCTTAGGCATAATTTTTGAAATTCATCTATGTAACAGTCTCTTTCTATGTAATTATACTTAATAATCTTCAAGTGGGTAATCCTCCTTCACTTTAATCACCACGACATTCTAGTTAGCTATGGGCTTCTTACCCATTCCGACCCATTCATCTTGCATGTATTTCCACCATGTCAATGTTGACGCTTTGACTCTTGATTTTGTAACCTTTACTTTTTGTGCCTCTATGAAACCTTCACACTAAAAATTATTTTCCATCCCCTCAATCCATTCCATCACTATATTAGTGTCCATATTTCAACTAAACAATGGGTTTTTTCCTAGATATTTCCCTGCTAGTGCTTTGATATCTTTCAAGAATAGTTCCTCATTCAATGGAGGGTCTATTTTAGAAATGAGGTCTTCCTCATCAATCTTTTCCTTCCCTTTTTCACTACTTTCACCTTCTCTATCTTTGTTCTTAACTATCTTAGCAACTTATGCTATCTTTTTCTTCATTTCCTCGAGAGCTTCTTCAAGGATCCCATTTCTCTCCTTTTTCTCACCCATTTCTTTGGAAAACTCTGTATTAGTCACCATTATTATCTCACCTATTTATTCTTCAATCTAAAACATCTATCCACAAGACCAAATTTATTGGGGCTCTGATACCACTCTAATTTAAGGACAAGTCTTGATCTTTGACCCTACCTTCTCTTAGGGTCTTCTTTAGGCCACTTCTCTAGCCTATTAGGGTTCTTCAAATAACCCTACCTCAGGAGGATCCTATTCACAATTCTTCTACTCTTCAACTTGTCCACATCAATGATGAAATAAACTCTACCCCACCAATACTCCATGGATCCTTTATTGGACCATCCACACCAAGTACTTCGACATGATCCAAACTACCCAACAATGGAGAGAGAGTTTTGGTTCTAGGGAATTGGGGCCATTCCCATGCTCATCAACCAAAAATGCATAGAAATCACTATCAATCTCAAGAATTTGCTCCAAACTAGATCTACTAGGGCTACAAGGAATTAAGCCTCCAATCACACCTCTTGGCACACAATTTAGAAAGTATCTTAACAAGGTAGAGAATAAACTTCATATCTTGGTACCATTTTGGAAGATCTTTCAAATTCACCTAGTCTCACTTCCCCAACCTATTTGTATAGTGGGTTGTTATATTTTAGCCTAAAAATAATGGTTTCTCCAATGTGTTGATATCATCCTTAAAGGTTGGTTCAAAAACCTATTAAAACCTATCACTGGGACTCCTCCTTAGGCATAGGGCTTCTTCACTCTCATATCCTCCTCTCCATGCACTTGGATTAAAGAAACCAATGCATTCAATCCCATCAAATACTATTCCAATCACTACGATCCCTAACTATGCTCCTTTGGCTTGCCTAGGGCATCACTACAAAAATGCCAAGCTTGCTTCCCAAGGCCCAGGATATTGTAAACTTATAGTACAAGGATTCATCTCACACATTCCAAGAGACTATACAAATGCCACAATAGAAAGGTGATTTGTGGCTCCATAACCAAAAATTATCTAGTTCATACTAGCGATAGTGTTAAAACAAAATATTTTACAAAATGTTATGTAATGAAACCAACTGACCTATCTAATCACACATAGAATCTAGTATTTTACATCTACTAACTCATGCATAGGTTACAGGATAGAGTTTAATCCATTAAGTGACCTAATGAAATGAAAATGCTCTGACTATGGTAAAATTGCTTAGCAAATTACTTTTTTATTAATTAACTTTTCATCAAAATGTTATCCAACCCTTGTCATAGGTTGAAAGAGGCATTATATAGGATCATCACCCATGCCCCAACCTCTTTTAGGTGGTTATTCTTATTGGAATTCTTTAGAATAACTAAGAGGGGGGTGAATCAGTTATCCAATGTCCAGATGTATAAATAAAACTTTTCACAACTTAGTGAACCCTTAAAACATTTATCATCATGCATGCATCCATAAGATTATGTAATCACTTAAAACTTGTAGGTTATTGTCAAATCAATTTGTAGAAATGTAAACATGAAACATAATAGATTCAACAACACACTTGACACAATGATTTACATGGAAACCCAATTTGGGAAAAACCATTAGTAATATGCTACTCTTTCTCACTCTTTTGAAGTGATGCCCTATGAAAGGCCAACACTATTAAAAGTTACAATGCACACTGTTAAATGTGACCCTATTAAAGGATTTCAATCATCCTATTATGAGTGAGCCTTGTTATAGGACTTTTTACCATTCACTTGAAATGTCATCTGGTTAAAGGATTTACAAATGACTATTAGGTCAACCTTAATCCAAAGGATTTACCCTAAATTGATACAATTATTAGAGACTAATAGTAAGGCTTGATCTGATAACAACTTACAACTGTAGATTATAGATCTTTGTTTCAGTCCTCCATTCTACTTGGCTTTCATAGACTTCAGCTCTAATAGCTTGTTTACCCTTCAAGCATCTATACCCTTAAGTCATCTTGCTTAAATTTCCAATGTAGACTCTTCACTTTGGTCACTTGATGAAGCAATACCCTAAACTCCTTGTCTTCCTTAGGTTCTCGCACATGACAACCCTTACTTTTGACTAGCCATCCCTATAAATAGAGAATTTAGATATTTTTCCATTCATTCTCCATTATCCAATGGTAGGGTTTCCCTAGTCAACATATCTAGTGTAATTATCTATGTGAATCTTTGTATGGTTATTTTTTACTTTGGTTGAATGGTTAAGTTTGTTTAATGAAGATAAGTGTTTTAATTATTGGATAACTAATTCACACAACCCCCCAGCCCCCCCCCCCCCCCCCCCCCGAGCTATCTTCATGGACTATTGTTTCTAACAATTGGTATCAAAGCCTTAGGTCCTTGAAGAAAAAGATCCATGGTGAACATGTTCAGAGAAGATAGTCCTACATCTAATAGAAGAGATCTAGACACAAGAGTTATGGAAATTCTTGGTGAATTATCAAATTTGTGTAAAGAGAAATGTATTGAGTTTACAGATCTAGAATCCTTGTGTTGTATACAAGGGAATAGTAGGACAAGAAAAGATAGATCTAGAATAGAGGATGACATAAAGATAAAGGAAGGTGTTGATCTACTTACAAGAAGAGAACCTGAAGGTATGAAAGTTTTTGTTTGTTGGACATGTAAAGAATTTGGTCATTTTTCAAGAAAATGTCCTAAGAGAGTGAGGAAAACTAGAAAGAGTTTTATTTTTGATGAAGATGAGGAATTTAAAGAAAGTATGGAAAGATTCTTGAAGGATTGTGATAATGAGCTTGAATTGGTTAAGGAAAAGGAAGTATTAGAAGAGATAGCTTTGGTAACTATTTTTTATCAAGAGGCTAACCATGAAAATGTGGAAGTTATCATTAGCAATGATTCACAGAATGGGAATAAAATTGAAGAATAGAGATTAGCAGAAGAAAGAGTTGAGTTAAGAACCCCTAAATAGAATGGTGTTGTAGAGAGAAGAAACAAGTCTGTAATAGAAGTAGCTAGAACTATGTTAGTAGAAAATGATGTATCCAAGACATTTTGGAGAGAAGTAGTGAATACAATAGTCTACACTATGAACAAAGTTCAAGTTAGGAAGGATACAAATAAGACACCTTACAAACTATGGTTTGGTCACTCACCTATAGTTAAGTGTTTTAGAATATTTGAAAGTAAGCATTACATTAAGAGAGATGATGACATTGGTAAGTTTGATGCTAGAAGTGATGAAGGTATGTTTATTGGTTATTCATTAAAAATCAAGGCTTATAGATGCTATAATCAGAGAAATAAGACCATTATAGAACGTGTTAATGTGAGAATTGATGAGAAATTTAGAGTACAAGAGACAATAATTGATTACAATTCAAATGATGATGTTGTTACTAAGCCAAGGAATGATGAGGTATTTCTGGAGACTAACAATGATTTGTAGAATGAAGGAGAGCAAAGGCAAGAACAAAGCTGAGAACCTTCAGTAGATCCAAGAGTTGAGATAACAACTCTGACGCATGCAAGGAGGATGAATAACTAGGGCCAAAGGCTCACCCAGCTATCCAAACCACCCTACAAGAGTTAACACAACAAAAGAAAACACAAGCGGACAACAACCAAAGGAGGAGAAGAAAGAAATAATTTATTGATTCATCAAAATATCTTCATATGTGCCCAGCTGTAAGGCCTTCTAGGTTACGACCAATCACAAATACATTCACATTCCAAGATCCAACTGTAAAATTTCACTTTTAGTTCTGCTCTCTCTAATATGCTCTCTCAAAAAATTTTCCCTTCTAAAACTTACTTAGCTCTAAGCCTAAACTCTCTATTTATACTTGCCAAAATGGCTTACAAAACATTCTATAACATTACATAAGAGGAAGGCTGACCCAACAATAGTCTGGACTCATCCCAAGAAAAGATCTTAACATAAATTTCATGAATGAAATAAATCCCACTAGTCAGCTCGCAAAATCACATTCAAATACTAACACTTGGCATATACTAGGTAACTTGACACATGAAGAATCACTTAGCATCCACTAGGTAACTCGGCATCCACTGGGTAACTCAGCACATGAAGGAATGCTATAGTGACTTGGCACATGAAGAAATTACTACAGTAACTCGGCACATTAAGAAAATTGGGTTACTAGGCACATGAAGAAAATAGGATTGCTAGGCACATGAAGGAATTACTAGGTGAACAAAATGAGTAGGATAACAAGGCAACCCAAGATACTCCTGCATCAGACAACCAGGGTTAAAAGAAATGATTCTCTTGAATCATTGAGATGTAATCATAGTAATCTTTTCCTCTTGTACTCTTGCCAACTCTTTGATCCAATATCTATTCAACTTCCTCAATCTATTTCTTAGGATAATCATCTGGTGTAAGAACTTCATCCTCAGACTCATGATACTTATACAAATAAGCAATATTAAATATAGGAGATATATCCATGTCATTAGGTAACTCAACTTCATAAGCATTAGCATTGTCAAACTTCTTTAGTATCTTACAAGGTCCAAATTTATTCATCTTCAACTTGCTATATGTTCCAACTGGGAATCTTCCTTTCTTCAGATGAACCATCACCTCATCACCAACTTTAAAATCATGGTGCCTTCTAGACTTATCAGCATTCTCCTTATACTTCTAATTACTTTGCTCCAACCTCAACTTCACTTCTTTATGCAAGGACTCCATAAAATTAGAAAATTCTTCTCCTACAACGCTTTTCTTTTCTTCACCAACAACATCTCTCAAATTTGATATACCTCTAGGATGCATTTTGGTAACAATCTCAAAAGGTGTCTTCCCTATACTTCTATTCATAGAATTTTTATATGCAAATTTAGCTTGTGCTAACACAACTTCCCAATTACTTGGCTTATTCCCAACTAAACATCTCAGTAAATTACCCAAGCTTTTATTCACAACCTTTGTCTATCCATCTGTTTGTGGATGGAATGTAGAACTAAACTTCAATTTAGTACCCATCTTCTTCCACAAAGTCTTCCAAAAATAACTAACAAACTTACTATCTCTATCTGAAATAATGCTTCTTGATAATCCATGCAATCTCACAATCTCTTTAAAGAAAAGTTCAGCAACATGCTCAGCATCTAATGTTTTCTTGCATGGTATAAAATGAGCCATCTTAAAAAATCTGTCCACTACAACAAATATAGAATCATACCCCTTCACTATTTTAGGCAATCCAAGAACAAAATCCATATTGATGTCAGTCCAAGGTTTCTCAAGAACAATAATAGGTGTATACAAACCAGTATTTTGACTCACTCCTTTTGCAACTTGACAAACTCCACAACTCTTTACAAATTTCTGAACATCCTTATACATTTGTGGCCAGTAATATTTCTCTTTCAGCAAACTCAATGTCTTATCAATTCCAAAATGTCTAGCTAATCCACCACTATGCTTTTCCTTAATCAAATTCAACCTCATAGAACTTCTAGGAATACACAACTGAATACCTTTGAGCAACATACCTTCTTGAATGAAATACTCATCATACTTACTTATGTGATCCATCAGATTTGGTGCTCTACACTCTCTCCATGCCTCAAAAAAATTAGGATCAGCATCACATAACTCTTTCATCTCATCAAAACCAAGAACTTCAACCTTCATTTTAGTCAACAAAGAATGTCTTCTAATCAATGCATCAGCAACTTTGTTAGTAACTCCACTCTTATGCTTGATCAAAAATTTAAAACTCTGCAAATACTCAACTCACTTCATATGTCTTTGATTCAATTTATGTTGACTTCCCAAGTATTGTAAAGCTTTATGATCAGTATACAACATAAACTCTGTAGGCATCAAATAATGTCTCTATTTCTTCAATGCTTGAACAATAGCATAAAACTTTTAATCATACACAAAATATTTCCTTTTAGCATCATTCAACTTTTCACTAAAGAAAGCAACAAGCTTACCTTCTTGACTTAATACCACTCCTATTGCATTATCACTTGCATCACATTCAACTTGAAATACTTTGTTGAAATCAGGTAAAGCCAATACAGGTAATTCACTAACCTTTTGTTTCAAAGTTTCAAAACTATTATGACCTCCATGTGTCCACTTGAATTCCTTTTTATCTCCCCTCATTTTTTTAGTCATAGCAATACAAACAATACTAAAATTCTTTATAAACTTTCTGTAAAAACTAGCCAAACTATGAAATGATCTTACCTCGCCTGCATTCTCAGGTGTAGACCATTCCAAAATTGCTTTAACCTTCTCAGGATCCATAGTCAATCTATCAGCTGAAATAAAAAATCTTAGATACACAATCTCCTCTTGCATAAAAGAACACTTTTTCAGATTAATTAGCAACTTTTCCTCTTTCAACCTCTGCAATACTTGTCTAATATGCTCAAGATGTTCTTCCTTAGTCTTGCTGAATATCATAATATCATCCAAATAATGAATCACAAATTTACCCAAGAATCTTTTCAGAACTTCATTCATCAACCTCATGAAAGTAATAGGTGCATTAGTCAAACAAAAAGGCATAACCAACCATTCATACAAACCATATTTTGTCTTGAAAGCAATCTTCCATTCATCACCTTCTTTGATTCTGATCTGATGATAGCCACTCTTCAAATCAATATTGGTAAAATACTTAGTTCCACTCAAAAAATCCATTATATCATCCATTCTTGGCATAGGAAACCTATATTTCATTGTTATCTTGTTAATGGCTCTGGAATCAGTACACATTCTCTATTCTACATTCTTTTTAGGTGCTAATACAGTAGGTACAACACATGGACTAAGCTTTCTTTGATCAAACCTTTCTACAACAACTCATGCACTTGTCTATTAAGTTCTTCATTCTCTATAGGTATCAATCTATGTGGTGCTTTTTTTGGCGAACTAGCTCTAAGAATCAGATCCATACAATGACTTATACTTCTTACTAGAGGTAAACCATTAGGAATATCATCAGCAATAATTTCTTTATACTCATTCAAAGGCTCTACAATTTCTCCTGGCACTTGGTCAATACTACCATCTATCACTCAGCCACCACTGACTGGCACTCGGTTAACATTATTTTCTAGCACTTGGTCTCCATTGACAAAACTCAATTTTCTTGGAATCATAGCAAAACAAACTTGATTCTTCTTCACTTCCTTTTCAAATTGTTTCCCATTAACCATGCAAATTTTTATAGTAGTACAATTAACCTCATCCAGAACTTCAATCAAAGGCAACAATGTTTGTTTCTTCCCATTTACCCAAAGAGCATATTGATTTAATCTTCCATCATGTATAGCATATCTATCATATTGCCAAGGTCTACCCAACAAAATATGACAACAATCCATGGGCATAATATCACACAAAACTTCATCAAAGTAATGTCCAATTTTGAACTTCACAAGGCATTGCTCACTTACCAATATCTTATGCTCATCTTTGATCCATGAAACATGATACGGTTTGGGATGTTTCAGCCTCTACCACTGCAACTTTGTAACTAGCTCTTCTGATGCCAAATTTGTAGAACTTACACTGTCAATGATCACTTTACAACATTTTCCAGCCATCTTACATCTTTTCTTGAAAAGACTTCTCCTTAAAATGTGTTCCTCATCACCTCCCTTATTACATAAGGTTCTTCTCACCATCAAATTTTCTCCAACTTGAGGTCCACTTGGTGAACCCTCATCATCTTCTTGAATAATAGCATTTCTATTACCTTGTCTACTTTCAAAGGATCTACATTCAAAAGATCTATGTCCCTCTTTACCACATCTAAAACAATTACCATTAAATCCACCTCTAGAATAAGAATTACCTCTTCCTTGATAAGAATTAGTGCCTCCTCGGTAAGAATCACCACTTTTCCATTTAGTCTTTCTTTTTCATCATTCTTCCATTCAAATTTGCCTTTATCCTATATAGAACTATCAGATTTGCCACTTTCTCCATAAG
The DNA here is from genome assembly GCA_028749045.1 of Cupressus sempervirens. Classification (NCBI taxonomy): domain Eukaryota; kingdom Viridiplantae; phylum Streptophyta; class Pinopsida; order Cupressales; family Cupressaceae; genus Cupressus; species Cupressus sempervirens. The sequence goes on from CM053787.1 coordinate 32,999,341, forward strand.
ATCTACCTCTGCCTCTCTGGAATCTACCACCTCTACCTCTCTGTCTTTGTTCATGCTTCTTTGTCAAGATCTCCTCAGCTTTCAAGGCATATTGATATGCTTCTTCTACACTTTCCAGCTTCACTAAACTTATTTCATCATATATTCTAGATCTCAATCCACTGATGTACCTTGCAATTTTCTCAACATCATCATCCACATGTCTAGATCTGATGTCCAATCTATAAAATTCCTTAGTATACTCTTTCACAGTCATGTCTTTTTGCTTCAAATTTTGCATCTTTCTCAACAAGCTAACTTGGTAATCAGTAGGAAGGAATTTTTTCTTTACCTTGTTCACCATCTTTGGCCACGTTCTAATCTTCTCCTTTCCTCTCCTTTGTCTATCAGTTTGCAAGTGCTCCCACCATAGAGATGCATGACCTTTCAACCTAATGACTGCAATCTTCACTTTTCTATTATTGGGAGTGTTTTTATACTCAAATAAATTCTCCATATCAAAGATCCAATCCAACACAGCATTGGTGTCCAATTTTCCATCATAAGGAACAACTTCTACAGCAGGCTTTGAATTCGCTCTAGAAAATACTCTCAACAATCTTGCTTCATCTTGGTCTTCTTTAGGATCTTGATTAGGGTTTGGTGTTGTTGCTTCATCATTACTTACATCATCAAGATGTGCTCCTTTCCTCTGGGTTATCTCCACAACATCTAATCTGGCTGCAATTTGTCTCAATTGATCCAATATAGCATTATCAACATTATTTCCTCTACCATGAACCATCTTCACAAATTAGGTTCTTGCAAGATTGTAACCCTCTACAAGTTATAGGTCAAATCCATAGATCTTCCACCCTACAACCAAATCCAAATTAGGTTTCTACATGATCCAATCTCCATAAGGATGAACCTCAAGCTCTGATACCAACTAACAAAGGCAAGGAGGATGAATAACTAGGGCCAAAGGCTCACCCAACTATCCAAACCACCCTGCAAGAGTTAACACAATGGAAGCAAACACAAGTGGACAAAAACCAAAGGAGGAGAAGAAAGAAATACTTTATTGATTCATCAAAATATCTTCATACATGCCTAGCTGTAAGGCCTTCTAGGTTATGGCCAATCACAAATAGATTCACATTCCAAGATCCAACTGTAAATTTGCACTTTCAGTTCTACTTTCTCTAATCTGCTCTCTCAAAACATTTTCCCTTCTAAAACTTACTTAGCTCTAAGCCTAAACTCTCTATTTATACTTTCCAAAATGGCTTACAAAACATTCTAAAACATTACATAAGAGGAAGGCTGACCCAAAAATGGTCTGGACTCATCCCAAGAAAAGATCTTAACATAAATTCCATGAATGAAATAAATCTCCCAAGTTGACTCACAAAATCATGTCCAAATACTGACACTCAACATACATTGGGTAACTCAGCACATGAATAATCACTCGACATCCACTAGGTAACTTGGCACATGACGAATCACTTGGCATCCACTAGGTAACTCGACACATGAAGAATCACTTGGCATCCACTGGGTAACTCAGTAGATGAAGGAATGCTATAGTAACTCGACACATCAAGGAATTTCTACAGTAACTTGGCACATGAAGGAATTGCTACAGTAACTCAACACATGAAGAAAATAGGGTTACTAGGCACATGAAGAAAATAAGATTGCTAGGCACATGAAGGAATTACTAGGTGAACAAAATGAGCAGGAGAACAAGGAAACCCAGGCTTCTCCTGCATCAAACTCCTACTTCAAGAAAGAACATGATAAAGAATCACCCATCTAAATAGATCATTGGAAGCAAAGACAAAGTTGTGATGACAAGAAGTAGAGTTAATGAAGAACTATACTTGATATCTTAAGTTGAACCAAAGAATGCAGATGAAGCATGTAAAGATGATTACTAGAAACACGCTATGAAAGAGGAATTGGATCAGATAGTAAAGAATGAAACATGGGAATTGGTCCCCAGACCAATAGATAAGAATGTGATAGGAACCAAATGGGTATTTAGGAACAAGATAAACGAGCAAGGAGAAGTTTTAAGAAATAAAGAAAGATTGGTATGTAAAAGTTACTCACAGAAAGAAGGAATAGACTATGAGGAGACTTATGCTCTAGTGGCTAGAATAGAAGTCGTAAGATTATCCTTAGCCTATGCAACATAGAAGAAATTCAAAGTATATCATATGGATGTCAAGTCAGGATTTTTGAATTTAGAACTTGAAGAAGAGGTATATATTGAGCAGCCTGAAGGATGTCCTTTGATAGATGACAAGGATATAGTTTGCAAATTGAGGAAAGCATTGTATGGATTGAAGCAAGCACCTAGAACCTAGTATGCAAGGTTGGAAAAGAATTTAACAAAGCTTGGATATAGCAAAGGTATCGTAGATAGTAATTTTTATTGCAAAGTAACTGATGATGGTTTGATGATTTTGGTAATATTTGTTGATGACATTATATTCGGAGGAAATGATGAAGAAAGTAAGAAGTTTGTAGAAGAAATGAAGAAAGAATTGGAAATGAGTATGATAGGAGAGATGAAATATTTCTTAGGATTGCAGATAGTATAGAATAAAGGAGGAATCTTTATTTCTTAGACTAAGTACTTGAAGGATTTGCTAAAAGGGTTCTTTCTAGAAACATGTAAACCTATTAGAAGACCTATTGTAACTAGGCACAAGTTAACTACTAAGGATAAGACACCTACTATTGAATAGAAGAAGTATAGATCTATGATTGGAGTTTTCCAATAGTTGACTCACACAAGGCTAGATATAGAAAATGCAGTTGAAATTGTTTGAAGATTCCAAGATGATGCTAGAGAAGTGCATTATGCAGCAATGAAAAGGATATTTAGATATTTGAAAGGAACTTTATAATTTGGATAATGGTATGATAGAACTAATGATTTTACTCTAAGTGCTTATACTAATGTAGATAGGGCAAGCAATATGGATGACAGGAATAGCACTAGTGGAGGAGCTTTCTTTCTTGGAAGAAGATTGGTTTCTTGGTTAAGCAAGGAGTAGGATTGTACATCTCAAAGTATAGCAGAAGCAGAGTATGTTGTAGCAACAAATAATTGCAATCAATTAATCTGGATGAAATAGACTCTGAAGGATATAAGGATAGAAATCAGTGAACCTGTTGTATTGTGACAATACAAACACAATAAATATGTATAAGAATCTAGTATTGCATTCGAAGACTAAGAACATCTCTATTAAGTATCAATGTTGAGAGAAAAAGTTACAAAAAAGGAAATCAAATTGGAGTATGTGAACACTAAAGAGAAAATTGAAAATATATTCACTAAGCTTCTTCCTAAAGAGATTTTTGAGTATTTGTGAGGTATGCTTGGGGTTATGCCACTTCCTACATCAGAGTAAGAAGATGCAAGAGTGCATCAGTCTAGGGTAATAAGGCACCATTGTTTGTCTAGACTAGATGCTAATGCTTCCTATATAGAGGATTGCCTATGATGGATAAAGTCACTTAGGACTCTTATTGATGTTGATCTAAATAGTGTCTTTTGACACTTAAGATAAACAAGTACTAGTTGTTGCAGATTTTAATGTAGAGATGTTGGTTGCAAAAACCTTTGACATTAATGTTAATGAGTGAGAGTTTGGCATGAAAAATATAACACTATGGGGGAGAAGTTATGCATGCAAAATATTATGCTAAGTTTATGGAAGATTTTGGTATAAATTTGTAATAATAGTTTGGTATAAAGCACATTGAGGTACATCAATGGGGAAGTATGATTGATAAAGAGGATTTGAAGAATGTTTATCATTTGTTTTTATTCTTGTAACTAGATATTTTTAGTCTATGTTGCCATCAATGCCAATGGGGGAGATTGTTGGAAGATTAGCAAGATTGGAGAGATTGGTTTGATGATGATATGTTACATTCATGACTAAGTTTGTCATTGATGTCAACATAGTGTGTTTAATTTCTTCTATGGTATCTGATAGAAGAATAGCACAAAGATTAAGTTGGTATGGATGGCTAGTTGATTATGATAACCACCTGAGGTTATGGCAGGTACTTTGGAGTATTTGGTATATGCAGTTAATATCGAAAGCAGAAAGGATAAGTCTAGAAGAAGTTATGTAAGTTTTGGTGATGTTTGTTCTAAGATAGAGTTTTCTAGTAAAATTTTTATATCTCTTAGTAAAGTTGATATCTTGATGATCGAGGTTGAGGACATGGAGAAGACTTGTTGAGGATAATGTGACTAAGCTCACTCATCATAATATTGTGTGTACGAAAATTTATTCAAGTTGAAAGGGGGAAGATTTGTGTTATTGCTAAGTGTAATGTGTTCTTAGTGAGGTCCTATAATAATTAATTGAGAAGGACTTAACAGTCAACTCAAGGAATTATTTTATGGGCTTGGTATAAAGGAAGGACATTTTCCTTTATCATGATATGTGTGGATATGGTGATATGTGAATTGTGAATATTTGAAAAGTAGTAGAAGATGCGAAGTTAAGTAGAATAGTGTGAAAGTGAAGGAAACTTCATTGTCAATGTTTTTCTGAGTGATCCAAGGTTTTGTATTTGTATCTAAGGTTCGTGACCTAGTCTAAAAGGTCTAAAAATGATTGGTCTAGTTGATAGGACAAAGGAAAGTATAGAGGAAAGAAGAAGATACCAGTAAATTACTTGCTAGAGCAATGAGCTCTTCTTATAGTTAAAATTGCATGTTTGGGCAATGGGCTCTTCTTGCATACATTATACTACAACTCCTAACAGGGTTGGAATCTCCTAATAGTGACTCAAAGTATCCTAACAGGGACTCATTCTACTAAATATTGTAACAAACTCCTAATAGGGTCTATCCTCTAACAAGGAATATTTATATTAGTACATCATCTTGTGGGCATCATTCCCAATGGGGTTTTCCCTTTGATCAAGGGTTTCCCTAGTCAACATATCTAGTGTAATTGTCTATGTGCATCTTTGTATGGTTTTTTTTTACTTTGGTTGATTAGATAAGTTTTTTTAATGAAGATAAGTGTTTTAATTATTGGATAACCGATTGTCTATGTGCATCTTTGTATGGTTGTTGTTTACTTTGGTTGACTGGATAAGTTTGTTTAATGAAGATAAGTGTTTTAATTATTGGATAATCGATTCGCACCCCTCCCATCTCAGTTATCTTGGTGGAATATTATTTCTAACATCTTTTTATATCATAACTCAACCTTTCTACTAGGTGCTATTGTTACATCATTTGATCAAATCATCTTCATCAATCAAATAAGTGATAGTACTTAAATCATATAAGCAGTTGTCTTACTAGTAGAATAGTAGGTTTGACATTAGTGAAAAAAAAATGATTGAAACACATTTATAATACTTGTATCAGTCTATTTTCAACTATTCCGCCCCTTTCTCAAAGTTGCACTCGAAGCAACAAAAGTTGGCATGACAACTTTTGCAATTTTACAAAGTTGTCATGCAACTTGACAACATTTTGCCTAGCTATACCAAACTTGGTCAAAGCCTCATAAAACTCTACCAAATTATTGAAAATTATCCTTAGGACATGAAATCATCATTCCACCCCTCCTTTGTTAAATCTAGTCCTCTAAATGCCCAAATGTAATATTTGACAACATTGATAGTAATTACGCAATACCTAGCAACTTCGGACAAACAAGTAACATTGAATACTTCTAATGACCTAATTAGACCTCCTAATGACTAAGCCACACTCTAGGACTCACTATCTCCTTTATTACACTAGTGGCTTGTCCAAGCCCACTACAAGCCAAAACTTAACTAGTAACCCTAGGTTACCATGTAGCTTTACCTAGGTGCTCCTGCACCAAATTTTTTTTATCTAAAGCTTGCATAAAACAACATGTGACTGCATATGATGTCACTAACCAAAAAGGATAATTACAACCAAGGAAGCATCTTTCCTTTATAAAAATTCCTTAAAACTAATTGAGTCATCCTTGAGGCTTTCTCAATGTAGAATGAATAATATAGGACCATCATAAGATATTACATTTGGGTTCCACATGTTGCAAAGAATATTACATGAATAATATTATACAATTAACCTCCAAGAAATAACCCACACATTATCCTTCATGATTATTCACATAATGAAAACCAAAATTTTCCACCTTACACATAGCATCATGAACATGTCTCTCACCAAAATCCAATCTCTTTGAAAAAGTTTCAACCTTTCCAAAAAGATATAATATGAATAACAACATATAATTTGTTGCAAACCATCTTTCAACTAGTCTTTAATAAAACCCTTGTAATTCATTCAAAAATTGATAATTCCATACACTTAGACATAGAATCTATAAACATTCATGAACATATTGCTAACCCTACTGAAAGAAATTCAATTACTAGAAACCTCATTGAACAATACTAATGCAAAGAATCTTACAAATAAACCAATCAGTTGGATACATGCTGATCCCTTCAAAATTCATTAAATAATTACATTAATTAGATTCATCTCATGAAGTTAAACAAAATATTTTTCAACACAAAAATATCAACCCTCCTCCATTCACATATCCTGATCTCTGTATCTAATTCCATTGTTCATAACTTCAGTTATAAATGCCTTCTTGAAAATTACTTTGGTGGAATTGTTTAGAATTAGACCTACTAGAACATATCCAAATATCAATACAATAAAATATAAAAATTAAAAATTAGTCGTCTGCACCGAGACCCATTTTATCCATCAAAAACCAGAAGTAAAATATGTAACCCTACATAGGGAATCCAATATCTTTCACAAAACAACTTAAAATAACAAAAAACCAATTTAAAATATCAATTTTTGAGTCTAGTTTCAAAAACTATAAGCCATTAATTTTTCCAATTCATAAATCATTATATAATCCCATATCTTTGCTTTTAACTCCATTGAATGCATTTAAAAACTAGTTTTCACTCAAATCTTCATAACTTTCACAAATCTACATAAAAATATCCCGAAAAAACATTAAATGGAAGGTAACTAAAATATATTTCCAATGAATAAATTTAGACTTCCTAAACCATCCATATGTGTTCATACCAAATGTTGCAACACGATTGTTTGCAAGAGTTCTCAAATCTGAAAATAGTAACTTTCACCAAAATGATCATAACTTCCTAAATAACATAAATGACTCAAATGGATTTAAATATATAAAATAAGTAATATTAAACTTCTCATATTCTTATACTTTAGGTACTCCTACACCAAAAACTATCTTTTCTACTTTGCCAGAATTGTTTAGAAAATTGATATGTTGACATCAATAAAAAAACCAAGTCATGAATGAAACACACATGTAGTAAATCATCTCAAAAATAATAATGATAATCTCCATAAGGAATTTATGCCTGCATTTTTACCATCCCCAAAATGATTTGTAAACAGAAGTAGTGAATAGAACATTAGGCAACCTACTAAGGTGTTTAACCAAGGACTATGGTCAAGTATGGGATCAACTACTTCCACATGTAGAATTGGCCTAAAATGCTAGTGTAAATAGGACCACAATGAAAAGACCATTTAAATTGTGTATGGAATGCATCCTAGGGTATATGTGAACTTAGAGATCTTGGACAAATGGAGGCTAGAAGTGGGAATGCAAAATATTTTTCTCAGTGTATGAAAGAAGTGCATGAGAAAGTGAAAATAAATTTGATATAGACCGCTAAAATGATAAAAAAAAAATATAATGAGAGGAGAAATGAAGTTCAATATGTTGGGGACTTAGTCATGGTTCACTTGAAGAAGGCTAGGCTCCAAAAATGCATACCACATAAATTCAAAATGAGAAGGACATGTCTTTGCAAGATTTGGTCTAGTATAAGGGTACCCTTACAAAGATGGATAAGCAAGATTTTGAATTTGAAAAGGTCATCACTAACTTGCCTTTTCCTCCCAAAATCTAACAATAAGCAAGGAGGATCATCAATTAAAGGGTGAAGAAAAAAAATAGATATGACACTTATATGTAATATTTGATCAAGTGGAAACATATACTTGAAGTAGAGACTAAATGGGTTGTTGAGAGTTATTTCAAAAAGTTTGAGATTGATGTGGAAATATTGTCACTTAGTGTGACTCAACTTTCTTTTTATAGGGGAGAATAGTGCAGGAGCACCTATGGTTTGGTGCAAAAACCAAAGCAATTTTGGCCTATTATGACCTTATCTAGGCTATGGGTGGAATAAGGACCTTGGAAGAGTCTACTATTGTTAGAAAGTTTAGAATAAATAAGAGGGGGGGTGAATCAGTTACTCAAGGTCCATAAGTACAATTTGAACAATAAAACATAAACATTCAATGTTCTTCTTATCTTGCTACAGCTCGGTCTCTACAGAATACTGATAAACAAAATTACTAGTAGTTCATTATCGTATTATAATAGACTTTGTTGAATGTAAACATATAAATGCAAAACATCATAAAACATTCAACACAAGTTTGTCACTAGTATTTTATGTGGAAACCCAATTCAAGAAAAACCACCAACAACATGTCACCACTTTTTCACTCTTTTAAAGTGGGCTCTATTAGGAGCCAACCCTGTAAAAGGTTGCAATACACATTATTAAATGTGACCTAGTTAGAAGATTTAATCACCCTATTAGGAGTGGCCTTATCAGAGGACTTGGATCATTCCATTTAGAATGTCACCTTGCCAAAGGATTTAAATAGACTATTAAGTCCTTCAATGAGTGTTAGATCAACCTCCAATTAAAATTATTGCGATACAAACTATTTACAATGATTAGAAAGAAAACAATAATTTTTTATTTTTATGATTTAGAACTCACTTTTGCAAGTTTGGATCATTGTTCGGTTCATGTGTTGATTCATTGATATGTCCCCCTTTTCAACTTTGTCTCTTAAATTTCTTGGCAACCCTTCAAGTAGACATCCTTCTTCTCATCAAACTTAAGCTTTTTGCTCAGATTCACTTATCAACTTTAGTAGCATTTGTGCAAGCACATCTTTGGCTTCAGTCTCACACTTTCTCATACAATCACACACTTTCTCATTGAATCTATGCCTATTTAAATAGGTAATTCTAGTCTTTTTCCATTCTCATGATCACCATAGATCTTAGGGTTTACAATAGCTTTATTGGTCAATAATGATGCTTAGTCAAAACTAAATTTTATCACCACTTACTATGGCTTGGTTGACACTAGCATCACTTGGTAATCCTTAGTCATTTACTCTATTGCTAGGTTAAGCTTTACATCAATGATATTCTAAGAATTTGCCTAAGAGCAAAATTCACCCAAGAACTAAGAACTCAAACACAATCACATAGTAGACCAAAGATGGATATGATCAATTAATTAGATTATGTTTTAATACATTACTCTATTTAGAATGTGATGTTCAACATACTAGGAGTGCGTGTATTTAAAGGCCTCTTAGGAAGCACCTAGAATGTCTCTAAAAACAACTAGGAGATAAGACAACTAAGCACCTTATCCAACATTCTAGATGAATGGATAAGAATGACAAAGTGTCATATGTGTGTAGCAGATTCATGTGTTGTAGACAACATGTTCTTAAAAGAGGTGTGGACCCCTATGATGTCATCATGAAAACTCACAAGAGTGCACATACTCCTAAGTGTCTCACAAATAAAATAATACAATAATGAACTAATGCATTAACCTAAGTAAACTTAAGTAAGTGTAATAAGTAAAAACTTATTTACACCAACACCCCCCCTTAAGTGTAACTTAGGGGGCTGCCCTTAAGCTTACAAAAACTAGGATGAAGATGCGTAATGGGTCCTGGCTACTAGGCCATGTTAGGTACCCATGTACATAATGAAAATGCAAATCTCTCATAAAGCGAGGAAAGAGGAAAAACCTCATGGGAAAATCCCTCCCCCCAAAAGAGAGATAAATAGGGATGCATCGATGGATGGAGTAATCAAGACCCCCCCCATTATGACATACATCCATGTATATACAAGAAAGAATGGAGAAGGACAAAGCCTCCTATGAGGAAAAAGTCCCCCCTAGAAAAGGAGAAGGAGACAAGGTAGTCCCCCCCCTTAAAAATAGAATGTTGATTAGTGAGAAATGCTCCAATGTAGAAGCTAATCCACAACCTTTGAATGATGTTCCTCCCCTTTGGAAGAAACAAGAGCAAGGGTACCTATGAGATATGTCCCCTATATGGAGAAGGAATCTCTATGACGATCAATGTCTCTAAAGCCTGTCCAAAAGTCCCTATATCAATACTAATGATGGCTTCGTCCAAAACTACTGAAGAGAAGAGTAGATCGAACAAGAAAGGAGGTAGAACCTATCTCAGGAAACCAAATAGTCTTCTCAACTAATGAAGAGACCTCCTACAGATCTTGTAAAGAAGAATCCACAATTACACCAATCTAGAAGGATTAATCATGTAGAGCATGGAGTTGAGGACTCCTGTAGAAGACTCCTCAGAAAAGAGAAGCAAGAAATCATCATAATTGTCTCCCATATCTATTGTGTGTGACTCCAAGAAAAAAACTAAAATGTCTGGCAAGAAATCATCACTTGGAAGACCATGAGTACCCTACAATGCTGAAGTACATGAATCTATCAGTGAGGCAAAAGATGAAGTATCCACCTCAAATAGAAGACAGATGTCATCAAGAATGTCTCCCACATCTTCAACGTGAGACTCCACGAACAACTGTGCAATGTTTGAAAGGAAGTCTTCGCATGAAGGTAGAGTAGGAAGACATAAAATATCCTATTACACTAATTCTGAAGCATCTGTGGCCGAAATAAGATTAGTAGGAGCAATAGGAGCTGGAGGTGTGATCTCATTTGAGGTTGAAGAAACCATAGCCGGAGTGACTGGATGTAGAAAGTCCACTGGAGATGGAGGATCACATTGATCTCCATATGCTTCCCAAATAGACCACCAAATATCACAAGGAAAATGTGCCAATCTAAGAGGACCAAAAGATTCCCTACTCATACTTTTACGTAGAAATTGATTAAGCTTGATAATATATGTCCAATCAAAATGTGGTGGCATTGAATAGAGATAAGGAAGCAATCATAGATGTTCTCTTAGATGGTCAATTATCAAAGTCCTCCATTTTTAATAGTTCCTTGTTGTCAATTGGGGTATAATACCAAACTAAAAAATCTGACAAGACTCCGTGAGATCAATCAATGAACCCCCAAAGAATCAAAGAACCCCCCCTAAAAAATATGTTGTTGGCACTTGAAAGCCACTTGCTAATTTAGGGCCTATTTTTGAAAGCAGTATTTCTATCTATAGAACCTATAATGTGATTGTAGATCTGGAAAGTAGACAAAAAAATATGCACTTTCAAAAAAAAAAAAAACCTGATTTGGAGTCCAGATGAGCTCGTACCGAGCATTTTAAGTGGCAAAATTTGAGATTTTGGAGTTGTAGAACAATTTAGAAACAAAGATCTCAAACTACTTGCACCAATGTATAGATCATGAAATCCCACCCCAAAACTAAAATAATTGCTCGCAAAATGGAGTCCGTATGAGGAAGATATCGCTGTTTGAAAATCGTTGCTCCTGTTATTTTTTCTGAATCACCGTCGCGCCTCCAAAAAACAAATGGCTCTAGATTTTGCCTCAGATGTCCAATTTGGATGAAACAAAATCTGATCTAGGGGTTTTCAACCTTTTGAATGTGATGCAAATATCAGATTTGCACCTTCAATCTTCACTTGCAAAAAATCTCTCCTATGGCCCCATGGCCAAAAAATTTCCAAAAAAAATGCAGATCTGAAAAAATAGCAAAGATGCAGATGAAAAAAAGTAGATCTGAGAATTAAATCTACAAATCTAAAATGATCATAAAAATTTTACAAATCAGTCCTTCAGGTACCAATTTGCAAAAAAAATTTGAGTCACAATCAACTTTGGCCTAGAGTAGGCAGCTTTGTAGCTAATTTTCATTGAATCAGCTTTTTGGATGTAATGGCGAGGTCAGATATGGCTCTAGACACTCCCAATTTTTGCAGCACTCTAGATTTGAGCTAAGGTGATGAAGCAAGTGTGGTCTCGAAATGGCTATATGATAAGAAAGTCTCCAAGTTGCTTTGATACCATGTAAGAATTTTCCTAAGGGTAAAATTCACCCAGGGACTAAGAACTCAAACACAAGCACACAGTAGACCAAAGATGGATATGATCAATTAATAAGAGTATGTTCGAATACATTGCGCTATTCAGAATGTGATTTTCAACACACTAGGAGTGCCTATATATAAAAGCCTCTTAGGAAGCACCTAGAATGTCTCTAGAAACAACTAGGAGATAAGACAACTAAGCACCTTATCCAACATTCTAGATGAATGGATAAGAATGACAAAGTTTCATATGTGTATAGAAGATTCATGTGTTTTAGACAACATGTGCTTAAAAGAGTTGCGGACCCTTGTGATGTCATCATGACAACTCACAAGAGTGCACATACTCCTAAGTGTCTCACAAATACAATAATAAACTAATGCATTAACGTAAGTAAACTTAAGTAAGTGTAATAAGTAAATACTTATTTACACAAACAGATATAAGTAATCATTTTGTCTTATGAAAGTCTAACTAATAAAATGTCCATTATAATTTCCTTTCCATAACTCAACCTATCCTCTAGCTTCTTTTGTTATGACCAATCTTGCAAATCTTATTCATCAATCAAAATAGATATGACATTTAGATCAGATAGCAACATGCCTCATTAGTAGATTTTGTTGGAAATGATTGAAAAGATCATGACGGAGATTGTTGGAAATGATTGAAGAGATCATACATAAAAAGTAATAGAACTGGTAAAGAATGTTCTCAATCATTGTTTTTTCATTGATGTCAAACTTGCTACTTGCAGGAATGACAATTGCTTTAGTGATCCAAATACTATCAATTGGTTGATTGACAAGGAGGAGGAAATAAATAAGATGTAACTAGTACACCTAGAGAAAGGTTGAAGTTATGATGTTGTAATGAAGTATAAGGATCAGCTAGCCATTGATGAAAAAGTGTATTGATGACATACTCTAAGACATAGAGAATGGGCACAGTGAAACATATCAAAGATGTAAGGTTTTAGCCAAGTCATTTGTAAAGCCTAACTAAGTCTATTAGAGAGGGAGCCGAGCAAGCTAGTAAGTGCCAAAAAGATTCCTAGTTAAAGCTAAGAAAGTCATCTTCAGATGTCGAGTGAACTTCAGTAAGTGCCGAGTGAACTTCAGATGTCGAGTGAACTTCAGATGTCGAGTGATCTTCAGATGTCGAGTGATCTTTAGGTGTCAAGCATCAGTAAACCAATAATGCCAAGTTGCTGCATTATTTCTAAGATCAAAGATTCATCAGATCTAAGCTAACAAGGTTTTTATCTAGAATTTTGTGAATTAAATAAAAGATAAGAGTGATGAGCTAGTGGCACAGAACACCATGTAAAACATTTTTGGAGAATACAACTGGACTCTAGATGAAGTTTCTAGATAAGAGTAAGATATGGGGTAGATACAATGTATCCTACCTAATCCATTTAAAACCCTAAAGTTGGAAAGGGAGAATCAAGCGGCAAAGGCAATCCAAATTTCTATTTAAGGAGTAACAAGGTCACAAAGCAGATGAGAGGAGGTCAAGCATGAAAGCATAAAATGTTGAAGGAGGTGCTAAGGAGTAAGAGAGCACAGATACTTTGCTTCAATAGATGACCATAGATATGGTTGCATTAGTATGATGAGTAAGAAGACTTAAGGAGATGAAGCTTGAGATGACAAGCTATCAAAGTTGAAGTGATTAAAGCCAAGCAAAAGTACTAAACTGAAATGTGATCTGAAATTTGCAAAATATGTTGTAAGTTGCATCAGATCAAAAAGCTATTATTGTTACTCTCTAACAGTTGTAACAGATAGTTTAAATCCTATGAACTTAGGTTGGTTTAATATCCATGTTATAAATCCTATAACAAGGTGACATTCCAAATGAATGTTCAAAAGTCCTTTGACCAGGTTCATTCCTAACAGTATGGTGAAATCCTCTAACAAGGTAACATTTAATAGTGTGTTGTAAGCCTTTAACAGGGTGGGCTTTTAACAGGGCATCACTTTAGAAGAGTGAAAATTAAGTAGCATGTTATTGGTGGTTTTTCCCAAATTGGGTTTCCACGTAAATCACTGTGTCATGTTTTGATCTTGCATGTTTTATCCCTGCATATTGATTTGTTGTAATTTTCTAAAATGATTGATTTAAGTTTGGATGGATGAAAGGTTTATGGGCTTACTATAATTAGAAAAAAAGTATTATTAGGGCATTTAGACCTTGAATAACGGATTCACCCCCCCCCCCCCCCCCCCCCCCCTCTCAGTTATTCTAAATAATTTTAACAATTGGTATCAGAGCCAAACTATTGATCAGTTTAAAGGGACTATAAGTAGAAAAGATCAAAATGCCTAAGAGAGAAGTTCCCAAACTCAACAAAGACAACTTTGTTACATGGAAAAGTTTGATGAAGCTACATCTTGGATCCATAGGAGATTATTCCCAAAATTCAATTGTTACTAAACATGTTGATCCAACTAGTACTCTTACTACAGAAGATTTGAAAAACAAACAAGAACACAATCAGACAATGCTGGAGATTTCTTCTGCACTCAACTATGCTGAATTTGATGATATCAAAGGATGTGACACTGCATTCAAGATGTGGAAGGCCCTATCAAACATTTATGGAGGAGATCAAAATGTCCAAAGAGAAAAAAGAGAAAGCCTCAGAAGAAAGTTTGATGATATGAAAATGGAGGAAAGTGAGAATGTTGCTCAGTATGGTGCTAGAATAAAGGAAGTGGTAAGTGCAATAAGATGTTTGAGTGGTCAATTGGATGAAGATACTATTAATAGTAAGTTCTGAAGAACCTTGCTCCTTATCTATGCTATTAGAGTATCAACAATACAAGATCTAAGATGTGTACTAGGAAACAATCTAAGTTTTGAAGGTATAGTGGGTATACTGACTACATTTGAGTTATCCAACTTTGATAACTACAGACCTAAGAATGTTGAATCTACTTTCAAGGCCAAACTATCACTGAAAGATGTTGAATAGGTGAAATCAAAGAAAGGAAGAAAAATGAAATATGTATCCAGTGATAGTATCACTAATGAGGAAGATGTGGAACAATTAGAAGTATTGCTAGCTAGAAGATTTCACAGAGGCAAAGGAAAATTCAAAGGAAAGATGCCTATCATTTGTTTCAATTGCAATGAAGTAGGACATACTACTGCAAGGTGTACACAGAAAAAGGATTATAAGGAAGGCAACGAGTACAAATATTGAAGAGAAGATGATAAGAGAGATTACAAAGACAAAGGCAAGAAGTGTTATAGTGTTGAAGAGAATTCTGATGATCATGATGATGAAGTTGTTTATATAGCCATGAAGGACCAATCTAATGAAGAAGAACCTACAGCACTGGTAACATGTACGAACAAGAATGACAAATGGATCATAGACAGTGGATGCTCACATCACATAACAGGAGACAAAAGTAAGTTTGTAAACTTTACTCAGTATGATGGAAATAGTGTTAGATTTGGTAATGATGCTTCATGTCAAATAAAAGGAAAAAGCTCCATTAAGCTCATAGAAAAAATTTCATATGATAATGCATACTATGTTGAAGGATTAAACTATAATTTGCTGAGTGTCTCACAATTAGGCAATGTAGGATGCAAAGTAGAATTTGGAAACAAAACTGCAAAAATCTATGGTACTGATGGCAAATTGATAGGAAAAGGAGATCAAATAAGAAGTAATCTATTTTACCTTGATATGGATGATGTTTCTTGTTTTGCTGCAAAATTTGATGATGAATGGTTATGGAATAGAAGGCTATGTCATGTCAACTTTGACAATCTGGTCAATATTAGTAAAATGAAGAAAGTCAGAGGTTTACCTAAATTGAAAAAACCTGACAATATCATGTACAAACAATGTCAGCTAGTAAAGATGACAAAATCAAGTTTCAAAAGAAAAAACTATACATCTAAAGAAGTACTTGAGTTAGTTCATACTAACTTATGTGGTCCAATGGAAGTACAAAGCTATAAAGGAGATAAATACATAATGTTGTTTATTGATTAATATTTTAGGATGATGACTATTATGTTCTTAAAGAAAAAATTTGATGCTTTTCAAATGTTTAAGTGGTATGTGGCTAGAGTTGAAAAAGAAATGGGAAAGAGTTTGAAATGCCTGAGATCAGACAGAGGTGGTGAATTCACATCAAAATAATTTGAGATATTTTGTAATGACAAAGGAATCAAAAGGAAAACGTCAGCTCCTAGAACTCCCCCACAAAATGGAATTGTTGAGAGAAGAAATAGATCTGTGATTGACTATGCCAGAACATTAATGATGGAAAATACTATTTCTCTAAAATACTAGAGAGAAGTTATAAGTGTAGCTGTTCATACACTGAACTAAGTACAAGTCAAGAAAGGTACTAGTGCAACACATTTTGAATTATGGTATGGTCACTCACCCAATGTAAAACATTTCAAAGTATTTGGTTGCAAATGCTTTATCCTTAAAGATACTAGAAATGAGAAATTTGATGCAAAAAGCGATGAAGGCATATTCCTTGGTTACTCTACTAGAAGTAAAGCATATAAGTGTTTGAGTACTAACACTAAAAAAATTGTGGAAAGTGCAAATGTAAACTCTTATGAGCATATAGAAGTCAAATTTGAAGAACCAAAGAGAATAGACGAGTACAGAACCTTTGTGTATTCTTATGAAGGAATGCTTGTTGATGAGGATGTTGTCAATCAAATTGGTATTCAACAACAAATTTCAATTTCAACTGAGTCACAACCAGTGAATGTCGAGTTACATTCATAAGTAGAGTTGTAGAATGAAGATCCTAAAGTTAGTATACATAAAAGAGATGAAGAACAACTTGACAGCTCAGTGAATAGTGACCTTGAATCTGAAAGATCAAACATGGAAACAATGACAGAACCAAGATTATCCAAATATGTTAAAAGACATCACCCTGCTAAACAAATAATTGGTGACAAGGATGCAAGACCAATGACAAGGAATAGACTAAAACATGAATCATGTTTGATCAGAAAATCTAAACCTAAGACAGTATATGGTGCATTACAAGATGATGACTAGTATAAAGCTATGGAAGAAAAGATTGATAAAATAAAGAAAAAAAAAAACCCGGAGTTTAGTTCCTAGAGCAATTGACAAGAATGTTATTGGCACCAAGTGAGTATTCAGAAACAAGTTAGATGAGAATGGTGAGATTACTAGAAATAAAGCTAGACTAGTATGCAAGGGTTATGCTCAAGAAGAAGGATTAGACTATGGGGAAACATTCACCCCTGTTGCTAGAATGAAAGGAGTAAGAACTTTACTTGCATATGCTACATATAAAGTTTTTAAAGTCTATCAGATGGATGTAAAGTCTTCTTTTTAAAATGGTATATTAGAAGAAGTAGTCTATATTGAACAACTAGAGAGATTTGTTGATGAGAACAATAGGGATATGGTTTGTAAATTACATAAATCACTCTATGGTCTGAAAAAAGCACCTAGAGCATGGTATGAGAGACTTCACAAGTATCTAGTGCAAATAGGATTTGAAAGAACTGATGATAACAGCAACATGTACATCAAATCAGAAGAAGGTAAGGATATTATTGTATCTAAAATCTTTGTGGATGACATAGTTTTTGGAGGAAAGGAAGTGCTTTGCAAAGGCTTTGCTGACAAAATGAAACATGAGTTTGAGATGTCTATGTTTGGTGAGATCAAATTTTTTGTTGGATTGCAAGTACATCAACTAAAACATGGTATATTTGTGACACAATCAAAGTACATCAAAGAGATACTTAAAAAGTTTGGATTGGAGGAGTCCAAACCAGTCAGCACACCAATGGCAATAGGAAATAAGCTATCCAAAAATGATGTATCAGCTAAAGTCAATCAAACAATGTACAGATCCATGATTAGAAAACTACAATATGTTGTACATAGCATACTAGATATAGCATTAGTAGTTTGAATAATGGATATATTCTCTGCTAATCCCAAAGAAAATCATCTCATAGCAGTATAAAGAATAATGAGGTATCTCAAAGGAACTGATAACTTTGGTCTATATTACAAAAATAATAAAAAGTTTAAGGTCAATGCATATATAGATGCAGATTGGGGAGGTGACATTGATGACAGAAAAAGCACAAGTGGAGGTACATTATTTTGAGGTAAAAGGCTAGTTACTTGGACTAGCAAGAAACAAACATGCACATCCCAGTCCACTACAAAATCAGAATATGTGGTAGCAGCAGTCAATTGCACAAACATTGTGTGGCTCACACATCTATTTAAAGGAATGAAAGAAGATGTAACTAAACCTATGATATTGTATTGTGATAATACAAGTGCTATAAACATATCCAAAAATTCAGTAATGCATGCAGAAACCAAGCATATTGCAATCAAGTATCACTATGTCAAAGAATTGGTAGAAGACAAACAAGTGAAGTTGGAATACATTCACACAAAGGAACAAACTACAGATATCTTCACCAAACCATTGCCCAAGGATGCTTATGAATATCTTAGAGGCAAGTTGGGGGTAATTCCCCTAACTCAAGCAGTGTAAAACAACAAGGAAGCTGCCCTACATCAATAGGAATAAATCATTGAAATATCTAAAAAATGATGCAGAGGATGACAGCAGGAGCAAAAAATCCAAATTAGTTACAAGCATGGTGATAGAGGGAGAAGACATCATAGCCAAAGCTTATATTGTGCATATTAAAGATGCTACATCTTTGGCATTTATGTCAAAGAGGGAGAAATATGTAGAAAACTAATCAATACAAAGCAAGAGGCAAATATATATGAAAGAGGGAGATATATGAGATCAGTAGTAAGGATGCAGCAGTCAAGAAAGTAGCAGACAACATCTACAATCTTGGTGGTAACTAAGTTGATCAATTGATCAATTTGGTTTTCCATCAATGCCAAAGAGGGAGATTGTTGGAAATGATTAAAAAGATCATGAGGGAGATTGTTGGAAATGATTGAAGAGATCATACATAAAAAGTAATGGAACTGGTAAAGAATGTTCTCAATCATTGTTTTGTCATTGATGTCAAACTTGCTACTTACAGGAATGACAATTGCTTTAGTGATCCAAATACTATCAATTGGTTGATTGACAAGGAGGAGGCAATCAATAAGATGTAACTAGTACACCTAGAGAAAGGTTGAAGTTATGATGTTGTAATGAAGTACAAGGATTAGCTAAGCCATTGATGAAAAAGTGTATTGACGACATACTCTAAGACATAGAGAATGGGCACACTGAAACATGTCAAAGATGTAAGGTTTTAGCTAAGTCATTTTTAAAGCCTAACTAAGTCTATTAGAGAGGGAGCCAAGCAAGCTAGTAATTGCTGAACAAATTCCTAGTTGAAGCCGAGCAAGTGATCTTCAGATGCCGAGTGAACTTTAGTAAGTGCCAAGTGAACTTCAAATGCCGAGTGAACTTTAGATGCTAAGTGATCTTCAGATGCCAAGTGATCTTTAGGTACCAAGCAGGATACAAGTGCCGAGTAACACAGAGGTGTTGAGCATCAGTAAACCAATAATGCCAAGTTGTTGCATTATTTCTAAGATCAAAGATTCATCAGATCTAAGCTGACAAGGTTGTTATCTAGAATTTTGTGAATTAAATAAAAGATAAGAGTGATGAGCTGGTGGCATAGAACACCATGCAAAACATTTTTGGAGAATACAATTGGACTCCAGACGAAGTTTCTAGATAAGAGTAAGATATGGGGTAGATATATTGTATCCTACCTAATCCATTTGAAACCCTAAATTTGGAGAGGGAGAATCGAGCGGCAAAGGAAATCCAAATTTCTATTTAAGGAGTAACAAGGTCATGAAGCAGATGAGAGGAGGTCAAGCATGAAAGCATAAAATGTTGAAGGAGGTGCTAAGGAGTAAGAGAGCACAGATACTTTGCTTCAATAGATGACCATAGATATGGTTGCATTAGTATGATGAGTAAGAAGACTTAAGGAGATGAAGCTTGAGATGACAAGCTATCAAAGTTGAAATGATTAAAGCCAAGCAAAAGGACTGAACTGAAATGTGATCTGAAATCTACAAAATATGTTGTAACTTGCATAAGATCAAAAAGTTATTATTGTTACTTTCTAACAGTTGTAACAGATAGTTTAAATCCTATGAACTTAGGTTGGTTTAATAGCCATGTTATAAATCCTTTAACAGGGTGACATTCCAAGTGAATGTTCAAAAGTCCTTTGACTAGGCCCATTCCTAACAGTATGGTGAAATCCTCTAAGAAGGTCACATTTAATAGTGTGTTGTAAGCCTTTAATAGGGTAGGCTTTTAATAGGGCATCACTTTAGAAGAGTGAAAATTAAGTAGCATGTTACTGGTGGTTTTTCCCAAATTGGGTTTCCACATAAATCACTGTGTCATGTGTTGATCTTGCATGTTTTATCCCTACATATTGATATTTTGTACTTTACTAAAATGATTGATTTAAGTTTGGATGGATGAAAAGTTTATGGGCTCACTATAATTAGAGAAAAAGTATTATTAGGGCATTTAGACCTTGAATAACTGATTCACCCCCCTCTTAATTATTCTAAAGAATTCTAACAAATTTGACATTAATGACAAACAACAATTGTTCCAAATGTAGTTTCCAACAATCTGCCTCTTTGGTATTGATGGAAACATCTCAATACATCTTAAAATATAGGAATACAATCTCCCTTTTTGTTGCCATTTAATCCAAAAGATTTCACTACCATGAGTGACCAAATATCAAATTCAAATCTCTCCCTCTATAGTATATCTTTCTTCTCTCTTTCATGCTTCTCATCCTCTGAGTTTTATCTCTCCTAATTCTTTAGTAATTCTCTCCTTTTGTAGTAAATCTCTCCCTTCCTTAGTGAATTTCTCTCTCTTTAAGAACATTGGAAAAGAAAATAGCTTGCTTGGCTTCAATTACTTCATACATCTTGGATTGTATAGATATTTTCATGTCTAGCTATATTCAGTCATCTATTTATGACTGATTTTCTATGTTGGTCTTCTTCTTAACTTCACTACCTTAGGCATCTCCTAAAGTAGAACTCCCTGCATCAATGTGTATGATATTTTGATTAGTACATTTGGTGCAATGCACCATATCTCCTTAAGTTGCTTTGATGAGGAGAATAACCCCTAATTTACCTCTAAGATATTCATGAGCATCTTTAGGTAAGGCTTTAGTGAATATGTTACCAATTTTTTCTTTGGTGTTCACATATTCTAAATTTACTTATGTATCTTTATCTAGTTCTCTTGTGTAGTGATACTTGATATTAATGTGATTTATTTTAGTGTGTATCACTAGATTCTTTTATATATTGATAGCACTTGCTTTATCACAATACATAACGATTGGATCTATAATTTCTTCCTTCATTCCTTTTAGTAATTGATAAATCCACAATAATGTTTGAGTAGTTCACTACAATAGCCACATATTCAGCTTTAGCTATTGATTGGGAAATACAATTTTGTTTCTTTCTTGTCCATAAAACCAATCTCTTTCCTAGAAAGAATGCACCTCCACTAGTTTTTTCTATCATCAATATTTCCTTCCCAATTAGAGTCATTTAATGCCTTCACTTCAAACTTATTATTTCTCTTGTAATATAATCCAAAATCTTCTATACCTTTTAGATATTGTAATATCCTTTTCACTAAAATCATGTGATTCTCTTTAGGATTTTCTAAAATCTAGTAACTATCCCAATAGCTAATGTAATATCAAGTCTACTATGAACAACATATTGCAATTTTCCACTCATTTTTTTGTATAGTGTTTGGTTCACGTCAACAAATTCATCATTTTTAGATAAATTATGTCATGTAGACATAGGTGTTCTCCCTAGTCTTGAATCTTCCATTCAAAAGTTTTTATTTTGCTTGATATATTTGGTCAGAGTAATGAAAATACCAAACTTCATTTGACATACTTGCAATCCAACAAAGAATTTGATTTCACCAAACACGGACATTTCAAATTCGTCCTTCTTCATTTCATCAGAAAATGATTTTCATAATGCTTCTTTACCTCCAAATATAATGTCATCAACAAATATTTCAAGTAGCAGTACTTCATTGTTCTTACTAGTCTTCAAACATAGGTTACTTTTATCATTTTTCCTTTCAAAACCAATTTTCACAAAGTAATTATGTAGTCCTTCATACCATGCTCTTGGGGCTTGGTTTAATACATAAAGAGCTTTGTTTAGTTTACATACCATATTCTTCTTGTCTGAGTCCACAAATCCTATTGGTTGTTCAATGTACACTTCTTCCTCAAGTATACCATTTAGAAATGTAGATTTTTCATCCATCTGATATACCTTGAAATTAATTGTAGGTTGAGTATGCAAGTAGGGTTATGATTCTGTCAATTCTTTCCATAGGAGAAATTTTTTCTCCATGGTCAACTCCTTCTTCTTGAGCATATACTTTGCATACCATTCTTGCTTTGTTCCTTGTTACTTCACCTTTTTCATTAAGCTTATTCTTGAAAACCTAGTTTGTTCCAATAACATTTTTATCCTTTCATCTTGGTACTAGGGTCCAAGTATTATTCTTATCAATCTATTCAATTTCTTCATTTCCTAGAGCATCCTTCACTAATTTTGATTCAAATTCACATAGTAAGCATGTATCATCTTTGAGTCTTTTCCTTGTCAAAACACTTGATTTAGCATCACCAATTATTTGTTTAGGTTTGTGATTTCTTCTTACAAACTTGGCTAGCATAGGTGGTTTCCTTCTTTGTTCTTCAATAGGTTCATCTTGAAAGATAATCTAAGGCTCATTAACTCTTTCATGTTCAAGTTTTGGTCTAGGTTCTTCATACTTAGAATTTTCTCTCTGATGGTCAGCATTGCCTATCTATGACTTGGCATCTTCAACCTATTGCTTGACACTAATTATCTATTACTCGGCAACCTATTATTGCACCTTGGTATTCCCTATTTGCTAAGAAACTAAAAATTTATTTTCTTGTTTAGTAGGAGTTCTTGGAGCATCATCATCTATATATATGAAGAGTTGTAATCTTCAACTTTTCCTTATATGTAGGATCATTTCTTTCTACAAATTCATCAACTTTCACATTTGCACTTTCCACAACTTTGTTTGTGTTAGAGTTCAAACACTTATAAGCTTTACTCTTCATGGAATGTCCTAGGAATAGACCTTCAACACTTTTTGCATCAATTTTTACATTCATATTATCTTTGAATATATAACATTTTCTTCCAAATATCTTGAAATATTTTATATTACGAGCATATCCATACCATAGTTCAATAGGTGTAGCATTTTTACCTTTCTTAACATGTACTCTGGTGCAGGGCAACCCAGTCCAAGACAACACCTTTCTTATTCATGGAGTTCAACATATGAAGAAGCTTGCAATAAAGGTCTTAGGATAAAGTAGATTTATTAATAGGCCCATTTGTAAAGGCTCAAGGTTCATTTGGTGTTTCTATAAACCATGAACCTTTGAGACCTATGAGGGAAATAAATAGGTTTTAGAATAGTTAATACATCCTAAGAAGGGTGAAAATCTTATAGTATAAGTCTTAGGAAGGTCTTAAAAATCTTAGACAACATTCAATATTCATATTGCAAAATACACTAAAAGTTGCTTAGAACTTGCGAAGCAATTTTTGCAATATTGCTTAAAAGTTGTCAAAAAGGAGTTATAGATATTTTCAACCAATTCAAAGATAGTTGGTTAGTTAAACAAGTGTATATAAGCCTAAGACATCCTTCCCTATAGAAAAAACTGTCTAATGTATGTTTTGTTTCAATAATCAATAAAATTTCTCTTTTTTTCTACTTAAATGTGTTGTTTCCTAGGTTTTTTGTGAATTGTATGGACTGAAAATGGTGATTGTCTGTTGTGGAAAGTTTCTCCTTTGAGTTATCTTTTGAATGCAATTGGTTTGATGGAATTTGGAGCTGTATAACAAAAGTTACAAGCGTTTTACTGCTAGTAACTTGAAAATCCGTAAAAATGGGGGCTTTGTGCAATTTGTACATATAGTTCTTTGTTGTATGGTTAGAATGGCACAAATCCTAACCCAAATAGTAGATTTAGGAGTTATATTTTAGATTCAAAAATATTTTAGTGCAAAAATGAATGGAACAAATGATACTTGCAAGCCCTAGACTAAATTGCATGGTAGATTTAGTCTAAATTTACTGGTGTTTGAATTAGTTTGTGAATCAGCAATAAATTTTTGATCAAGTTTGAGTGGATTGGTGATGAAAATATTCCCTTGAAGAGTTTGAAAGACCTATAGTTTGTTTATGGACCCATTCCATTGGTCTTTCTTTGAGAACCAAACCAAATAGGGCCCTACTTGGATTGTGTACCTAGGCTGATCCTTGGAGTGTTGGAATGAACCAAGTTTTGATCTTTTGGTATGTGTTAAGGGTTATAAAATACTTCAAATTTCATTCCTATTTCATTGGTTTGAGGATTTTTTAGTTATAAAATCCTTGGAAAATTGCTAAATTGGTCTAGTAGCCTGTTTTATGAGCCTGCCAGTAACTCATTACAGCAGATTGATAAGTGAGTTTGGAAGGTTTTTTATGACCCTAGAAGTTGTTAGAACACCTTATAAGTCATCCCCAAAGCTTGGCATTTTTTTGGAGTTATTTGGATAAACTTGTGATATTATGGAGCCTAATTGGTTGAAAGCAAATTGTTTGTAGTCTTCCCTATGACACTCTGCATCATACTCTATTTAGGGTATAGACAAGAGTACTAATAGCTTCTCTCCAATATTTTTGTGATACATTCTCCTACATCATCAATGTTCTTACATATTCTATTATTGATGTGTTCCTCCTTTTAGCTATCCCACTCTGAGGAGGGGTCCTTGGTGCTAACATCTGCCTTTTAATTCCTTCATTATTGCAATATGTATTGAACTCATTAGAAATGAATTCACCACTTTTGTTTGATCTTAGACACTTCAGACTCTTCCTTGTTTCTTTTTCAACTCTAGTCAAATACCACTTAAATAACTGAAAAGCATTAGATTTAGTTTTAAGAAACATCAAAATCATCATCTTGGAATAGTCATCAACAAATAGAATGAAATACTTATCTCCACAATAGCTTTAAACATCAATAGGTCTACAGAGGTTAGTATGAACCAATTCCAAAATATCACTAGATGTGTATGTTTTTCTCTTGAAACTAGACTTGGTCATTTTTCCCAATTGACATTGTTTACATATAACATTGTTAGGATTCTTTAGTTTAGACAACCCTTTTACTTTCTTCATTTTAATAATGTTTATCAAATTTTCAAAATTCACATTACATAACCCTTTATTCCATAACCAAATATCTTCTCATTTTGCAAACAAACATGTCTCATTAGATAAATCTAGATAGAGCAAGTTACCTCTTGTCTGATCACCACTTCTAGTTAGCTTTCCATCAGTATCATATATCTTGGCCTTTCTATGATGGAATTCAACTCTATATCCTAATTTTTTAAGAATATGTGAAACACTCAATAGATTATAGTTAAGTCCTTCAACCTAGTAAATATTGTCATAGTTGATCTTGTCAATTTGTTGAATAGTGCCTTTACCTTTCACAACACATGGAATATTGTTACCAAATTTAACACATCCACCTTTTTATGGCCCAATATACTCAAAAAAAAATTCTCACCAGTCATATGGTTAGAGAGACCACTATCAATTATTTATCTATCACTCTTGTTCACATAAGATATTAATGTAGTTTTCTCATCTTCATTAAAGTATTCTTTCATACCAACATAAACAACTTCACCATCATTACTTTCCGATTTAGTGTCAATTTCTTCTTGAGCAATATAACAAGATTTCCTACCTTTTTCATCCTTGTTCTTCTTTTGATCTCGGTAATCTCTTCTTCCTTTGTACTTGCTTTCCTTTATTTCATCCTTGTCTTCCCTATTAAGACATCTAATAGCAATATTACCAACCTTGTTGCATGAAAAATGAACAATAGGTAATTTACCTTTGTATTTACTTCTTGCTCTTAGAATTTTTTTTTGCAATAAGTTATGCAAGTTCATCAAGCTCATCATCAAAACTATCACTATCATTCTTCACATATTTTCCTTTTCTCTTGCTAAGAACCAGTTGTGACTTGAAAGTGGATTCAATAGTAGCACTTGTGTAGTTATCAAAATTAGACATTTCAAAAGTAGTAAGGCTACCAAATACACCTTCTAAGTTCAAAGTATTACCTAGAGTGCATCTCAATTCTTTTATTGGAGAAACTCTAATGGCATATATAGGGAGTAGAGTCCTTAATACCTTTCATATCACTACTTTATCTTTCATTTCTCCTTTTGCCCTTCAAATAGCATTAAAAACTTCTTTGACTCTTGTATAGTAATGTAATATATTCTCACCTTCCATCATCCTCATTTCATCAAATTTTCCTCTTAGACTCTCTAATTTGGCTTTCAAAATATTTTCATCTCTTCCATATATGGTATTTAGTTTCTCCCACATCTTCTTTGCACTATCACAGTATTTTATATCATCAAACTTGACATAGATTAAGATAGAGGCAATCTCCAACATAGTTTGATTATGTTCTTTCTTTTCCTTTAGTTTTTTAGTTGTCAGAGGAGTAGTCATTATTTTCACATACTAATTATCCAAAAAATTATAAAAGCATCACCTATACTGGATATATGCAATCTCATCAAGATTTGTCATGTAGGAAAGTTCTCCTTGTTTAGCTTTGGTACCTCCCTTTTGTGAGTCATGATATTTAGCTTTAAGTGCCTTCAAACTTCTCTCTATAAGAATTGATATTTTGATACCAATTGTTAGAAAGTTTAGAATAACTGATATGGGGGTAAATCAGTTACTCAAGGTCCATAAGTACCATTTGAACAATAAAACATAAAAATTTACTATTCTTGTTATCATGTTGTAGTTTGATCTCTATAGAAAAATGATTAAAAAAATTACTAGTAGTTCATTATCCTATTATAATAGACTTTACTAAATGTAAACATGTAAATGAAAACCATAATAAAACATTCAAAACAAGTTTGACACTAGGATGTTATGTGGAAACCCAATTTGGGAAAAAACCACTAGCAACATGTCACCACTTTTTCACTCTTTCAAAGTGAGCTCTATTAGGAGACAACATTGTTAAAGGTTACAATACATAGTGTTAAATGTGACATGGTTAGAGGATTTAATCACCCTATTAGGATTGGCCTTGTCAAATGACTTTGATCATTCCATTTAGAATGTCACCTTGCTAAAGGATTTATCCTTCAATGACTGTTAGGTAAACCTTTGATTAAATGGATTTCAATACAAACTATTTTAAATGATTAGAAAGAAAATAGTAGGTTTTTTATCTCTATGATTTAAAAATCATTTTTTTAGGTTCATATCACTATCCGGCTCATGTGTAGATTTGCTAATAAGTCGCCCTTTTCAACTTTGTCTCATAACTCGCTTAGCAACCCTTCAAGCAGTTATCCTTCTTCTCATCAAATTTAAGCCTTCTTCTCAAATTCATTTATCAACTCCAATAGAATTTGCACAAGAACTTCTTTCTTTTTAGTCTCACACTCTCTTATACACTCACACACTTTCTCATTTACTCTATGCATCCTTAAATAGGTCCATCTTCTTCTAGAAACTTCTCATCCATAGAATTTGATATTACCTAATCATCTCCTTGAATTTAATGATCCAACTGATCAATTTTATCTTCAACATGGGTTCCATATCCCAAGAAATTAGTTGAGTTAGTTGGAAATCATGAATTCTCAAATATATTTAAAATACTCTTACTTGATAATAATTAAATTTTTACACTCAATCATCACTTAATCACTTAGTCACTGTAAAACTCTTGGATCAGCATCAACTAGCTTACTCAGTCGATACTGATTCTCACTCAACACTAAATTTTCTCAGCACTTACTCTAGCTCAGTTGACACTAGCATCACTAAAAAATCCTTAGTCTTTTACTCTATTTCTCTATTAATCTTTATATCAATGATATAAAAAATCATTTTGTCTTCTCAAATTCTAACTAATCAAATGTCCATTGTAACTTCCTTTCATTAACTCAACCTCTCCTCTAGGTACTTTTGTTATGAGAAATCTTGCAAATCCTCTTCATCAATCAAAATAGATATGACTTTAAATTAGATAGTAATATGTCTCATCAGTACATTTGAAATCAAAAATGTCAATTGTTCCAATTGTAGTTTCCAACATACTATGTGTGTTTGAATAGGTTTGGTAGTCAATATGTGAATCAATGTTAGCTTGGGAAGAAAGTTGTTAATAGTTGACAAAAAGTTTCCAAGTTGGCCAAATAGGACTTAAAGCACAAAAATGACTCCAAAATGCTTAGAATATGTTGGAATGATGTTAGTTATGTCTTAGGAATACTTTTAAGACATTCTTGAAAGGTTGGGGTCAACGTTGTATAAGGGAAGGCAAAATTTTTAAGTTACCAAGAAGTTGTCTTGTCAACATTTGCACTTTTTGCAAAGTCGCATGACAACTTTTGCATAGAAGTGCATTTTTGTTGAAAATGAGTTGGGTGATGAAAATAATTATGTGAACTTTTGAAGGAAGCATATATAAGCCCTCATAAATTTTGAGCTATCATTTTACATGACGCTTAATGACAGGAATCCTTTCAAACCCCTCTCTTGAAAAGCTAATTTGGGATCAACTCCAAGGTTCTAGGTGATCTTTTGACCTACTGGAATCCGCTCAATTGAAGATAAATGTATTTGTTCATGATGAGGCCTTTTTTGGTTCCAACCAATTTTAGATAAGATGTTTGATCTACTATTTTAAAAACTAACCATAAAAGAGATATTTTTGGTATTTTCTATTTTATGATGAATGCAATTTATCAATGCAACTATATGAATTATTATTTTAACCAAGTGTTAGAAAATTTTTAAAAAAAAGATAAGGTAATGAGAGATTAAATCAAATAACTTGAAATAGAAATTCCTAACAGACATAAACCACAGTAAAAACATGTCTATGAGTTAAATCATCGAAAAGATCATGTA
Organism: Cupressus sempervirens; assembly: GCA_028749045.1. Taxonomy (NCBI): domain Eukaryota; kingdom Viridiplantae; phylum Streptophyta; class Pinopsida; order Cupressales; family Cupressaceae; genus Cupressus; species Cupressus sempervirens. Next base: position 33,028,626 of record CM053787.1, read on the forward strand.
GGAAACCAATGAAATTAGGAGTAGTGCTTCCTCAATTCCACTAATGCAATCATCGATGGGAACTCAATAATAACCAAAAGATGTCTCACTTCTCATCAAATCACAAGGCCATGGAAAGTGTGCTCATGTGAGACAAGAAGCTACGTAGGAATAATAGGTGATATTTTCTCCAACTCGATATGTTAGTGGAATCTGTTAACACAAGGCAAACACTAGAACTAAAAGGTCACACAATCATAACAACAAAATAAAACCATTGGCTCCATTATTATTCATGAACATGCATTCACAAAAATAACACACTCCAACAAGAATAACTACACTCAGATTGAGAGCACCAATAGCATATATTATTGTGTCAAAATAATGGCCTAGAGTACATATTACATCCATGTATTTATAAGAAAACATTTCCTCCTTTTGTGTTGAGAGTGAGAGCTCTTAAAATGAAAACACATGATAAAAACTAATAAAATAAATATAATTATATACAAACTGACTCTCTAAATGGTGCTAAGTAGGTCTCCACCCTTGTTTATATCAATTAATGGGTGCATGATCCTTTACATGACTTAAAATACTAAAAGAAGAAGGAGATAAGAAGAAGTTGCAAGAGGATCTAAGAGTCACTGAAAGCTCTGAAAATCGAAGCTTGACCTTCTCTGGGTGTTTCTAGGAGTTGAACTACTATCAAAATATATTTTTGATGCATGGAATGCTCTAAATTAGGAACTAGTAGTTAACTATTGGCGCACTATTACTTCTTCAAAATAATAAGTGCATCTTTGTGAATTGCACACTTACGCACCTTGATGACAGGTTCCAAAAATCCAAAATTTTCCCAAGTGTCAAATTTGAATTTCTAGCATCTCATTTTTCTTCCCCTTTATCCCAAAATAGTGTTTGGATATTTTCTCTTGGATTTCTCTATGATCTCCATTACTTGGGTAGTTTCTGGAAAATCTAAAGCTCCATATTTATCTTTAACTATTTTTTGATAATTGCTAAAGTCTATACAAGTTTTCATAAAATCTTCAATTTTATTGTCTAGTTCCAACAATACATCTTCAGTCTTAAACGCTTGCCTAATATCTTCATCTGATGAAGAATCCTTGAAAGTTCTTTAGAATTGTTGGACTACTGATTGCATTGAATTGAGCTTGGTTTTTAACTCATCTTCAAAAATCTCAAGGAAGGAAGCATTGTAATACCTCTTTGCTTCCAAAATCTTCTCTTGAGTCTAGTCTCTTAATCTTTGAATATTCTTGTGTGGTCCCTCCATGACTTTACTACCAACAACTATCTTCTCTATCCAACCATTGAGCTTATCAATCTCTTCTACTGTATATACATCCATGAGTGTACGATACCTTTGGGCTTATATTGATGTCAAAATCTATAGGTATTTTTCCTAGGTATGAACCTTATCCATCAACCTAAAATCCTAGTTCACTATGGACACCAGTTTATCTATGCTCAACTAAATATAGTGTAACATGTTCCAATTGCCATGTATTATTTTTACATCCTTTTCCTCAAAATTGTCACACCATTTCACATGCTCCCAAAAAGAAATCCACCTATATAGTCCCTTTCTCTTTTCTCTCTAATATTGCAGCAAGAGGGATCTCTAGATTATCCATGTCTATTGGACCCACAAATCCATGCAAGTTGATGGGCCTCTAAAAGGCCATTATTTTGAGATCCTTTCATCTTGTTTTTAGACAATTATCTTGTAGGAATAGTTATGACTCTATGGTTTTAAGAAAATGAACTTATATTTTTATGAATACGTTATATGTATGTTAAGACATTAAGTTGAAGTATGGATAGTTCAAATATGCTATATTTTCTTGAATCTATTGATTTCTATGGTATAATGAAAGAATGTTACATGCTAATAAATCTTTCCTCATCCATGCTATGTTTTGGGTGGATTCCCTCTTGTAGCCATAGGATTTGCAAAGAGTGATAGTTTGAACATCACACCTTTTCTTATATTGATGATGGAATAAATATATGTATGTGGAAGTTGTATGTATTTAATATTTTTTAGGTACTTGTCGCATGTACTCAAAGTTAGCACCTTAGCACTAAGTCAAAGGTTACCAGATTGCTAAACTACCACAAACAAGCATGTTATTGGATGTTTTCTATTATGGCAGTGCACAAATATAGCTCCCTAAACCTGCTATATTCTTGGAGTATTTAATTGTGGTTAATGATATTTTTGTTGCAAAATTTATGAATCTATAATTTATCCTCATTGATGGAGTGATTGTAGAGTTAGGAAGTTGTTGTAGTTTCCCTTTAAATAATGCCTACTCTAGCTTTGACAAGGGTTTTTTGGAAGAAAGATAGAATAGATTGATTTTCATAATAGTAGCATGTGATCTTGTTTTTAATCAGATGTAATCTCTCACCATGAATGAATACAATACAAAGTTCAAGTTTACATCTTCTATCTTGATTTTCTTTTCTATTCACTCATCCAAGGGGGGCCACTTGGTGAGTGAACTACTCTAATAGAATAGATTTCATTTCCTTGTTTATTCCTTTGCAAGGTAGAATTTTGTTGCTCCTGTAGCTGTTGATAACAAAATCAGTGAATTGTTAATGCAACATAGGTGCATAGATAGGTTTATTGTTTGTAGCATTACTTTAATCTTTAAGTTAAGATGTTGTTTTAGTTTCCAGCTTAAGTCTCCTTTAGTATTTCCTTTGTTTGGTTGTAATGACATAAATAAGAGTTAGAGTATATACATTGTAGCTAGCCTCCCAAGCTTACACTCCTAGGTTGACAAAATAAAATGAAGTCAGTATGTTATTTTAGGTAAACACATGATTTTGTCTAATCATGGAGTCACTGTGGAAGGATTTCATATCCTTTGTTACTAAGGTATTAAGTTGACCAACCATTTTTGGCACCATTATCGGGGAAGGTGTCAATTTAATTTAACCCTAAAGTTATGTTAGTTTAGATTTTGCATGCATAGAAGAAGAGACCTCCTTGGGATATTTCTTCCACATAATACTTAGGAAGACATTTTTAATCTTGAACCTGAAGAACCTCACCATAAGAATAAAGAAGAGGAACCTTTTGAAAATCCATTCGTTGTTGCTCAAGAACAAATATCCTCATCCTCTGAAGAATCCCTACATTTGAATGATCTTTTTACTAAACCTAAATACCAAGATAATCCACTTACCCTTATTATCTATCAACCACTACCACAAGTACCTCCTCCAGGAATGGCTCAACCTCAACCTCAACCAACATTTCATTTTCCTATTCCTCTTTAGTAGGGTAACAAAAACTTGAAGAACATACCTACTATTGCACTTCCCAAGTTTTATGGCCTAATCATTGAAGACCCTAAAACCTTTCTCTATGAGTTTGACATACTTTGTAGAAGTTATGACTATACAACTAATACCTATAAACTAAAGTTGTTCCCTTTTAACCTAAAAGAAGTTTCTCTAAGATGGTTCATGGGGTTGGGTGCTAACACTGTAGCATATTAGCCTACAATGATCAACTTTTTCCTTACAAAGTATAAGGAATATTGTAGGGGTCGATATTTAAAAGGGGATAATATTTTCAAAATTTCCCAAAAGGATGATGAAACTCTAGAAGATTATGTTTCTCTATTCATGTTCAACCTACAACATAGCACACATCATCAATTGAATGAGGAATCAAAGAAAGATCTTTTTCTAAGAGGCATGAATGATGGAAGCATTGAAGCTCTAGATCTTATGATAGGTGTAGATATCACTCAATAAACCTAGACTAATATATGAAATATATGTCTAAATTATTCTAGAGCCACAATGAAGGAAGTTAGGGAACTTAGAGATCTACCACATAAGTCCAATGGCAGTTCAAGAGTATCAAAGATGGAATTATCTAATTTATTGTCAGATTTCAAGCAAGACATCATTAATGATGTAGCTACTCAATTAGACACCATGTAGGCAAGAAGGAAGAAAGAAGAAGATGATGCCACCTTGACTGAATACTATCCACATTGTAGAGAAAAGAAAAGACACTGTAGATGTAAGTCTATTGCAAGTTTGGAGACACAATTAATGCCTACTGAGTTTAAAGCCATCGATGAAAATGTAGAGGTGCTTTATGTTGTTCAATGAAGGCCATGCGCTCAAACCTAAGGTATGCCACAAGATCCTCTTCAAAGTTATAATAATAACAATCAATGGCAAAATTTTGAAAATACTGGTTTTGGTGGAAATAATAATTAGCAACAACCCCACCAATGTTGGCAATAACCCTAGCAAGGTTAGCAGCAACCTTAGCAGAGTTGGAAACAACCTTAGCAGGGTTGGCAACAAACTCAAAATTGGAATACCTAGCCTAGTTAGCAAACCCTATTGCCACCACCTTAGTAGCAAGCTTTAATGTCTCCTCCTATAGCCACTAATACTCCTCCCAAGAAAATCCAGTGACCAGTTCAACCGAATCCTAATTCGAACAATACTAAAGAGTAGGCTCAACAATAAAGCTATGTTATCTCCTTGAATGATATTCACTTAAGGTCAAGCACCACTCTTCCTTCACCCTAAAAGCCTATAATAATGGAAGTTTAAGATTCTCCAACTGAATAGACAGATGATTCAAATTTGTAGAGTTCTCCTATAACCAAAGAACCTCCATTCTCCCATAGGTTGATGGAACAAAGCTAGCCCACAGAGAACCATGCAATCATTGATTTGCTTAATCTGCTAAAGCAAATGATAGTAAAAATATCATTACTAGATGCTATTAAGGAAGTCCCTACCTATACTAAATCTATTAAAGAAACATGTATTAAATAGCTAGGAAGGAAGAAGAAAGATCCAAAAACCATTCATGTCCTAGGAAAGTTGACTAATTTAATACTAGAGAAATTAACTGTACCTAAATATTATGACCCTAGGATTCTTGTGGTTATAGTCACTATCCATGGGATCCAAGTTCAAAATTCTTTAGTTGACTTAGGAGCATCTATAAATGTAATGACAAAGTAGGTATTGTATCAACTACATATTATTGACCTTAGAGAGACACCCACAATACTTCAGCTTGCTAATAGCTCTACTATTAAGCTAGATGGGATGATAGAAGATGTCATAGTCACCTTAAACTCTTGGGAGTATCCAGTTGATTTTTTTGTCCTCTCCCTAAAGGCTAATATGGGAGGATATCCTTTAATTTTAGGATGACCAAGGTTGGTCACTATAGATGTTTATATAGCTTTTCAATCTAGAAAGATGACAATATCTAATGGTATTCATACTAAGAACTTGACTTTATACTCCCCTGCTCGACCATTGTTAATAGATGATCAAGAAATTTGGCTAGGTTTGGGTGATGATGATCTAGAGATCAATTACATCCATCAGTTGATGATGATAGATAGAGAATAATTTATAGTTGCTTGACAAAAAGATGAAATAGTTTCATGTGTTATTTTGAACGAATGTGGAATAGAGTCTCAAGTGTGTTCTCAAGCTACATGTATCTTAGAGACCATATTATCATCCTTGGATTCACCACACCATTCAAAAGCTTCATAGTTTCTCCACTTATTATTACCTCATGAGATGGATTATTCCTATGTTGTTGAATTATTCATGGAAGATAAGGTTATTAAGATGGAATTTGGTCCATGTAGAGAATTGAATGTCAACAATATATTATCGCCCTCCCAACCAAAGATTATGTTGCAATTACTATAGGACAATCAAAAAGCATTCACTTGGGATTACATGGAGATGAAAGGACTACATCCTATGCTCTACACTCACAAGATTTACATTAGCCCTAACTTCAAACCTGTCCAATAGACTCAGAGGAGAGTTAACCTTATTTTAAAAGATATAATTAAGAATGAATTGCAGAAACTACTAAGTGTTAGTTTTATATACCCCATCTCTGATAGACAATGGATCTCACCCTTGGTTATAGTACCCAGGAAGGAAGGAAAATGGTGAGTTTTTGTATATTATAGGGAGCTCAATTCAGCCATTAAGAAAGACCATTTTCCCTTGCCATTTATAAACCAAGTCCTTGACAACCTAGCTAGCAAAAAGTATTTTTCCTTGCTAGATGATTTTAGTGGTTACAATTAGATACAAATAGCTTCAAAGGATCAAGAAAAAAAACTTTTATGTGCCTATGGGGAACATTTGCCTACTCAATTTTACCTTTTGTCTTGTGCAATGCACCAGCCACATTTCAATGAGTTGTCATCATTATATTTTCTGATATATCTATTGAATGAATGGAGAACTACATGGATTATTTTATTGTTTGTGGAGGTACTTTTCAGGAAGAAAAAGCTAATCTAGAAATGGTATTCAAAATATGTCAAGACTACAACCTTTCCTTAAATAGTGAAAAATGTTTTATGATGATGGAGGAAGGAGTAGTGCTAGGCCATTTCAATTCATCTAAGCGCATCCAGGTAGATCCAGAAAAGATTGAAGTTATTAGTACCTTGCCTATGCTAGAGAAGCAGAAGGATGTATCAAGTTTTTTGGGACATGCTAGATATTATAGAAGATTCATTAAAAACTTTAGTCAACTTACATCACCCCTCTACAACTTGCCAAAAAAAAATTTTGAATTTTCTTGGGACTCTAATTGTGCTACATCTTTCCTATAGCTTAAGGAAGTTCTTACCATAACACCTATTCTAAGAGGACTCAACTATAGACTTCCTTTTCACATTCATACAAATTCCATAGACTATGCTATAGGTATAGTGCTAGGACAAAAGGTAGACTTAGTTGAACATGCCATTTATTGCATTAGTAAAAATTTGTAAGGTGTGGAGTTTAACTACATAGTCACTGAAAAGGAGTTACTTGCAGTCATTTACACCCTTAATAAATTTAGGCATTATATTACTAGATATGAAATATTTTTCCATACTGATAATTTTTCTATAAAATATTTGGTGAACAAGCCTACAATATTAGGAAGATTGACTCGTTGGTTGTTACTCATCGAGAATTTGATATCACCATAGTTGATAAACCTTTCAAGGCCAATGTGGTAGTCAAATTTCTCTTGTGGTTGCATGTTCCTGATGATCCTATAGCCATTGATGATAGTTTTCTAGTTGAACACATTTTTCTATTGTTAGCACAGAATCCATGGTATGCAAATATTACCAACTATCTCACCACAAGTAAAATGCAGGTTAACTTCTCTCCCAAAGCAAGAAAATTACTATTAGAGAAGAGCTTTAACTATTCATGGATTGTTTGATTTATGTTCTATACTAGACTTGATCAAGTCATGTGTCAATGTATAAGAGAGGATGAAATATATGATGTCTTAAGGGTGTGTCATGATGAGCCCTGTGGAGGCCACTTTGTAGCTAAATGAACAACATTCAAAATCTTGACAACTAGGTATTATTGGCCAAGTTTGCACAAGGATGTAGCTAGATATACAAAGAAATGTGACAAGTGTCAATGTATGGGAAGACTAACTAAATTAGATGAAATGCCCCTATAGCCTCAAGTAGTTGTTGCACCTTTTGAAAAATGGGGGATTGACTTTGTAGGACCTTTTGAACCTTCTTCACAAGGAAAATCCTACATTCATGTTTGCACTGACTATGTAACCAAACGGGTAGAGGATAAACCCATGAAACACCCAAGGGATACCAATGTGGCCAAGTTCTTGTATGAATCCATCTTTACATGGTTTGGAGTCCCTAGAGAGTTGACATTTGATCAAGGGGCCCAGTTTACATCACATCTAATAACTGCTCTTATGCAAGAGTATACTATCCAGCATGGTAAATCATCACCTCATCATCCAGAGGATAATGGTCAAATAGAAGTTACTAATAGGGATTTGGAATCTGTCCTCAACAAGATAGCAGCACTACATGTGAAGGATTGGACCACACACCTTCTTGAAGCTCTTTGAGCTTATAGAACCACCTAGAAATTCACAAGTGGTTTTACTGCTTTTGAGCTTGTCTATAGTAGGTCAATTGTAATGCTTATGGAGTTTGAATATAAAATATTGATGACTTCCTTGGAGCTTAGTATGGAACTTACTATTGCACAACATGACTAAATCCTGATTTTAAATGGACTTGATGAATGAAGGAAATCTACATTGAACAACACTAAACTCATTCAGCACTAGAGGAAATAGTGGCATGATAGGTTTATCAAAGAGAAAATGTTTGTTGTAGGAGATTGAGAACTCCTTTATGACTCCAAATGCTAGCATAATCTAGGGAAGTTTCAAAAACATTGGTTAGGACCATATGAGATTGTTGTTGTATTTCCAAATGATGCAGTTTAGCTATCTACCATCGATCCTATCTGCTTCAAGTTACTTGTCAATGGGAATCACCTCAAGATTTATAATAAACCAGTTAGTTGTGAGAAGTTCTTATAGAAATTCCAACACAGTGATGATATCCTCACTCCTATAGCCAAAGAGTCTGGGTCTCCTACCCTGACTCTTGATACTTCTTGATACCATTCAAAGCATTCATAATAAACACTTTCTTTTTGAAATTACTTTCTTCACCATCCACTCCACTTCACCTTCTCTATTTCTCATCTTATGATTCCATCCCATCACTTTGTCAATTCTGGTGATCTTTTCCAAAACATCTTTCCTACAGTAGTTGCCAGGTACATACCACATAACTTTGCATACATTTTATTTTATTCATGCTTTGTTAAGTATTCACTCTTGCATATCCTGACCTAGTGGGACACATGCCATTTCCTAGTCAGGGGGAGGGAAACATTTAAATATTTATTTTCAAATCAATTTCAAATTGCATGTAACTTTAAAAGTTAATTGAGATTACTAGAAGTAATTAAATGCTTAATGTCACATATTGATGACTTGTCCTTATGTGATTGCATCATTATGAAATTAAGGACATTAAAAGTAATTACTTCACTTTTAATGCTAATTTGCAACATGTTTAGGTGATGGACCTATACACGAGCAGAAATTATGAAACTTGATATAAGAAGGATATTATGAGATATTTTGCATTAAAATCTTCAAGTACATGGCATTTTTTTCTAAGATATTCAGTGCCATAATATTTTAAAATTTTCTTCACCGAGCTCTAAAACATCATTATTTTGCCAAAATTTTGTTGAAGCCAACAATGGGTGGAGGTCTCCAGAGGTATGAGCCAGTTGATCACTAGGTTCTTCTAGGTGATGTAGCCAATTGTGATATGTTTAGAAGAAGGGGATAGTTGAATTACTGACTTAGTCTAAAAGGATTTGATAAAGAGGTTGCTCTTCAATTCATGAGCACCTTATAAGATGGCATTGCAATAGTTAAGGGCCTAATAATTGAGTTCATAGAAGAGGTGGTAGACAAGGTCACTATGTTACACTAGGAAGGAGAAAATTGGGGAAAAATAAACTAACCTACAGACAACTAGGGCACAATTTAGTGTACACCAGGACCCTCCACTAGGAATTGACAAGAAGTAGGGTACTTCTAGATTATCCTTGCTGATGGAGTTTATTCAACCAACAATGCTTATCATCTAGCACTTCACGTGCAAAGGATGTTACATATACCTGCATGCCCTACATTTCAAGATTTTGGCTCACCTATGACATGATTGTAGATAGATAAACCTTCCAAATTTTATGTTTAACATTGTTAAGAAGCAATTTTCTTTAGTACAATTAGGAAAGGATTAGTCTGTCTCTCGCCATTGCTCAATAAAATTAATCATAGAAAGGGAATTGAATAAGCAATCAATTCGGACATGGGAAGAATTTTTGCAATTAAACGAGGTAGAGCCTAGGTTGGTTGGCCCTAGAGGCTAGGGTGTTGGATGAAGGGAAAGGCCCTCTACTAGTTTATATGAGGTTATTACCATAACTAAAAATATTCCAGAAGCCTCTCCCTCTAGTTCTAGACTGACTAAGAAGAGGATTTAAAAAGTTGAAGCCTCCATTTCTAGCAAAAAGAGAAGCAAAAATAGAGAAGTTGCTAGTGCCCCTTAGACCCCATCATATATTAAGACTAGGTCTATCATTAGGGAAGGTAAAGATAAAGTTATGAAACCCAAAGAAAAAAATCAAAACAATAACCAAATGATGAGAGTAACGTTAATGAAACCCTGCACTCACAAGAGGAGGAAGATTTAGAAAAAAACTCCTGAAGCACTTATGGTGGAAATACCTATAAGCAAGAGGAAACAAAAGAATCCACCATGCTTATCTACACCACCCATGAGGAAAAGTAAGAGGCTCTATGAGGGAAATAGGGTTCCTGAAACCTTTGGGCCAAATAGTTACCCCTGAGTTTTCTAAATGTGAAAAGAATTCCTATCTGAAGGAAAAATTACAAGAAAATGTAGTCATTGAGAATCAATACCAAGTCTAGAATCCATAACCTGAAGTTGACTGTAGTGTTAACTATGTCCTTATTGATAGTGATGACAAGTTTTGTGAGCCTATGGTATCTAAGGAGTTTGAGGAAAGCCCTGATATGCAAGATATTGGTGAAAATTTTGTAGAGTTTCCTTTAGAGGACTACTCAGAATTTAGTCAAGAAATTGTTAAGGAAGTAATAGAAAAACTTGATCAAGATGGGTTAGACACATTAGCTACAACAACTATGAATCTAGTAAGGAAGAGAATGTGGTGGCAACAATTGTCATAAGAAAAGGAGAATGCTCCACACCACAGAGTGTCAAAAAAACTCCCCAATTGGCATCTAAATGGATAGACATCTTTAACTAAGAACCATTGCCACCACTGAATATGTCTACACCTTTGTCCATAGGTATTAATTTGTTTCAACAATTATTATGGGAAAGAGCTCAATGGAAGTTGGAAAAATAAAAATTGAAACATGTTATTAATGAACAGAGCTATTAGTTGAAACAAAATTTAGACTAGAATGAACTCTTGAAAAGAAAAATTGGACAAATCACATGATTGATTCTTGAATTAATGGAATGCAAGTCACCATCCCTAGTGAATTCTTTGTTTCTTAAAGAGAAACTTGCAAATTTTAAATTGACTAAAATTTTGGAAGGTCTTAATCCCTCTATTTCTACCCCACATGAGTTTTATGATGCATTCCAATCTATTCCCATGCCTTTGAAAATTTTACTATGTGAATTGTATCTCCATAATTTGGTAATACCTAATGACATAGAGTGGAACTCACTCCTGTATGTAGGGGATGTGCACTTGAGAGTAGTGATGTCATGTCTACAGAGTGATATAGGTAGGGAACATCAAGATTCACCTTATAGGGAGCATGAAATGATAGTATTGTTGCTCATGAGACTAGAGATTCAACACTCTAGATGGGCATTTTTGGATTGGATTTCTATTATGCGCAACATTGTAGGATCTAGTAAAGTATGTTCAACCAAAGAATGAGACTTTATAGGCTAGAAACAACACTCATCTCAAGATGTTGAGATAGCAATTGTTGCTTTAAGACAATGATGGAAAATGATGTTGCATGGCTTAAAGATAAGAGAACCCCACTCTCCTCAGAATTTGACTCTTGCTACTATTAGGGTTCTATTGTATATTGAGTTAGAGAGAAATTAGAGAAAACATTGGCTTCCACTAAGGTATCAACCTCCTATTCTCCTATAGCCACTACTAGTACTAAATGACAATGTAGAAGATCATGATATGACAGCTGAAGTGTGGTGCTGGAGAAGGCTCAAGGAAAATTACAGGTACTTTGACTATGTTTAGAATGAGCCAAGAGAAAGAACACCTAGTGATTGGAGTATTTGAGCCTGAATTAGGAACTTCATGGTTGTTGGGGACTAGCAATAGATTAGTTGGGGGGAATGATGGGTCTCTAAAAGGACATTAATTTGAGATCCTTTTCTCTTATTTTTAGACAATTATCTTGCAGAAACAATTATGACTCTATGGTTTTAAGAAAATGAACTTATGTTTTTATGAATATGTTACCTGTATGTTAAGACATAAAGTTGAAGTATGGATAGTTCAGATATGTTATATTTGCTTAAATCTATGGATTTCTATGGTATAATGAAGGAATGTTACATGTTGATAAATGTTTCCTCTTCCATACTATGTTTTGGGTAGATTCCTTCTTGTAGCCATAGAATTTGCAAAGAGTGATAGTTTGAACATTAAACCTTTTCTAACACTGATGATGAAATAAATATATCTATGTGGAAGTTGTATGCATTTAATATTTTGTAGGTACCTTTTGTGTGTACTCAAAGTCAACACCTTAGTGCTAAGTCAAAGTTAACCAAATTCTTGAACCGCCGCAAACAAGCAAGTTATTGTATGTTTTCTATTATAGTAGTGCATGAATATAGCTCCCTTAACATACAATATTCTTGGAGGATTTAATCATGGTTAATGGTATTTTTGTTGTAAAATTTATGATTCTATAATTGATCCGCATTGATGGAGTGATCATAGAGTTAGGAACTTGTTATAGTTTCCCTTTAAATAATGCCTATTGTAGCTTTGAGAAGGAGTTTTTGGAAGAAATATAGAATAGATTGATTTTCATAATAGTAGCATATGATCTTGTTTTTAATTAGATGCAATCTTTTACCATGAATGAATAGAATACAAAGTTCAAGTGTACATCTTCTATCTTGATTGTCTTTTATGTTCACTCATCCAATGGGGCCCAATTGGTGAGTGAACTACTCTAATAGAATAGATTTCATTTCCTTATTTGTTCCTTTGCAAGGTAGAGTTTTTTTTTTTCGACAACCATTGATAACAGAATCAGTGAACTATTCCTACAGCATAGGTGCATAGATATGTTTACTATTTGCAGCATTACTTTAAGCTTTAAGTTAAGATGTTGTTTCAATTTCTAGCTTAAGTCTCCTTCAATATTTCCTTTACTTAGTTGTAATGACTTAAATAAGAGTTAGAGAATATACTTTGTAAGCACCCTAACAAGCTTATGCTCCTAGGTTGACAAAATAAAATGAGGACAATATGTTATTAGGAAAACACATGATTCTGTCTAATCATGGAGTGACTATGAAAGAATATCCAATCCTTTATTACTAAAGTATTAATTTGACTAGCCATAAGAAGCCTCTCAAAAGCTCATTTTTTTCAGTAGTAGTATCAACTTGGACTCATCTTGGTCCATGTGTCTGAACACCTCTTTTATGCCTGTAGTGATCAATACTTTGGTAGTATCTATCATGGGCTTTCCTAATATGACCACCTTGATTTGATAATCCTTAGTAGCTAGATCCTTGGTGTCAACATGTGGTGGAGGGATGGCTATGTGTGAAAGAAAGTCCTAATCTTGGTTCTTCATAATGAAGGCTAGTGGTCATGCATCACCCATATGTAGCTCTGGATTCTTGATGGATTTCACTAGCTCATATGTTCCCTCCATAGCAATTACATTAAGCTAACTCTTTTGTCAAACCATGACCTCCCTCTTCAACTAAGAAAGTGTAGTACCCATTAGAGACATATATTTGACTAAAGAGGGGGTTTTCAATTGAGGTCCTTTTCCCTTGTTAGTCCTCTCTGGAGTCTTTTCTCATTGAGAGAGATTGCCAATTTGAGTCTTTGTATCTACTTGGGCTAAGGTCCTAGCCTTAGTATTGGGAGGATTTTGTTGAGGTTCCTCATGTATTTTCCCTTCCCTTAATACTTCATCAGTTTGGAATTATTTGGGTTCTTCTTCCTCCACTGCCTATTCTTCTAAGTCTATAATGGGAGGAAGTGACATTGCTGAACTATTGTCTAAGAATGAAAGATCCTTAGATGGTACTGGTGGTAGGCCCAGACGTCCTTGAGAAAGAGGTGGTAATTGGTTCTAATCCTCTCCTAGGGACTAGTTGTAGGAGTATCATGTATCTTCTCCCCACCATCTCAGCCCACCAGCGTGAAGTCAAAATTAGAGAGGTCAAATAAATTTTTATCTTGACCCTCCATGTCTACATTCCACTATTGGTTCTCATCCTCTAAGGTAGTAACTTGAATAGGTTCTTTTGCAATAGATGATGGCATAGTCATGGAGCATCTTCTTCTTTCCTCTTTTGTGGTCTTAGCTAAGTGATTCCTCTAACACAAGCGGAAATATTCAATTTGTTCCCCTTCTTCTTCTTCTACTTCAGATTTGGGAATGGTTTAGGGCACCTATGGGGAGGAGTATTCTTTTTCTTCAATCTTCTTCTACATGTCGCTCCCACAATGGGCTCAAACCTAGCCTTGTTAGGAGCTAAGGGGGAGGCTTCTTCCTCTTCTTGTCCTATTAGTGTCACCCTCTATTCTTCCTCTTCTTGTTCCCATTCCTATTCCTATCCTAGTGGTGGCACTTGCTCAATCTCTTGGACTTGAGTTGCCGTCTCATCTTGAGGCTCTGCTTGTTTAGAACTTTGTTGGGATTCTTGAAGCGGTTAGGCCTAAGCTATTTTTTTCTTACCCTTTTCCCCTCTCTTCCTTTTCACTCCTCTATCCACTTCAAAATACTCAACTTCTCACTCATGCTGATGAACCATTTCTGACCTTGCTAGGGATTGAGCTAGGAAAGTTGGTACTATAACTTTTACACCTTTTTCTTTGGTAGGTTGTGTAGTGGCTTGTAGAGTAACAACCTATGGAAATGGATCAATTTTGAAAGTCTTCTTGATCCATTCCCTAGTCAGTTGGACTATGTGGCAAGCTCTGTTGTTGATGTCTACATTCTCATCCCTACCAATCTACACATTCATGATCAGCCTGTCATAGATTTTGTCACAATTGTACAATGGATCCAAGACATCTTTAGTGTCATTCTTGATAGCCTTCAGTGGGATCTCCATTTTCAAATCCTTTTCTTCTAGATATAGAGTCATTCTACAACAATCCCTTATTTAGATATTATAGTCATCTATTGCATTCATCTAGTGGTCCTCTAGTGCATCTTCATGTACAAATTGCTTCCCTGCCAGATGCATGACCATCCCTATGTTATCTAAATAAGGGTGAGAGGATTTGTAGTCTTCTAAGGGATACTAATCCCATTCTAAATAAAATTTCATGATGTCTTGCTTCTACTTGACCTCGAAAGCACCATGGTGATTAGCCATGCCCATGTCTTCTTGTACTATTTCCTCACTCTATCATATGTAGATGTGAGGTATCTAGCAATCTCCAACAAAATGAACCTATCTGATGGATATCTTGGGAGATTCTTTGGGTTAACCATGGTACCAGCTACCTTGAGGTAGGTGAATATTTTAAACTAGACGTAGTAGGCATTGTTCTCCATGATTCTGGTTGCTACCTCTACTGACATCCTTTTAGCATAATCACCCTCTATGAATTAGATGATTGTGAATATAAAGTTTTCATTCACTATCTTGTACTCTTTGTTGTAATCTGAGAGTCTTTTCTTCACCACTTGAGGATATACCATATAGGGACATGCATTAGCATCTTGCATGCTACCTTTTTTGTAAAGTCCTAGGTAGTTAGTTGTTCTGGCCACCTATTAATACACCAAATATGATGTTGTGTAGAATTTGGGGTCAACCTTAATAGATACCAGCTTCTCATCTAGTTTATCACTCAGCATTATGGCCTAGTCAATTGGTATCTTGGTCGTTTGGATGGTTTCTATGAAATGGACCATCTAGATATTGAGATGTCTAGATGTTAGTAGGCTCATGACTCTACTTAAAAGCATGATGGTGTATCCCACATCATCCTTCATGTATCCCTAGGTCATGTCTACTTTGTAACTCTGCGGCCCAGTGATGCTCTATCAATCAAAAATGATGATTGGATTATCTCTTTGGATTCCTTCTCATGTTCCTGATACCATCATTTTACTCCTTCATGAGATATGTATACATACTTCATCGACTCTAGGAAATTGGAACACTTTCTCAATGTTTCGAGGTCAGAGGTCTACGACTACCTTGCCTATGACACTCTTGACAACCTTTTCTTTAGTTGTATAGTTTTTGGTTAGAGCCATGATGAGTTATGAAGATTGTGTGGAACCAGGATGTGATGTTGCATTGACAAACCATGATCAAATGAGAGTTGACACCATTATAGATATTTCTCTTGTCTTATTACAGATGGTGAGGAAGGCATCCCATTCAATTTGTCCAAGCTCGATGTCTCTAATTTTGGGATGTCCATCTTAAAAGAAAAATTTCCTTGATGTACCTTGGTATTTGAAAACTTTGGGTTTGGGAGCAATATTTTCAGCTAGTGAGGATGATGAAGACATTTTTTTATCTACACTAGAAAGGAGACATTAATTTGAAGAGCTAAATTTTTTACCTAAAATAAACCCTAATAGACAAAAACTAGCAAAAATAGCCTAAAAACAATGAAAGACTAGTTCAATCCCCCCATAAGCATTGATATGCAAAATATCACACATAGTGCACCTTGACAGGTGTTCTAAGTGCACTAAATGGCCATTTTAAGACCATTTTAGTGCATTTTTGCATGTGCACACTCTGGTGAGGTGCGTACATGTGCATGTGTACAACTACACACATGCACTCATGGAAATGTTTTGAAGGGGAGGGACTTTTTTTTCATGCTTCCTTTTGTGCACAAAGGGTGCACACATGCGCAACTTGATGGGGTGCACATATGTGCACCCTTATATGCCTAAAGTGTATTCAAAAGGTGTGCATGTGCACACATTGAGGAGCTACACAAATTCACACCTTTCCCTTGGGCATCTTCTTAGGTTCTTTTGAAGTTTTTCTTGAGTAAATAGAGGTGTGCACATGTGTACCTTGAGGAGGTGTGCCTTTGTGCACCTTTGGTGTCTAACATTTGTTTGTCTTGTGTTTTATAGGGATGATCACACCTTTAAGGGCATGAAGGTGTAGTTGTACCTTGACAAGTGGACTAAGTGCACTAAATGGCCATTTTAAGACAATTTTAGTGCATTTGCACATGTGTGCACTCTAGTGAGGTGTGTACATGCCCATGTGTACAACTATGTACATGTGCTTGTGGTAGTGCTTTGATGGGGAGGGACATGTTTTTCATGCTTTCTTTTATGCACAAAGGGTGTGCACATGTGCACCTTGATGGGGTGCGCATGTGGACACTCTTATATACCTAAAGTGTAATGAAAAGGTGTGCACGTGTGCACCTTGAGGAGGTGTGCAAATTGGCACCTTTTCCTTAGGCATCTTCTTAGGCTATTTTTTAGTTTTCCTTGATTAAACAAAGATGTGCATGTGTGCACCTTTGGTGTCTAACATTGTTTATCTTTTTTTTTATAGGGACTAGCACATCCTTAAGGGTGCAGAGATGAAATTGATCAGGGAGCACGAAGACTAGTGAGGTAAGGGGAAGGGGTCCAAGATTTATATAGACCCAAACCTGTACATGTGCACCCTCTAGAGGTACAAAAGTGTGCATGTTCGCATCTCTAGAGGGAGATGAGTGTGCACCTACACATTTAGCACACTTGTGCACCTTGGATAGGTTTGCATGTGCGCTAAGTGCACTAGTGCACATTCATGCACCAAAACACTTAGAATTTTGACCTTTTCTCCTACACTAACACCCTAAACTTTCCTAGTCAGAGACTGAGGCTAGACCCAAACTCATGAACAGTTCCAAAATGACCCAAGCCTAGGACTATGGGTCTAGGAGAAAAATATTTACTAGGTGGTCCCCATTTCTTGGAGAAATGGGGTGTATGTTGTGAAACCACAACAAATAGCCCCAACAAAAGGAAGGAATGACAAAGGCATTTCTTCACTAGTAAGCATTGTTTTGACATGTGTCAAATAACAGCTAAGTCCCAAATACTTTAAATAGTTTTCAAGTTCCTTAATAGTCAAAACTTTAGAATCTTGAATCTTCAAGCTCAATGTGTGCACAATGTATTCATTTCTTTTGATGTCTCAAGGTGCAATCTATCATGAGCCTGTAGCAACTTGGAAATAATCCTCCACTCCACTGGTCCATTCATCAGGAATCCTCATAGATCATGTGTATCAATCACTATATAACTAGATGAGAAAATCCATTCAGAGGGCTCTTGACAAGTTATCATATTTTTATTTCAGGTCCTGAGTAATCTCTTGGATCCTACTTCATAAAGCTTGAATGTTTCCATTTGATTCTTCCATGAAGCAATTTGTATAGATAATGGAAAACCATTTTGGAGGACATATCCCTATTGTCAAATTATCTTTCTTGGACCTTTTGGAATCTTTCATTTTTAACACCATCTTTCCTTTTTTATTCTCTTTCTATACCGTAACCATGCTTAATCTATGTAGCCAAGGCATTGGTGTTGTTTCTCAAATTCTTCCATTAGTTTGATAACCTTTGCATTCCTCTTTTAAGAACTTTTGGAAACTCTCATGCCAATTAGTGACCTCAGCAATTATTTAAAAAGACCTTTTGTCTGAACTAACAAGTTTTGGACTGTCCCTTGTTTTCATCAACCTTGATTTGAAAACACCAAGATAGTCAATCTTTTAAATTTGAGAGGTGTCGAGAACTATTGATCTATAATTTTGATTTGAAAACATAAAGTCCTTTATGATTGAAAGTAACATCCATCCTCTAGTTGGTACAAGAAACAAAATCATTTGAATGCTTTAATAAATGAATACCTCTTCCTAAAAGTCTAAACCACAAGGAGTGATCTATGAAATGCATTAAGAATGAGTCTTGATAACACCTAACCCCCAGACTAATATGACTTTCAAACAAAAAATGCAACTAAAATTAAACACACTACTAAAAAAAAACACACTTGCAAAAAATAAACATACTTGCAAAAAATAAACATACTTATAGAAAGGGAATTTTTTTTTTTGAGGCATTTTCCAATTTTAGGCTTCGAAGCAATGTTTCAAGAAGTGGTCATTGATAGGAAACGGGACAAATTTCCATTGTAGAGAACTTAGCCTAAAAGTATTTTCTCCCAAAATCTTTGCAATTTGATAAGGGAAAATCCAAAATCATTGAAACTTAGTGTGATTTCTTGACTTTTCTTTTACCTTATCCCATACGAGAACAAGGTCAGATATTCTAAAAGATTTTATTGTGGCTCACTTGTCAAACCACCATTTGATGACAGCTTGATGTTTTGTCCTATGCTCCAAAGTTGTTTTTCTTTTTTCATCTAATTCCAAGAGATTCATTATTTTGATCTGAAGTCTATCTATGTCCTCAGCATACCCTTTCATAAATTTCAATATTAGAATCTTGAGATTAAGTGGGAACACTAGTTCTTGTCCATAGATGAGTATATAGGGAGATGTCCCCAAAGCATTTATTATCCTAACTCTGTCCATCCATTATGCACACTTTAGCTGAGTGTGCTAGTCTTTTGGATTTTCCTATAGAAATTTATTTATCACTATAATCAAGTTCTTATTGGTGGACTTAGCCACATCATTCCCTTGGGGATAGTAATTAGAAAAGAACTTGATTATGAGCTAATTGTCTAGTGCACATTGAGTATGGAAGATTGATGAAAATGACGATCCATTATCACATATAAGGAAGAATGACATACCAAACCTTATGACAATGTGCTCTTCCAAGAAATATATAACCACCTTTTCCATGCAATTTTGAAAAGTTTTAGATTCTGTCCAATGCATGCAATAGTCTATAGCTATGAGGATGAACATATTTCTTGTAGATGATGGTGGGTTTACTGGACCAATAAAGTCCAGCCCCCACTTAGCAAAAGGGCATACCTCAAACACTAGTTGTAGTGGCATAGATGGATGTGTCTCTCTCTCTCTCTCTATTGGTACTTGTCTAAAAAATGTGACAAGAACATACATGTTCAAATGTATCCTTAAAGATGATAGGCTAAAAAATAACTTGATCTCAAAATTATATGTGTTGTAGTTTTTCTGGTTTGTGTCCCATGCCATACTTATCATGAAATTGTTCCAAAACTAGAACTTTCACTTCTTCATGTTCCAAACATTTAAAATAAATTTTGTCATAGTTCCTTTTGTAATTTTTCTATCTTACAACATATAGGATAAACATTTCATCTTGAGTACTCTACGCTGGGAACTATTCATCCAGTTGGGTTATTTATTTTGTAGAAGATAGTAAACAATATCTTGATAGAAAACATTAGTAATTATTCCTTGATAAATATCCACTTGAGACACCATGATCTTTTGTTGATTATTAGTGTTGATTTCATCATCAAATTTGATTTCATTATCATTATCAGCTCTCATCTTGGTTAATCCTTGTCCTCTTACCAACTTCATTGGTTGAATCTCCAAATCAAACTTTTGCAATATAGCCATCCATTTTCCTCATCTCTCACCTATTTCATTATGCATCAACAATGTCTTAACCATAGGATTGGGTAAAATTGCATATATCTTGCTCTTGAGTATATATTGGCAAAATTTCTTAACTTCCTTTATCAATGTGAAAGACTATTTTTCAAGATTAGAATAGTTCAACTTAGTATTCTTTAATGGGAAACTAATGAACATGATATGTTGCTCATCATATTTTTATTTTTCTTGACTAAGAATCCCAATGCATGAATGTTCTAAAGCAAATGAATAGACTTTGAATGGTAACTCATAATTTGGACTTACAAAAACTAGGACTGTAGTGGTTTCTACTTTTATGTCTTCAAAATATTTCTTTATTTCAGGAACCCATTTAGTCTTTTCTTGTTCTTGAGTAGGTCTTTAAGAGGGCATACTATCTCAACAAATCCACTAATGAACTTATGTACAAAATTCATTTTTCCAAAGACAGATTTTAGATCTTTATGACTATAAGGAGTTGACAAATTAAGAATGGCCTCTATCCTTACAAATCAATGCATATCCCAACTTCAAAAATAATATGACCAAGAATATTTCCTTTGATGACCTCAAATAAACACATTTTGTGATTCAATGATATACCATTCCTTTGAGATCGGTTGAACACTTGTTTTAGGTCTACAATATGAGTACTCCTATCTTTAGAAAAGATAGTGAGGTCATCCATGTAGATAACTATACACATTTTTATCAATCCTTTGGATGCTTCATCCATCACTCTTTGGAATGTGGCTCCCGCATTGATCAATCTAAAAGGCATCCTTTAGTATGCAAAGCTTCCCCATTTTTGTTAAAAATGTAGTATTCAACCTGTCTTCTTCATCTACCATCACTTGGTTGCATCTGGAATATCCATCTAAAACAGACATCATTTTAGACCCATTCACAATTTGTAACACTTCATTGAGCAAGAGAAAATGGTAATTATCTTTTTGGGAAGCGAAGTTCAAATTTTGAAAATCCACAAAAGGCAAATTTCTCTAGTCTTTTTCCTTACTGGGACCAAGTTAGAAACCCATGTAGAATGTTGTATTGGAAAGATAATTTTAGCATCGACTAAATTTTTTACTTCTTCCATTATCAAAGGCCCAATTATGGGATTCACTTGTCTTTCTCTCTAAAAAAATTGTTTGGCATCAGGTTTCAGTGGAATATCATGAGTGATGATCTTAGGATAATAGGTCTTGAGTTCTTCATAACTCCATGCTATGACATTTTTGTACTCTATAAGAAATTGAAGTATACTTTCTCATTCTTGAAGGTTATGAGCCTTTTTGATTCTCACCATCTTTGGATCTTCTTCTATGCCTAGATTATATGAATCACATTCTTCAACCCATTTTTCTTCAACATTCCTTTTATTACATGTTGATTCATTTTGATTAAAGATACATTCTAACTCTATCATCACCTTATGAATAATATTGTTCTTCAAATTTATAATTCCATATTCATCCTATTGCTCATCTTATTTAGGCTTGTTGTCAAGAGTATCATCAATATCATGTCCCTTGAAAATGCCATTGCACATGATAAAATTGAGAATATGATGGTCATCTTGGAACACTTAGAAATTCATAATATTATCTAGAATAGATAGGGAAACAACCAATTCAAGTAAAAATCTCTTTATCGTTGTCCTTTCAATGGGTTGTAATGCACTTGCTAAAATGGTAAGGGAATCGAATACCATGTTCTTCTTCCTTGGGATGGACCCTATGCTCAAGGCCTCAAAATATTCCAGCAAGTCCCAAACTATTTTCTAGTATGCAAGTAGTCTCTTATCATTGCATGAGTAGATTGATTAAACCTGTCTAATGACTAACTAAGAGTCTCCTTCAATTATGAGAGCTTTTACATCCTTTTCCAACACAAAGAGAAGTCCATGAATCAAGGCTACATACTCTGTAACATTATTAGTACATCTAAATTCTAAGCAATATACTACATAAAAAGACCTACTTTTGGGATTTATTAGTTCAATACCTACACCAGCTCCTAATTTGCATTTAGATTTGTCAAACCTAAGTGTCCAGATTGGTTGTTCTCTAGGCTTTCTAGTCTTGTTCTTATTTATACATAGCCTTTCCTTCACTTGAGCTTTGAAAGATTGTTTCTTTGGGACCCATTTTAATCTTTCATGTGGTGGACTTGGTGAGTTTCCATACTTTATCTTTGATATAGGGGTCATTTGTTTCTCTTTTTGAATTTGAATATGCCCAATTAATTTAGTGATCTTATCAATCTAGGGTTCAGAAGAATGACCATTGAGGTCCAACCTTGTCCTTTTACAAAACATCTTCTTCTCTAGACTTTGATCATCCTAGGTGGAGGATTATATTAACCCCCATAATCTGAAGAAGTATCACTATATGATACATTGGGATCTTCTTTTTCTTCTCCTTCAACCCTCACAAATTTAGATGTACATGTGGAACTTGAACTTTCTTGATGTACCTCATTTGGTATTTGGTCATTTTTTGGTTGCATTATCTAAGTGAGTACCCTAGCGACTGCTTCCTAACAATCTGAGCATTAAAATTCTAAATGACTAACTTTGTGTAACCTAAAGAATCCCAAAAGAAGCAAAATATTTGGGTCTACTTCCTCTCCTAAGCATTGTAAGTTTCCAACCATATTGTTTACAAACTGAGCAATGAGTTCATCTTTTGGAGTAGGGATCATAGATTCTTTATTTAGATGGTCAAGTATCTTGGTTGCATTTATGTCAAGAGACATCACTTTGTAGGAGCCTATCTTAGCTTGAAAAAATGCTACTTCATTTGGTGCATTGTATTCTATAATCATTGTCTTCAGCTTTGGCTTGATATAAATCTTGATCTAATTATTCAGTCCCTTCAAATGTAGCCATAATTGAGTAAAATTAGTCAAAAACCATCCTCTCAAGAACTTAGTCCATTCTCTATTAGGATTAACCTCAAAAAAAAATAACAATTACATGAAAATATAACCAATACCAAAAAATAGTAGATCACATAAAAGAGAACACAAGACTCCAAGATTTAATGTGGTTCACCCAATCCCTGGGCTACATCCACCAACAGCAAGTCCAATATTATTATTATTTGGTGATTACAACCTTATTACAATCCATAATCCCTTACAGCTCAATACCACTATAAGAACCAATTTTCTCATCACATACTGAAAATCCCTAACACTAAGCCTTTTTATACAATTTTTTGCAACTTACAAAATTAGGGCTAGAATAATAGAAAAATATTAGCCAACACCTTTTACAATATAAGGTCATTTTTGGCATCAAGGGTGCTACCTCTTGACCCTATCTTAGGGGCACTACCCCCAAATCCCAGTAGAAATAATCTAGAGGGAAATCACACCAAATAAACCTTTGTGTTTGATTAGGCTCCACATCACAACAATCACCCACTTGGAGACTAATCATAGCACTACTAAACCTATAGCTCCCACTAGAATATTAAACCACCCTGGACTCTATTGTTCTTTTAGTTTGTTTAGTCTAGAAGACTAATCAAAGCTGAAGAGGAATTTAGCTTCTCCCTTGTCATAACCTTTGTAAACATATCCACTGGTTTATCATTTGTATGTATCTTCTCCATCTTTAACTGTCCATCACCCAAAATTATCCAAATGAAATTGTATCACAAATGTATGTGTTTTGTCATTGAATGTAGATCTAAATTCTTAGCAAGATGAATGGAACTTTGACTATCCATAAATAAATAATTATCCTTCTGAGAGTGTCCTAATTCTTCCAAGAATAAATTAAGCCATATCATCACCTTGGCTACCTCTGTAGTACCAACATGCTCTACCTCATTAGTGGATAAAGCATTAAACTACTATAACCTAGAAACCAAGCTCACTACTACCCCACCAACAATAAATATGTAGCCTGTAGTAGTCCACCTGGTATCAATATCTCCTACCAAATCTGAGTCAACGTAACCTTGTAAATTAGTAGTAGAGCCCCCAAAGTGTAAACACTTACTGGATGTTCCACTCAAATATCTAAGAATCCATTTAACTGCATTCCAATGCTCAAGCCCTAGATGACTCATATACCTGCTAATGACTCCCACTACATGTGCAATATTTGGACTAGTACATACCATAGCATACATCAAGCTTCCTATAGATGAAGCATAAGGTACCTTGGACATCTTATCCTCCTCTTCTTGTGTCTTGGGACACATCTCCTTAGTCAACTTCAAATGACTAGGTAAAGGTGTGCTGACAGCTTTAGCATTCTCCATAAAGAAACATTGCCACACCTTCTCAATATAATTAGCCTGAGATAATGTTAGTTTCCCATTCTTCCTATCTCTACAAATCTTCATACCAAGGATTTTTTTTGCTACCCCCAAATCCTTCATAGCAAATGCATGTGCTAATTGGTGTTTCAACCCCCTAATATGGTCCATGTTAGACCCAGCTACAAGCATATCATCAACATAGAAATATAAAAAAATTTCGTTGTCATCCTCCAACCTCTTAAAATAAACACAATGATCTAAATGACACCTACTATATCCATTCTCATACATAAACTTGTCAAATTTTAGATACCATTACCAAGGTGCTTTCTTCAAGCCATATAAACTTTTCTTCGATCTACACGCTAAGTTCTCCTTACCATTGACCTCAAATCCTTATGGTTGTACCATATATATCTCTTCATTGAAATTACCATGAATGAAGCTTTTTTTAACATCAAGCTGCTTCAAATGCAAATCTACAGTAGCCACAATACTTAAAATAGTGTGAATAGAAGTCATCTTAACAACAGGAGAGAATATCTTGCCAAAATCAATGCCCTTTTTGTGTGCAAATCTTTTTACAACTAACCTAGCTTTAAATCTCTTCTTACCTCCATCCTTCTCTTTTAACCTATTAACCCATTTATTCTACAAAGCCTTTTTACCTGCAGGAAACTTGCATAAATCCCATGTCTTACTTTTCAACAAAGAGTCCATTTCTTCTTTCATTGCACACTCCACTAAATCTTAGTATCCACCTACACAACTTCATCATAACATTCAAGTCCACCAGCATTAGTAAGTAAAATGGAATACAAACAAGGATAAAATCTTTCTAAAGTTCTACTTATCCTTATTGACCATCTAACATTTATTGGTGTGTGTGGTATTTGTTGTTGTGGTTGTTGCACATCATGAGGAATTGTTAGAACATCAACTTTTGGAGTATCATCTAGCACTACATAATTATTTTATTTCTTCTCATGTTGTTGCAATAGATCTTTGTACAACACCTTCTCATTGAATATGACATCCCTGCTTCTTATAATTTTACAATTTTCAAAATCCCAAAGCCTATAACTAAATTCATTAATTCCATATTCAACAAATAAAAATTTCTTTGACTTAGCTTCCAGCTTGATTCTATTTTCAAAATCTATATGAACAAATGTTTCACAACCGAAGGTTTTGAGAAAATAATGACTAGGTAAAGGTATGCTGACAGCTTTAGCATTCTCCATAAAGAAACATTGCAACACCTTCTCAATATAATTATCCTGAGATAATGTTAGTTTCCCATTCTTCCTATCTCTACAAATCTTCATACCAAGGATTTTTTTTTCATAGCAAATGAATGTGCTAATTGGTGTTTCAGCCTCTTAATATGATCCATGTTAGACCCAACTACAAGCATATCATCAACATAGAAATATAAACAAATGTAGTTGTCATCCTCCAACCTCTTAAAATAAACACAATGATCTGAATGATACCTACTATATCCATTCTCATACATAAACCTGTCAAATTTTAGATACCATTATAGAGGTGCTTTCTTCAATCCATATAAACTTTTCTTCAATCTACACACTAAGTTCTCCTTACCATTGACCTCAAATTCTTACGGTTGTGCCATAGATATCTCTTCATCAAAATTACCATGAAGGAAGCTTGTTTTAAAATCAAGCTACTCCAAATGTAAATCTATAGTAGCCACAATACTTAAAATAGTGTGAATAGAAGTCATCTTAACAACAAGAGAGAATATCTCACCAAAATCAATGCCCTTTTTGTCTGCAAATCCTTTTACAACTAACCTGGCTTTAAATATCTTCTTAACTCCATCCTCCTCTTTTAACTTGTAAACCCATTTATTCTACAAAGCCTTTTTACCTACAAGCAACTTGCATAAATCCCATGTCTTAGTTTTTAGCAAAGAGTCCATTTCTTCTTTCATTGCACACTCCACTGAATCTTAGTATCCACCTACACAGCTTCATCATAACATTCAAGTCCACCAGCATTAGTAAGTAAAATAGAATACAAACAAGGAGAAAATCTTTTGAGAGGTCTACTTATCCTTATTTACCATCTAACATTCACTGGTGTGTGTGGTATTTGTTATTGTGGTTGTTGCACAACATGAGGAATTGTTAGAACATTAACTTTTGGAGTATCATCCAACACTACATAATTATTTTATTTCATCTCATGTTGTTGCAATAGATCTTTGTACAACACCTTCTCATTGAATATGACATCCCTACTTCTTATAATTTTACAATTTTCAAAATCCCAAAGCCTATTACTAAATTCATTAATTCCATATCCAAAAAATTCACATTTCTTTGACTTGGCTTCCAGCTTAATTCTATTTTCAGAATCTATATGAATAAATGCTTCACAACTGAAGGTTTTGAAAAAATAATAACTCACTTTTTTACTAGTCCATGCTTCATCTAGAATACCATAGCCCAAAGGAGTAGAGGACCTCTATTAATCAAATATATAGTAGTATTGACAACCTCCACCCA
Source organism: Cupressus sempervirens (assembly GCA_028749045.1). Classification (NCBI taxonomy): domain Eukaryota; kingdom Viridiplantae; phylum Streptophyta; class Pinopsida; order Cupressales; family Cupressaceae; genus Cupressus; species Cupressus sempervirens. The sequence continues at coordinate 33,055,758 of CM053787.1, forward strand.
CATGTTTACAGGCAACCCAACATGCAACCTCATGCTTCTTGCATGCTCCATTATAGTCCTATTCATGCGTTTAGCCACTCTATTTTCATTTGGAGTCCTTGGAACAATTTTTTGTCTACAAATTCCATTAGCAAAGCAATAATCTTCAAATTCATGACTACAATACTCACAATCATTATCAGATCTAATACATTTTAATTTCTTTCCAGTCTCATTTTTAACCAAGCATTTCCATTTCTTAAATGTTTGAAATACATGAGATTTCTATCTGAGGAAATAAACCCATACTTTTCTAGTTGCATCATCAATAAATGTAACATAGTAATGAGGGCCACCAAGGGAAGATACTTGAGCCAATCCCCATACATTGGTATGCACAAGCTCTAATTTATCCTTTTTATTTTCCTTCCCAGTCTTCACAAAATGGGCTCTCTTTTTTTCCATACACACAACTTTCATAGAAATCCATATTGACACATTTCAGACCTGGTAAAACTTACTTTGAATGAAGTAATTTCATACCTTTCTCACTCATGTGCCCAAGTCTATTGTTTCATAACATTGTATCAGAATCTACAACAACTATTTATTCTCCCTGCTCAACTACAACAACTATTCCTGAACATTCATTTTTCTCTAAAGAAATCAAAGTAGAAGGAACAATATGACCTCTATAAAGATATAAGGTGCCTACTTTCACACCTTTTGCTACTATAAGGGAACCTTTTGAAACCTTCCAATTTTTATCATTAAAAGTAACTACACAACCCTCATCACCGAGTTACCCTACTAAAATTAAATTTTGATCAACCTTGGAACATGTCTTACCTCATGTAGTAGCCAATGATTCTCATTCTACTACTTAATGTTCACTTTTCTTCATCCAACAATCTAATAGAGTTCATTACCCCCCAAATAAACAAGCCCAAAATCCCCTTACACATAATCAATGAAATAACCTCTATGAGGTGTAGCATGAAATGAAGCACCAAAATCTAAAACCCATGAATCATCAACACTTTCTAAAGATAGAAGAAAAGCATCCTCTTTGGATTTGTTACTTACCACATTTGCCTCCTTGTTCCCTTCTGGTTTATCTCCTTCATTATTCTTTTGATTCTAACAATCTTTTGTCTTATGCCCTATCTTACCATAGTACTAGAAATCTCTCGGTCCTCTAGATTGAGACCTCTTCCCCTTTGACTTTCCTCTTGATTTTCCATAATTTTTGGAATTATTTCCTCTCTTAGTTAGTCTACCTCTTCTTTTTGCATTCAAAACACTTCCTCATGTAGATCCACTTGAGGATTTCCTACTAGTTTCCTCACACAAAATAACATTGATCGCATCATCAAATTTTAGGGTATTAGATGCAGAAATAGAATTACTAACAACCATTACCAAGCCATTCCAACTTTTAGACAAAGAACACAAAATCAAGAGAGCCCCAATTTCTTTATCAAAATTAATACCCATAGAAGATAACTGACTAGTAATAGTATTAAACTCATTTAAATGATCTGCAACATATCCACCTTCTATCATTTTCATATTAAATAAATACTTCATAAGAAATACCTTGTTTGAAGCGGAGGGCTTTTCATATAGTTTCACTAGGGTTTCCATCATCTTCACTTTTTTAATGTTAAATGTCACTGATGGTGCCAAGCATAATCGAATGCTTCATAGTGTCTTTCTATCTAAAATCTCCCAGTCCTAATTTGACATAGTTCCTTATTTCTTAGAATTTCCTTCCAATAGATTCCATAAATCCTTTTAATAAAGATAGTCTTCCATTTGCATCTTTCATAATTGAAAGTTTTTCCCATTAAACTTCTCCACCTTTAGCTTACCCTCATTTTCCATTGCTCCCACTCAATCGTGAGACTCCCACTTAACCATGAGACCTTCTTGCAGAGGATCACCAAAAAAAATGACGACCATCTGGTTCTGATACCACTTGTTAGGATTAACCTTAGATAGAAATAATAGTTACATGCAAATATAACCAATACCAAAAAATAGTAGATCGCATAAAAGAGAACACAAGACACCAAGATTTAATGTGGTTCACCCAATCCCTATGCTACATCCACCAACAACAAGTCCAATATTATTATTATCCAGTGATTACAACCTAAACACAATTTGTAATCTGTTACAACCCAATACTATCGCAAGAACCAATTTTTGCATCACACATTGAAAATCCCTAACCCTAAGCCTTTTTATACAAGTTTTTTCTGCCTCCAAAATTAGGGCTAGAATAATAGAAAAATAGTAGTCAGTGCCTTTTACAATATAAGGTTATTTTTTAATATAATAGAAAAATAGTAGTTGATGCCTTTTATAATATAAGGACCCTTCATGGTTTCCACCCCTTGACCCTATCTTGGGGGCACTACCCCCAAATCCCCATAGAAATAATGTAAAGAGAAAATGTGCCAAATAAACCTCTAATTTTGATTAGGCTCCACATCACAACATTCTCTACTTAGAAATAATCTATAATTTTTAGGGATTTCAACCACATGTATGTCTCTAATGTCTTGAATTTGGAGGTCTACAATTAACTATATTCTAACATCTTTCAATACCTTGATAACTTTTTTACTTCTATCTTGTCGATTTGTATCACTATCCAATTTGAGGGTTGAGGATTGAGTCCCAACCTTTGAGATATTGAAAGAGGCATGACATTCCAAGAAGCTCATGAATCTATAAGAAAATTATGTAGGTTCTTTCCAAAAATTCTAAGGCTAAGCAAGAAAGGAGGCACTTTAACCTTGTCTTTATACATGGTAGGTATTGCCTCAGAAGTATTAACTTGTTGTGATGTTTTCTTTTGAGGGATTTTGTTTGCATTAGGCATTTTCTTTGTATGATCAAGCATCCTTAGCACTAATTCCCTTTGATTAGGACAATTTTGTAGCATATCAAACATGAACATATTAGCCTTGTTTCTCTTTAGATCTTCCATCGCATTGTACTTTTTAGTTGCCCATATAGGATTCTTTAGGATTGTATGCATGTTCCCTTGATTTTGATTTTGTTTCCCAATGTAGGGTGCTCAAGTAGGTACTAGATTTTTATCAGTTATTGGATTAGTAGGAGTTGGAAACAAGGCAGGAGGAATCCCATCTATCATAAGTTCCCTTTGATTATGCAAATTGTAAGTATTTCAATTGTCATTTTGAAAAATGAGGATCTCTTGTGCTTAAGGATCTAATTCTTGATTGAACAAAAAAGTGAATTCTTTACTAGCTGGTTGTTCTATTCTAGGATTCTATGGAGAATCATGAGATTCTAACAACATAGCTATGTACTACATAGAAAACTCTCCATTATTGCCTTGTGATTTCTAATTCATTTCTTGATTTCCATTGAAATATGAGCTACCATCGTTAGGTACATTTTGGTTATTATCATATTGGTTGATGTCCTCAAACTAAGTATTGTTGTTATTATTAACAGGTATGCTTCTATTGTTAGGATGAGTATTCCATTATCGATTCTACCTTTGGAAGCCATTATTGTGATCTAGAGGATTGTAATTATTCCCTGCATTATTATTTCCTACATTGTTATTTCTATTGAAATTCTTATTGTAATTCTAACCATAGTTGTTATTGTAAGGGGTTGCATTAATTATTTGAAAGTTATTGATTTTCCCTTGTGACAACCTCAAATGGGTTAGTTTGTTTGTAATCTAAGACATAATTTTCTTCATTTGACCAATCTTAGATGTAACAGTGTTTTTTGGTTTAGAGGAAGTTGTTGCCTTTCTCTCAAAGAAAGAAGATTTTTGAGGTTCATATCTAGGATAGGTTATGGTTGGAACTAGTATAGTTGGTGCCTATTTTAGTGGGACTAGATTCATTGGAATGAATTGACTAGGCATTAATTGTGTTCCAACAGGATATGTTGGTATCATTGTAGTCACTTGAGCTGGAACCATCAATCCTCCTCCATTAGGATTGGCTTTCTTGGTAAAGGCAATTGTTTCATTGAAGGCCTTTTCTAATTTGTCAATGTTTATAGTAGGTAGCCTTCATAGAATGATAGCCATGAGATGGTCCATAGCATTAAGATAAATCCAAATTGTAGCTTCAACTAGTATAGTATAGGGTGTTTCCAACTTGTGGAAATCCATATGAAAGCAATGATTGAAATGTGAAATGGTCTCTCTTGGATCTCTTTTGATTGATATGAACTAATGATGTATCATAGCCAGGTTGATGAATGTTTTGAATTATTTGAGGAACAATTTTTTGAAGGCAGCCCAATTCTAGATACGTCCTGGTGGAAAATTCATGTACCAGTTAAATGCAACTTCTCCTAATGAGTATGAGAATAAATGGAGGACTGCATTCTCTTTTTGAACTTTCTTTCGATTGCATATTTCTTTAAAGACTTTTATATGGTCCTCAAATGTTCATGTTTTTGCATAGATGAACCTTGGGAAATTTTTCTTAGGAATCTTGGGAAGGTCATTAAGTACACCTTGCAAATTAATTGGTGAATCTACCACATTCACAAAGAAGGCCATCGGTGGAGGATTTAGTGGAAGAATGGGTGGAGGTTGGTTCAAAGGTGTAACTGAAAATGATGAAATTTGGAATGGAAGTGGTAGAATTCTAGGTAATCCTTTGTTACTATGAGGCTTACAAAAATGATTGAGTTCTAAGAACTCTGGCTTACTATCTAAAGATTTTAAAGCTCATTGAAATGGAGATGATCGATCAGGATCTTCTAGCTTGCATCAATTCTAGAAAAAGTGCACATCTACAAAAGAACACTTTCTCAAAATAGTGTACCTTACACACTAGTGCACCTTCTAACAGTTTCGAATAGAAATTTTTTTGAACTTTCAAAAACTTTAGAATTTCAAAACGAGTTGTTTTTTCTCTTCTGAATGGTATGATGCCCTCCTTCTAGCACCACTTCTATTGAGCTCTAATTTTTCATGATGCTTAGTGACATGGATCCTTTCAAACTCCTCTCTTGAAAACATACTCTAGGGTCAACTCCAAGGTTCCAAACAATCTTTCAACCTACTAGAATCTTCTTAATTGAAGATAAATGTGTTTGTTCACAAGGAGGCCTTTGCTAGTTCCAACCAATTTCAGATAAGATGTCTGATTTGTTGTTTTGAAAAGTAACCACAAAAGAGATATATTTTATATTTTTTTTTTTTTATGATGAATGCAATGATATGAATTCCTATTTTAACCAAGTATTAGAAAAGAAAAGTAAAAGATAAGGTAATGAGAGATTAAAGAAAATAACTTGAAAGGGAAATTCCTAATGGACATAGACCATGATAACAACACCTCTGCGAGCTAAATCATCAAAAAGATTAGGTAGGAAACCAATAAAAATAGGAGCAATGCTTCCTCAATTCTACTGATGCAATCGTCGATAGGAACTCAATAATAACCAAAAGATGTTTCACTTCTCATCAAATCACAAGGCCATGGAAAGTGCACTCATACAAGACAACAAGCTATGGAAGAATAATAGGTGATATTTTCTCTAACTTGGTACATTAGTGAAATTCATTAACATGAGGAAAATAATGCTACTAAAAGGTCACATAATCATAACAACATAATAAAACCATTGGCTCCATTATTATTCATGAACATGCATTCACAAAAATAACACACTCTAGAAAGAGTAACTACACTCAAAATGAGAGCACCAATAGCATATATTATTACATCAAATTAATGGCCCAGAGTACATATTACATCCATGTATTTATAAGAAAACATATCCTCCTTTTGCGTTAAGAGTGAGAGCTCTTAAAATACAAACACATGCTAAAAACTAATAAAACAAATCCAATGATGTACAAATTGACTCTCTAAATGGTGCTAAGTAGGTCTCCACCCTTGTTTATATCAATTAATGGGTGTATGAGTCTTTACATGACTTAAAATAATAAAAGAAGAAGGAGATAAGAAGGAAGTTGCAATAGGATCTGAGAGTCACTGGAAGCTCTAAATATGGAAGCTTGACCTTCTTTAGGCATTTCTAGGAGTTGAATTGCCATCAAAATATGTTTCTGATGCATTGAATTCTTTAAATTAGGAAATGGCAGTTAACTATCAGCACACTATTACTTCTTCAAAATTGTTGGTGCACCTCTACAAATAGTGCACCTTGCACACCTTGTGCACCTGCACAACTTGATGACAAGTTCCAAAAATTCAAAATTTTCTCGAATGTCAAAATTGAATTTCTATCATTTTAGTTTTCTTCTCCTTTATCCCAAAATGATGTTTGGATCTTTGCTCCTAAATTCATCTATGATCTTAGTTACTTGGGTAGCTTCTAGAAAATCCAAAGCTCCATATTTATCTTTCATTGTTTGCTAGTAATTGCTAACCTCCATACAAGTTTCCATAAAATCTACAAGTTTAGTGTCCAGTTCCAAAAATACCTCCTCATTCTTAAATGCTTGCATGATATCTTCATCTAACGAAGCATCATCAAAAGTTCTTTGAAATTGTTTGACTGCTGATTGCACTGAATTGAGCTTTGTTTTTTACTCATCTTCAAAAATGTCAAGGAAGACAGCATTTTAATACCTCTTTGCTTCCAAAATCTTCTCAAGTCTACTCTCTTAATCTCTAAATATCCTCATGTAGTCCCTCCATGACTTTATTATTGGTAGCTATGTTCTCTATCCAATCATCGAGCTTATCAAGCTCTTTTTTTGTACATACATCCATGAGTGTATGATACCTCTAACTTTTTATCGATGTCAAAATCTATAGGTCTTTTGCCCAGGTATGTACCTCATCCATCAACCCAAAATTTGGGTTCACAATGGATAGCATTTTATCCATGCTAGACTAAATATAGTGTAATAGGTTCAAATTTCCCTATATTATTTGTACACCCTTTCCTCAAAATTATCTTGTCATTGCTGATATGCTCCCAAAAATTAGTCCACCTATACAGTCCCCTTCTCTTTTCTCTCTACTATTGTAGCAAGAGTGATCTCTAGATTATCTAGGTCTATTAGGCACACAAATCCATGCAAGTAGCCTCTCAAAAGATCATAGTAGTATCAACTCAGACTCAACTTGGTCCATGTGTCTAAATACCACTTTTATGCTCATAGTGATCAATACTTTAGTAGTATCTACTATGGCCATTTCTAATAGGACCTCTTTGATTTGATAACCCTTAGTAGTCAAATTTTTAGTGTCAGCATGTGGAGGAGGGATGGCTATGTGTGCAAGAAAGTCCTGATCTTGGTTCTTCATAATGAAGGCATGTGGTCGTGCATCACCCATAGGTAGCTCTATCTTCTTGATGGCTTTTACTAGCTCATTCATTCCCTCATCAGTAGTTATATTTAGCTTCCTCTTTTGTCAAACCATGACCTCCATCTTTAACCAAGTAGGTGTAGTACCCATTGGAGACATATTTTTTACTAAACAGGTGGTTTTCACTTGAGGTCCCTTTCCCTTATTAGTCCTCTTTCAAGTCTTTTCTCATTGAGAGAGATCACCAGTTTGAGTCTTTGTATCTACTTGGGCTAAGGTCCCAGCCTTAGTACCATGAGGAGTTTTTTGAGGTTCCTCATGTATTTTCCCTTCCTCTAATACTTCATCAAGTTGAAATTTTTGAGGCTCTTCTGAGTCTATAATAGGAGGAAGTGGCTTTGCTAAGCTTTTTTCTAGAAATGATAAATCCTATGATGGTAGTGGTGGGAGGTCCAAAGGTCCTTTAGGCAGAGGTGGTAATTGGTTCCAATCCTCTCCTACAGATTGACTTGTAGGAGTATCATGTATCCTCTCCCCCACCATCTCAATACCCACTAGAATGAAATCAAAATGAGAGAGGTAAAAGACATCTATCTCTTGGTCCTCCATGTCTACAATCCACTAGTGTTGCTTATCCTCTAATGTAGTAACCTGAATAGGTTCTTTTGGAATAAATGGTGGCATTGCAGTGGAGTTTCTTCTTGTTTCCTCTTATCTATACTTAGTTGAGTGAGTCCTCTAACTCAAGGGGACATATTCAATTCATTCCCCTTCTTCTTCTTCTACTTTACCTTTAGGAATGGTTTCAGGCACCAGTAGGGCAGGAGTATTCTTTTTCTTCAATCTTCTCCTATGTGTCCCTCCCACAATGGGCTCAACCGTAGCCTTTTTAGGAGCTAAGGGTGAGGTTTCTTCCTCTTCTTATCTTGCTAGTGGAACCCTCTATTCTTCCTCTTCTTTTTTTTATTCATGTTCATGTCCATGTGGTAGCACTTGCTCAATCTCTTAGGCTTGAGCTACCAACTCATCTTGAGGCTCCACTTGTTCAAGATTTTATTGTTGTTGTTGAGGCAGTTGGGCCTAAGCTATTTGTTTCTTACCCTTTTCCCCTCTCTTCTTTTTCACTCATCTATCCTTTTCAAAATACTCAACTCCATGTTCATGTTGATGAACCATTTTCGGCCTCACTGGAGATTAAGCTGAGAAAGTTGGTAGTATAGCTTTTACACCTTTTCCTTTGGTAGGTCATGTTATGGCTTATAGAGGAACAACTTAAAGAATTGGATCAAGTTTAAAATCCTTCTTGATCTAATCCCTCATCATTTGGACTATGTGGTGAGCTCTATTGTTGATGTTCACATTCTCATCCCTACCAATCCCTACATTCATGATCGGCCTATTGTAGATTTTTTCGTGATTGTACAATGAATCCAAGACATCTTCAATATCTTTCTTGACAACCTTGAGTGGGATCTTCATTTTCAATTCCTTTTCTATTAGATATAGAGTCATTCTACAATAATTACTTATTTAGATATCATAGTCATCTATTGCATTCATCTAGTGGTCCGCTAGTGCATCTTCATGTACAAACTATTTCAATGCCAGATGCATGACCATCCTTATGTTGTGAAAATAAGGGCGAGGGGAGTTGTAGTCTTTTAAAGGACATTGATCCCATTCTAAATCAAAGGTCATAATTTCTTGCTTCTTCTAAACCTCGAAACCACCTATGGTGATTGGCCATACCCATGTCTTCTTCTATTGTTTCCTAACTCTATCATATGCAGATGTTAGTTGCCTAGCAAACTCCAACAAAATGAGCATATTTGATGGATATCTTAGGAGCTTCTTTAGGTTAACCATGGTACTAGCTATACTAAGGTAGGTGAATGTTTGAAACTAGATGTAGTAGGTGTTGATCTCTATGATTGTAGTTTTTGCCTCTACTAACATCCTTGTAGCATAATCACCCTCTATGAATTAGATGCTTGCAAATATAAAGTTTTCATTTACTATCTTGTACTTTTTTCTTTGATCCAAGCATTTCTTCTTCATTGGCAAAGAATACAAGATAGTGAATGACAACTTTATATATATAGTGAATGACAATTTTATATTCACAATCATTCAAAATAGCCATATATAAAGTTGTCACTTACTGTATATATAGGGCCATGCATTAGCATCTTGTATGATACCTTTTTTGTAAAGTCCTAAGTAGTCAAATTTTTTGGCCCCTAGTAAGTGAACCAAATATGATGTCATGTAGAATTTGGGGTCAGCCTTAATAGCTACCAGCTACTAATCCAAGTTATCACTCAACATTATGGCCTAGTAAATTTGTATCTTGGCCATCCAGATGGTTTCAATGAAATGGACCATCTAGATATTAAGATGTCTAGCTGGTGATAGGCCCATGACTATGCTTAAAACCATGATGGCATATCCCATGTCATCCTTCATGTATCCCTACGTCATGTCTACTTTTCTAACTTTTTGGCCCACTAGTGCTCTATCAATCAAAAATGATGATTGGATTATCACTTTGGCTCCCTTCTCATTTTCCCAATAACATCTTTCTAATCCTTCATAGGATATGTGTACATACTAATCAACTCTGGGAAAGTGGAACACTTTCTCAATGTTTTGAGGTTGGAGGTCCAGGACTATCTCGCTCGTGAAACTCTTGACAACCTTTTCTTCAGTAACATTATTTTTGGCAAGAGCCATGATGAGTTATGAAGATTGCATGAAAGTATGATGTGATGTTGTATTGACTAACCCTAATTGGATGAGTGCTAACACCATTGTGGATCTTTCTCTTGGCTTGTTGCAAATGGTGAGGAAGGAATTCTAGTCAATGTGTCCAAGATTAGTGTCTCTAATTTAGCATGTCCATCTTGAAAGTGAGATTCTCTCATTGTACCTTGGTATTTTAAAACTATAGGTTTGGGAGAAATATTTTCTACTAGTGAGGACAATGAACATGCCATTTTATTTGCACAAGAAAGGAGACATTAGTCTAGAGAGCTAAAATTATGACTTAAAACAAACCCTAATAGACAAAAAAACTAGCAAAAATACCCTAAAAAAAATGAAAAATTAATTCAATACTCCCCACAAGTGTTGATATGAAAAATAGCACACCTTGAAAGGTGTACTAAATGGCTATTTTTAGACCATTTTAGCATATTTTTTCATGTGCACAACTTGGTGAGGTGTGCACATGTGCTTGTGGTAGCTCTTTGAAGGGGATGAACTTGTTTTTTATGCTTCCTTTTGTGCACAAAGGGTATGGGGTGTGCATGTGTGCACCCTTATATGCCTAAAGTGTTTTGAAAAGGTTCATACACGTGCACCTTTTCCTTAGGCATATTCGAAAGTTCCTTTTTAGTTTTTATTGAGTAAACAAAGGTGCACACATGCACACCTTGAGGAGGTGAGCATGTGTGCACCTTTGGTGTCTAGCATTTGTTTGTCTTGTTTTTGTAGGGATGAGCACACCTTTAAGGGTTCAAAGGTTTGGTTGATTAGGAAGCGTGGAGACCAGTGAGCTAAGGAGAAGCGGTCATAGCTTTATATAAACCTAGACCTGCACATCTGTACCCTCTAGAGTGTGCACATGCACAAGTGTGCATGTGTGTATCTCTAGAGGGAGATGAAAGTGAACCTACACATTTAGAAAACTTGTGCACTTTGGATAGGTGTGCATATGTGCTAAGTGCACTAGTGTATATTCATGCACCAAAACATCTAGAATTTTTACCTTTTTCTCCTACTCTAACACCCTGAACTTGCCCAGTTAGAGATCAAGGCTAGACCCGGACTCATGAAGAGTTCTAAAATAACCAAATCCTAGACTAGGGTGTCCCCATTTCTAGGATAAATGGGGTGTGCATTGTGAAACTACAACAATAAACACATGTAAGAGGTTGGTTGAAGTTTTGGGAAATAGTAAGAGCAATTTGAGACCTTTTCTAATGAAAATCTATTGCAGTCACTATTGCAGCTAATGCAACTCACCTACCATGGAATGAAACTTCAATTATTTTTATTTAAATAGTTAGAATAAATTATTTTTCTTGCTTCTTGAGTTCTAGTGTGAGTCCTTGCACAAAATAGTTAGATTGATTTTAAATCTTTTAGTTTTTCCAGTCTACTAGCATGTACATAGTAGTTTTTAGTACAGTGAGAATAGCATGGATCCTCATTGTGGGAATTTCATTACCCTTTGAGGATAGCTAGCAGAATCAGTAAGATATCTTTGCCTTTTTAGAGGGACATGTAAAATAAAGTTTTCTATTTTTGGCACCTTTCCCTAGGTGAGTCCTAATGCAACCTGACTAGGAGCAAGATTGAACAATTAGATAAAGAATGGGAGAGTGAATTTTTGGATGCAATTTCTCAATATGAGAGTGATATATAAGACTCAAGGAAGGTTTGGAAGTGAAATCAAAGGTAGTTGAATCTATTTGGGTAAGTAATTCATTTAAAAGGTGTTGTTTTCCCTTTTCCTTTGTATTTTGGCCTAATCTAGGTACCATAGTGTATGAATAGGGTGGTGGATATGAACCCTAAACATCTTCAAGGTCTTTGGAAATGGTATATGTAATGGTGATTAGATTTTAGGCTTATTTGAGGGGTTTTTTATCTATTAACCAATAACCCTATTAGGACACTTAATTAAGGGCTAGTAGGACTACAAGGCCTAAAATAAGAAAAAATGGAGATCAGTGAGAAAACTCATTCAAAAACTTATAAGATGGAGTTAAATGATTTTGGAATGGCTAGTTTAGAAATCAAGCATTGATACCAAGTGGTTGTAGATGGTCATGGTGGTTGGTAAGGTAAACTTAGCCTAGTGAGTTCAAAGTAGTTTGAGGTTCCATTAATAGAGAGGCCCTAGTGTGTAAGAAAAATGTTGAGTGGATTTTTCAAGGGTTATGGTTCATAGAGAAAGAACCCTAGAAGATATAAAAGATGACCTGTTTTGATGTGGAGCCTAATCAGACTCAGAGGTTTATTTGGCATAGTTTTCTCCCTGTATTATTTCTATGGAGATAGGATCAAGGGGTATCACTCCTACAGGGACCTAGAGTAGTGCACCAAGTGTGCTCCTTGAATGTTATGATGAAGTTGTCCAAGTGGATACAAAGATTCAATGGGAGTCTGCAATGAAAGATGAAATGGACTTTTTGTTGAAAAACAAAACATGGAATTTATGCAAGTTGCATGTAGGTAAAAGGGCATTAAAGAATAAATGGGTTTACAAGTTAAAAGAAGAGGATGAGATAAGAAAATATTTAAATCCAAGTTAGTTGTAAATGGATTTTCATAAAAGAAGGGCATTGATTTTGATGAGATATTTTCTCTTGTTGTTAACATGACTTCTATTCGCACTGTTTTAAGTATTGTGGCTATTGAAGATTTGCATTTGGAGTAGCTTGATGTTAAAATAGTCTTTCTTCATGGTTATTTGGATGAAGAGATCTATATGGCATAGCCATAGGCATTTGAGGTCAAAGGTAAGGAGAAATTAGTGTGCAAATTGAAGAAAAGTTTATATGGCTTGAAGCAAGAACCTCGGCAATGGTATCTGAAATTTGATAGTTTTACACATAAGCATGGATATAAAAGGTGTCATTCATATAATTATCTTTATTTTAAGAGGTTGGATGATGAAAACTACATTATTTTATGTTTATATGTTGATGATATGTTTGTAGCTAGGTCTAACATGGATCACATTAAGGGGTTGAAAGAATAGTTAGCACATTCATTTTCTATGAAGGATTTGGGGCAGCAAAACAAATCCTTGGTATGAAGATTTGTAGAGATAGGAAGAAAAAGAAAATGATATTATCTCAAGTAGGTGCACTCCTTGTCATAGTAAAATGTGGGGTTGAGGGGAAACTCCCCCGTGGGGGTTTTAAGCCAAAAATGCCCTTATATTGTAAAGCACGTCAGCTTCTATTTTTCCTATTAGACAACTTATTCTAGCCCTAATTTTATAAGTGGGAGAAGATTGAATAAAAAAGGCTTAGGGTTGGGGATTTCATAATGTAATGGTGATGTTGTAGCTTCTTGTGGTGGTATTGAGTTGTAAGGGATTGTGGATTGTAATCACTAGATAATAATAATATTGGACTTGTTGCTGGTGGACATAGCCTAGGGATTGGGTGAACCACATTAAATCTTGGTGTCTTGTGTTCTCTTTTATGTGATCTACTATTTTCTGGTATTGGTTATATTTTTATTAACTCTTATTTCTATTTGAGATTAATCCTAACAAGTGGTACCAGAGCTAGATGATCATCATTTTTTTTTTAGTGATTCTCTATAGGAAGGTCTCATAGTTGAGTGGGAGTCTCACAGTTGAGTGGGAGCTATGGTAGATGAGATTAAGCTAAAGGTGGAGAAGTTTAATGGGCAAAACTTTTAGTAATGGAAGATTCAAATAGAGGACTATCTTTGAAAAAAAGGACTCATGGAAGTTGTTGGAAGGAAAATCCAAGAAACAAGGAACTATGATAGATGAGGACTGGGAGATTTTAGATAGAAAGGCACTTGGAAGCATTTGATTATGCTTGGCACCATCAATGACATTTAACATTAGAAAAGTGAAGACAACAGAAGAGTTGATGCAAACCCTAGCAAAGCTGTATGAAATCCCTTGGCTTCAAATAAGGTATTTCTCATGAAGCATTTATTTAATATGAAGAATATGTTGCAAATTATTTAAACTAGTTTAATATTGTTACTAGTCATTTATCTTCTATGGGTAATAATTTTGATGAAGAAATTAGGGCTCTCTTGATTTTGTGTTCTTTGCCTAAAAGATGGAATGGCTTGGTAATGGTTGTGAGTAATTATGTTTCTAGATCTAATAACCTAACATTTGATGATGTGATTGGTGTAATTCTGAGTGAGGAAACTCGTAGGAAAACTTCAAGTGGATCTACATCGTAAATTTCTTTGAATGCACAAAGTAGAGGCAGAATGATTGAGAGAGAAAATAATTTTGGTAATTGTGGGAAATCAAGAGAAAAGTCAAAGGTAGAGGACCAAGAGATTGTTGGTACAGTGGTAAACAAGGACATAAGAAGAAAGATTGTTGGAAAGGGAAAAGTTAAGATTAAGTTGTTGAATGTGAATCATTGGCTACTACATGAGGTAAGACATGTTCTAAGGTTGAGTAGGAATTTAATTTCAATAGGCCAACTCGATGATGAGGGTTGTGTAGTTACTTTTAATGATAAAAAAATAGAAGGTTTAAAAAGGTTCCCTTGTAGTAGAAAAAGGTGTGAAAGTAGGCACCTTATATATTTGTACAACTCATTTTGTTCCTTCTACTTTGATTGATTTAGGGAAAAATGAATGTTCAAGAACAATTGTTGCAGTTGAGTAGGGAGAACAAAAAAATGTTGTAGATCCTAATATAGTGCTATGGCACAATAGACATGGGCACATGAGTTAGAAAGGTATGAAATTATTTCAAAGAAATTTTTACTAGGTTTGAAATGTTTTAATACAGATTTCTATGAAAGTTGTGTGTCTAAAAAATAAAAGAGAGTGAATTTTGTGAAGATTGGGAAGGAAAAGAAAAGTGAGACATTAGAGATTGTGCATATAGATGTATGGGGACCAGCTTAGATATCTTCCCTTGGTGACCTTTATTATTATGTTACATTTATTGATGATGCAACTAGAAAAGGATGAGTTTATTTCCTTAGACATAAATCTGATGTATTTCAGATTTTTAAGAAATGGAAATGCTTGGTTGAAAATCATATTGGTAAGAAATTAGAATGTCTCAGATCTGATAATGGTGGTGAGTATTGCAATCATGAATTTGAATATTTTTTCTCCACTAATGGTATTCATAGATAGAAAACTATTCCAAGGACTCCACAGGAAAATAAAGTGGCTGAACGCATGAATAGGACTATAATGGAGCATGCAAGAAGCATGAGGTTACACACAGGGTTTCCCTTAAACATGTGGGTGGAGGTTGTCAATGCTATTGTATATTTTTTTAATAGAGGCCCCTCTATGCCTTTGGGCTATGGTATTACAGAGGAAGCATGGATTGGTAAGAAGGTGAGTTATTTGTTTCTCAAAACCTCTAGTTGTGAAGCGTTTGCTCATATAGATTCTGACAATAGAACCAAGCTAGAAGCTAAGTCAAAGAAATGCATCTTTGTTGGATATGGAATTATTGAATTTGGTTATAGGCTTTGGGATTTTGCAAATAATAAAATTATAAGAATCATGGATGTCATATTCAAGAGTTAACACAAAGAACAACAACCAAAGGAGGAAGAAGAGAAAACACTTTTATTAATTCACCAAATAATCAACATACATGCCCAGTTGTAAGGCCTTCTAGTTTATAGCTAGATACAAAATACATTCAAATCCATGATCATGCTTCAAATTCAGATTTCCAAACACATGCTTCCAAATTCTACATCCTCTCAGTTCTCCTCACCCCAAAACTCTATCCTAGAAGTCCTTAAATACTTGTGTGGCCACAGGTTGACGTACCACAAAATTAAACCTTACATTAAATGCATGCATAGCAACAAGTTAGTTCACATCAAATATTAACTACCAATATCAAAATTAAATGTTTGTAAGGTTGGCTCAAACTGGAACTAGACACAGATAAGTCGGTCAAAGAAGGACCAATACAAATATTGGGACTTGGTACCAATAGGAACACTCAGCACCAATAGTAACACTTAGCACATGAAGGAACAATTGATCAACACTACATTGCTATAGCAACTCGGCATCCATTAGAGCTATAGTACCTCAGCATCCACTAGAGTACAATAACTTGGCATCCATTATAGCTATAGTAACTCAACATCCACTAGAGCTATAGTAACTTAGCATCCACTAGAGCTATAGTAACTCAGCATCCACTAGAGCTACAGTAATTCAGCATCCACTAGAGCTATAGTAACTTGGCATCCACTAAAAAAATCAGCAACAACAAAGAATTGGAAACCATAGGCACTCGGCTCCAACATGCAAAATTAACAAAGATGAGCAGGATAACAAGGTGACCCAGGATGCTCCTACATCAAACAACTGAAGTTGAAAGAAATGATTCTCTTAAATCATTGAGATGTTATAATCTAAGTTGAATCCAACTCAAATTGAGAAATCCATGAAGAATCTTCAATAGGCTTGTTCTTCCACTCAACCAAATATTCATAGTAATTGTTTCCTCTTGTTCTCTACCCAACTCTCTGATCTAATAACTTCTCAACTTATTCAATCTACTTCTTAGGATAATCTTCAGATACAACAACTTCATCATTTGACTCATGATACTTATACAAATCAGCAATATTGAGTATAGGAGATATTTCCATGTCATCAGATAACTCAACTTCATAAGCATTATCACTATCAAACTTCTTCAAGATCTTACAAGGTCCAAACTTCTTCATCTTTAGCTTACTATATGTTCCAATAGGAAATCTTCCTTTCCTCAAATGAACCATCACCTCATCACCAACTTCAAAATCATGATGTCTTCTAGACTTACCACAATTCTCCTTATACTTCAAATTACTTTGTTCCGACCTCAACTACACTTCCTTATGCAAAGATTCCATAAAATTAGCAAATTCTTCCACTATAGCGCTTCTCTTTTCTTCACCAGAAATATCTCTCAAATCTAATATGCCTCTAGGCTACATTCTAGTAACAATCTCAAAAGGTGTTTTCCTTGTACTCCTATTCATTGAATTATTATACACAAACTCAGCTTATGCCAACACTACTTCCCATTACTTGGCTTATCTCCCACTAAACATCTCAGCAAATTACCAAAGTTTCTATTTACAACCTCTGTCTATCCATCTATCTATGGATGAAATGTGGAACAAAACTTCAACTCAGTACCCATCTTCCTCTACAAAGTCTTCCTAAAATAACCAACAAACTTATTGTCTTTGTTAGAAATAATACTTCTTGGTAATCCATGCAATCTCCAATCTCTTTAAAGAAAAGTTTAGCAACATGCTTAGCATCTGATGTCTTCTTACATGGTATGAAATGAGTCATCTTAGAAAATCCACCACAACAAATATAGAATCATACCCCTTCACTGTCTTAGGTAATCCAAGATCAAAATCTATACTGATGTCACTCCAAGGTTTCTCAGGAATAGTAATAAGTGTATACAAACTATTATTTAGACTTACTCCTTTTGCAACTTGATAAACCCCACAACTCTTTACAAATTTCTAAACATCCTTATACATTTTTGGTCAATAATACTTATCCTTCAGCAAATTCAATGTCTTATCAATTCCAAAATGTCCAGCCAATCCATCACTATGCTTTTCTTTAATCAAATTTAACCTCATAGAACTTCTACAAATACACAATTGAATACCTTTGAACAACATACTTTCTTGAATAAAATATTCAGCATACTTACTTATGTGATTTGTTAGATTTGGTGATCTGCACTCTCCCCACACCTCAGAAAAATTAGGGTCAGTATCATACAACTTTGTCATGGCTTCAAAACCAAGAACTTCAACCTTCCTCTTAGTCAATAAAGGATGTCTTCTGCTCAATGCATCAACAACTTTGTTAGTGACTCCACTCTTATGCTTAATGAGAAATGTGAAACTCTACAAGTACTCAACCTACTTCATATGTCTTTGGTTTAATTTATGTTGACTTCCCAATTATTGTAAAGCTTTATGATCTATATACAAAAAACTCCTTAGAAATCAAATAATGTCTCCACTTCTTTAATGCTTGAACAATACCATAAAACTCTTGATCATACACATAATACTTCTTTTTAGCATCATTCAACTTTTCACTGAAGAAAGAAACAAGTTTACCTTCTTGACTTAATACAACTCCTATTGCACTACCACTTGCATCACATTCAACTTGAAATACCTTATTGAAATCAAGCAAAGCAAATATAGGTAACTCAACAACTTTTTGTTTTAAAGTCTTAAAACTCTTATCAGCTCCATGTGTCCACTTAAATTCTTTTTTATCTATTTTTATTATCTCAATCATAGCTTTACAAATAGAACTATTTCTTATGAACTTTCTATAGAAACTAGCCAAACCATGAAATTATCTTACCTCATCCACATTCTCAAGGGTAGGCCATTCCAAAAATGCTTTTACCTTCTCAGGATCCATCTTCAAACCATCAGTTGAAATCACAAATCCAAAATACACAATCTCCTCTTGCATAAAAGAACACTTCTTCAAATTAATTATCAACTTCTCCTCTTTCAATCTCTACAATACTTTTCTAACATACTCAAGATGTTCTTCCTTGGTCTTACTAAATATCAAAATTTCATCCAAATAAAAAATCACAAACTTATCCAATAATCTTTTTAGAACTTCATTCATCAACCTCATGAAAGTATTAAGTGCATTAGTCAAACCAAAAGGCATAACCAACCATTCATACAAACCAACTTTTGTCTTAAAATAAATCTTCCATTCATCAATCTAATAATAGCCACTCTTCAAATCAATCTTTGTAAAATACTTTTCTCCACTCAAACAATCCATTCTATCATCCATCCTCGATATAGGAAACCTATATTTCATTGTGATCTTGTTAATAGCTCTAGAATCAATAGACATTCTCAATTCTCCATTCTTTTAGGTGCTAATACAGTCAGTAGAGCACATGGACTCAAACTTTCTCTAATCAAACCTTTCTACAACAACTCATGCACTTGTCTATTAAGTTATTCATTCTCTATAGGTGTCAATCTATATGGTGCTTTGTAAGTAAAACTAGCTCCAGGAAGCAGATCCATACAATGACTTATACTTCTCATTGGAGGTAAACCATCAAGTATATCCTCTACAACGATCTCTTTATACTCATTCAGCAATTCTAAAATTGCTTCTAGTACTCGGTCAATACTACCAGTTGTCACTCAATCAGCATTGTCTGGCTCTTGGTTAACATTATTTTTTGGCACTCAGTTACTATTGACACAACTTAGTCTCCTTGTAATTATAGCAAAATAAACTTGATTCTTTTTCATTTCCTTTTCAAATTGTTCCCCTTTAACCATGCAAATTTTTATAGTAGTACAATTAACCTCATTTGAACTTTCAATCAAAGGCAACAATATTTGTTTCTTCCCATTCACCCAAAGAGTATATTGATTCAATAATATCACACAAAACTTCATCAATGTAATGTCCAATCTTGAACTTCACAAGGCACTACTCACTTACCAATATCTTATGCTCATCTTTGATCCATAAAACATGATAGGGTTTAGGATGCTTCAACCTCTACAATTGCAACTTTGTAACCAACTCTTCTGATGCCAAATTTGTAGAACTTCAACTATCAATGAACACCTTGCAACATTTTCTAGCCATATTACATCTAGACTTGAAAAGGCTTCTTCTTAAAATAGATTCCTCGTCACTTCCCTTATTACATAAGGTTCTTCTCACCATTAGATTTTCTCCAGCCTTAGGTCCACTTGGTGAACCCTTTTCATCTCGTTGAATCACAACATTTTTCTTACCTTGCCCTCTTTTAGAGGATCTACATTCAAAAGATCTATGTCCCTCTTTACCACATCTGAAATAATTACTATGAAAACCACCTCTAGAATAAGAATTACCTCTTCCTCAATAAAAATTATCACCTTTCCATTCAGTCTTGCCTTTTTCATCATTCTTCCATTCACATTTACCCTTATCTTATATAGAATTATCAAATCTGCCACCTTCACCATAAGATCTACCTCTACCTCTCTAGAATCTACCACTCCCACCTCTTTGTCTTTCTTCATTCTTCTTTGTCAAGATCTCCTCGGCCTTCAAGGCATATTGGTATGCTTCTTCCACACTTTCCAACTTCACAGAACTAATTTCATCTTGAATTATAGGTCCCAATCCATTTATGTGCTTTGCAATTTTTTCAACATCATCATCCACGTGTCCAAATCTAATGTCCAACCTATAGAATTCCTCAGTATACTCCTTCACACTCATGTCTCTATTCCTCAAATTTTGCATCTTTCTCAACAAGCTAACTTGGTAATCAGAAAGAAAAAATTTTTTCTTCACTTTGTTTACGATCTTTGGCCAAGTATTGATCTTTTCCTTTCCTCTCCTTTGCCTATCAATTTGCAAATGTTCCCACCATAGTGAAGCATGACCATTTAACCTTGTCACAATAATTTTCACCATCCTATTATTAGGATTATTTTCATACTCAAAGAACTTCTCCATATCAAAGATCTAATCCAACACAACATTGGTGTCCAATTTTCCATCATAAGGAACAACTTCTACAATAGGCTTTGAATTTTCCTGAGACAACACTCTCAACAACCTTACTTCATCTTGGCCTTCTTCAGGTTCTAGATTAGGGTTTGGTGCTACTACTTCATTATCACTTGCATCATTAGGATGTGCTCCTCTCCTTTGTGTTGTCTCCACAATATCTAATCTAGTTGCAATTTGTCTCACTGTATCCACTATTGCATTATCAGCATTTTCTCTACCTCAAACCATCTTTACAACTCAAGTTCTTGCAAGATCATAACCCTCTACAAGTTATAGGTAAAATATATAGATCTGCAACCCTACAACCCAATTCACTCAAGGTTCTTCATGATCCAACCACCACAAGGATGGACCTCAAGCTCTGATACCACCTAACATAGGGAGGGATGAAAAACTAGGGCCAAAATCAAACCTAGCTATCTAGACCACCATGCAAGAGTTAATAGAGTAGAAACATAACACAAAGAAAAACAACCAAAGGAGGAAGAAGAGAAATCACTTTTATTGATTCACCAAATAATTAGCATACATGCCTAGCTGTAAGGGCTTCTAGGTTATGGCTAAATACAAAATATATTCAAATCCATGATCTAGATTCAAATTCAAATTTCCAAACACAAATGTTACCAAATTTCACATCCTCTTAGTTCTCCTCCCCCAAAAACTCAATCCTAGATGTTCTTAAATACTTGTGTGGCCACATGTCAATCTATCACAAAACTAAACCTTACATTAAATGCATACATAGCCACAAGTTGGCTCACATCAAATATTAACTACCAATATCAAAATTAAATATGTGCAAGGTTGGCCCAAACTGGAACCAGACATAGACACCTTGATCAAAGAAGGATCAAGACAAATACTGGCACTCGACACCAACAGTAACACTCAACATCAATAGATTCACTCAGCACATGAAGGAATACTCAGTCAACACTACATTTCTACAACAACTTGGGATCCATTAGAGCTAAAATAACTCAGCATCCACTAGAGCTACAGTAACCTAACATCCATTAGAGCTATAGCAACTCAATGTCTACTAGAGCTATAGTAACTCGGCATCCACTAGAGCTATAGTAACTTGGCATTCACTAGAGCTAGAGTAACTCAGCATCCACTAGAGCTATAGTAATTTGGTATCCACTAGAGCTACAGTAACTCAGCATCCACTAAACAACTTGGCAGCAACAAAAAAAATGGAACCATAGGCACTTGGGTCCAACATGTAGAATGAACAAGGATGAGCAGGATAACAAGGCAACTCAGGATGCTCATGTATAAGTATTTTATTTTACTCACTGATGTTGGTGAACCTGAATGTTATGACGAAGTTGTGCAAGTGGATACAAATATTCAGTGGGAGTCTACAATGAAAGACAAAATGGACTCTTTGCTAAAAAATAAAACATGGGATTTATGCAAGTTTCCTATAGGTTAATGGGCTTTATAGAATAAATGGGTTTAAAAGTTAAAAGAAGAGGATGGAGGTAAGAAAATATTTATAGCCAAGTTAGTTATAAAAGTTTTTGCATAGAAAAAGGGCATTGATTTTGATGAGATAATTTCTCTTGTTATTAAAATGGCTTCTATTCACACTGTTTTAAGTATTGTGGCTACTGAAGATTTGTATTTGGAGTAGCTTGATGTTAAAACAACCTTTTTTCATGGCAATTTTTATGAAGAGATGTAGATGACATAGCCACAGGGATTTGAGGTCAAAGGTAAGGAGAACTTAGTGTGAGGATTAAAGAAAATTTTATGTGGCTTGAAGAAAGCATCTCGGCAATGGTATCTAAAATTTAATAGTTTTATGCATGAGCATGGATATAGTAGGTGTCATTTAGATCATTTTTTTATTTTAAGAGGTTGGATGATGACATCTACATTATTTTATGTTTATATGTTGATGTAGTTGTGTCTAACATGGATCACATTAAGGGCTTAAAAGAGCAGTTAGCACATTCATTTTCTATGAATTATTTGGGGGTAGCAAAATAAATCCTTGGTATGAAGATTTGCAGATATAGGAAGAACAGGAAATTGATATTATCTCAGGCTAATTATTTTACGAAGGTGTTGCAACATTTCTCTATGGAGAATGCTAAAGTTGTCTACACACCTTTACCTGGTCATTTGAAGTTGACTAAGGAGATGCATCCCAGGACACAAGAAGAGGAGGCTAAGATGTCTAAGGTATCTTATGCTTTAGTTGTAGGAAGCTTGATGTATGTCATGGTATGTACTAGGCCAAATATGTTACAAGCTAGGATTGTTGTTACACCAAAAGATTGACTTGTAGACTTATAGAACACAAGAGGTGGTTAAGCCATGTCATGAATCTTGAAGGGAAATGTTGGTAGATAGTCCAAAAGTGCCCCCCTTAGCATTACCCAAAGAGATTTGAACCTATGACCAATCTCATATACCACTTTTTATAAGCTAGGGTTTCCATTGCACCAAAAGACTAACATGTTAATGCCCAATACAACCACTAGACTTATACAACATAGGATCCGGTTAACCCATGTCACAAATCTTGAAGGGGAACATTGGTGGTTAGTCCAACAAGAGATTGCACATGTAGTGGGAGTCATTAGCAGGCATATGAGTCATCCAGGAATCGAACATTGGAGTGCAGTAAAATGGATTCTCAGATATTTGGGAGGAACATCCAATAAGTGTTTACACTTTGGGGGCTCTACTGCTGATTTATAGGAATATGTTGACTCAAATTTGGTAGGGGATATTGATACCAAGTGGAGAACTACAAGTTATGTATTTATTATTGGTGGAGTAGCAGTGAGCTGGGTTTCTTGGTTGTAGAAGGTCAATGCTTTATCTACTATAGAGGCAGAGTATGTTGCCACTACAGAGGTAGCCAAGGAGATGATATGGCTTAAATTCTTCATGGAAGAGTTGGGACACCCATAGAGAAATAATTATTTGTTTATAGATAGTTAGAGTGTCATTCATCTTTCAAAGAATTCTTCTTTGCATTCAAAGACAAAACACATACAGTTGCAGTACCATTTCATTCGGTCAGTTTTGGATGATGGATAGTTAAAGCTAGACAAGATATATATAGATGACAATCTAGTGGATATGTTTATAAAGGTAGTGACAAGGGAGAAGTTGAAATCCTCTTCAGATTTGGTGTGGACGCCTAAATCTGATTACATCATTAGGTAATCTTATTTAGTCATCTCCTAGGACATTACTGCTTAAATATTTATTATTTAATTAATTAATCATCATCCTCTAATGAATTTATTTATTTAATTAACTATAGTCTAATTGATAAAATCAAATGATAAACCAAAATCAATTTATCAATTAAAACCCTATTCCTCTATTAAATTTAATAAATCCTCAAATTTATTTAATTTCACCTCACCTCCCCCATTTTATTAAATAAATCATTTAATAAATTATCCAAACCCCTAAAAATATATCTAAACCCAACTTTTACCCCTAATCCAACCCATTCACCCATACTAACCTCACTTAGCCACCTAACTAACCCATCCCATCAAAGCTAAGCCACTTTCCCCCTAACCTCCTTCCTAAACCAAGTTTAATCCCCCTCCTAAACATGTGCACAACTTTAAGCAAGGGTTAAGACTTGCTAACCCAAGCCAAAGTCAAAAGTCTCCATTATCCTTTTCCATTCCTATCCAAGAGCAATTATGGCTCTTACATGCCATTAATACCTCTTACATGCCATTAAAATCCTCTTACATCCCTCTTCCACACTCTTCCTCCCTCATTACTCCCTTTGACCAACCATTATCCCATCCCCTCACACTCATCCTCCTTGTGGCAAGTGTCACTCCCCTATTGGCTCTGAACAAGCACAATCCATGTGCTCCCCTTTCAATGCATCCTAGCCCTCCCTCATGATTCTTCCATCCTTACATCCTAACCCTCCATCTCACTACCCCTTAGTCTATAAATTGAGTCCCTCCCTCTCACAATCCATCATCCACTTTTATACAAACTTATAATGCCGCACTAACCACTACATCACAATTATTTTACACCATCACCATGCTAAAATATATCCACACCTCCATTTGTTAAAACCCTCACCCATCTACACACTTGGTAAAAACACCTGCCCATTGGAAGCTTGAGCACAACGTGAGCATACATCTCCTATCCATCAGGAAGATATCTACATCATCATAGGTTACACCCAAGGAGCTTACCATTCTTGGTTTGCCTTCCTTTTGGTGGTAACCTCATCCTATCATAAGTGTTAGCTTATTTAGTTTTGTGAATGCTTTATTAGTTAGTATTCCTTTTTATTACACTAATAAACTAGGTGATACAGTAGGGTCCTGGGGTAGTACCCCAAGTGTGCTCCCTGTCACAGTACTGGGTGGGGTTGAGGGGAAATGCCTCTATAGGGGTTTTCAAGGGTAGCACCCCCAAAGCCATAAATTCCCTTATATTGTAAAAGGTGTTGACTTCTATTTTTCCTATTAGATGACTTATTCTATCCCTAATTTTGTAAGTGGCAAAAGCTTGTATAAAAAAGGCTTAGGGTTAGGGATTTCATAATGTAATGGTGATATTATAGCTTCTTGTGGCTGTATTGAGCTGTAAGGGATTGCAAACTGTAATCATTGGATAATAATAATATTGGACTTGTTGTTGGTGGATGTAACCTAGGGATTGGGTGAACCACGTTAAATCTTGGTGTCTTGTGTTCTCTTTTATATGATCTATTATTTTCTAGTATTGATTATATTTGCATGTAACTATTATTTCTAGTTGAGGTTAATCCTAACATGACCTAGTATAGAGTTAAAAAGACTCAGGTGAGGGATCCTCCCTATGAATATTTTTGGTCAAATGTAGTTTACCACCCTTCTACATCAAATATATTGCTATAAAATTGATCAAATTTCTTCACGATGTTACAAAGGATGGTCAAACTAATCAAAATAGGGAAACTTATCATCTATCGGTTGTCAAACTTGGTCTAAATTCTCTTCTTATCTCTTTGAATCAATTATCATCTTGGTCCTTGTTTAAGCTTAATTTAATCAAAATCTATCTGATTTATATATCTCCTTGACTTCATTTTGATTTCAATTTTAAGGGGGCAAGAATATTCTATTATCATTCAAAACCATTAGTCAATCAAGGTTTTATCACTAGGGACATCTCAACTCTACCACTTCACATCAAGTTAGGATGCTTCAATCCTCTGCATGAGTGATTTCATCACATCTCACCAAATTGTTTAGGGTAGGAATTTAATCTGACCAGGGACATATCATTTTTCATTACACCATATAAGTTTGAGAGTCTCTAAATCAATCAAAATTATTCATGATGCTCAGTTTCATTACTTTAAAAAATTTGTACATTTAGAATATTTTTTATTGTTTCTTGTTTAGTCGAGTTAAGATTTGATGTAACTATTTTTTGATAAGTAGGAGATATTTTCTACAACAAGTCAGATTTTGATATTGCTATCAGGATTTAACTATGCATTTTTTGAGTCAAACTAATTAACCCATTCACACAAAAATCCATCTCTCATGAGAATAAATCAAATTGTGATATTACTATCAAGATTTAACTATGTAGTTTTTGAGTCAAACTCATTGACCCATTCACACACAAATTCATCTCTCGTGAGAATAAATGGAACACTCAAAACTCATTGGATCTAGATTATTCTCATAGAGGTGAATTATTGGGACTTCCTAGGAAGTCACATGTTGATTGATGGAGTAATAAATAGGATAAACAAGATAATGAGAGGGGGTGAATCAGAATCTTAAAAACTTTAAAATTTTCACCAATTCATTCACGCCTATCAATAAACTTGTGCATGTGAATCTTTTGTAGATATCTATCTAATCAATCACATGCATGAAAATGAAATGCATAACACAATAATTGTTACCCAAAAACCCTCCAAGGTGAAGGTAAATATGGGATGGGGATGACACCCACAAATCTTTGTTACTGCAGTAACAAAGTTAACCAGTTAAGGTTACAATGTTTGATCATAAGATATGATCGACCCTATTAGGAGTTTTCCATGTTAAAGGCTTAAGAGTCTGCTAGATCTTGTAATACCCCAAAATTGGCACATTGGCCTGCTAAACCAATTCTAGTCTATTCAATCCTAAGTCCTATTTTGCTAAGAAATTATGATTTGGATTATCGCTACTTGACCTAAGTGTCAAATGCAGAAAACCTTAATCTACATTAATCACATTCTTTATTTAAATCCTAAGTATTGACTCAAATTAGCTACATTAAACCTATTAATTAAGTTTTCATTAATTATAAGTGTTCATACTTTAATTAAATTAAAATTACTTCTTTAAGCTGATGTACAAAGGAATTAAATTTATTTGATTTAATAAGATAATGTCCTCATTTTTATTTATTGAGTTTAATTATTTAATTAATTAAGATTATGCATTTATGAGGTCATATTCTATTTTATTAAATTAAATATCTTCTCCAAAATCTTCTCTTCAGTTTAGAAATGGAAATTTTGAGTGAACTAGAGCTTGAAATGGAATTAACTTATTTAACTCTTTCTCACACTCATCTCTGAATCAGTTAACTTCACCTACATCAAGAATTTTCCATTCTAATTGGATCTCAATTCCAATCTCGACTGCCTGTTCTACTTGATATTGACCATGGATTGATTTCTGGGATTCTATTTAAGAAGCCTTCAATTCCTCATTAAGAAGGTTGAATGGTTTTTGCATCAAACTTATGTTGAAATATCTATCCATTACTATTTCTTTATTAGCTAAAATTTCTAGCATTATAATCTCATATTAGTGTTAAAATGCATTCATTTAGAATAGTATACTCTTTTTATTTCTTATCTTAATATGTATTTCACATAGATTGATTTGCACTCTCATATAGCTTAATCAAATCCTTTGTACTAGAGATCTGGTTGCTAGCTTCTCATTCTGAGAGCAATAGCATAATCCATCTAGTTAGGAGGCAACAAATCACTCTTTCAAATTGTTTTGGGTGAACGACTCAATATTCATTCCAAGATGGTTCCACATATAATGATCATGTTGAAGTGTGTGTGAAGACTAAGGCCCACATTTCTCACATACATTTTTGGCACCCACTGTAGGGCCGAGAAATCAAATTTTTTGCCTCATTTGTTCTATTTTTCTACATTTTCTATTATTCTATCATTGTCATCCATATAGTTTTCCAAATTCTCTCATGAAAAATCTCGTTTTCACACTAAGAAACTGAGATTTTTCCCCTTTCACTACACTTCCTCACATGAAAAAGTGTCTAATTGTACGGATTCTTGTGTGGTACACATAATTTTCTCACGTGGACCTATGCAAGATTTTGCACAAAATTCTACATCAGCATATGCAAAATGCAATTTTTAGATTTAGTTTTATCATCATTTTTTATCTAAGAATGTTTCTAAAGAATTTTTATTCTAATTTCTAATTTTCAAATAGGTTAACAGTGGTTTGCAGGATGCTCATTAAAGATGCTTTATCACAAACACTTGAAATAATACTGACCATCTAATTGTAGGACATTTTTCGATGACACACATGTCAAAGAAATCATTTCAAACCCACTTAAATATTGTGTTTTCTTTTATTATTTTCTTCCATATAGTATAAATAGGGCTTGTGAACTTCGTAGGGTGCAAGACAAAGGAATATGAGAGTATGTTGTTTACTACTTGAAAGTGATGCCCAAGAGTAAATTAGAAACCTAGATGCCTTTAAAAGACAATACCTAAGGGAGGCAAGCAAGTTAGTGGTTCTCCTGTATGTTTCTTTTCTATGAAGGGATGATGATTTCCTTTTAAGAAATCAAAATCTTGAGAAAATACAAGTCTGGATCGATAAGCTAACTTGGTGATGAACATGTCTTGTGTGTTTGGGCAAGGTGATGAGGTAGAGGAGTATGCTCTTTCCCCTTGAGGGAAATCAGAAACTTGGACCCTTAGATCCAAACCACTAGTCTAAATCAACCTTTAGAGGGTTTTCTAGAGTGATCCAACCTCTGGGAATGACCCAAGTGAGAAAACTCTATTCACCAAAGATTCCAACTCATATTAATTTCCTCTTCTTCATTCCAATATTTCATATCAAGAAGAGGCTCTATCTATTGCACTGGTCAGTGTTGGCCCTAGTCTTGCTAGTCAAGTGTGTGCACTTATAGATGCTAGTCTAGGTTTTTGGCCTCAACTTTACTTGTGAAGTTATTGGGGGTTAATATAAATAGAAGCCAAGTAAAAACCTCTTAGTTATTTGTTACCTGGTTCACCTCCAAAAGGGGGCATAATATTTGTGCAAGGAGGGGGAAGAATCTCTCCTATAGATACTCACCATAGGAATGTACCTATATGTTGGAAGGTGGTATATGCACTTGATCCCTACCACAAGGGTGTTCATTTAGTGTATATGTTATTGAATTCTTTGAATACACCAAAAACACAAGTGCCCTCTAGTGGAGTGACATGGCTATGTGAGGTGAACACATGCACATGAGTTGTGAGACAAAGGTTTTGCTTCTTCTATCATTTTTGGTTTTAGGGATAAAATGTGTTTGTTTTGATTCTTTAAAATTTTCCAAATCTATCAAATAAAAAAAAAGGTCAAGACTCCCCCATCCCTCTAAGTTGCTTTGTCCTCAGTTGGATTATTTGCGACTACTGCTTGCTTCCCGTATTTATTTAAAAACAACTATCTTTTTGAAAACCAAAATATTGTCCAAAACTTGAAAACTATCTTGATATTTGTCTAAAACTTGTCAACACAATTAGCCTTCTATTCAGAATAGTCAAAAATATTGAAACTCTCTTCAAGTCCAGTAAAAAATTGTCAGTTTGGTCCCCTTTCTTGCACCCAGTTCTACGAATTTTGTGCGAGAATACTTTCTGTCAACACTTCCTCATGTAGCTCTATTCAAGTCCTCATGTGAATATCCATACAAGATTTTGTAAAAAACACTATCTTTTATGCCAAAATTTTGCCTTTTTGTCAAATTGTCAACTCCTTGTACGACTCTGTGCAAGTTCTCACATGAGAAAAATTGGTCAAAATTATTGTTCTAAATCTTCACTTGGTTCATTATGCTTCCTCATGTGGTTCCCAAAGATTTCTCATACAAGATCTTTTCCTGAAAACTATCAAACTATCATGTCAGTGTTATCTACACTATAAGTCTGATTTGTATTTGCAATATTGTACTGCTTCTTTATCTACAAATAGTGTCAAATAGTGACTTCATGCTTTGTCAATAACTTGTGACATATATGTGAACTAGTCTCCTCACTTAGTTATCTTGATCTTGTCCTTTCGTGTTTCCCATACTTTATGTCATGATATTCATAATCCATGGTTATTCTAGCCATTTCTTAAATGACTCGTACCTAAGTATACAACACTCTTATCTCACTTTTTTGAGAGTACATTCTAGTGTGGTCCTTATCTAGGCTTATCACACACTGAAACTTATCACATCCCTAAAATGGTTGATCAAGACCAAGAACATGGAGAACATAGTAGAGAACAAGATCACCAAAGGAATGAAAGACATAAAGAGCCTTTTACTGATGAGAATGAGGAAGACGTAGAAATACTTCTCAAACATATTGAGAAATTTTGTAAGGAAAAAAAATTATAGAAAGTCATGGAAATCTTGCTTAACAAAGAGAAAGAGAAATACTTTCTTAGAATTTCTCAAGAGGGAGCCAAGCTACCTCATCACTTTAATGTCAAAAAAATCATTACAGCTAAAGAGGAAACTAAAATGTCTAAGTTGCAAAAAAAATTGAAGATCATGCAAGAATAGTTAGCCCAAATGATGTGTGATAAGGACAAACCTATGAAAAGATACACCTTAGACACTCTTTGTCCATTTCCTTTTGACAAGAGTATAGACATGCCTCCTTTTCCAAGAGGAGTTGAGTTACTTAAGTATGATAAATACTTTGGAACTTCTAATCCCCAAGATCATTTATAGGAATTTGGTGCCTTGTCTATGGAATTTATGCATAATCAGTCATGTCTCATGAATCTATTCCCAAGAAGTCAAGGCGGTCAATCCATGGAATGTTTTTCATGGTTAACTAATGGTATCAAAACATTCGATGATTTTGCTAACTTTTTTGTTTAATAGTACTCTCACAACATACAACATATGATTAACATACGAAACTTTTGTAACCTTAAACAGAAAGTTGGGGAACCTTTCCTCACATTCCTTCAAAGATGGAGACAACTTTACACTAAATATTCATGAAAGATTCCTGAAACGAAGAAACTTGACATCTTTATTGATAATCTTTTACCTGAGTTTGGGTATAAAGTTCAACTTCAAAGTCCATGCACCTTTGAAGACATGGCCACACAAGCTATCCTGATAGAGGAATTTATGGTCAAAAAGGGTGAACTAACCCTTCAAAAGGAAACCAAACAAGGATCAACCTCTAATAAGGAAAAATCTAAGTATGTGAATGAGAACTGAGAGGTTGTGCATGATGGAGTTGTTGACAACATTACTCCTAAACCTACTAAGGTAGCTTTTAATCTTACAAACAATCTCAAAGCATCCAAGAATGTTGAGAAACCTCCTCTTGACAACAAGATGTTTGGAAAAAAACCAATGAACTCATCTTGGGTTACATGCCAAAAATGAGAATATACACCTCTTGGTGAACCTTTGGATGTGGTCTACAAGACCTTGCTACAAAACACCATTGGATAACTCTCGTCCTTATGATCCACAACCATGACCACCATGGTGGAATGAAACTGCATTTTACAAATATCACTAGAAAAAGGTCACAAAATGATCAATTACATCAACTTGTGTCACAAATTCCAAGACCTAATCAACAATGGTGACATTGTTGTGGATGGACATAACAAGAACACAAATCACAAGGCTTTCAAGCAGCCATTCCCATCTTATGAAAAAGGAGAAAACTTAAAACAAAAATCTCATAACAAGATCAACTATACATACTCTAATGATGATGATGAGATAGTCCACATGGTTGAACTGGTGGATGTTGAGTATTATTATGTTATCACCATCAAGGGAAAACAAGACAAAACTAAACCTAAGACACCATTTGTCTTAAGGGGTCATACATCTAATACATCTAACAATGAACTATCACAATCTTGTGCTAATTTTTTTACACATTCCCATGCCAAGTTAGTGCTCAAAGGCCCTTTGTCTTCTACTCCTGAATTAGAAAAACACAAAGACAAACCTCTTGCTAGTCCATCTAGCAAAGGAACAAAAGTTACAACATTATCTGTGGCTACTAGCTATAGTATTCTCAATCAATTACAATGAACAAATGCTCAAAACATGATCTTTGAATTGCTCAAAATCTTGCCTGCTCATAGGTAGATTCTTGAGAAATCCCTCATTAAGGAAAATGTACCTCAAGATCTTAATCTTGATAGGTTCCAATCTATGGTAGGCCATTTGACCTCACCTTACTATATGTCCTTCTCTAAGGAGGATAAAAATTCACTAAGTCATCCATATAACCAACCTATACACATTAAGTCATGATACACCGAAAATGTGTCTATCATGTGCTCATTGATAATGAAGTTAACATTGTCTCTGCTACTCTGCTCAAACAATTAGGCTATTTTGAAGAGTCCATTAACCCTCGCCGCAAGATAACTATCAAGGCATATGACAACATCATGCACAAATCTTTAGGTCTTGTGGTGTTGCCTCTCTGGGTTGGTCCTATAGAAAGGGATGTCACTTGTCAAGTTCTTAGTATTCCCTTAGCTTATAACATTCTACTAGCAAGACCATGGATACACAAAATGCAAGTTGTACCCTCAACTTACCATCAATGTGTAAAGTTCCCATTTCATGGCTCTGAACTTACCATACTTGCCAATACTAGCTATACTTGTAACATGTTGAAATATGTTGAAAGCTTTGTACCTACTAATAGGGAGTCTATAGACCATCATGATAATAATCTAAAACAAATCAAGCAATCATTCAAGTTGAGAGAAACTAGTATGGGTGAATATCACATAGAACCAATTATGTCGTTGACATCTCTTCCTAAATCTCCTCATCATTATGGGAGACCATATGAAGTGAAGAGACCTTTTGTGCTAACACCTCAAACTAAGTATAATGGTACCTTTATCAAAGCTATTGTACATCTCAAGGAGGAAGATGAAAATAGAACCATTGTTGCATGGACATACAAAGAGGAAACTCCAGTTGACCTCACAAAATAGTCTCATGAAATTACTCCTAAAAAGTATGGTTCAGGTCTTAAACTCATGAAATACTTTGGTTACAAGGCGAATAGTCCTATTGGATGCAACAAAAATGGTCTGGTTGATCCTATCAAAGCTATATCTAGAAGGAGTCAAGATACATCTGGTCTAGGCTTCAAGAAGATTCCCTTCCATCTATGGATTAACAAGTTTATACCAGAACCTGAAAGTTCATCTGACCATGAGTCACAAGTTGAGTCAGATAATCATGAGGATGAAGTTGATGATGAGGATCCTTATCCTTATTCAATCCTTTTTTATCTTGCTAAATTCTTTGCAAAACTAGATAAATTTGTACCACATGCCAGCACCATGGATACTGATAGTGATTCTTTTGACAATATTGTTGATTCTACCTACATTCAATAGGACCAAGGGGAGTCTAGTCACACTTTAGTCATTGAGTACCATTGTAAAAATCTAGGTGATGAATGAGAATCTGTCCCTATCATTGTTGGGGAATTCTACAGTCTGTCCCCATGTAGCAAAGATTCTCAACAATATGAATTTGACTTTCTCTCAGAAGCAACTATAAACAAAGACATAGATCAAGTTCATGTATATGGAAATTAGCTCAAAGTAGGTGAATCATCTAGGGTTAGGTCAGATGAGTCTCATCTAACTAGTGTCTTTGAGTCTTTGATTAGTGACACTAGTACTCAAAGGCATTCAAACACACTTGTGAATAAAGCCACTCTAGGTCTTGAATTGCTTGTCCAAGCATTTGATGATTATACCATGAATGCAATT
This sequence comes from Cupressus sempervirens, assembly GCA_028749045.1. NCBI lineage: Eukaryota > Viridiplantae > Streptophyta > Pinopsida > Cupressales > Cupressaceae > Cupressus > Cupressus sempervirens. The sequence continues at coordinate 33,089,458 of CM053787.1, forward strand.
GAACCTACCACATCTCTTTGACTCACCTATCCTAAGCTCATAGACTAGAATTCCAATGCATCTAATGAAGTCCCTACATTCCAAAATGACTATGCTCTTGCCTATTACCTAAATGTTGTTGAACTTATAACATCTTCCACCAGTGAGCAAAGCATCAACATGACTGAAGTTGACATCAAATATCTTAGTCACACAATCAAAAAGAAAAGAAATAGAAGGTCAAATGGTGAAAACCACATTGTGGTAGTATCAAAACCTAAAATAGTAAAAATAAAATATGTATCCAAAGGTGAAAACCTCTTTGAGGTGCCTATGGATGAGATATTTGATGTACTTCCTAGTCATTTTCATGAAAGATCATTAGTGTTGATCAAATTGACACAGTCAATCAACATGGGAATAGAGGAACAACCTCACATGATACATCTTGCACAATCATTATCTCCAAAAGAAAAAGAGGAATTCATTTCCTTCTTCCAAGAGAAAAAGATAAATTTTGCATGGACTTACTCAGACATGCCAGTTTTAGGTCCTGATCTCATAATGCACCATTTATCTATTGCACTAGGATTTAAGCCAATCAAACAAAAACTTAAGAAAATGCATCCTCATGTTGCATTACTTGTAAAAGTTGAATTGGAAAAGCTTCTAAAAGCTAGTTTCATCTATGCTATTGATTACACTAAATGGATATCCAACATTGTTCTAGTATCTAAGCATGAAAAATCTATTAGATTCTATATAGATTTCTAAGATCTAAACTTAGCATGTCCGAAGGATGATTTTCCACTCCCTAACATTGATATGATAGTGGACATGATAGTAGGATATGAAATGTACTCACACATGGATGGATTTTCTAGTTATAATCAAATCAAAATTGCACTAGAGGATCAGGAAAAGATTTTTTTCACTTGTGCATGGTAAACCTTTTGTTGGAATGTAATTTCATTTGGTCTAAAAAATGCAAGTGCCACATATCAAAGGGTAGTTACTACAATTTTCCATGATATGATGCATAAGACCATGAAGGGCTATGTTGATGATACCTTGGTTAAGAGCAATAGACAACACTCACCTTCAAGATTTGGGACCCATCCTAGATCATATGGAGAAATTCAGTCTGAGACTTAAACCCAAGAAAAGTACATTTGGTGTAACATCTAGGGAACTACTTGGTTACATTATTTCTACAAAAAGAATTGAGCTAGACTAGAGGAGGTTCAAGAAATCATGGACATGCCCCCACCCTGTAATATCAATCAAATGAGGGGTTTATAGGGAAGACTTCAATCCATTCAAAAATTCATCTCACAGCTGGTGGATAGGTCATAACCTTTTACCAAGACTCTGCATAAAGGTGTGAAATATAATTGGACCCAAGATTGTGATCAAAGTATAATACAGATAAAGAAATACCTTGCTAATCCACTAATCTTTATGCCTCCTATCTATGGGAAGCATCTTATTCTATACATCATAGCAATAGAGTCATCTCTTGGTATCTTGCTAGCTCAAGAAGATAATGATAACAAGGAAAGAGTTATCTACTATCTAAGTTGCATGCTAATTTCTTATGAAATCAATTACATTATCATTAAGAAGGCTTGCTTGGTAGTTGTCTCTGCTTCCCAAAAATTGAGACACTACATGCTCACTCATACTATGCAATTGGTTGCTAAAATTGATCTATTGAAGTACTTACTCAGCAAGGCATCTCTAACAAGAAGGTTAGCTAAGTGGATCATGATACTAAGCGAGTTTGACATTCAATATGTTGAGAGAAAGGCTATCAAGGGACAAGTGGTCACTGATCAATTAGTAGAAGTACCAATGAAGAGTCGTCTTCCGCTAAACATTAATTTCTTGGATGAATCAATTCTAATGTTCACACACCAAACTTGGGTGATGTTCTTTGACAGTTCGTTCACACAATAGGGATCTGGTGTTGGGCTATTGTTCATAACACCACAAAGGTATTCACTACCAAAGGAATACAAGATTCTATTTCCTTGTATAAACAAAATTATGGAATATGAATCCCTAATTAATGGCATGAAGATTGTAGTTGAATGGAGAGTGGATGAATTGAACATTTTTGGTGATTCACAGCTCATCATCAACTAGGTCAATGGTGTGTATCAAAAAAAGGATGAAAATTTGATCTCTTATAAACACATGGCGGATGACCTTAAGAAATACTTTTCTCATTTCACCTTTCAACAAATTCCTCGGGCAAACAACAAATTGGCTGATGCAATTGCTACTCTTGCTTCCATGTTACAAATGCTAGAGAATGATCTTTGACATGAGTTCCTAGTGAAAATGTTGCTCTACCCTACCTATAATTCCCTTGAATCAAGGACACAACTCATTCCACTACCATCATATATACTCTTATCTATGTGACCAAACCATCCTAGACAATCTAACCCAGAATCAAAAACGTCACCTTATCTATAATGCTTCACAGTATGCCATTATTGCTAATGACTTGTTTAGGAGAGGTCTCAACGGAACACTCCTTAGGTATCTAGAACCCAATGAATCCAAATGCACATTAATCGATGTACATGAGGGTATTTTTGGATCTCACTCTAACGGCTTGACACTAGCTTGTAAACTTATTAGAGTTGTTTACTATTGGCCGAATATGGAGCAAGGGGCAATCAAATACACCAAGTCCTGCAAACAATGCCAACTCCATGGAAATCTGATTCACACTCTAGCCAAGGAGCTAATTCCATTTATCACACTATGGCCATTCCAATAATGGGCCTTTGATCTTATGGGTCAGATTCACCCATCTTCTTCAAATGGACACAAGTTCATCATTATAGCTATAGACTACTTCACTAAGTGGGTAGAGGCAGTCCCTCTCTCTATAGTAAATGGAAAAAATGTAGCTCTATTCATTATGAATTACAACATATGTAGGTACAATGTACCTTCCTCCATCATTACTAATAATGGAGGACAATTTAAAAATAAGGATCTTAAGGAGTTGTGCAAAAAGTTTAGAATCATGCAACATTGATCTTCAATTTATTACCTCCAAGGTAATGGTCAAATGGAGGCATCTAACATGGTGATCCTTAAGATTTTGCATGGCATAGTTAATGAATCTAGAAGGGAATGGAACCTTTAGATTAATTTGGCTTTATGGGCTTACATAACAAGTATCAGAACTCCAACGAGTACAACACCCTTTTCTTTGGTATATGGAGCAGATGTTGTGCTTCTCATTGAGGTTGAGATTCCTACTTTGAGAATCTCCATGAAGGGTCTCATTATTGATGATGACTACAAAATATCTTGCCTTCAAGAGCTTGAACTGTTAGATGAATTTCAATAAGTGGCATGTGATTATCTTCAAGCTTATCAACAGTAAATGTCTAGAAGCTACAATAAGAAAGTTAAGCCACATGACTTCCAACTGGGTGATCTTGTTCTGAGAGAAAACCCTCAGAATCAGAAACAATGGGTACAAAAAGGGAATTTCAAACCCAACTAGCTTGGTCTATACATAGTTACTGGAGTGTTTGGATCTAGTGCTTACCAACTTTATGCATCTAAGAGAGAGGCACTCAAGGAGCCCATCAACACTATCCATTTGAAGCAATTCTATAGCTGATTTGATTTCAAAAGCTCTCTGTATATACTTAAAATTCCTAAAGAAAACATTATCTTGATGAAAACCTTGAAATATTCACCTTGGTAATACCAAAAATATTTGAAAATTAAAAAATACAATTTTTATTATTATTTTAAAGTGTTATTGATGAAAACCTGGCAAACAGGCATCATGGTAGCAAAAAAAGAATCTCTGCCAAGAAGGTGAAAACCTAGTAAATAGGCACCTCTTGTTTCAAATGCTATATCTTGCAATGCATCTTTTTGCTCTTGTACAGTTGCTTTCCTACTTTAGTTTGCTACTTTCGCTCATGTATCCATGGATTGAATTTTGTCATAACTCAGGGGAAACACCCTATAGTGTTATAGGAATCTCTTGTGTCAGTCACTAGTTATTCTAACTATATCTACCTACTATCACTTGTGTCACTATTGAGATTCTTCTCACTGAAAATCTCTAGCATCAGTCACCAGTTGTTCTAAATATGTCTACCTACTATCGCTAGTATCACTTTTGAGATTTCTTTCATGAGAAATCTCTCACGGTAGTCACTAGTTATTTTAACTAAATCTACCTACTATCACTCATGTCACTTTGAGATTCCTCTCATAGAAGATCTCTTTCACAACAGTCACTAGTTGTTCTAATTGCATTTGCCTACTATAACTCGTATCACTTTGAGATTCCTCTCATGGAAAATCTCTTTTATGACAATCACCAGTTGTTCTAACTACATCTTCCTACTATTGCTCATGTCACTTTGAGATTCCTCTCATAGAAGGGTCTCTTTCATGATAGTCAGCAATTATTTTAACTGCATCTACCTACTATTGCTCATGTCACTTTTTGAGATTCCTCTCACGGAAGATCTCTTGTGTCAATCACCAATTTTTCTAACTATGTCTTTCTATTGTCACTCAATTTTTAACCAAGGTTCTTCTTACTGGAGATTCCTCTTTGACTTTAGTCACTAGTTGTTCCAACTACATCTATCTACTATTGTCACCCTACTGAAGAGATCTCTTTCGTACATGTTTTGAGCATTAACACTTGACATCAATCCTACAACACAAAAAGCAAACTCAAAATGAGGAACTAGTTTGGAATATGTTGAGCTTTTCTTTGTTTGTATCACTTTCATTTTATCATGTTCCTTGAGCAACTCAATGATGTCTCTTTTGACTAGAGAAGTGAGGACTAGGGGCATGATCTTTTTTTTTCTTTATGTTTGATGGTCTAGTTCCAATTATCTAAAATATCTATGTAAAAGGGGTGTCCACTATAAGATCCTATATCTCATATTAGATGGTCATGTGTACCTTGACTCCTTTTATATAGCTAAATTGGTGAGGTTGGTTCTTCTCCTTGCTATTTTGAGTGAACTCTCTATGCTACAGTAAATATCAATACTCATCCTTCCAAGTGAACGTACGGGTCACTGTAAGTATACTTAGCACACTTCTATCTCAGGTTACAAATGCAAGGGTTGCTGCAGGCAGAATACTTACTGATTATTTAGCATAAGAAGGATATTTCATGTTCCTAGTGTGTCTACATGAAAGAAACATTCTGGTCATCCTAGCATTTATGCTCTGATGCTTATTTTCGCTTGCTATATCAAAAGGGACAACTATTATGGTCATTCTAACCTTTTGTGCCTCAAATGCTTACATTTAATCTCAAAAAATCTAGAACATATGTTCTATTCACATTTCCATGATTGTAATGTCAGTGGGAATTGTATGACATGTGGGATTTCACTAAACACTCAGTGATGATAACTTTTGAAGCTTGGTGACCAGACTTAGGGTTGTATCTAGCGTAGAGATTCATTGCATAAGCATATGGTTCGGTCACTAATTTACTTGCATCTTTTAAAATGAGATTTTGTTGGTTTCTTCAAAGTATCATGTTCTTGATGACTACACAAATGATTGATTAATCACCCCTTGGCTAATGTGGCTACTCTAAACCCATTTTCGGGATCAAATTCAAAATCTGACACACTCAAATAGCTCAAAATCACAATTTGAATTTTGGGACAGAGATGATTGAATGCTTATGCAGTCCATTTTTTTGATGCTTTGTGAATCTTGGAATCTTTTCAAATCACATTTTCTTCAAAAAAAATCACAATTTTTAGAAAAAGTTAACCCAATTCAAACTTTGGTCAAACTCGATCTTTCAGACCTCAAAATCACTTCGAATCGACTCCAATTTTTCTTTAGATCCTTCTGATCTCTTCTATATTCTTCTAAATCTCTAATTTCCTTAGAATCTCTCAAACTAACACTCTACATCACTACTCTAGTTTGTCATCTTTTGAGTTCACTCCTAAGGGGGAAGGATGATTACATCATTGGATCTTTCAAAATTGGTAGCAACTCAATTTGAATCTTATGTCCTCATCAGTCAGGGCATCTCATCACTTGGGGCATCTTGTTCCCCTATATCTATCATCTATGCCATCTATCTCATCTTTTGATCAACTCATCACACTTATAATAGTTCTTGTCAGAATTCAATGGATAGGTATCGGGATAGTCTAACCCTAACTCCTAAGAATTGAGTCTCATTCTAGGAAAAATTCTATGAAGTTTGACAATCTTTGTTCTCTCAATTTAGGTATCTAGGTTTTCTATCTAGATTCCCTAAGGTTAATCTTTTTCTTGAGATAACCTTAAAAATCTTATCAACTTAGGTATCTTGGTGTTCTATCTGGATTCCCTAAGGTTAAGCTTCATTCTCGAGATAACCTTAAAAAGCTTATCAACTTTGGTATCTAGGTGTTCTATCTGGACTCCCTAAGGTTAAGCTTCATTCTGAAGATAACCTTAAAAAGCTTATCAACCTTAGTATCTAGGTGTTCTATCTAGATTCCCTAAGGTTAAGCTTCATTCTAGAGATAACCTTAAAAATCTTGTCAACTTTTGTATCTAGTTATTCTATCTGGATTCCCTAAGGTTAAGCTTCATTCTAGAGATAACCTTAAAAAGCTTATCAATTTAGGTATCTAGGTGTTCTATTTGGTTTCCCTAAGGTTAAGCTTCATTCTAGAGATAACCTTAAAAAGCTTATCAACTTTGGTATCTAGGTGTTCTATCTAGATTCCTTAAGGTTAAGCCTCATTTTGGAGATAACCTTAAAAAGCTTATCAATTTCAGTATCTAGGTGTTCTATCTAGATTCCCTAAGGTTAAGCTTTGTTTTAGAGATAACCTTAAAAAGATTATCAATTTTGGTATCTAGGTATTCTATTTGGATTCCCTAAGGTTAATCTTCATTCTGGAGATAACCTTAAAAATCTTATCAACTTTGGTATCTAGATTTTCTATCTGGATCCCCCAAGGTTAAGCTTCATTCTAGAGATAACCTTTAAAAGCTTATTAATTGGACTCTGTATCATCAATCTTTGAACCAATCTCATTTCTTGATCTATGCTTCATACTTTTGATTTCTTTGAATCAAACGTGTTGCCTGCACATTCATTCAAAGAGGGGAAAATGTAATACCCCAAAATTGGCACATTGCCATGCTAAACCAATTCTGGTCTATTCAATCCTAAGTCCTATTTTACTAGACAATTCTAATTTTGATTATCGCTACTTAACCTAAGTGTTAAATGTAGAAAACCCTAATCTGCATTAATCACATTCTTTATTTAATTCCTAAGTATTGACTCAAATTAGCTACTTTTAATTTAATTATAAGTGTTCATACTTTAATTAAATTAAAATTACTTCTTTAAGCTAATGTACAAAGGAATTAAATGTATTTAATTTAATAAGATAATTTCCTCATTTTTATTTATTAAGTTTAATTATTCAATTAATTAAGATTATGCATTTATGAGCTCATATTCTATTTTATTAAATTAAATATCTTCTCCAAAATCTTCTCTTCAATTTAGAAATGGAAATTCTGAGTGAACTAGAACTTGAAATGGAATTAACTCAATTAACTCTTTCTTACACTCAAATGAGGCTCAGTTAACTCTTTCTCACACTCAGATCTGAATCAGTTAACTTCACCTGCATAGGGAATTTTCCATTCTAACTAGATCTTATTTCCAATCTTGACCATCTATTCTACTTGATCTTGACCTTTGATTGATTTATGGGATTCTATTTAAGAAGTCTTCAATTCCTCATTAAGAAGGTGGATTTTGCATCAAACTTATGTTGAAATATCTATCCATTACTATTTCATTCTTAGCTTAAAATTTCTAGCATTATAATCTCGTATTAATGTTAAAATGCATTCATTTAGAATAGTATGCTCTTTTTATTTCTTAGCTTAATATGCATTTCATATAGATAGATTTGCATTCTCATATAGCTTAATCAAATCCTTCATACTAGAGGTATGGTTGCTAGCTTCTTGTTCTGAGAGCAATAGCATAATCCATCTAGTTAGGAGGCAATAGATTAGTTTTCTGAATTGTTTCAAGTGAATGACTCAATGTTTGATCTAGGATGGTTCTGCATATAATGATCATGTTAAGTATGTGTGAACACTAAGGCCCACATTTCTCGCATACAGGTCTCACCTTGTTAGAGGATTCAACACTTACAACAAAGTAAGGACTCTATTAGGATATTTACAAAGACCTATTAAGACCACATTGTTAAGAGATTTACCCTTATTCAAGTCGGTTAAAACTAATTTAGTACCTAACTCTTGGTTTTCTCTATAAGCTAATTTCGAGTCTTCTCCTTACAAACTGATCCTTTCCTCTAATCTGATATAACTTGTCTTTCCATTCCACTTCAATGCTATGAATAGGTTACTTTCTCTATTAGATGATAACAAAACCCTTCACTAACTTTTGATGTCAATCCTTCACTTTACTCCTTGTTCACATGCATACACTTCTTTATTCTTGCCCTTGATCTTGCTCGCACATGCATCTCTCACACTTGATCTAGGTTAAGATATTCTCTATATAAAGAGTTTCATAAAGAGTTTTCTAGATTCTTCCATAATAGCCTATCCATCTGAATCATTGATAGCACAACATAGGGATCTATGATCTATTTCATTTAAATGTTCTATAACAACCTTTACTTGTATTAAATGTTTGATAACAACCTCTACAAAATTCAAATGTTCCTTCCAAGTCTGCCTGATAGTCATTTTGCCTCAAACTTTGTTCCATTCTCAACTTTTATGTAAACTTTACATTTCTCTATCTTTATCATTTCCTAATGCTTTACATTGTTATTTCTCAGCTTTTATTACTCTTCTGGTGCTTAGAATGTATTGTGTTTGGCATACACTTAACTCGGTACTTATATACTTAATACTTGCTCAGTTGCTAAAGTTAGACAATCCTGAAGATCCTTGTATATTTGCACATACCTCTTTAATGGAGTTAGATATCCCTTTGGGTGGTCCTCTAACCAATCTCCTTCTCCTAGTTTTGGGGGCACTAGGTCCTATAGCTTCTACTATATTCTACTTTGTAGATTTCTCAACACTAGAAGTTACCCTGGTCCTTGGCTTATTTAGTGGTGGAGGAGAGAGGGGTGTCATTTTCGGCTTCTTCTTTGTTCCTTGATCCTTCTTGCTTGCTGGCATGACAAAAACTAGGGTTTTTCCCTTATCACCTTCTTCTTCTTCCTCTTCCTCATCACCATTATCTTTTTCTTCATCTTCACCATGGCCTTGTGTCAATTGTAATGGTTCTTTTGCCTTGCCTAGGGTGCTCAGTTTAGCTTCAAGGTCTTCAATCATTTTCTTCCTTTTCTTCTCCTTGGAAGCTATCTTGATATTCATAGTATTTCTTCCTTTGGTTTCTTCATATTTACTAACAAGTTTGGCCATAACATCTATCTATTCTTTCAATAGTGCATCAATGTTTGTACTCACTACATCAATATCAATCTCATAGTTAAAACTTTGTAACCAAGCCTTCTTCGGCTTCACTGCATGTACAAAAGTGTTGTCCATATCTACAAGGAAACATATGTCATTGTAATATTTTGTGACCAAATCGTTAGGTATCCTCATCCTCCTTTTCATCCTTTTCTTGAATTCATCAAAATAAGCATTCATTACATTCTCAAAATTTTCTCCTAGTTGAGTAATATACTCATTTATATGTCTTGTTGTTGGTTTGTCTTGCTCCCATACAACACCACCAATACCAAGAAAATACTTCTATATATGAAAGTAAATACACATAATGAGGGAGTCAAACTTACACATTGAATTCTTCTCTTTTCTTATAGATGTCAAATTCTCTGCAAGTTTTAGTCCCTATAGCTTGGTAAGATCATACTCATGATCTTTCATTACTATCTTCCACACTTGATCCATAGACATATAAGGCACACTGTTCAATCTACTCAATTGATAGAATTTGTGAGCTATAACCCTCATTGCAAATTCAATTAGTGGATCAGAGATGTTTGTAATGGACAAACCATGCCCATTCCACTCAGCTCCTATGTTTGCTTCTATTTCTTCACAACTCAAGCTTTGCATGGTTTTCTTCCTATTTGGGGTTGGATAGCATGTAATCCTATGAACAATTTTCTTTGTAATCTCCACTTGTCCATTTTGTAGCCATTACTTCATGTCATGGATTCTACTCAAAACAATGTTAATCCATTTGATCTTGAAATTCTTTAGGAATTCTAGGGCATAAGTTAACCCTTTCCTCTCAACAATTTGAAATTTGTCCTTCAATATTTCTTCATTGCATAGTTTATCATAAGATTCTTTGATTTCATAATCTCCTACATCTCCAATTTTACACATATACCAACTTCTAACATCATGGATCGTAATGACTTTAGGTGGTATCGAGGATAGTGCACCCATTAAGTCTCCTTTCATAGCAATCTCTAGAATAGAACAAAATTTTGGTGGATGAAAAGTGTCACTCTTCACCAATTGGATTCTACTAAACTCTTGACTCATTCTAGTGATTGATGAATTTTCCATGATCATAGTTAGGGTTTGAAGTTCTTTCTTCTCTAGATACTCGATACAGTTCAGATCTTTACTTGTTCAAGTTCTTGATCAAATCATTCTTGAAATCTTTTTTGGTCATTAAAGTCACCAAATTTCTCTGTGCTCTCAAAAATATGAATGCAAGGTATGTAATAATGTCATCAAAATTCATTACATACCTTCTTTTGATCGATTTAGGGTCTCCATCAGTGTTGTGTACTTAGGTGAGTGGAAGCCAGCTATCTTGATTGATGTTGATGCCTTTCAACTAGTTATTTGTATTATAGATTAGTCCCTTCCATATTACTTGGTCTATATCATTCCATTTGGTCTCTATCATTCCTCTTCTAAAGTTCTTGATCTATGTTGCAATGCTTGGTCAACATAGACAATTTTTACTAACACTTGACAACTTTTCACAAATTTGTTCTTTTGCATCTTCACATATGCAAATATGAAATTTTGGCACATTTTCATGTAAGGAACCGATGTGTGATATATCAATTAAGTATATAGTTCCATACATACCTCTCTTGCTTATTTTGAGATGACATGATCACCTTCTCCATCGGATTGGGTGACCTCAACTCCATTAGCTCCACTATTCCCATCTTTTGTTTTCCTTTTCCATTTCTAGTTCATTTCATTCCTAATTTTCTCAATGTCCACTTTTCCTTTTCCTTTTCCTTTGTCTTTTGTCTGATTTTTTGAATGTACTTGAGTCCTACAATTCTTTCTTTGATGTCCAAACTTTTGACATTTGGAACATGCATTGTTAGGTGCATAATTCTTCCTCTAATTTATCTAGTAAGCTTTTCTATGATATGCATTCACATGCTCTATTCCCATACTTTTGAAAGTTATAGAAATATCCTTCAAATTTAGTTGTAGCAGTTGCATTCCTTAATCTTAATCTACACTCATGTATTTGATGTCCTTGTTTCTTGCACTAAAAATAGTAACTAGAAAGCTTAAGTTTAGAATTTTGCATACCATGTTTTCTTCGACAAATGTTTGCAATATGCCCAACTTTTCCATGGTGATAGCATGTTGGCTTGTCCTTTGACTTTGCATTCCTTGATTCTCCATTTTTGGATGATTCTCCTTTCTTAGTGCATGAATGTTAGACCCATTAGAGCAGCTTGATGACTTCATAAGTTCTTCAAAGTATTTCATTTCCTCTTTTGGTTTGTTGAATTTCTCCATAGTTTCTTTCTTATTTTTTAGTTCATTCTTCAGTATATCCTTTTATGGTTTGAGGTTTGCAATTTCCGCATCCTTGTGATTCAATTCTTGATTTGAAAGCATTAGGTGATCCATCATGTCCAATTGTGTGTTTGTGAGATTTTGCACATCAGGTATCCTTTCTTCAACTCTAGTAGCCATTACCCTTTTTGTCTTCTTTAGCCATAGTCCTATTTTTTCAGATTTCTTCTTTTGTTTAGTCACTTCACATAATCTTAATGATTAGATTTCATGTTCTCTTTTCAGTCCTCTTATTTCTTCATTTAGGAGTGTGTTCTTGTCAAGTAGATCTATAGATGCTTTGTCATTTGGATTGATTGGTTCAAACAATCCTTCAGTCTCAACTTCTTCATATGAAAATTGTTTTATCTAAATGGAAATTTCCTTTCTCCTTTTTAGGGAGTCCTTTAGATCTTGTCTTTCCTTCTCAATTTTCTGTAGTATGAGTTGGATTTCAATCACCTAATTGTCAATAACCTTGTCTAGTTTGAAAGCCTCCATCTCCAAGATCTAATCTCCAATTGATTAAGCTTCTCTTAGAGATTGAATGCTTTGATACCAATTGTTGATTGATGGAGTAATAAACAAGATAAACAAGATACAGTGAAGGGGGGTGAATCAGAATCTTAAACACTTTAAACTTTTCACCAATTCATTCACACCTATTAATAAAATCATGCACGTAAAATTTATAATGTAAATTTGTTGTAGCATATAAATTTAATCAATAAAATGCATGAAAATGAAACACATAACACAATATTTGTTATCCCGAAACCCTCTAAGGTGAAGGTAAAACTGAGGTAGGAATGACACCCACAAATCTTCACTACTGTAGTAATAAAGTTAACCAGTTAAGGTTACAATGTTTGATCATAAGATATGATCTACCTTGTGAGGAGTCTGCCCTATTAAAGGCTTTAGAGACTATTAGGTCTCACCTTGTTAGAGGATTTAATATTTATAGAAAAGTAAGGACTCTATTAGGAGATTTACAAAGATCTGTTAAGACCACTCTATTAAGAGATTTACCCTAATTCAAGTCGGTTAAAATTTATTCAATACCTAACTCTTGGTTTTCTTTGTAAGCTGATTGCCAGTCTTCTCCTTGCTAACTAATCCTCTCCTCTGATATGATATTACTTGTCTTTCCCTTTCACTTCACTACTATGAATAGGTCACTTTCTCTATTAGATGATAACAAGATACTTTACTAACTTATGATCTCAATCCTTCACTTTACTCCTTATTCGCATGAATACACTTTTTATTCTTTCCCTTGCTCTTTCTCACACATGCATCTCTCACACCTAATCTAGGTTAAGATCTTCTCTATTTACAGAGTTTCATAAAGAGTTTACTAGATTCCTCCATAACAGCCTCTCCATTTGAATCATTGATCACACAACATAGGGATATATGATCTATGTCATGTAAATGTTTTGTAATAACCTCTACATGTATCAAATGTTTTGTAACAACCTCTACAAAATTCAAATGTTCCTTCCAATTCAGCTTGATAATCCATTTTGCCTCAAACTCTATTCCATTCCTAAAGTTTATGTAAACTTTGCATTGCTTGGTCTTTACTATTTCCTAATGCTTAGAATTATTGCTGCTTGGCCTATATTACTCTTCTAGTGCTTAACATGTATTGTGCTTGGCACACACTATGTAACTTAGCACTTGTATTCTTGATACTTTCTTAGTCGCTGATGAGCTCAGCTTGTTGAAATACTCGGTGATCATACACTTACTCGGCTCCTATAAAGCTCAATACATACTTGATTATGTACATCACTTAGCCTAAATAGAGTAGCTCAGTCACAGTGATGACCATTTGACTCTTCCTTGTAAATAACTAAGTGGTTGACACTAATAGACAATAATGGTTAGAGATACCAACAATCACCCATCCCAATACTACTCAAGCTTTAGTGCACATAACTACAAAGTTTCCTCCATGGTTAAATACACTCTTCTTGCAACCCCATTTTCAAAACCTTCACCAAGTTTTGTGCCTTATGAATCATTCAATAGAAATCCCCTTAATCTCATTGATTGATAAGTAGGAGATATTTTCCATGGAAAGTCAATTTGTTATATTGCTATCAAGATTTAACTATGTAGTTTTTTAGCCAAACTTATTGACCCATGTTTCATGATTACTCATTCACACATGTATCTTTCTCTCATGAGAATAAATGTAATACTTAGCACTCATTGGATCTAGGTGAAGTACCAAGACTTCCTAAAAGGTCACCCATCTTAGTACTCCTCTAGCTTGAGTGTGCTTAACTATTGAGTTTCCTCCATGGTTAAACCCACTTTTCTTGTAACCTCATTTTCAAAACCTTTACCATTTTTTGTACCTTATTAAATATTAATTAGAAAGTCACTTAAACTCATCAATTGATAAGTAGGATATATTTTCCACATATAGTTAAATTGTGATATTACTATTAGAATTTAATTGTGTCATTTTTTAGTCAAATTCACTGACCCATGTTTCATGAGTAGCAATTTACACATGAATTCATCTCCCATGAGAATAAATGAAGAACTTAGAACTCATTATATCTAGGTGATGCTCCAAACTCTTCACCTCTATGACACCTCTAAGTGACACCTCTATTAATAGAGGTATCAAGAGAAGAAGTTTTGAACAAAGATGTTATCAAGGATATAAAGTGACATTGTCATTCACCATGAAAAATAATTTTATTGAGTAATACTAAGTATAATGAAGTAATATACTCATAATTTATATATCCCAAGTCAAATAGAGATGTGTTAGATTCACCATTAGAAGAGAGATGTCAAATTATTCCTTTCCCACTTCATTAGGATACTATGCATGTGATAAGAAATTTAACCATGTTCTCTTCTCTATATTGTTAACTATAACATATATACAAGTTTTAGAAACCATGTTGAAATATAAACACTAAACAAAGAAGCTATATAGGTATATTTGTGGAGAACTATTAAGGAAAGATAACTAGAAAGGATAAAATAATTATTATGGGCATGAAGAAAAATCCAAAACAAGTTCTTAAACAACTCTTGTTGGTAGAATAAAAAGGCAAGGTAGGTGTGAAGGCATAGTGGGTGTGAAGGAAATGTTGGTGGCTATGACTAGGTAATTTAGGGAAACTTCCCATGCAATGAGATAGCTTACTTTGATTAATAGTTGTTTATATTTATCCTCTTTCTATTATTATAAACTTTCTTCGTAATGCTTCACTTAGTTAAATCTATGCAAAAAATTTACTTAAGCAACCACATGGAGACATGGGATTATAGTAGAAACCTCTAAGCTATCAATTATAAGTCTTAGTGTATTTTCATAATTATGCATTAAAGGTTAACCAACTAGAACACAAGAATCATGTCACTCAAATTTTCATAATTGAATAAACCAAAGATACAGAAGGTGTTAGAAAGTAAATTCCACCAATACAACTAGGATGGGGCGAGGTGGGGAGAATGGAGGGGGTGGACAAAGTTGAATCAATTATATGGCTAAACAACTTAAAATTAACTTTTTCAAATCCAAAACATATAACCAATATATGTAACAATCATAAGATAACAACCATGTGCAATAACACAAGATTTATTAACTAGGGAAACCCTTGATGAGAGGGAAACCCCCATGCTAATGATGCCCACAAGATGATGTACTAATATTAAAATTCCTTATGAAAGGGTAAGACTCTATTAGGAGTCAATACATGTAGTATTCTAATGAGGAGTCTAATCACACTTGAGGTTAATTTTCCCTCTTTATTCAACATGTTTCCCCCTAGATTATTAGTACTGGGGTTTGAAGGAAGTGCGCCTTGTAGTGTCATGATGTATAATGAGATTATAGCTTCTTGTGATTGTATTGAGTAGTAAGGGATTGCTGATTGTAATCACTGGATAATAATAATATTGAATTTGTCATTGGCAGATGTAGCCCAAGGATTGGGTGAACCACATTAAATCTTTGTGTCTTGTGTTCTCTTTTGTGTGATTTATTATTTCTTGATATTGGTTATATTTGCATGTAATTGTTATTTCTATCTATGGTTAATCCTAACATGTAGCCCTTGAGCAAGGTTTTGTCATTTTTTATTATATTTTATTTTTAGCTATCCTTTGTAGGAAGGTCTCATAGTTGAGTGGAAGTCTCGTGGTTGAGTGGGAGAGATGGAAGATGAGGGTAAGCTGAAGGTTGAGAAGTTTAATGGGCAAAACTTTTAGTTATGGAAGATAAAAATGGAGGACTATCTTTGTTAGAAGGATTTATGATGGCCATTACAAGGAAAAACTAAGAAACCAACCACTATGATAGATTAGGACTAGGAAATTCTAGATCGAAAGGCACTTGGAAGTACTCATTTATGTCTAGTACAATTGGTGGCATTTAATATTACAAAAGTGAAGATGATAGAAGAGTTGATGCAAACCCTAGCGAAACTATATGAAAAATCCTCTGCTTTAAACAAGATATTTCTCTTCAAAAATTTATTTAATATGAAGATGATAGAAGGTGGACCTGTTGCAGGTTATTTAAATGATTTTAATATGGTTACCAATTAGTTGTCTTCTATAAATGTCAATTTTGATGAAGAAATTAGGGCTCTCTTGATTTTGTGTTCTTTTCCTGAAAACTAGAATGGCTTGGTAATGGTTGTGAGAAATTATGTTTCTGGATCTAATACCCTTAAAGTTGATGATGTAATTGGTGTTATTCTAAGTGAAGAAACTCATAGGAAAACCCCAAGTGGATTTACATCAAGAATTTATTTCCATGCACAAAGTAGAGGCAAAATGACTGAGAGAGGAAAAAATTCTAGAAATCATGGCAAAACAAGAGGAAAATCGAAGGGAAAGAGTTCTCAATCCATAAGACCGAGAGATTGTTGGTACTATGGGAAACTAAAGCACAAGAAGAAAGATTGATGGACTTGAAAGAACAATGAAGGAGACAAACAAGAAGGGGACAAGGAGGAAAATGTGGTAAGTAATAAATCTAAAGAGGATGCTTTGCTTCTTTCTTTAGAAAATGTTGATGATTCATGGGTTTTCGATTTTGGGGCTTCATTTCATGCTACTCCCCAAAGAGGTTATTTTCTTGATTATGTCTAAGGGGATTTTGGGCTAGTTTATTTGGGAGATAATGTACCTATCAGATTGTTGGAAAGGGGAAAATTAAGATTAAGTTACAGAATGAAAATCATTGGCTACTACAAGAGGTAAGCCATGTTCCAAGGCTAAGTCAAAAATTAATTTCAGCAGGGCAACTAGGTGATGAGGATTACACATTTACTTTTAATGATAAAAATTGGAAGGTTTCAAAAGGTTCCCTTACAGTATAAAAAGGTGTGAAAGTAGGAACCTTATATCTTTGTATAGGTCATACTATTCCTTCTGCTTTAATTGTTTCAAAGAAAAATGAATGTTCAGGAACAGTTGGTACAATTGAGTAGGGAGAACAAATAGTTCTTGTACATTTTGATACATTAGTATGAAAGAACAAACTTGGGCACATGAGTGAGAAAGGTATAAAATTAATTCATTCAAAGAAATTTTTACTAGGTTTGAAATGTTTCAATGTGGATTCTTTTTTAAAGTTCTGTTTATGGAAAATAAAAGAGAGTGAGTTTTGTGAAGACTAGTGTTGTGGTTTTAGAAGACATGCCCCATTTTTCCTAGAAATGGAGAGCCCCTACTTTATTTTTTAGCTTCCTAGATCCCTAGTTTGGGGTCTAAGTCTTTTTTAGGGTTTTTCCTAATGTTTTTTTCTAATCTAGGTCTCTGCCTAAAAACCCAAATTCTGGAAATCACATTGCTGAGAGAGATAGTCATTTTTGCAAATAAAGATGTGCACTAGTGCACCTCACTAGGTGTGCTAGTGTGCTAAGTTACCAATAGAAAGAGCACAACCCTTGGAAATGTACAGTTGCACACCTACGCACCTCCAAGAGAGGTGCTAAGCCCTGGGCCTATAAAGCTCGAGACTTAGCCCCCTTTCTTCATCATTTTATCTCCTCACTTCCTAGCTCTTACACCTGTCGAGCTTGTGAAGTGCACCACTTCACTCTTGCACCTGCACACAACACCACAACAAAAAATTAAAGCACATCTAAAACAAGGTGCACTAGGTGTGCACCTTAGATTTTTTTCATTAACAAAAGAATAAAAAACTTAAATCAAGAAACCTAAACTAACACTTTTCACCTAGTGGAAGGTGTGCAGTTGTGCACTTATCCAAGGTGCGTAGTTGCACACCTTCACTAAGGCCAAGCATTCCCCATGTAAACAAGGGTGCACTAAGTTTGCATCCTATTTACATTTCATCTTCCCTTAGCACCATAAGGGTGCACCCCATGATGTGCGCTAGTTGTGCACCCTTAATGGAGTTTTGTCAAAGTAAAGTGCACCTAGTGCACATTTGAGGTGCATAAGGTGCACTAATATTTTGTCTTCCAGAGGTGTTTTTAAGGTTTTTTTGGATTTTTTAGTACTTTTTTTAGGTTTTTAGGCTTTTGGGTCATTTTTTGTCATTAAAGTTTTGATTAATTCATTTTTTCGACCTCTAAACTAATGGATGTGATTTTATGCAGATTCAATGGCTTGTTCATCATCTTCCCTTGCTACAAAGATGGCCTTGAAACTAGTAGTTTTCAAGTTTCAAGGTGTTTTGGAAAAATCATGCTTCCAAGATGAATATTCAAAGATTTAGGATACTGAGCTTGGCCATATCGACTAGAACATGTTCCTAGTTCTATGCAACAAACCTATCGAGAGGTCTCCAATGATATGTGCTCTTATCAAATCAGGACTAGTCAACGTAGCATCACACTTGGTATTGGTACAGTATTCAAAATTGATCATGGCACTGGCAGAGAACTATGTCTCAAAAGAAAGCATTGTGAAAAGCATAACTAGAGAAATCATGCTAGATCTGAGACCTAAAAATATAGAGAAGGTATTCCATCTTTTGAGAGCAGATTAGTATATCAGATTGACATATCATCAAACAAAAAGGTAGTACAAAGAACATGGGGAGGAAGCATCTAAAATTATTTAATCCTTGTATCTCATTGTGAAGACTCCTCTTGGATGCAAAGTAGGCAAAGTGGACATGACAAGGGGCTATATGAAAGATGATATCAGATATTCTATAATACTTTTGAGTAGATTCATGGGGTTACTAGCATCAAGACACCTGAACATATGGATGGTACACTTCATTGAGAGCATCAGAACAACAAAGATGCCAATTGATTGGGCTTTGATTCTCAATGAGAATTTGGATGAGCAACTGGTGCAGTCAAGAACAATCAAAAGTTCTATATGACATCCTATTTGGTGTACCTGTTAGCTGCAAGAGAAAAAAACTATCTGGGATTGTTTAAAAGGGGCAGCATGTAAGATGCAAATGCATGGCCTTATATAGTATACCCCCAGTTGGTGAAGAAAAATCTTTTAGAGCACATCAAAGAATATATAATAGTGAGTGATGCCTTCATTTTTGCAATCATTTGATTCATTGAGGGGGATTATGCGAAAAGGATGTCAGATGAGGCAATGACAAAGATTATCAAAATCAGCACCTACTACATCCAATATAAGATGTTCACTTATTTGAGGGTAGTGGGTATGACTGTCAATCCCAAGAAGCTCCCTAGATATCCACATGACAAGCTCATATTGTTGGAGATTGCATAACAACTCTTTTCTGCATATGAGAGGTTGAGGAAGCAACATAAGAAAACCTAAGTATGGTCCATTATTATAGGACCATTTAGTTTGGTCCAAAAATAGAATATTCTCAATTTTGAGTCTGAGTGGGATTGATATCCCTTGGATGAATATAACTCTCCTCATCCTTATTTTGATAACATTGGAAGAGTGCGGTACTTAGTGGGGAAATAATGCCAACATCAAAATGCAATAGAGGATCATTGGATGAATGTAATAGATGACTACGAAATCCAAATAAGGAATTATTGTAGGATGACTCTCTATTTAGCAAGTAGTATTTTGAAGATAAAGGTCCCTTTAAAGATAGTACAGCAAGAGACTGAAGAGGTCTTAGATCCATTGTACAATAGAGATAAGATATTTGATCAACCTATCATGAATGCAGAGATCGATAAAGAGGAAAATTTAGACATTAATCATAGGGTGAGGCATGACATCTAATTGACCAAGGACTGGATCAAAAGACCATTCAAGCTGGATCCAATTCCTCAAACTATAATTTTTCAAGCTATAACCCATCCACTAAAAAGTAGAGGAGCCAAGGTGACAATGCCCACTTTCATAGCTCACTCCCTAGTGAGACCAGAAATAGTGAACCAACTTGATAGAGAAGTTGGATACTACAGGGCTCTGAGAAGGGTAAATACAAGAGGAAAAGAACTTCACCCCAACAAGTTGAGCCAAAAGAAGGAACAACTCAAGCATCAGAACAACAGGGGGCAAAGAATGTACAAGGAGCATAGAATGTAGAAGTCACATAGACTTAGGATAATCCTCAAGTGCCACCGCTAGGACAAGGGCAAGGAGGACTTTAAATAGAAATGCAAGAAGTTTTTGTGCCTGAACAAGATGTACAAGCCTCCCCATTAGCTCCTAAGAGAAGAAAGACAAAAACTCCAGTTAAAAGAAGACAAAAGGTACTAAGAAGGTTTATTCCTTTTCCATCAGTTCTAGAGGTTATTCTAGAAGAGGAAGAAGAGGATGATGAAGACAAAGAAGATAACCTCTCCTTGAGTCAGAGGACTTATATTTATAAGGAAACAAAGTTAGAATAGAGAAGAAGTTCCACCATTACACCACCACCCATTCCCACATAGACTATTCAGTATACAACATCAGAGAATGAGTTGCAACAATGGATTGATGAGTAGGAGGATGAACAGGCTGATGTCTTTAAGATGTCAAATTTTTGATTTTATGTTGGTTGGCACTGAATTGGTGGCTGATAAGATAAGGGATACTTTGACTAATCAATCTCAACAAGAGGATTGGAGTCAATTTTCATCTCAGCCACAAGGACCCAAAATAGCTCCACCATCACCAAATCTAGATTTATTTTGCATGGATAAAGGTTTAGCTACTCCTCTCCCTTTAGGTAATGAAGAACAGGTCCAAGCTAAATGGGAAGAAGAGCCACAACAAGCACTAGTCAATGAAGTGTTATAGGAAGGGCAAATATATG
This sequence comes from Cupressus sempervirens, assembly GCA_028749045.1. Taxonomy (NCBI): domain Eukaryota; kingdom Viridiplantae; phylum Streptophyta; class Pinopsida; order Cupressales; family Cupressaceae; genus Cupressus; species Cupressus sempervirens. The sequence continues at coordinate 33,110,519 of CM053787.1, forward strand.
AGGAACCTCAACGGACTTCTCAAGACACAAAGGTGAGGATTGTAGAATCAACAGATATAGAGATGCCCAATGTGGATCTCTCACAATAGCAGAAGACCTCAGAGAGGAGTGATAAAGGAAAAAGTATAGCAATACAAGCTCCATCTTCATCTAAGGATAAATATTTGATGGAGCATGTTCCAAGATGGCTAAGGAAAGAGGTAATGATTAGAAACAAAAGGAAGAACTATTCTACTAAGAAAGAGGGAATGGGAGGATTAGTTGAAGCTCTCAAGAAGCCTAAGTCACCCACAAATGACGCACAAACATTGGCCTTTATCATGAGTGATTAGAATCAGGACTTGTTTGCCCATGTTGCTATCCCTCCTCCACATGTAGATATTGAGTATTTGACCCCAAAAGATCATCAAATCAAGGAGGTCATGCTTAGGAAACCCATTGTGGATACTACCAAATTAATGGTCACAATGGGAATCAAAGAAATGCTTAGGCACTTAGAATAGGATGAGACTAAACTGATAAATTTTTGGAAGTAGAATGAGATCCTAAGGGGTTATCTATATGAAGTAGTTGGTCCATTGGATCAAAAATCCCCAGGAGACTCTAAATGTAGCACTTGATAAGAGGGATAAGGAGAAATGTGCAACTTGATCCATTTTTGAAGGCTTGTCGACAATGGCGAGAAATTTTTGAAGAGAAAGGTGTGCAAATCATACAAGGAAATCTTAAACTACCACATTGTATGCAGAACAATGCAAATAAGTTGTTTGTTATATTGAACCAGGATTTTGGGTTAATGGATGAAGTACATTCCTCGGATAAAGACCTGCAAGCATTACAGTTCATAAAAGGTCAAAGGTATCAAATGTTGATGGATGTATATATAGTAGAAGAGTTAGATAAAATAGATGATTGGATAGAGAATATTGTAGATGGAAATAAAGTAATGGAAACATTACATGCGGATATTCATGAGTTCAAGGATCAAACCCAAGAGCAAATTTTGGAGCCAGAGAGACATTACAGTGATGCTTGCTTAGACATTTTTAAAGATGATTCAAGGGACAAATTGATTACTATAGAAGTAGTTGTTGAATAGTTTTGGAAGAATTTTGAAGAGGCTTCCACTGATGATGATATTAGATAGGCATTTAAGACCGAAGAGGGATTGCTAGATTTGGATGTGAAATTGGGAGATTTTGTAGAGAGTCGTATCAAGGTGGGCAACTATAGGAAAAAGTGAAGGAAAAATATGTTTATATTTTTTAGATGCAACCCAAGTCACAGAGATTATTGATGAATTTAAAACCAAATACCTAGACATAGCTCTAGTATAAAGGGAAACAAAACCCAGAAGCTAGAATTTCAGTTTTGACATTTGGTAAATTTTGCATTTTCTGGACCTGCTTTTGAGGTGCACTAGCTTATAAGGTGCGCAGGTGTTCTAGGTGTACTAGGTACATTACTTCCGAGGTGCACTTCTTTTGAGGTGCGCCAAATTTTTTTTGAAGAAGTTAGAGGTGCACCATAGTTAACTCCCAGTTCCAAATTTAGAGCTTTCCATGCACTGGAAATGCATTATGATAGTAGTTTAACTCATAAAAACATCTAGTGAATGTGGAGATTCTATTTTTGTGCACTTCTAGAGACTCCTACATCATCTAATGGCTTTCTTCTTCTTATTTTCTCCTGTTGTCTTTGTTTTAAGACATGCAAAGGCTCATGCATCCATTTAATAATATAAATAAGGATGGAGTCCTACTAAGCACCAGTTAGAGAGTTAGTTTGTACATAAATAGATTTGTTTTATTAGTTTAGAAGCATATGTTTGTATAAAGAGATCTCTCACTGTCAACACAAATTGAGGAGAAGATTTCTTATAAATTTAGGAATGTAATATGTATTCTAGGTCATTATTTTGATACAATAATATATGTTTTTGGTGCTCACATTTGGAGTGTAGTGACTCTTGCCTGAATGTGTTATATTTTGTGAATGTATGTTCATAAAGTATAATAAAGCCAATAGTTTTATTGTGTCATTTTTATTGAGCAATCTTTTAATTCTACTGTTTGCTATGGGTTTACAACATAATTAGTTCAAGAAGAGATCATCCCTTTTGTTCTTGCATATCTTTTTTTCTTGCTTGAGCGCACTTTTTGTGGCCTTGTGATCTAAAGGAAAGTGAAATATCTTACAGTTATTGAATTTCCATCAATTATTGCATTAGTGAAATTAAGGAAGCATTGCTCCTATTTTCATTAATTACCTACTAATCTTTTCAAAGGCTTAACTCATATACATGTTGTTTATGTGGCTTATGTCCATTATAAATTTACTTTTCAATTCATTTGCTTAAACTTCTTGTTACCCTATCTTCATTATTTTCTTTTACAAACACTCGATTAATTTAGGAATTCATATAGTTGCATAGTTAAAAACTACATTCATTAAAAAATACAAAACTACAAAAATATATTTCTTTTTGTGTGGTTATTCTTTTGAAATAGCAAGCAAATTCAAAATCTTATCTGAAATCAGTCAGAACTAGCAAAGGTCTCCCTATGAATAAATATATTTATCTTCTATTGAGTAGATTCTAATAGGTATCAAGATCGCTCGAAACCTTGGAGTTGATCCCAGATCAGCTTTTCAAGAGAGGAGTTTGAAAGGATTCCTATCATTAACATCGTGCAAAATGACAACTCAACAACTGGGAAGGAAAAGCAAATGAGAAATTAGAACTTGTGCATTTAGATGTATGGGGACCAGCTTAGGTATCTTCCCTTGGTGGCTCTCATTCTTATGTTGCATTCATTAATGAAGCAACTAGAAAAGTGTGGGTTTATTTCCTTATACAAAAATATGATGTATTTGTAGCTTCTAAGAAATAGAAATGTTTGGTTGAGAATTAGATTGATAAAAAGATAAAATTTATAAGATCTAATAATGGTGGTGAGTTTTGTAAAAAATAATTTGAAGATTATTATTCTAATATTGGTATTCATAGACAAGTAAATATTTCAAGGACTTCACAAGAAAAAGGAGTGGCTAAATGCATGAACATGACATTAATGGAATGTGCAAGGAAATGGAGGTTGCATGTTGAGATGCCCTCAAACATGTGGGTTGAGGTTGTCAATACTGCTACATATTTTATCAATAGAGGTCTCTCTACTCCTTTGGGATGTGTTATTCTAGAGAAAGCATGGACTAGTAAGAATGTGAGTTGTTTTTTTCTCAAAACCTTCAGTTGTGAAGCATTTACACATATAGATTTTGATAATATAAACAAGTTGAAAGCTAAGTCATGTAAGGAAACTCAGGTGCGAAAACAACTTCCTACACTTATCTCTTAAGAGAAGTATGGTGATTATCTTATTAAAATCTTTTACACTTACAGATTCAATATCATGTAAACAACAATATTTCAACCAACCAAGCATAAAGAAAATAGATAGAGAAAGAAACACATAACACAAAGATTTTTCAGTGGGGAAAAACCTTTTGGTAAAACAACCCCACCCCTCTAGAACCTACACAATGTATTATCTTCAACACAAAGTTACAATACACTTGTAATGCAAGTTCAACAGCGACAACAGAAGACACCAGTAGCAACTCACAGTACCAACAATACACTTTTTTCGCATCGCTTACCCTTCGCAACCCTAAAAATGCTTATAACATGCGCTTCACTTTAGGGCTACTCCCAAAGGTAACCGTGTTAGGGTTTTACCATTCTCCGAGAAAATAGGAACCCCCAAAAAATTTTGGGGCGATGCCCCGAACCCTACTATTGGGGTAGAGTGTACAGTACTCAAATTTATCAGTTGCCACATGTCTTCACCTGTCATTGAAATCTTCTTAACATAGCTCTTACGTGTCATAGGAATCCATCATAACCATTTTAGTGATGATCTCCTTATACACAATTCAAGATGCTGACGCATCAAAATTATTTGCAAGAAATACATTTTACAAAACAAATAATAAGAATAAGAATTATCCAAGGTTGAGACACCTTATTCGTAACAAGTCAAAGAAATGTGAATTTGTTGGATATGACATTGATGAATTTAGTTATAAGATAAATGGAATTATGAAAATCTTAAAATTATAAGAAGTATGGATGTCATATTCACTGAGAAAGTGTTGTACAAATATATGTTGTAGTAGCATGAGAAGAAAGAAAATAATTATGTAGTGTTGGATGATACACAAAAGGATGATGTTCCAGAAGTCCCTCATGCTCCAAAATAACTTCAAAAAAAATAATACCACACACCCCAATGAATGTTAGATGTCCAACAAGGCTAAGTAGACCTCCATAAAGATTGTTTCCCTCTTTGTATTCTATTTTATTAATAGACGTTGGCTTGAATGTTATGATGAAGTTGTGCATTTGGATACAAAGATTCAAGAGGAGTCTACAATGATAGAAGAAATGGACTCCTTGCTAAAAAATCAGACTTGAGGTTTAAGCAAGTTACCTAAAGCTAAAAGGGCTTTAAAGAATGAATGGGTTTACAGGTTGAAAGAAGAGGATGGTGGTAAGAAAATATTTAAAGTCAGGTTAGTGGAAAAAGGATTTGCAAAATAAAAGGGCATTGATTTTGATGAGATATTTTCTCCTATTGTTAAAATGACTTCTATTTGTACTATTTTAAGTATTGTGAGTATTGAAGATTTGCATTTGGAGAACCTTGATGTTAAAACAACCTTTCTTCATGGTGATTTGGATGAAGAAATATATATGGTACAACCACATTGATTTGAGGTCAAATGTAAGGAGAACTTAGTGTGCGGATTGAAGGAAAGTTTATATGGCTTGAAGAAAATACCTCGGCAATGGTATCTTAAATTTGATAGTTTTATGAATGAGCATGGTCTATAGTTAGTGTCATTCTTACCATTGTATTTATTTTAAGAGGTTAGATGATGACAATTATATTATTTTATGTTTATATGTTGATGATATACTTGTAGTTGGGTCTAACATGGATCACATTAAGGGGTTAAAACAATAGTTAGCACATTCATTTGCTATGAAGGATTTAGGGGTATCAAAAAAAAAATTTGTTAGAAGTAGATAATACTGGGGGGGGGGGGGGGGGTTGGGGGGTGAATTGATATTCTACAAACATTTTCCCACAACTAGATATTGTTAATTAATTTATAACTTGTATATGAAAGTAAACCAACAATACTAAACAGTAAATATAACCACACACAAAGAGAACTCATAACACCATTATTTTTTAATCAGGGAAACATTGGCAAAGGGAAAACCCCAGTGGGGATGATACCCACAAGATGATCCACTAAACAAAAGAATCTTGTTAAGGATATTGACCCTATTAGGAGTCTATGAATTACATATAATGTCTTGAGTCCTTGTTAGAGGACTAGGCTATATTAGAAGCTTCAACCCTATTAGGAGTTGCTTCAACCCTGTTAGGATTCGATCAAGAAATTATAATGAATGCAAGAAGAGCCCACTTCCCTACAATGCAATATATAATTAAGTTTCTTCACAAGAATAGATATGCATACAATACTATCTCACTATTGTATTTCACACGTGCTCTAATCATACATCACATTTCACATCATACAAAGTTCACATATATATTCTTAACAATAGTTCACATCACATACATATCACATTATCTTTATTACTTCACCTCACATCTTATTTGCGCAAGATATGATCTTTACTTATACCTTGTAAATAATAAAAACTCTTGATTATTTGGTTGTGATGCTTTCACACACTTTAATGATTATAAAATAACTTTGGGTAAACATCTAGGATGTCAACCCATCATGATTAAGTAATTATTTTGTTACCAAAATAATTCATTAAGCCATACACTTCAATTTACTAATGTGCTCTATTCTACTTTGTTAATTACCTGTATTGGTAATCCTTCTATAACTTACATCATACTATCTGTATAGATCTATGCGTTGACATGCATCATCATGATATTGTCATCTATCACTCCTCAACTGCGCATGAGCTAACTCAAAGTTTTTCATTCGTATATACCATATATGTCTCTTTACTTCTATAAACTGTCTAACACTTAGACAATTTTCTAACTCTAATTACATCATGAAATACCAAAATGGATATGTTGTCATAAATGACAACACTCATACATCTACCTAGCCATATTGCCAACAATCTCCCCCTTTGGCATTAATGGCAACATTTGGGAAATTGGCTAAGTCCCAAAATGATATCATATAGAATAATAACTACAAAAAGTAACTACACAAAAATTACCTTCAAAACTTGAAAAATATTATTCATGTTTTGATGGATCATTACATTCCTTATCACTCCTTTACAATAATATCTTAAATACATAGCTAAGCTCCCCCTTACATATACATATACAATTTTACATACTTCTCGCTTACATATACAAACATGTACATATATAATTTTTCTTACATACTTCTCCCCCTTTGACATTAATGGAAAAGGTGTCAAAAATCTGTACACACAAAACTATATTGACTTCCTTTGTTCAACTTGACATTCTAGATATACGATCTGCAAAAATAGCTTTCAGCTTATCAAAATCCTTCTTCCAATTTTCCTTGATTGTATTAGATATACTGATGAGTGCATAAAGTGCATAGGATGCCACTTCAACTATGCTCAAGTCAGTATAGGAAATTTTGTCATAGGATGCCTTCACTGCAAGACACTCCTCTAATTGCCTCTACAAAATATTGATTTTAGGTGACAAATATTCTCTAAGAATAGAGAATATCCTAATTACTTTCTCCTTGTCAAATTCAATGCCTCTAATAGCATTGTAATTTTTCTCCATCTTTATTCTAATATTTTCAATGCTTGCCTCTAGTTGTTGTAATTTGATAGTGAGTACTTGAAGCTCACGCATTTGGCCTTTGATTAGATTATCAAATTCTGATAGGTAATTGTATGATAATGCACATAGTCCATACAATTTCTTACCTTCATCTATGCTCTTCGTTAGTTCTTTAATGCACACATTCAATGCCTGTAAGTGATTCCTGACATTATTGCATATTGTGTCAAACAATGATGCATCATGCTTTGTTTGTGCTTGTGTTGAAGCAATATCAAACAAGGTGGTGAATTATGCATCAAAATATCTAATCATTTCTTTAGCCTTCTTCTATAAGTTTGGTTATGTAACAGTGGACTGCACTATCTTCTACATTCTATCCAGAAATTCTGCCAATGTTCTCTCCAAAGTCTTCATAGACTTATTCTTCTCATGTAGCCTACTCAAAGAGCTCATTAGACCTTTCTGGTCATTGTCATCATCAGATATTGTAGGCAATACAATAACTACTACTGGAATGAGTGAGACTTCTTTTAGTTCAATACTTTTCTTTTTATCCTCTTGTCTCTTCTTCTCTATCTCTTCTTTTCTTATTCTTTCTTCCTTAGCTTTCTTTTTCTCTTCTTCTAATCTTTCTGAACTCCTTTTCTACTTCTTTCCTTTTCTCTTCTTATTTTTTTATTATTATTATTTTCTTTTCTTCCTCCTTATTCTTTTCTTCTCTCTTTCTCTCTTCTTCTTCTTCTTTCCACTTCTCATCTTCTATTCCTCTTATTTCTTTCTCATTTCTTCTTTCTTCTTTTTCATCTAAGCTAGAGTAGGTAGCAATATTGCCAAATATGTAGGTCCCATATCTTGCAAAAGGATTCTCTTTAGCATCAATAGTTATATGTGTACTATCCACTTGCATGGATTTAGTACCAATAACTATGTGAGGAGGTGAGTTTGCTTGTTGAATTTCCTCAACTTCTTCTTCATCGTTAGTAGGAGTATTGGCCTCAAAATATATTGGACTCGTTGTCTCTTACTATGCACTTTCTTTGGTGGTTTTTGGCATGGAATTCATGTACTTTACTATAACCTCTTCAATCTCCTTCTTTACTTCTTCATAGTTGCCTCCCATAAGAAGAATTTCTCTTCTTTTATTCCTTAACAAAGGCTCAATGCCTTTCAAAATACTTTTAATGTCCTCTTTATTGCTGACTTCACACAATTTCTGAATCATATTCTCTCTCAATTTTGGATCTTCCTCTACTACTATTTTCTTTCTTTTTATTAATCTATTGTATAAATCTTCTAGTATCTTCTTTTGAATACTGTCAAACCTTTTATTCCTCAAAATCATGTTGCTTACTATAACATTCCTTAATTGTCTCCTATCCATGTTACTGTATAGGCTATAATACTTATTCAACTAAATAAAATTGTCATTATTTATAATCTAAATATTTAGATTTTCAATCTTAGGTTCCAAGCTTTCTTACCTATTGGTGTCCTTCCTTCTCCAACTACCTGTTCCACTAGTTTTTCTTCAGTATCTTCATCAAGCTCACTGATTTGTCGTGTCTTCCTTCTCTTTCCAAGTCCATTGGAGGTTTTCTTGACCATTTTCTTGGGGGTTGGTGTTGGTTCTTGCTTAACCTTCACCAATCTTTGAGATTTCCTCTGTGCAGATGTTGTTGTCACCACAACATCATCAGATTTCCTCTTTTGTCGACCAATTTGTACCCTAACTAGTTGTACTTACACAACTATTGCATAAGGTACAATAGGTATTTGTGAAGTAGGCCCTGCTACTCACATCCACAGATGGTGTTGCAATAGCAATAGGTGTGGCTGTCAACACCTCAGTTTGCCCCCTGGTCTTCATCTCCATTTCTATGCCTTTGATTTCATTGAATTCTTCTCTCATCATGTCTGACTCCTTTAGAATAGATTTTATCTTCCTTTCCACATTATTTTTTATCTCTTTACTATAAAGTTCATAATGAACTTCCCTTATCTTCTCTTCATAAGTACCATATCTTGGACATTCAATGTCCCTTTCAAATTGCAATGTAATCTTTGCATATCCTTCAATGAGTTCTTCACTTATTTCATAGCCCATAGGTTCACTAAATTTTGCTCTAGGTTCGACTACCTCCATACAGGTTGTGTCAAGTCTCTACCATAAAGCATATTTCATCTTTGTTCTTCTCTACCATAGAGGGAGGTAATCTATATATTTGCTTCATTTTTTATTGGAAACTCTTCATCATCCTGTATATGTCTCTATCTCTGACATCTTCAAGTCTTGCCCTGTAATAGTGGGTGATCATCTTCATAGAAAATTCATTACTATCCCAATTTTTCATTCCAAGAAACTACTTTGTTGCATGGAAAAATAAATGTGTTAAAAGAGATTTGACTCTGAAAACTACATTCTTAGTTTTCTTTAACTTTACAATGTTGTCTAACAATTACACTCTAATAATCTCACACATGTTTAGTTTCTTCCTTTCAACTGCCATAACATAGGCTATGTGTAAAAATCCTATTGGAATTGAATTTACTCTAGAGCTATGATTTAGCTTGTATCCTAAAATCTTGCTCAATACTCTAACTCCAATATCCTAAATCAGGTCTACTCTCATGTTTCTTCCATCAATATTAGTCTTTAAGTCTATTTCAATAACCTTTCTTACATTTTTGTCAAGTATAGGATTACAACCTTCATTGCTTAAACCTATGACTTTATGAATTAGGTCATTGTCAATTACAATAAGTACATCACCTATCCAAAACACTTCTTCATGGACTTTGCTTAGAATAATTCTACTTCATTTATGATTATCGAATTTCATATAAAACACACACTTAATCAGGTTTAGTTCATTCAGGTAGGTATGTGTACTTGGCTTTTAGGGTTAGATATCCATTGCACATAACTCCTAAATCCTTGTGGATGTCTTCATCACCAATACCCTTAAATTTTTAGTGAATGTAACTTTTAATGTCTTCTATAGGAAGTACATTTGGTAGGATTTGAGAAAATGCTCCTAACAGATCATCAATGTGACAGACAAACGAGTGCTTCTTGAGTTTGTACCTAGGTCTCTCACTAACATCACATACTGATTGGCTTTCCATAATGCTTAACTGTTTATATTATAAATTCAATTCAAGCTTTGTAAAATACCTTGAATAACGTGTATTAGGGCTTTTGTAACTTTGTACTTCAAATGCTTCACTTTTCAGTTGAATTCAATGTCAAAATGCTCACAAATCGCTCCAAAATCTTCACATGATCAAATGGTACTAAATATCTTACTCTCAATCTTTAAATCATTTCAAATTTAACTCCACATTAAATGCACATCTGCTTTATCTTCAAAAGTTATCACTGATTACCAGTAAAATCATTTTATTTTGTATGACTTACTGCGACCATAAAAATGCTTGCACATTTGACCATAGCTTCCTCTCTATGTCATCTACCTTCTACTAACTGTGCAACTTCTAATTCACATTCTATCATTAGTTATGATTAATTGATGCTCTGCCTCTACTGAAAATCTTAATTTAAATGTGTTGACTCACAAACAACTGTTGATTTCAATATTCCATTAGGTACATCAAAATTCTACTCTTCCAAAATGGTATGGAAACTTTCTAGATTAATAGCTTTCACAAATGCTTCCTTGAATTCATCAACATGTTCTTTGATTGCTTTCTTCTGACTACAATTGCTACCATTATCATTTCTTCTATCATTTTTGTTATTGTTCCTTTTGTAATTAGGATTCCTATTGAAGTTCCTTCTATCCATTCTACAAAATCTTGTTGCATGTCCAAAATTATTGCATAACTAACATATAGGTGCATTTCTTCTCTGATTGGTTCCATTTTGACTTTTAGGTGCTCTACAAGTCCTTGCAATATGTCCAAGATTGTTACATTTGTAACATACAACTTATTTCCTTTCACCATTAGATTTCTCTCCATCATTAGATTTACTTTGTGATCTTCCTCTCTCATTACTTGTAGGGTTAGTATTCCTAAATATTATATTATTTGCATTATTATTTTCAAACTTTGGTTTCTTATAATCTACTATTTTATGTCCATAACCACGACAATTATAACAATAGAAATTAGTAATAGGTTTAAAAGACTTAGCTATGCAATCTATCTTTATATGACCAACTTCATTGCATATGAAACATATACCTCTAAATTCATGTCTAACTTCCTCAAATGATTCAACTTTCTTAGGCTCATCAACTTGTTCTATTTTCTTTGGTTCATCATGTTTCATAGACAAATCCTAGTTCAACTTCTTTAGATACTTTTGTAGTTATGCTTGATTTAATTTTACTTGGTACATGTTCTTTAGGGGACTCAACAACTAGATCTAGTTCTTTTTTAATTTCAACTTTCTTGGGTGATTTTTCACCAATAAGATATCCAAGGCCTGCCTTATCATAAGAGGGTCTCTGGTGAAATATGTATTCATCAATTTTCTCACTACTGATATAAAGCTTCTCTAACTAATGTTTAGCTTGTGTCAATTCTCCTTTCACAATAGTGTTGTACTTTTCTAATTCTACATGTTCTATCTTAATAGAATCTAGTTCAGATGTTACTTGACTTAACTGGGATCTATGATATGCATTCTCAGATTTTAGACCTAGTATAGTTTTGCTATCATCTTTCTTAAGACTTAAGTTCAACAATTTTCAACTCATGCTTCAAAACCTCATTTTCTTTCTTGATGTTTCCTACTTCATCATTGTCACTAATTTGCTCTTTCAATTCCTTTCTAGATCTTAGATCATCAATCTTGTCTTTCAGTTTTCCAATGTAAACTTTTGCATCTGCATACCTATCTTTCAGGTTATCTCTTTCTTTAGTAAGAAGATCAATTTTCTAAAGAGCTTCTTCAAAATTTCTCTTCAACAATTCCATATCCATAGGGATCTTATGCAAGTTTTTAAGCCTCTTCTGAGTAATTGTGCTCTGATACCAATTGTTATAAATAGATAATACTGAGAGGGCAGGGGGGGGTGTGTGGGTCAATCAGTATTCTACAAACTTTTTCCCACAATTGGATATTGGTAATTACTTTATAATTTGCATATGAAAGTAAACCAACAATATTGAACAATAAATATAACCATACATAGAGAGAACTCATAACACCATTATTTTTTAACTAGGGAAACCCTAACCAAGGGAAAACCTCGGTGGGGATGATACCCACAAGATGATCCCCTAAACAAAAGAATCATGTTAAGGATATTGACACTATTAGGAGCCTATGAATTACATATAGTGTCTTGAGTCCTTGTTAGAGGACTAGGCCTTGTTACAAGCCTCAATCCTGCTATGAGTTGCTTCAACCCTATTATGAGTTAGTAGAACAATTACAATGAATGCAAGAAGAGCCCACTGCCCTAACATGCAATATACAACTAAGTTTCTTCACAAGAATAGATATGCATACAATACTGTCTCATTGCTATACTTCGCACTTCCTCTGATCATACATTAGATTTTGCATCATACAAAGCTCGCATATATATCATCACAATAGTTCATATCACATACATATCACATTCTCTTTATTACTTCACATCACATCTTAGTTGTGCAAGATATGATTGTTACTTATACCTTGCAAATAATAAAAACTCTTGATCAGTCAACCTTGATGCTTTCACACGCTTTACTAATTATAAAATAACTTTGGGTAGACATCTAGGATGTCGGCCCATCATGATTAAGTAATTATTTTGTTACCAAAATAATTCCTTAAGCCATACACTTCAATTTATTGACATGCTTTGTTATGCTTTGTTAATTACCTATACTGATAATCCTTCTATAACTTATGTCATACTATCCATATAGATTTGTGCACTAACATATGTCATCATGACATTGTCATCTATCACTCCTCAACTATGCATGAGCTAACTTGAAGTTCATCATCCATACATACCATATATGTCTCTGTACTGCTGCAAACTATCTAACATTTAGACAATTTTCTAACCCTGATTACATCATGAAATACCAAAATGGATATGTTGCCATAAATGACAACACTCATACATATACCTAGCCATATTGCTAACAAATCCTTGGTATGAATTTTTTTCGAGATAGGAAGAACGAAAGGTGTTGCACTATTTCTCTATGGAGAACACTAAAGATATTAGCACACCTTTACTTGGTCATTTAAGATTTACTAAAGAGACGTGTCCAAAGATACCAGAAGAGGAGGCTAAGATGTCTAAGGTACCTTATGCTTCAACTATAGGGAGCTAAATGTATGCCATGGTATGTACTAGGCTAGATATTGCACATGTAGTAGGAGTTGTTAGTAGGTATATGAGTCATCCTAAAATTACGCATTGCAATGCAATTAAATGGATTCCTAGGTATTTATGAGGAACATCCAATCATTATTTACATTTTGGGGGCTCTATTACTTATTTATAGGGATATGTTGACCCAGATTTGGCAGGGGATATTGATACTAGGTGAAGTGCTACAGGTTATGTATTTACTATTGGTGGGACAATAGTGAGTTGGATTTCTCAATTGCAGAAGGTTAATTCTTTATCCACTATAGAAGCAGTGTATGTTGCTGGTACAAAGATATCCAAGGAGATGATATGGCTTGAGTTCTTCATGTAAGAATTGAGACACCCACAAAGGGATAATTATTTGTTTACAAATAGCTAGAGTATCATTCATCTTGCGAAGAATTATGCTCTACATTTAAAGACAAAGCACATACAATTGCGGTACCATTTCATTCAGTCAGTTTTGGATGATTAACAATTAAAGCTAGGGAAGATATATAAAGATGATAATCTAATAGATATGTTTACAAAGGTAGTGACATGGGAAAAGTTGAAGTCCTCTTTAGCTTCAATTGGTCTTCTAGACCGAACAAAATAAAAGAACAATAGGGTCAAGGGTGGTTTGATATGGGAGTGGGAGCTACAAGTTTAGCAGTGCTATGATGAGTCTTCAAGTGGGAGGTTATTGGTGTGGAGTCTGATCAGTCTCCAAGTGGGATATTATTGTGATGTGGAGCCTAATCAGACTAGGAGGTTAATTTTCCCCCTTTATTCAATGTATTTTCCCCCCAAATCATTATTACAGGGGTTTGGGGGCAACGCCTCTTGCGAGGTCTTGGGGCAGTGCTCCCTATTGTAGTACATGGTGGAGTCAAGGGGCAACTCCCCCATGAGGGTTTTGGGGGGCAACAGCCTTGAAGCCAAAATTGAATTGACTATTGTAAAGGCATCAATTGTTATTTTTCTATTAGACAACTTATTCTAGCCCTAAATTTGTAAGCGACAAAACCTTGTCTAAAGTGGGTTAGGGTTAGGGATTTCATAATGTAATGAGATTGTAGCTTCTTGCAGTGGTATTGAGCTGTAAGGGATTGCAAATTGTTATCACTAGATAATAATAATATTGGACTTAATATTGGTGGATGTAGCCCAAGGATTGGGTGAACCACGTTAAATCTTTGTGTCATGTGTTCTCTTATGTGTCATCTATTCTTTTTAGATATTGGTTATATTTGCATGTAATTTTTATTTATGGTTGTGGTCTTACTATAAGATTCCAACCCTGTTAGGAGCTAATAGGAAGTCAACTGAACCCACTGTCCAAATTGCTTCAGAACTGTCTTCACAAAACAACTTTAGGATAACATATCTAAAAGTGAATTAACTGATATGACAACTTCTTTTCTAATATAGTTATTTTGAATTTATCAATACATCATCAACATCATCCTCTTCTCTGATCTCACCAAATTTGCATCAATTCATCAATTACAATCACAAACATACATGTTACACTTACAACCCAAGAAAACATCTTTCCTTTATACCAAGTCCTAACAACTAATTGAGTCGACCTTGAGGCTTTCCAAATTTACAATGAATAATATAGGACCTCATTAAGATAATACATTACACATTACATTATAATTACACATCCTAAAATAAATTCCAAATACACAATCGCCTTGACAATGAACATATGACACGTTACACTTCAACGACCATCACAGAATCATCACTAACATCCGCTACCTTGAACAAATCAACACAAACACGTCTTCAATCATACTCTAAACCTCGCTCAAGCAAATTACATCTAGCTTAACAGAAACAATTCAATTACTTGTAAATTGCTCCTTGCAAACTGTACTCTAAATAGTCTTCAATAAATCTGCCATAACTCACGCAAACATTTGAATTACTTTTTGCGAACATAGATACATCATCAAGACATGTCCACAATAATGAATATAAGCTTGTTGAACTAAGTTCTACAACTTCTAACCGTGCTAACCAAAATTCTCCCAGCAACTCTGATTGTTTCAACCAAAATACATATATGTTGATATTAATGACAAACTAAGTCATGAATGCAACACATAAGCACTCAATCGTCTTTCAAATATGGTGATAGACTCCCCCATAAGAATACCTTCAACATTCTTGCTAACATAAGGAAGGAGTCTGAAATAGTCAAAATAAGACATAAATTACACTAAGTGATTACTTATTGAAAGTAGTCGTCTTGAAAGAGTTGTAATCAACTACGATACAAAGTGACATTGTGATTTACCGTCCAAAGCAATGCTAGAACCAATGAAGGAATATCATAGTAATCTCTACATCCCAAGTGAAATAAAGGGTCATAGATAGTGAATACAAAAGTGAAATCCCAATCTAGGAGTCCACGCCAAAGGATGTTCCCCACTCACTACACCACATCCATCCTATTCCAAACTTTAGATGCACAAACCCCAACACCACATAGTCATAGCCGTTCTTGATCTCTCCAACAATGTAATGTTAAAGAATCAAAGTCATAGCCAACAAAAAGAAAAAGGAAAGGGCAAACTAAAGTTGAGCAATAAAAAAGCATCCCATCCAATCCCCATGAAAACATGGCCCGATACAAAACCTATCCAATCAATCAGCCCTTTCATTCCCACAACGTTCACCACGCAAAAGCTGCAAAACATCACAAATCCATACATTATAAAAAGATAAAAGGCAGGCATAACATCTTTCCCAACTCTTCCCATAAAAAGAATCAAAACTAAACCATAACCGTCTCATGTGAATATGCCGTATCACTTGGCGCGGTCAGTCAACATATACGAATACGGATACAACCAGAAAGGAGGACTTTTCTACGTATGCCGGGAAAAGGTATTTTGGCCGGCGCGAATATCGAGGCTGATATGGGAGCAGATCTTAACGGGAACTCAGCGGGACCCACCACAGCTGTATTTTACGTAATCCTGGTCAAGTGTTTGACCGCAACGTTGTTTTTTTATTATTATTATATCGATGTCACATTGTTGTTGTTTTGTGAAGGGCATTTAATATTATTTTATATATCTGTCGGTTCGGCAGCTTTTCCGAGCCTGCCATTGCCGAGCCGGCGGGTATGGCGTGAAAATCTGGACGGTACGAGACAGCCTTTTTTGGAATAAAAGCTCCGTCAAATGACGTCCTCACAGGTTACGGCGGACTGTTTGATTTTTTTATTAAGTCACGTAATTTAAAAATTCACGTCGTTTTCCGCGTGCGGTTTGGAAGAATTCGTGTCAGAAAATGTCCGTCAAGTTTTTGGACGAAGATTTTTTTCTTTTTAATGCTTTTTGACCCGTCAAAAGAATTTGGCCGTCGTCATTTAAATTAAATGACCCGCACGGACATTTTCCCAGTTGAGCAGTGAAAACATTTTGTACTGTGCCCTATCTCTACAAATATTCGAATGTATGTCTAGGCATTTAATTATTATTAATATTTTTTATTTTCTTTTTCTATCTTTGATTTTATCTCATCAATTAAAAAATATATATTGACTTAATTTATGTTTATTGATTTTCTTCTTTCAATTTCCCTAAATCTTACAATTGTTTATTTATTTGGAGACTAGAGAATTAAAGATAATTAATTTAAGAGATGAAAGTGTGATTTTTTTGTTTTGTTTTAATAATAACAGAAATATAATTGTTAAATTGAAAAAGGTTTTGAATTAAGATGTTTTACTTTATTTTCTAAAATTAGTAAAAAAATTATGATAAATAGTCAAATTTAAAATAAATGTCGAATCTCATTTATTGATATAAACTAAAATAAATTTCAATAATTAAAACAGTAATAATATTTATTAATTCTAGGCAAGAGCCTATAACACAATGATAAATTTTATACCAACTGTTTTAAGTTGGTAGTTATATAAATATTATTTAACAAAATTATAGAATGATGTCTAGTTATTATATGATGGCTTCAATGAAAATAAGTAATTGTAATTAAAAATTAAATTTTGGAAATATTTTTTTCATTGAAGATCATACTTTACAATGTCACCCTACAAGGTCCATTTCTTTACTTGAGCCCTTTTTATATAGTTTAATGTCTAAATATTTACTAATTAGTGCATAGAGTACTAGAAATTGTAACTACTCAAGTATCTTTGACTCATATTAAGAAGGGACAATTCCTCAAAGGTAGTTCAAATGGACTCCATCTATTAGGCAAAGATTGTCCACACTCTCTTATAACACCTTAGAATAAAAATAGGATTAAATAAATTCAAGTCAATTTGTATCCATCGCCATCTTTCATGTCACTATGGCCAAAATTTCTAAGTGATATGATGAATAATAAAATAATAACACCTCGCAACCAAATATATGGGCATCTAAGCATTCATTCTAGGGTGTTTGGATATCTAACATTAGACATTAATGTCATAATTCTAATTAGGATTGAGAGCTAACAAATAGATTAATTTATCAATTTTAGGGAATTGATAATTGAAATCAAAGATATCTAATTGAATCAACCCTATCTTGATTGTCACATAGTTATTTAGATATTTTGATATGTCCTAAACAAAGTTGTGTACAATCTAACCTCTTAACATGGTTTGGTCTTGGTGTCACAATTTGTTGCCATCTACTCTTACAAATAACTTATTACCTAACAATCACATATATTTGGAGCTTGGTAGTGATAAAATATTACCGTTTAGATCATCTTATATACAAGGAAACCATTTTGATTTTCTTAATAGCAATCAAGCCTTTATCTATCTATCTATTTATCTATATATGCAATTCTTATTTTCTTTTCTTTCAAATGACTTAAGATTATGGCTTAACCACAAAATTCCAAATGGTCCATATGAATTAACTGTAATATACATTGATGATTAACAATACTATCTTATCTAGAGGACCTATGATTTAGTCTACATATACATATAGTTTTAGATAGTCAGCTCAATTTTTAGCATCATCATTTTAGATAGCATGCTATGATCTATCATATTTTTATTTTTGTAAGACCTAAATACTAAAGTGTTTGTTTGTTTACATGAAAATAAGATAAATTGATTAAACTTAAAATTTAGAAAATTTGTACTAAATTAAGGAAAAGATCAACCTCTACCGGACTTGGTGCAGGTACCTCAATGAAAGAATTAAAAAAACTGTACAAAAATTAAGAATTCTAGAGAACTTTAGACATTTTGAGTTCCGCTTAGTCAATGTCTGCCAACCCCACAATCCTCCGAGAAGAAATAGTCATGTTTTTGCTCGCCCACTACCTAGAATTTGTTAAACAAACCCTCCACCAGAATTCTTACTAAAATTAGAGAATTCTTCTTCTCAAGCCTAAGAATCCAAGTAGGTTGCTTTATTTGGCGAACATTTGAGGCTGAAATAGCTAGCGGGTTGCTAACCTGTTGAAATTTAAGGCTAAAATAGCAAGCGGGTTGCATTCTTATAGCTTGAGGCTAAAATAGCAAGTGGGCTGCTAATTTGTTGAAATTTAAGGCTAAAATAGCATGTGGGGTGGTAGTTTTTCCAATCAAAATTGGCGGAGTCGTGGAGTACACGAGAACCTGCCTCTAAAATAGTGTCCTTATTAACCAATTATAAGCCTTTTAAGTGCGGGGATGAAATGCCATACGTATTTTAAGCAATAATAAAAGTACGTGGCAGCGCTTAAAACGTTCAAAGTGTGGGATGGGAGCGATTGCTTGGAATATGTGTGGGCATTAATATTGAATGTGAAGCTAATTTTGGAGGGGTGTGGAAAAAGTTGTCAAAGGATTGATGGGAATCCAGATAGAAGAGCACGTGGGATGTGTCAGGACAGGGGCATAACAGAGGAGAGTATCATTGACCATCTTACTTCCCTCTTGACCATAAATAAATTCCCAATAATACTACATTTTTGTTTAAATTTGTTTTATGCTCTTCCTCAAATCAAGATTGTACACTGTTTCATTTGATGTTAAATCCCATTCATTCTGCCCTTGTTCATTCATTCATTCAGGCTCTGGAAGCCCATCTGTCCTCCTTAAACACACAAACTGTCCTCTTCTTCTGCCAAAGCACCCATCTCACGCAGAGAACAGAGAAGAGCAGAAACATGCAAGTTTGTCATATGTTTTGAATGAATGAATGGGAAAGCACAAGGCTACAACAACAAAGCTTGTCTCCCCACTGGCGCTGGAACTGAGTGAGTGCCTGATACCATACCATTTCAGATGCCCCATATCTCTGGACCTGATGAGGGACCCTGTCATCCTGTGCACAGGGCAGACCTATGACAGATCCAGCATTGAGAAGTGGGTGGCCAGTGGGAACACCACATGCCCTGTCACCATGCAGAGCTTGGAGGATTTCACCCTCATCCCCAACCACACCCTCAGGAGGCTCATCCAGGAATGGTGTGTTGCCAACAGCTCCATGGGCATCCAGAGAATTCCCACCCCCAAGCAGCCTGCTGATCCAAGGTTGGTCAGCTCACTCATCCATGAAGCCTCCTCCTCTTCCTCCTCCTCTTCAATCTCCACCAGGGCCAATGCCTTGAGGACCTTGAGGAATCTAGGGAAGGAGTGTGAGAAGAACAAGGCCATCTTGGCCCAAGAGGGAATTGTACCAGTGTTGGTAGAGGTGGTAGTCACATCTTCAGGGGCACCAGTGGAAGGAGAACAGGCTAGAGATCCAAAAGACCCAGATGGCCTACAGGGCCATAATACCCCTGATGATCAATTGTATGAAGAAGCATTGGGTCTCCTGCCCTTCTTCAGCATCAATGATGGTGAGAGAATAGCATTAGCCCAACCCCATGTCTTATCACACTTGAGCTTCTCCCTTCTGAGGGGATCCATGGAGGTGAGGGTGAATGCAGCACACTTGATTGAATCCCTGACCTCATCTGACAACCTACATGAGCTGAGATCAGTGGTTGGCAGCACAGATGGAATCCTACACGGCCTTGTGAAGATCTTGAGGGAGAATCTCTATTACCCAAGGGCACTCAAGGTGGCCATCAAATCACTCCTCTCACTATGTTTCATCAAGCCCAACAGAGAAAGGGCAGTCTCAGCTGGAGCAGTGAGTGCTCTGATTGAGGGTATTGTGGATTATGACAAGTGTGAGGCAGAGAGGGCTCTTGCCACCATTGAATTGCTTTGTAGGACTGATTCAGGCTGTAAGGCTCTATGCAACCATGCCCTGACTGTCCCTGTGTTGGTGAAGATCATACTCAAGGTCTCTGGTAGGGCTACAGAATATGCAGCTGGTGCACTGCTTGTGACTTGCAGTGCTTCAGAGGGGCTACAGAAGGAGGCCATACAAGCTGGGGTTCTCACACAGCTCTTGCTTCTTGTCCAGAGTGATTGCACTGAGAGGGCCAAGAGGAAAGCACAGATGTTGCTCAAGCTCCTCAGGAATGCATGGCCAGATGATTCCTTTGGCAGGACAGATGTTGTGCCCTTTTAGGGTTTCAGGGTTTCACACTCACAAGTACAAGCCAAGTTTCACAAGATGACGTGGTCGGATACATTCTTAGCTCTATCATCCGGATCATTGTGTATGATCCGGAACATGATGCTAATAAACTCCACACAATCTTACCCAGAAGTATGAGTATAATATCATGGATTGTGGAAATCTCATAATCCTGAATGTTTGTCAATATTCCAAGTTCTCAGGGTTTTTCTTTGGGTGTTCAAGGCCAGATCTCAAGGTTGCTTTGTGATCAAATTCTCATCGATGGCATTTGTAGATTTTTGAATTCCTATTCTTGATTAGGATGTGATATATATAGCCAAGCGAAAGCCTATAAATATGTTTTTATGGGTTATGCTGATTTTGAAGGCTTATATGTCTGTATCTAGCTCTGATGTGAAGAAGAAGCTCTCAGATTAAGAGCTAATAGGACCATAGATAGATAAGGAAGAGCTCAATAAGCCCTCTTCTGCTTATATGTGTATTGTATTGAAAAAAGAAAAATGTTTTTCAAGTTTCATAGCATTATGTGAAAATTATTTGGGGACAAGCTTGTTGAATCTGTCCCCCTTGATTCTCAAATAAAACAGATTTAATTGAATTACAGAGGGCCGTTTTGCTGTCTGGGTTTTGAAAAGCAGGTGTCATATTGTACCGTTCTTTTGCTGTTTGTAGATTCATCAATTTTGAAGATTTCCCGTGGTTGGTATGAAGTCTGTTTAGAATTTAATCGAAGAAACTGCATATGGTCTCAGATCAAGAATCGTTAAGAATTCAAACATCAGATTATGAGACTGATCAATAATGTTTTTGGCAAGAATCGTTAAGAATTCAAACATCCGCTTATATTCATGAGTCTGATCAATAATGTTTTTGGTATTAATTTTGTATAATTTTTTAATCAGTGTTTCTGATCACATTCTATTGTTCATCATCAGAATAGGAACAGAAAGTTCAAGAAGATGTTCTTGAAAGATATTTGAACAGTAGATTCCAACAAAATGATAATAGTGGACGGTGAATGCTTCCTTTGGATCTTATTTAGTAAATTAGCTTTGATATTTCAGATCAGACTAGGCAAGACAGGAGAATAAAAGCTAATTATCTTTTTCTATTACAGCATGTAGAAATCAATATATAGTTCGTATAATTGATGTAAGGAAACATTTTTTTTTAGAAAACTGATTTTTTAAAAATTTGATGTTATCTTAAAAATTTACAAAACTATAAAGTATTTGTATAACATTAAATATTTAGATGTTATCACATAATTTAATTGGAAAGAATTTTATAATTATAATTATATAATAGCATATAAGTCAATATTTCAATAGATCTCTTCTTCTACAATATGTTAAAATATTAATTCAAATTTTAGTAATTAAATTTAAAAGATTTATCATAATTTTGAATTAATATTTTAGGAAATTTCAAGTTTCACTTAATTTTTTTAAATAAGTTATTTAGGAAAATATTATGAAAACTTTTCCTATCACTCGTAGCTTTGAATCATTGGATGAATAAAAAAGTTGATCATGATAAAATATGATATACCTAGCTTGATTGAAAAGAACAAGTAAGGTGAGAGGCATCACCTTATTTGGTAGTGAATGCCAACTTTGAATTTTATATACATTTATGTAAATTCTTTTCTTGTCAAAGAGACGTGGGTATTCTTATATCTGCTCCCTAACTTTCCCTGCTGAGAATATGACAAGTATTCCTTTGCTTGAAGCTAAAATAAACAATGGTGTGATTCATATTCCATCATCTCAGCTTTATAGGTGAAGGGAGGAAAAACAAAGCCCTGATGTGATGAGTTGTAAAAGAAGTCAACAATATCCACATCATATTTCAAGCAACCAATAATCTATCCATAGAATTTGGATTCTAAGCATAGTGTGAAAGCTATTGCTCATGAAAATTTAGATGAATTTGGCCATTTTTTTCTTTCAAATACAATGTTGCTCATTCAAGATTCAAAAGATTCCAAAGAGCATATGAAAGATTGACTCAATGAACACCATTATTTTTATCGGTTCTACACTTTAAAAGCATTATTATTGTTGGTGGTGGAAAGTTCTATAAGGGAACTTTTTTGAGGGCTTTCCCTTATAGGTTAAGGAAAATATTAGGTATGATGTGAAGAAGAGTGAAGGAGCATATTAGGTCTTAGTATTTGAATTTTTTTTTTTTATATGTAGAGATAGATATGTTTGTTTATTTTATTGGTACACTTTCAAATGAATTATAAGAAAATAGAATGATTACATGTACCTTCTTAATATGAATAATAATTAAGAAAAATAAAATTAAAAATGGGTGTAATAGTATTGTGATGTTTTGCATTTAAAATAAAATATAAATATATGAGTATACTATTATAAATGTTCACTAAATATTGTATTTCACTATATTAAAGAAAAGAAGTTTAATTAATTCTAAAAACTTTGATAAAAGCAAGATAAAATCAAATATAAATAAATAATTATTTGATTAACAATAGATCTAATAATTAATTCTAAATATATATTTTAAAACTTTTAAATTGAAAGTTAACTTCAATTATTTTATGTGCTACTCATTTGTATTCATTATTCTGATATTTTGAAGTTTTTTTAATCTATAAATTAGATGTTTCTATTAATTCAAAATATTTCAGTACATGCATGAAGCCATTAAATTACAAAGATGACAAAAAATCCCCCAACATACAAAATAGAAGCCACATGCTAGCAAGTTTTCAAAGATGCACCCTATAATCACCACCCAAGACAATATAAAGCCAAAAGACTATATAGGCTCAACAACAATTGACACAACATTGGCCCATACTACAAAAAAATAGGGCATGAAGCAAATAGAGAAGACCACTGACTAACTAAAGCATCCCACTGCCTCTTCCCTTAAAAAATTCATTGAAGACAGACCAACACAACACCCTCCACATCCAAGCCACTTCTAGCCATAACATCATGACCTTGCCAACACACACCACTAGCTACTCGACTCACATCGACATCACCAAGAACCCCACTAGCCCTCATCTTGGCATGAATTTGACGATGAGGGACAACATGCCCATCTTCCCCATGGGAGTAGAGGACTTCACTGAGGTCACCTTTTTGTTAACTTGTGGTGATTGATCCATTGACTATTTTTTGGGGGCCAATATGTTGTAATTATTCCAGCCCTAATTTTGAAAGTGACAAAAAGCTTGTATAAAATGGCTTAGGGTTATGGATTTCATAATGCATGATGAGGTAGTAGCTTCTTGTGGTGGTATTGAGTTACAAGGGATCATAGACTATAATCAGGTTTTAATCATTGGATAATACAAATATTGGACTTATTGTTTGTGGACATAGCTCAAGTTTCAGGTGAACCACGTTAAATCTTTGTGTCTTGTGTTTTCTTCTGTGTGTTTTATTATTTTTCGATATTGGATATATTTGCATGTAATTGTTATTTTGTTCCCTTTAAATCATAACAAGTGGTATCAAAGCCTAGCCATTTTAGTTTTCCTTGGCAAGGAAGTCTTATGGTTGAGTGGGAGCAATGAAAGACGAGGGTAAGCTGAAGGATAAGAATTTTAATGAGTAGAACTTTTAGTTATGGAAAATGCACAAGGAGGACTATCTTTATCAGAAGGATTTATGATGATCGTTGCAAGGAAAGGCCAAGAAAGATGCAAATATGGCAAATGAGGACAAGGATATTTTGGACAGAAAGGCACTTGGAAGTATTTGTTTGTTCTTAGCACAATCGACGGCATTTAATATTATAAAAAAAGAAGATGGCGAAAGAGTTGATGCAAAAACCCTAGCAAAGTTTTATGAAAAGCCTTCTGCCTCAAAAAAAGTATTTTTCATGAAGCATTTATTTAATATGAAGATGGTAGAAGGTGAATTTATTGTTGATCATTTAAATGAGTTTAACATGATTACCAGTTAGTTATGGGTAAAAGCACAAACCTGTGTCACCTTTTATAAAGGAGAAGTGATATCAGAATTTAAAGTCTTCAACTTTAACAAAATAAAAGTGGCATTTGTGCTTAGAATTTGAAGATGATGTAAACTAATGAAATGTGTAAAATTGGATGAAGTTTATGTCTATAATTTTTTTAAAATAAATTGAGTGAAAAATTTATTTATTTTTGAATTTTTAAAGTGTATTTTTTAATTTTTTAAAAATACTAAAAATATAGAGTTTTTTTCCCGTCAAACAAATATATGCAAATATTCATATTTTGGTTTGATTTTGGAATATGTTAGAGTTAACATGTATACCTAGTGCACCGAAAAAGAAAAATTGAAATTCGGCTAATATTTTTGAAGTTATAACTGGTCAAAGTCAAAGTTATTAGAAATAGATAATTTTTTTCTCCTGTCAAACTTTTTCCATCAAATCTACATATTTTTTAAAACAAATTACATATTCTTGAAGAAGACTCTCTCCTCTAGTGCAACATAAATTTTTTTAAATTTTTTTTAACATGATTTACTATTTTTTTCTTATTTTTGAATAGACATCTTCTTGAATCTTAAGATACCTACTTGTAATATTTTCAAATTATAACATATTATTCATAATCAAAATTTAAATTTTTTTATATGATCACAATCGTGACTTCAAGAACTACAAAAGTATATTTTTAGTTTTTAAAAAAACTTCAATTTAGTGGGTCAAATTGGCCTTCAAAGTGAGAGGTTTACAGAAGTTCTGATTTTTGCTTGTTTGGCTACCACATAGACTGTTTTGGCCGAAACAATTTTGGCCGGAATAGTTCCGGCTGAAACCATTACGGTCGAAACACTTGTCGGCAGAGTAAACCGCCAGCGATTAATGTGACTATTTGATATTTAAAAAAAATATTTTTTCTTTTTTTAAAAATTAAATATACAGGGACAACAAAAATTGGAAGAGGGTTTTCAAAAGACAATTAATTTTGAAGCAATTTTCAACAACTGTTCTACAGATTTAATCAATATTGCAAAGGATCGAATATTTTGAAGGTGCTTTTTTTCTCCTCTAATTATTTTTATTTTTATGTATTATATATTGAACCATTAGCTAATATTTAGTGAAATCTAAATTTATTTATTTTTCTTTCTATAGATTGAAATATTCAATGGGTAGTAAAAGGAAAAGATCAAGGAAATATGATAGAAAAAGAGATGACAAAATGAAGGCCATACAAAACATGATCAAAACCAACCTATTGAAATTCCTGAACATGATGAGATTCATGAAGAAAATGAAAGTAATGAAGAGGAAGAAACTGGCAGTTCTATTGATAGAGACAAATTAGAAAGCATAAAAAAATTGATGGATTTGGATGAAGAACTACTTTTTAACCAAATTCCATCTAAAGATATGATAAATGATAACACTATCAGAAAGCATTGTCAAAACATGTGGGATGAATATTTCAAGGATAAAAGTATATTTGGATAGGGACAATTATTTGTCAAGTTATTTAGGAGAAAAGATATGAGACCTGTTTTAGAGTTGTTGGGTGTTGATAACAGGAAAAGCCATGCCCATAATATTAATAAAACAATAGTTGAAAACTTGCAAAATGCTTATAAAAAAATTGACAATACAACTTGAGGAGGTGATTTGAGTAATGCACGCAGAGCATTGATGACTACTATATCTAGTAGAAAATTGACACATAGAAAACAGGTACGTGCAATTTCTGATGTACTGCATATATCTAGAAGAACTGTCCAGAGATACATCAAGAGGAGAAATATGCTAGATGATAACATTGAGAATAACTGGATGAATATTTGTAGAGTTCCTCAAAAAGACAGGATTTCTGAAGAAGTAAAAAGACAAGTTATTGAATTTTGGACCACACATTCTCGTGTTTCTTCCATCAGGCGTGATACTATACAAATTAAAGCTCAAGAAATAGGGGCCAAAATTGAACATCCAAAACATTTCATAGATATAACTCAAAGTGAACTTTTTGAAGCATTCAAACAAGAATTTTCAAATGTCAAAATATGTCAGAGAATGTTTGAGATTTTACGTCCTTCCTTTGTATGCATAAATAAGATGTGTGAAACTTGTTGTTGTAGAAATCATGTTGAATTTGGTCTACACTTGCAATCATTTAAAAAAGTTATGGCAATACTTGATCCTAATTTGGTCATCCCTAGCAGTACAACACAATTTGTGAGGTCCATATTATGTGATAAATTAGAAGATTCAGATGAATTCAAAGTGCAATGCATCAAAAATCAGTGTGAAGATTGTGCAGATTTACACAAATTTTCTGAAATTATGCAAGTTGAGAATATTAATGAATCCACACTAGTTTCATGGATGAGATATGAATATGAGACATACCAAAATAATAGAGGAGATGAATCCAGAAAAATTGTATTGAAGGAGAGTGAATTGCATTATGATGAGTTCATGGCCAAGTTCCATCCATTGATATATCCACATATCCAACATTGTCACGGTGCACGATGGCAAGCTAAACAGTTTCGTGATTCCAAAAATTGTTTTCCACCTGGTTGTATACTTTCAGTTGTAGATTTTTATGAGAATTATACATTTGCACCTCATACAGAGCTCCAAAGCCAATATTATCATTCTGAACAAGTTGCAATATTTGTGCAAGTGACCTATAGACATGCACAATTTTAGGTGGATCAGATAGAAAGATTGGATGAAAATGAACGCATCATCATTAAAGAGGTCCATTTCTATATTAGTGATGATAGAATTCATGACAGGAGTTATGTGGCTCATTGTTTTGCAATGTTCTCTGAAGATCTCAGAAATCATGGAATAAATGTTTCAGAGCACTGGATTTGGTCTGATGGATGTGCATCTAAAAGATTAGATGCTAAATATGATGCCAAACGATGCAATGCATCCACCTCTAAGACTGTAAAAATGTCTACAGGAGAAGGTATGTCTGCAACTCCATAATCATCATCAACAGGTGTGCTAGATGATGTAGCTGTGGGAGCAGTACCTCAAGACCGTAGCATATATCTACCACATCGATCATAAGAAATCTCATGTAACTGTGTGGCGACAGTGGCGATGCTCAAAAAAATTTGTGTCTTAATTGTGTCATCAGGAACACTCTCACCTGCAGTAGCCATCTGTGGACCTCTCGGCATAACCAAAAGGTTTGGACCCATCATTGCCTATTTGTTAACAGGTGCAGGAGTGTTCGTAGGTCTAAATCTGTCAGAAAGTCTTCCTTGACCCTACCCAACATGCCCTAGATAATCTGTATAGTCAACATCATAGTGTAAATGAAATTTTACAAACAATTGTTTGCAAAAATATAGGGGGAACTCATCCTTCTGTGGCCATCTATGATGAGTAGCTAACCAACGAGGATACATCAATGGTGCGATGAGTGGATCAATACACTTCGTCGCAGAGTAGCCTCTGACTCTGCGATGATCTGCATAAGATGGAAACATGGATTTCACCATGCCGGTGGAAACCTCAATGTCAATCTGTGTGTACTTCACAGTGCCAGTGACACTGTGAGATAAAGAAGAATAAAATGTCTCAATGCTCATATCATCAAAAGGGTTGTATGATTCAATTGTCTGAATCATACGAAATAACTCCTCTCGCATCGCTGTGACCTTCTCCCTATTAGGGAGGGTGGTAGAAGAGGAAAGTGAGGTATCCAAAACTTGCATAGCATGAGATAATCTCACAACTGTATCTCTAAATAACTACTATCTATCATGAGTGGAGGAGGTCAATCTACATGCTGTACCAGACTCAGCACTCTGACCCCCACCACGAACACTAGCATCCCCTGAGGATGCAGGAGCACGATCCCCAGAACTGGATGCCGTAATGTATATATGAAAATATATATGAGGATATGAATGTGAAGCTACAAGAGTGATAAATATCTAGAGATCTGGACATGCACATATATACAAATATAAACATACAAGTGTATTTAAATTAAAATAATTAAAAGTTGAATTTAATTTGAAACACATGTACATATAAATACACAACATTAAATGTATGGTGCTAAATTCAATCATGTAACATACATATGTATTTTAAAACAAATTATCTTAGAGACCATATCTAATGTACGTTGTAACGTGCTCATGCAAATGTGAAAAATAAATATTCGTACATGTACATGTATATGCAATAAAAATAAAATAAAATTTCTTGATTAAATGATAACTAAGTGTACACATGTATAAATGCAATAAAAAAATATATTTCTTGACTAAAATCTAGATTTTGATGTAAATGCTTTGATGATTATGGGGAGTGTAGATGAGAGTTAGGACATAGGGATAGAAAAATTTGTTACTAGATAAGTAAATGAGTTTAGTTAGCAAATGTTAGTTTACAATTTAGAACTCATGACTTAATTTAGTTGTTTGAATTAGAGTTAAGAATGTTAATAAAGTAAATGGGATATAGTTTTATTAAGGTTGATAGTAAGGTTAGTCTATTATGTGCTAGTAAACATATGAATACCTATTACAACCTATAACAAACGTAATGACCTAGTAAGAGTCCTTAGGTCCCCTTAACATATATATGGATAAAAATACCTAGAAATATATCATAAGAGGTCGTTATGTGTCATTTGGTAATGTAAGAATCATTATTACCTAATAAGACCTATTATATCCCAATAATACATATTAAGACTTATTAGAACCTATAAAAAATAGTATGACCTATTACGACTCCTATGTCCCCTTAAGACACATATGTATGGATAACGTACTAAAAAACGCAGTTGACATAAGTGATCTTAATGTGTTGTTTGGTAATGTAAGACTCATTATTACCTGACAATACCTACTATCTACTAGTAAACATATGAATACCTATTACAACCTATAACAGACGTAATGACCTAGTAGGAGTCCCTAGGTCCCCTTAACATATATATATGGATAAAAATACCTAGAAATGTATCATGAGGTCATTATGTGTCATTTGGTAATGTAAGAATCATCATTACCTAATAAGACCTATTATATCCTAATAACACATATTAAGACTTATTAGAACCTATAAAAAATAGTATGACCTATTACGACACCTCTATCCCCTTAAGACATAGATGCATGGATAACGTACCTAAAAACATATCATTTAACTGATCTTAATGTGTTATTTGGTAATGTAAGACTCATTATTACCTAACAATAACTAGTTGTTAAAATGATCATCATCAATATCTAAGTGTGGTTCATTTGTAGTTAATATAGGGTTATGTTAGAAGGTGTATTTAATGTCAAAATTAATTTCACCATAAGATATTATTGTTTCACCTCTAGATCCATCAAGTTATGTTATAAACTGAATAATGTCCCCTAAAGGTTTGCTACATTTTTAACTAATGTTTTTCTACATGTTTACCTCATGTTTTTCTATATTTTTAAACTAATTTTTTTGACATTTTAACCTAATGTTTTTCTATATTTTAACCTAATGTTTTTCCTAATATTTTTCTATATTTTAACCTAATGTTTTTCTATATTTTAACCTAGAATGTTTTTCTACACTTTTAACTAATGTTTTTCTATATTTTAACCTAATGTTTTTCCTAATATTTTTCTATATTTTAACTTAATGTTTTTCTACACTTTTAACTAATGTTTTTCTAAGTTTTTATCTCATGTTTAACTACATTTTTGCTAACAAAATAATTTAAATATCATTCTAAAAAAATCTAAAATAATTAAAATAAGTTAAACATATTAAAAAATAAACAATTTTAAGTATTTCACTCACAAAATAGGTCAAAAACAACTACTTTAAGTACAATTAACATCTATTAATTAAAAAAAAATGTTTAAAAACTATTAAAAAATGGGGAGAAAAAAACCACTAACCAGTTATAGCCGAAACACTTGACCTGCTCTCCAGAAATCACAACAGTGACAATGATAGCCGTTAGAGGTTTACGACAATTTTATTGCGGTTTGGGGTTTCAGCCATAACAGTTTCGGCTGAACGGGTTTTGGCTAGAATGGTACGAGCCACATAGGCGCACGCAAATGGCACGTATGTTCGACCGTACCTATTCTGGCTGAAACAGTTCTAGCCGAAAGGCTTCCAACTGAAATAGTTAAAGATATCACGAAAGGTGACACAAGTTTGTGCTTTTAACCTTATCTTATGTTAATGTCAATTTTGATGAAGAAATTAGGGCTTTCTTGATTTCATGCTCTTTTCCTAAAAGTTAAAATAACTTGGTAATAGATGTGAGTAATTATGTTTTTAGTTCTAATACCCTAAAATTTGATGACATGGTTGGTGTCATTCTAAGTGAGGAAATTCGTAGGAAAAGATCAAGTAGATTTACATCAAGAAGTGTCTTAAATACACAAAGTAGAGGAAGAATGACTGAGAGAGGAAATAATTTTGCAAATTATGAGAAATCAAGACGAAAATTGAAGGGAAAAAGGTCTCAATCTAGAGGACCAATAAATTGTTGGTATTGTGGGAAAGCAGGTCATAAGAAGAAAGATTGGTAGACTCGAAAGAATAACAAAGGAGACAAAAAAGAAGGAAACAATGAGGCAAATGTGGTAAGTAACAAATTTGAAGAGGATGCTTCACTTCTTTCCCTAGAAAATGTTGATGACTAGTGTTTTAGGTTCAGGGGCTTCATTTTACGCTACTCCTCATAGAGGTTATTTTCATGATTATGTCCAAGGAGATTTTGAGCTAGTTTATTTCAAAGAGTGAACCCTGTTAATTTTTTGGAAAGGGTAAAATTAAGATTAAGTTGTAGAATGAGAATCATTGGATACTACAAGAGGTAATTCCAAGGGTGATTAGGAATTTAATTTTAGAAGGGCAACTAGGCGACGAGGGTTCACAATTATTTTTAATGATAAAAATTGGAAGGTTTCAAAAGGGTTCTTAGTGGTAGAAAAAGGTGTGAAAGTAGGCACCTTATGTCTTTGTACATAGCATAATGTTCCTTTTACTTTAATTATTTTAGATAGAAGTGTTTAGGAACAATTGTTGTAGTTGAGCATAAAGAACATCAAATAGATGTTGGAGATTCTGAAATAGTACAATGGCACAATAGACTTTGGGCACATGAGTGAGAAAGGTATGAAATTACTTCATTCAAAGAAAGTTTTACCAAGTCTAAAATGTGTCAATATAGATTTATGTGACAATTGTGTTTATGGAAAATAAAAGAGAGTTACTTTTGTGAAGAGTAGGAAAGAAAAGAAAGATGAAAAATTAGAGCTTGTGTATACTCATCTATATGGAGACCAACTCATGTATCTTCCCTTGACGAGTCTCATTATTATGTTATATTCATTAATGGTGCAACTAGGAAAGCATGGATTTATTTCCTTAGATATAAATATGGTGTATTTCAAACTTTTAAGAAATTTAGAAATGCATGGTTGAAAATGTGATTGGTATAAGGCTAAAATGTCTCATATCTAATAATGGTGGTGAGTATTGTGGCAAATAGTTTAAAGATTATTGTTCCACTAATGGTATTCATAGAGAAAATAATGTTCCAAGGACTTCACAAGAAAATAGAGTGGTTAACGCATGAATGAGACAATATGGAGCATGCAAGGAGTATGAGATTGCATGTTGGGATACCCTTAAAAACATGGGAAGATGCTTTCAATACTATTATATATTTGATTAATAAAGGTCCCTCTACTCCATTGAGCTATGGTATTCTAGAGGAAGCATGGACTAGTAAGTAGGTGAGTTATTATTTTCTCAAAACCTTTTGTTGTGAAGCATTTGCACATATAAATTCTAAAAATATAACCAAGATGGAAGCTAAAGCTAAGAAATGTGTATATTTTGGATATGGCATTGATGAATTTGGCTATAGACTTTGTGATTTTGAAAATCATAAAATTGTAAGAAGTAGGGATACCATAAACAATGAGAAATTTTTTTACAAAGATATGCTGCGACAACATGAGAAGAAAGAAAATGATTACGTAGTGTTGGATGATATTCAAAATGATGATGTTCCATTAGTCGTTCATGCTCTGCAACAACAAAAATAAAAAATACCACAAACCCTAGTGAATGTTAGATGGTCAACAAGGTTAAGTATGCCTCTAGAAATATTTTCTCCCTCTTTGTACTCTATTTTATTAATAGATGTTGGTGAACCAAAATGTTATGATGAAGTTGTGTAGCTAGATACAAAGATTCAGTGGAAGACTACAATGACATAGGAAATGAACTCCTGGCTGAAAAATTAGACTTGGGATTTATGTAAGTTGCCTGTAGGTACAAGAGCTTCATAGAATAAATGGGTTCATAGGATGAAAGAATAGGATGGAGGTAAGAAAGTATTTAAAGCCATGTTAGTTGTAAAAGGATTTGTCAAGAAAAATGACATTACTTTTGATGAGATATTTTCTCCAATTATTGAAATGGGTTCTATTCCTATCATTTTATGTATTGTGGCTAGTGAAAATTTTCATTTTGAGCAGCTTAATGTTAAAACAACTTTTCTTCATAGTGATTTGGATGAAGAAACATATATGGAAAAACCATAGGGATTTGAGGTTAAAGGTAAGGAGAAATTATTGTGTAGATTAAAGAAGAGTTTATATGGCTTGAAACAAGCACATCAACAAAGGTATATTAAATTTGATAGCTTTATGAATGAGCATCAATACATTTTTTGTCTTTCAAGCCATTTTATTTATTTTAAGAGGTTGGATGATAATAACTACATTATTTTATGTCTATATGTTGATGATATGGTTACAGTTGAGTTTAACATTGATCACATTGAGGGACTAAAATAAAAGCTAGCACATTCATTTTCTATGAAGGATTTAGGGGCAACAAAACCAACCCTTGGTATGAAAATTTGCAAATATATGAAAAATAGGAAATTGAATCTATCTAGGTTGATTATATTGAGGTGTTGCAACATTTCTCTATAGAGAATGCCAAAGATGTCAGGGCACCTTTTTCTGATAATTTGAAATTGAGTAAGGAGATGTGTC
The DNA here is from genome assembly GCA_028749045.1 of Cupressus sempervirens. Lineage (NCBI taxonomy): Eukaryota > Viridiplantae > Streptophyta > Pinopsida > Cupressales > Cupressaceae > Cupressus > Cupressus sempervirens. Next base: position 33,144,235 of record CM053787.1, read on the forward strand.
CCAAGACACAAGAAGAGAAGGATAAAATGTCTAAGGTACCTTATGCTTCAGTGGTAGGGAGATTAATGCATGTCATTTTGTGTACTATACTTGATATTTCATATGAAGTGAAAGTCATTAGCAGGTATATTAGTCATCCCAAGATTGAGCATTATAATGCAGTCAAATGGATTTCCAAATATTTGAGAGGTACATCTAGTAGATATTTACATTTTGGGGACTATAGTACCAACTTATAAGGATATGTTGACTTAGATTTGGCAAGGGATCTAGATACTAGGTAAAATAATATAGGTTATGTATTTAGTGTTGGTGGGACAATAGTGAGATGGGTCTCTCGATTACAAAAGGTAAATTCTTTATCCACTATAGAGCAAAAGTATGTTGTTCCTATAGAGGTAGTCAAGGAGATAATATGGCTTCAATTTTTCATGGAAGAATTGTGAGACCCGCAAAGGGATAATTCTCTATATACAAATAGCCAAAGTGTCATTCATCTTACCAAGAATTTTGCTTTACATGAAAAGACAAAACACATACAGTTGTGACACTATTTCATTTGGTCAATTTTGGATGATGGACAGTTAAAGATGGACAAGATACATACAGTTGACTATCCAGTAGATATGTTTACAAAGGTAGTAACAAGGAAGAAATTGAACTCTTCTTCAATTTTTGTTGGTCTCCTAGACTGAACAAAATAAGGAACAACTGAGTCCAGGGTGGTTTGATCCAGTGATAGTGGTACTACTACATGATTAGTCTCCAAGTGGGAGATTACTTTCTAGTGTGCATCCTAATCAATTTCCAAGTGGGAGATTGTTAGCTTGTGAGATGACATGTTGTAATTGTTCTAGCCCTAATTTTGTAACTGCAAAAAATCTTGTATAAAATGGCTCAAGTTGAGGACTTTCATAATACATGATGAAATAGGAGCTTCTTGTGGTAATATGAGTCACAAGCAATTATAGATTGTAATCAAGTTATAATCCCTAGATAATAAGAATATTGGACTCATTATTGGTTGACATAGCATAGGGTTTAGGTGAACCACATTAAATATTTGTGTCTTGTATTCTCTTATTTGTGCTTTAGTATTTTCTAATATTGGATACATTTGTTATTTCTATCCCTTTAAATCCTAACACTTTCTTCTCCCTTTGCATTCCACCACCACATATTTGTTTCCATCCATTTTATTCAAAAAAGACAACACATCCTACCACCCCTTCCTCACATTCACCATGTGTACCTCTTTCGGAAGGAGGATGACCATACAACAAGCAGTTGGAACTCCCCATTCCATCCACCAATGAGACTCCACAACCCATGGTACATTTGCAGATCCATACCAATCTCTTCCTAAGCTATGATATCTACAAGACCACCTACCCATTTGGGTTTGAGACACACTTAGGCCACAAATAACACCTCCTCCTACGAAGAGCTCACCATTAGAGATAGGCCCCAAAAAAGTGATGATATTTCGAGGTCAGTCCTCGATTGCGAGTTTTTATTGAGAAACTCTTCCCCCATCATCAACACTATAGCCTCCCAGAACTTGATGTCATTGATTTAAAAAATTTTGTGCATCCTTAGAATGGAAATGGAGCCTATGAAGGCTGTCATTTTTCTTTAAAGTTTGTAGGAAAATTCCTCCATCTCCAAGATGCAACACCAAGATTGTTATAGAAACTATATACTCAAGAAAAAATTGTTTTTTGAACCTAGAACTAGCCACTACACTCCTTAAAGACCAATCCATGCCTCAAAAAATTCTTTGACTTATGTGACCCATCCATTATTCCTTTTCATCTTCGCCCATCATACAAAGGATTTGATAAAATCCTGTCACTACTAGAGTGACTATCCAATCATCATGCACTTCTTCTTTGGAATGCAAACTATACTTTCCCCACCTCCACTATCATAAAAGCATATCTCACAACCAAGTGGTGAGAGCTAATAATCACCTTCAAAGGTTACATTCTAGAAAGGTAGGTCTAGGTACTGCAAGTACCTTATATCTTCAAAAAGTTTGAAATTTTCCATTAAGGACACATTCACCTCAATGTTGTGGAGTTTGTTAACAATAGAGTTTGCTTCCTAAAACATGTGTGTTACCTTGATATCCTCAAAGTCCATTAATAGTCCCAAATCCTCTTGATGTGCTTATTGAGGTACCAAGTGTCCATCTTACCTTTGTAAATCCTATTCATAGTGAGTTGGGAATCACCTTCAAGATGGATTTTCTGAGCCCCCAATTTCTTGGCTAGAAGAATAGTGTCAACCACAGTAGACACTCTACCTCATTGTTTATTCCCTCAAGAATCCTTTTAGTTCCTAGTGCCATAATATTCCCATATTCATTGCAGACCATGTACCCAAACCTTGACTGGCCTGGGTTACCACTTGAAGCCCTGCCAATATTAACTTTTATCCACCCACTCTTGGGTGGTTTCTAACACTTCTTTTTCCCATCCTTCAACAAAGGATTAGCCCTATAAGGCCCATTAATGAGCCTAAATTTCATAAGAGGCTAATTTTGTTAAACTTGAGAATTAAACTGGCCAAAAGGAATTTTATGAGAGTTGATCTGAAAGGCTATGCTTGATAGTAGTTTAGACACCACTATCTCTACTCATAGACATAATTTCACAAAGGTTTCAACCTTTTCTTGAAAGATCCTTCAATTTTATTCATTCTAGATCTACCTCAATGTTGTGGATGAAAGGATGTAGCATATCAAAGAAAAAGTAGAGAAAACATTTATAAGAATCTAGGATTCCAACCAACTTTTCAATTTCTTTGGAAATGGACCACTCCAAGTTTTCACAGTTTGAATCTCCATGCCTCCTAAGAAAATTCACATGATAGAAATAGATGGTCCAAAGTATCCTTTGTTTTTTGGCACATCATACACCTAAAGGGCATTGCAAAACCTATCCTCATGAGCTTGTCCCTTGGCAATACTTTATCATTCCCTGTTAACCAAGAAAGAAACCTAACTTTTGGTAAAAAATCTGATGCTTCCAATCCACTTGTTTGATTTCTTGTGCAAGAAATGTATATCCAATCTTAATTGGGTACTACCCTATTTTGGATCCACACCACTTAATCACATCCTGGTCCCTCGACCTGATAATTGGTTTATTTTTTCAGATAGTTTCAAGGGTAATCCTATCCTCCTCTAATAAGTTAAGTATGCTCAGATATTTCCACTTAAGAACATGACCCACTTAAAAATGATTCATATCTACAAAATCCCCAACCTTTATTCCTCGATACCGAGTGGTTGCTATCACAATGTTATGAGAAATCACTTTCTTCTCTAGAATGATAAACTTTCCCAAGAGTCAATTCAAAAGTTGGCTATTTTCCCATGCCCTATTTACCAAATTAGATGATTTTTCACTATCCCTCAATAGCTCATAAGGATATTTCAAAGCACCAAGCCTCTAGGAGGACTTTCAATAGTAAAAATGCATTCTTTGGCTACCTCATCTAAATACTTGGACTTTAGAATGTAAACACAATGCTGATCTAGATATTGGTACATCTACTAGATAATTTTCGTGCCCATTGTTTCATTGATCAACTTCTAATCTTTTAAATCAACACCTCCTCCCCCTTTTAGGTTGCATACTCTATCACATGCCATTAGAGGTATCTTATCATTTCCTTGTGAGCAATTCCAAAGGAATTTGCACATCTTTTTCTAGATGATCTTTACAACTTTACCAGGGATATTAAATCATGCCATGGAATACAATGGAATTTCCAAGATTATCATCTTTAGCATAAGAATTCAATTAGTCATCGTGAGCCACTTTCTCTTCCATCCCTCCATCTTGGCTGCACACCTATCAATTAAGTCTTTTCAAATATCTACCCCGTCAACTCCCAAAAAAATAAGAGTACCAAGGAATTTAGTTGGGAGGTGACCAATGTGCACCCTGAACAACCTGGAAATTGCCCTTTGATAGCCATATTTTGTATTAAAAAGGGAAAGTTCAAATATTTACTAGTTAACATACTAAAAGAGAGCCAAAAATGCTTCATGACCCACATATCATTCATTGATAGAACCCCAAATAGACATGTATCATCTACAAACTAGGAATGAGAAGTTGGCTCCAAACCCCTAGTAATTTTGATGCCTTTCTATGATCCTTTCTCTCATGTCCACAAAATCGTTCTACTTGGACTTCAACCAAGAGAATGAATATAAAGGGTGACATGGGATTCATCTAGTAGAGGCCTCTTGTGGTTACAAAAAAACCATTGGGGCTACCACTTACAAGGATTGATTCCCTATAAGAGGAAAGCATACTACCAATCAACTTAATCTAATGGATTGCAAAACTAAACTTCTCAAGAACCTTGAGTAGAAAACCCTTGTCTACTCTATCATATTTATAGCTTTAGAAGAATCCTTCTTTATTTACTATCCTTAGTTGAATGCATAGCTACATGATCCATGATGATACCATCAAATATGTTTTTATTGGGAGTAAAGTTTCTCTATTCTATAGCGGTGATTTTTACCAAAATCTTTTATAGTCTATTTGTAGCCACTTTCAAGAAGATCTTGCAAACTATGTTATAGCGTGATATTATCCTAAAATCTTCAAAGGACAAAGGTTTTTTCACATTATGGGATCAAGGCTACTATTGTATTGAAATCCTTCAAGATAAATCCATTAGACCTAGATTCTTTTACCACCCCCAACATATCTTCTTTCAACACCTCCTAGAATTATTGATAAAAAAGCTTAAAAACCATCTAACCCTAAAGCCTTGTCTCCACCTATTCCAAATACAACTAACTTAAGCTTATTTAGCAAGACTAGTTTAGTCAACATCTTATTATCCTCTCTTCTTACCAGCTTGGGAATACCCCCCAAGAATTCATCTTGTTCTCTATCCCACACAAATTCCTCCTAACTCCAAAGTTCAAAAAAAAAATTGATTATTTCTTGATTCATTAGATGTCTGTCTTCTTAAAGTGTATCATCCATTAGTCAAATTTAGAGGATCTTATTGATAATTCTTCTAGCCTTAATCGATCTATGAAATAATTTCATATTCATATCACCTTCCCCAAGTCAAATTTCTCTTGACTTTTGCTTCCATTATATCTCTCCCCTTTGCATAATTTCCCCATGTTTTCTTAACAAATCCTTTTCTATTAAGTAATGTACCTCATTCATACCATCTGATTAGACTTTTCTATTGAGAGTCTCAACCATCCCTCAAGAGTATGATTTTCTTAAAAGATGTCTCTAAAGTGGAGCATGTTCCAAGACTTGAGGTTCCTTTTATGTAAATTATTTTTTTGGAAAACAAAAATAAGAGGTTACCTTCCTCCTTAGGAGTTGAGTGCCACCATTGAGAAACCATGTCAAATAACTCCTAATCTGAAACCACATCTTCTTCATCTTGAAAGGACATTGCAAGGGTATAAAATCACTCTAAATGATCAATGGGACAAGAAAATAATCCGAGCTTGGAAAATCCAAAACCTCTGATTAAAAAATGTAAAAGGTTAGGTTTTCCAATTCCCTACTTCAAAAAACTATGTCTAGCTTCTCCACAATGTGTGAAAACCCAAGCCTCTAATAAGTCCAAATGAATGTGCCATCTTTTATGCTATCTCCCACATACCATTAGAAGCCAAAAAATGTTGAAAATCCACCCAAGCACTACTAGGAGCACAACACTACCCAAATCACTTGTAATGATTACTATTTGAGGAATAATCCCTTCTAATACCTAAGCAATGTCATCCCAAATCACCTTCTTGTCCTTTTACTGGGCTACAAACATTCACTAAAACCCCAACAAAGTCAATGAGTGAGGAACACACTTTGACCATTTGCCAATTTTGAGATCTAGAGATCACCTCAACCTTTACTAGCCTTGGATTCCATAAGACCCCCAATCGCTTCAACAAAAAAACTTGACCACTTTTTCCTAATGCTAAATGTCCTTGTTGAGCCCTTTGAATTAAACTTGGTTTCTTGAATGCAAATGACATGTGCATTTGTAGGATCAAAACCCCTTTTGATTAGGCAATGATTTTCATGGGCATTGTAACCCCTACCATTCCACATAAGGACCTTCATGGCTATCCAAGATAGACTAAGTCTCTCCCATAATGAATCTTGGTTTGCCCCTTCATATTTCCAACATCCTCCAATTGTTTTTGAATGGATTGTTTACCCCTAGATTACTAGCTACCTAGGTTTTCTTTAAGGGATTTAGATCTAGATTTATTGATAGTCCTATTTTATGAGATGTCCACTTCCTCATCCAACCCAAGAGAATCCTCAAAGGAAGAAGAATCTACCTCAGATCCTACTTTCGATGCTAACCAAACAATATTATTGGCTAGGAACATGTGAATGTATTTAAAATATCCTCCATCCACCTTAGGTATCATACTAGTTGAAATTGGAGGACCATTAGGAGCATCGTGACCCACATGATCCATGTCCATCGACCCTATCTCAATATTAACATCAATAGATGAGGTCACAATTATGATGGCTAGATACAACTTGTGCTCCAAAGGGACTTCTATCCTCTCTTGGGTGCAATTGACCTCTATTGTTGGAGTGATCACCAAGCCTGAAGGACTCTAAACCAAACCCACTATTGGTAGTGGTGTATCGATATTGCTAACCAAAATCATGAATAAATTTTAGGGACTATCTATTGGAAATATGGTTAGTTAGATGTCTAGAGAGTTTTCATTTATGGCAACATGTATTCAAAATTTCATTTATGCATTTACATATAGAAAATTATCTAAGTGTTAGATAGCTTGCAATAGTACAGAGACAAATGTGATGTGTATGGATGACACACTTCGAGTTAGCTCATGCGTAGTTGAGGATAAATTTATTACAATGTCATGATGACATAAGTTCGTTCACAGATGTGTATAGATAGTACAACACAAGTTACAATTAAAATACCAATTTGGATATTTAAGATGACATAACATAACATATTAGAAATATGAGTTGTACAACTTAAGAAATTAATTTGGTGACAAAAAAATTACTAAGTCATGATGAGCCAACATTGTGGATATTAATCCATAAGTGATTTAATATTAAGTCAAGTGTGTGAAGACATAAAGGTCAACTGAGAAAAGATTTATTAATTTGCAAAATATAAGTAGAGATCTTATCTTGTGTAATTATTGTGAAGAATATGTGAAAGATGTGTGACATGCAAACTATTATGAAGATATCTTGGAAGATATGCGAGTCATATGTGATGAGAGATTTGATTTATGATTAGAGAAAGTTTGAGTTTCAAGTGTGAGAAAGTATTGTATGTATACCTATACTTGTGAAGAACTTTATTACTTATTTCATGTTAGGGCAGTGGGTTCATATTGCATACATTGTATTTGATCTACCAACTCCTAACATGGTTGAGAATCATAACAAGGCCTAGTCCTCTAATAAGGACTCAAGACACTATATGTACTTTATATACTGCTAATAGGGTCAATATCCTTAACATGATTCCTTTTTTTAGTGAATCATTAAATGGGTATCATCCCCACAAGGGTTTTCCCTTGGCCAGGGTTTCCATAGTTAAAAAATAATGGTGTTATGAGTTCTCTTTTTGTATGTTTATATTTACTATTCAAAATTGCTAGTTTAATTTCATATTCAAGTTATAAAGTAATTAACAATGTTCATTTGTGGGAAAAAGTTTGTAGAATACTGATTCATCCCCCCTCTCAATATTATCTATTTCTAACAATTGGTATCAGAGCACAGTTACTCAGAAGAGGCTTAACAACTTGAGTAAGATCCCTATGGATATGGAACAATTAAAGAGAAATCTTGAAGAAGCTCTTGAACAGATTGCTCTTCTTATAGAAGAAAGAGATATCCTAGAAGATAGGTATGAAGATCCAAAAATCTACATTGGCAAACTAAAAGACAAGATTAATGATTTGAAATCTGGTAAAGAACCAAATATGCAGACTAGTGACAATGATTAAGTAGGAAATCTCAAAAATGAAAAATGAGATCTTGAAGCATGAGTTGATAAATTGTGGAACTTGAGTCTTAAGAGAGATAGTAGTAAGAGTGAACCTGATCTAAAATCTAAGAATACATATCTTAGATCCCAGTTGAGTCAACTAACATTTGAATTAGATTCTATTAAGACTGAGCATATAGAATTAGAAAAGTACAATACCATTGTGAAAACATAATTGATACAAGCTAAGCAATAGAGGGAGAAACTTTATTCTAGTAGTGAGAAAATTGATGAACATATATTTCACCATAGACCTTCTTATGATAAGACAGGCCTTGGTACTTTATTGGAGAGAAATCTGCCAAGAAAGTTAAAATTACAAAAGAACCAGATCCAATTATTGAATCCCCTAAAGAATTTGATCTGAGTAAGATTGAATCAAGCATTTTTACTAAAGTATCTAAAGATATTGAACTAGTTGATTTTTCTATGAAACATGATGAGCTTAAGAAAATAGAGCAAGTTGATAAACCTAAGCAAGATGAACCATCCAAGGAAGTCATTGTAAGAATTTTCCTTAGGGAAAAATGATGCCAAGATCAAGAAGCTCAAACACTTGGCACAATATGGACCAATAATGTATGATCATAATAACAATATAAGAATGAATATCATATGTATACACACTAGAAGTGCCTGTATATAAAGGCATCTAGAATGACTAGGAGTTAGCAAAGTGATAAGCCTCACAACTAAGCACATGCCCACCAAGAGTGGATTATCCTCCATTGAACACAAAAATTTGTGCGATGATGAGAGGATAAGCTTACATAGGTGTTTCTTGTAAAGAGATGTTGTAGACACCATGTGCTCAATTGGAGTGCGAACAACTATGTTGTCTACATGACAACTTAGATGAATATGCAAACTCCTATCTTGTCAACAAGACAACTTAAGTGACTACACAGACTCCTAGGTGTCTATATGAAAACTATTGTAATAATTCATTAAACTAAGTAAACTTAAGTAAAGTGTAATAATAATTAATTATTTACGCTAGCAGTCAGACTTGAATTCAGAGGTAGTTGTTTCATATGCAATGAAATTGGTCATATCAAAAGGTATTGTATAGGTAAGTCTTTTAAACCTATTACTAATTTCTATTGTTATAGTTTTCATGGTTATGGACAGAAAGCAGTAGATTGTAAGAAACCTAAGTTTGATAGTAATAATGCAAATAGTAGAATGTTTAGGAACACTAACCTTGTAGGTAATGAAAGAGGAAGATCACAAAGCAGATCTCATGATGGAGGAAGATCTGATGCTGAAAAGAAATAATTTGTATGTTACAAATGTAATAATCCTATATACATTTCAAGGAATTATAGAGCACCTAATAGTCAGAATGGAACCAATCAAAGGAGGAATACACCTATATGTTAGTTATGCAATAACTTTGGACACATAGTGAGATATTGCAGAATAGACAAAAGAAAATTCCATAGGAATCCTAATCATAGAAGAAATAATAATAGAAATGATAGAAGGAATGATAACATCAATGATAATAGTCAGAAGGAAGTAGTCAAGGAACTATTAGAAATAGGAATTACTAAGGAGGGGGGAGGGGGTGTGAATTAGTAATTTACAAACTTCAGTCACCAAACGAATATTATTTCTTACTTTAAACCATACGTAAAAAAGTAATAAAATAATGCTAAACAGTAATAGTAACAATGCACAAAGATAACTCATAACACCATATTTTGTTAACTAGGGAAACCCTGGCCAAGGGAAAACCCTAGTGGGGATGATACACACTAGATCATATATTGAAATATAAGTTCCTTGTTAGAGGATGAACCTTGTTAGGAGTCAATGAGAAAATTTAGTATAGAGAGTCCCTATTAGGAGACTTTGAATCCCTATTAGGAGATTCCAACCTTATTAGGGGTTGTGCCAACCTTGCTAGGAGTCATGGTATAACAGATGCAAGATGAGCCCACTGCCCAAACATGCACTTCCAATTACAAGAAGATCTTACTACCCAAACAAGTAATCAGACTTCTAGAATATAGATTCTTTCTTAGTGCAACCTCAAATCACAAAATAGCTTCACAAAATTTTCATATATCACTTTCACAAAAGTTTGCATACAATTGCTCATCACAATTTCTCCAAGACAACACACTCATCTTATTGCAAGATGTCCTTTGCATAACTACCATGCCTTTTCATAAATTGTTGCTAGGTTAGCTAATACCATAATACACTTTTCCAACTTAGAGTTAACATCTAGGATGTCGGCCCTAATTGGACAAGTAATTATTTTGTAAATAAAATAATTCCTTTCTTTTAATTTTGCTGTCATGTTTCACTAGTGAAACATGAATATCTCTTTTCTATACAGTCCGTACTAACTTTCTAGGTTATACAAATCATCATCAACATTTATACTATCTCCATCTAACTTTGCTAGTCATAATATGACATCAACAATAAGTTACAAACAAAACAATACATTGTTGTATACCAAATTCATACTTTGACAATTTTCTAAGTACCAAAAGCTAAGTATCTTTATTTCCATTTTTTTTTGTAAGCATGTACATCATATGTTTCCATAAATGACAAAAATTACATATCTTCATTAGCCAATTGTCAACAATCTCCCCCTTTGGCATTGATGGCAACAAAATAGGGAAAATTGGCTAAGTATCAAAAATTTAAAATAAATAAAAAATTAACATTTCATCTATTATAATTTATCCATTTTACACATGTTCCCCCTTACAATATGATTTCATAGTTTTTCCTTCACCTAATTTACAATTTTATTATGTACTTCTCCCCCTTTGACATCAATGGCAAAGGTTAAGATGTCGAAAACTATCCAAAAACTATCCATCTACTGTCAAAATTTTAGTAAACATTTTCCTTAAACTGATAGTATCTTCATGCAACCACCAAAATTTTCTTTTAGACTGTCCATACCTTTAGTCCATGTATCCTTGGTTGATTCGGTAGAGGTGAGAATTGCACATAAGGCATATGATGCAATCTCAACTACACTAAGGTTAGATTATAAAAAGTTAGAATAAGTGTCCTTGGCCCTGACACATTCCTCTAATTGTTTCTCAACAAAAGATATTTTCAAAGCAATAAACTCTTTGAAATCCAATACTGTTTTCAAAATTTGTTCCTTCTGAAGTTCTAGTTTCTTGATATCACTATGAATATTGGCCACTTGTCCTTCAAAAACATTAGTTTTACTAACAAGATGCTATAATTGGTTAGATAAAGCTTCTAGCTCACTCATTTTTCCTCCAATCTGACTGTCAATATCCTTAGTTAGTTTGTGAGATAGAGTACAATTAATGTACAATATCTTTCCATCTTATTGAAACTTCCAAAGTTCCTTGATACAAGTATCAAGACTTATCAAATAATTCTTAATATTTTGACAAATGGTGCTAAAAAAATTAGCATCATGTGAGATTTGTGCCTTATATTTTGCAACATTCAACAAATTTGTGAATTCTTCATAAAAATATTTTAGCACTACCTATGCCCTCTATTCCAGATCTACCTCTGTATGTTGCATTGCCAGAGTACTATGCAATCTATTAGTAACCTCCATTAAGGTTCTCTACAAGCTCTTTACTATCTTGTTCTTTTGAATAAGCTTTGACAAAGATGAAATCAAGCCAATTTGATCATCATCATCAGTTGCTAGGATAACAAGTGAAAGTGGAGTAGATGAACTACAAGGTTTAGTGTCATCTTCCCTTTGCTTCTTTTCAGTTGCCTCTTTGACTCTTCTTTCTTCTTCCTCTTTCTTCTATTTTTCCTTTCTTACATTTTTTTCTTCTCTTTCTCTTCTAATATTTTTTTCTCATCCTCTTCTATTTTCCTTTTGATTTCTTCTTCAGCTACTCTTTTCTTTTCTTCCTCTACTTTCATTTTCATCTCATCTTCAAGAAATTTCTACTTGGTCTCTTCTATTTATTTTTTTCTCTTCTTCTAGTAACATCTTCTCCTATTCAATTTGTCTCAATTTATCTTCAATGTCTTCAATGTGAGGTTCATTATGTTTGGAACCTTCAAATGGATTTGCATTATCAATGCTAAATGGTAACATTGGTTTGATGTATCTGCATTGTGTCACCACTCATTGACACTTCTAAGGTTTTGGGTGCTGGTGAAGATGCTTCCTTGGACTCTGTCATCATCTAAATTATAGCTACCATAGTCTCACTTCTTATCTTGTCCTTCTCACCCACCATAAATAGAAATGGTCTTACTTTTTTTCTCAAGTAAGGTGCAAGATTGTTCAACAATCTCTTGACTTCTTCTTCATCATCAGTTTTGCATATTGTTCTTAACATAGACTTCTAGAGTTATATGTCCTCTTCTCTAGTTGGTGCCTTCTTTTCTATGAGTTTATCATAGACCTTTTGGTTTACTATGCCTTTAGTATCCTTCAATTTTGGGTTGTTGGCTATAATGTATCTTACAGTAGAGATATCAATTTATCTTTCTCAAAGTTGTTATACAAATCATAGAATTTTTTCATCTGAACAAAGTTGTCTTCATTAGCAATTGCTAAGTTTATCTTCTCTATCTTCAGCTTCTAGGGTTGTAGAGCTTTTCTTGCTAACTGCTTAGAAGTTTCTACCTTCTCTATCTATTTGAGTTCTTCTTCTTCTTCTTGTTCTTTGCTAGATTCAACAATTATCAACAATGTCTTTTGTCTCTTTCCTGGTCTAGTGGCTTGTTTCTTGACCCTTTTAGTCTTTGTGGTCATAGCTTCCACTAATCTCTATACTTTTTTCTTCGGCTTACTTGTTTGAACATCTGACACTACTACATAAGGAATGCTCCATTTCAAAAATGTTTCTACAACAGATACTGACAAAGGTTGCACATTCAATATACCTTGTTTCATAGTTTCTATCTTCTTATGAGATGCCTTCTCCAAGGATGCCTCATGAGTTGATTGGGTAATCTCCTCATAAGTTCCAAATCTATATTCAACTTAGTCCTTCTTTGATTTCAATAGTAAATCAATATATCCAACTGCTATTTCATCACTCAATTCAAAAGCTAAGGGATCAAGAAATGTTTCCCAAGGTTCTACTACTTGAATATAAGTAAAATTTGTATCAACCATAACACAAATATCTTCCTTAAATCTGTCTACAATTACAGGTGCAATTTTGGATCTTTACCTCATTTCGTTCTAAAAAATTTTCATAATCAAATTCCCACTATGCAATATTTTTTCTGCTGGATGTCTTCTACAAACTTCTATGATCTTCTCCATTGTACACCTCTCATTGCTCATAATCTCTGTAACTGATAAATATGGAAATCTCTTAAGCACATGAAAGAATATGTGATTAATTAGTGATTGAAATCTAAACACACTATTCTTAGTCCTCTTGATCTTTTCTAGGTTTTCAAGAAGTTCCATTCTTAGTATTTCACTAAGGTTAACTTGTTCCTTCTCAATACATATCTTGTAGGCTACATAGATGAATCCAGTTGATAATTCATTAATCTTTAAACTTGCACATATAGAGTAGGTAATGATTCTACTTAGGAATCTTACATCATCTTGCTTAATGGTGTTGATCACCATGGCCTTTCCATTATATACTACTTTGGTGTAGCTCTCAAATTTCTTCCTAACCATTTTCTCACCTATAGGTACACTGCCTTGTTTACAAAGACCCGTTACCTCATGAATAAGGTTGACTGAGATATCAACTACACTATGTTGCATGCATAGTTTTCCATCATGTATTCTACTTAGTATGATCTATGTCTAATTTATGGTAAAAATGATATTTGAACAAGTCTAGTTCCTTCAAGTTTTCAAATCTGAGTTTCATAGTCATATTGTGATTAAAGACTAATTCCATATCCTTGTTCATATATTCACTCCCAATAGATTCAAACTTACTAGTGAGATAACTTCCTACATCTTCCAAATATACTATATTGTTCAAAGTAATGGATAATGTTGGGTTAAGGTTTCCTTCTATAGGTTTCATGGAAACAACCTTCAATTTTGGTTTTTCCTCATTCTCAACATTGTGAACTACTATCATATCCATGATTCTATCAAATATGAACTTTTACTGAATAAATTTTGTGGAAAAATGATAAAATACCTCTTTTAAAAATAGTTTTTTCTTTGAAATCACCTTGACAAGTCACTTCTAAGTGCCCTTTGCTTCTGATGTGATTGCAATGAAGTAGAAATCAAGTCTGTACTCCATTTATTCCATCAACTTGAACTTGCATTAATTGCATACTTTGTAAACACAAAAAAGTTGTTAATTATGTTTGAAATTAAATAATTTCTCAAGATCGTTTATCCGATCTTTAGATGCCACCTAAGGATTACTATAGCTTCCTCCCATCATGATAATACTCCACAAAACTTCACTCCATGAAATTCTCAGTAAGAACATAGTTTTCATCTTCTACTATAGAATTAACTTTCTCTATAATAATAATAAATCTTAATTATTTTGTAACTAGTTTAGATAAGCTTCAAATTACAAGTAAGCTCAGGTATCATCTAAACTTATCTCGATACATCTTTTTCCAACTTCATTACCTCTAGTTTGATCTCTAGACAAAGTTTTCAAATTCTGGTGTTATGAACAAGCTCAATTCAACTTAATTGAACCAAAATTGATAACTAACTTTGATATTCCTATTTCACCATCATCTAACATATCTTTTGAGATGTCTAATCCTTTTACAAATACTTCATTGAATTCTTCTCAAAGTTCAGTGACTACATTTCTTTGTTCCTCATTGTCTTTGGTAGTTCTAGAGTTGCTTTCATGGTTCCTTCTATCATTTCCAATGTTTCTTAAATCATTCCTTCTATTTTCAAATTCTCATCTGTTGTTCCTTCTATCTCCAAAGTTTCTGTCCATTCTACAATACTTTTTTGTATGTGCAAAGTTATTGCATAATTGACATAGTGGTGTTTTTCTTCTAGGATTCTACTGATCTTCAGGTAGATGGAAATTTCAAGCTATGTGTCCAAGGTTGTTACACTTATAACACATGATCTATCTTCTTTCTTCATAAGGTCTTCCTTCTCTAGATGTCCTTTCATTGGATCTTCTTCTAACTGTATGGTTAGTATTTCTAGAAATTCTACTATTCCTTCTATCATTATCATATTTAGGTTTCCTACAATTAATTTCTTAATGACCCATACCATGACAATTTTTACAATAAAAGTCCTTAACATGATTAAATGACTTATTTGTACAATATCTTTTCATATGACCTATTTCATTACATGGAAAACACTTACCTCTAAATTCATACCTACTTTCCTTAGGAGATTCCACTTGCTTTGGTTCATCCAATAGCTCAACTTCCTTGCCTTGTCCAACTTCTTTAGGTTTATCAGAAGATTGACTAGATTCAATCTTATAATCAGATTTATCTCTTTTTTATAGATTTGATCTAATCTCACATTTCTTTACAGACATGTTAATTAGATAACCAAGACCATTCTTATCATAATTAGGTCTATGTATTGACATTGAATCATCAAGCTTTTCTTTGCTAGAATATAGCTTCTCAAGTTTTTTCTTGCAATGAGTTAATTTACCTTTCACAAAAGTATTGTATTGTTGAAGTTCTTCATTATCTTCTTTCAGTGTTTCAAGATTAGATGTCTTCTTTGCCGGACTTGCTCTAAGATATACATTCTCAATTTTCAAATTAGTTTCAACTTTGCTAGGATCACTTCTCAAAGTTAACTTCAGATTTGTAATCTTTAATTCATGCTTCAAGATCTTGTACTCTATCTTCATCTTTGAATAATCATTATCACTAGTTTTAGATTTAGTAGATTTAGGCTTGGATTTGAGATGTTCAATCTTTTCCTTCAATTGTCCAATGTATACTTTGGCGTCTTCATGTCTGTCCTTCAACTTATCTCTTTCTTTAGTAAGGAGATCAATTTGTTCAAGTGCCTCTTCAAGGTTCCTCATCAACTATTCCATATCCATAGGGATCTTACTCAAGTTGTTAGGCCTCTTCTAAGTAACTGTGCTCTGATACCGATTGTTAGAAATAGGAATTACTGAGGGTAGGGGGGTGAACTTTAGTTGCCAACTAGATATTATTTCTTACTTTAAACTATACATAACAAAGTAATAAAATAATGGTGAACAATAACAATAACAATGTACAAAGATAACTCATAACACCATTTTTTTTAAATAGGGAAACCCTGGCCAAGGGAAAGCCCTTGTGGGGATGATACCCACTAGATAATATATTGACATACAAGTTCCTTATTAAAGGATGGACTCTATTAGGAGTCAATAAGAAAATTCAGTATAAAGATTCCTTGTTAGGAGACTTTGTATCCCTGTTAGGAGATTCCAACCTTGTTAGGAGTTGTGCCAACCCTATTAGGAGTTGTGGTACAAGAGATGCAAGATGAGCCCACTACCCAAACATGCACTTCCAATTACAAGAAGAGCTCACTATCCAAACAAGTAATCGGACTTCTGGAATATATATTCCTTCTCAATTCGATCTCAGATCACAAAATAGCTTCACAAACTTCACATATATTTCTTTCACAAAAGTTTGCATACAATTGCTCAACACAATTTCTCCAAGATAGCACACTCATCTTATCACAAGATGTCCTTTGCATAAATAACATGCCTTTTCGTAAATTGTTGCTAGGTCATCTAAGACCATAATACACTTTTTTGACTTAGAGTAAACATCTAGAATGTCAGCCCTAATTGGACAAGTAATTATTTTGTAGATAAAATAATTCCTTTCCTTTAATTCTACTATCCTATTTTGCTAGTGAAACATGAATATCTCTTTTTTGTACAGTTCGTACTAACTTTTGAGGTTATGTTAGAAAAAATAATCCACCAAGATAACTAAGAGGTGGGGGGGTGAATCAGTTATCCAATAATTAAAACATTTATCTTCTTAAAAAAACTTAACCATTTAACCAAAGTAAGAAAAAATCATACAAAGATGCACATAGACAATTACTCTTGATATGCTGACTAGGGAAACCCTTGATCAAAGGGAAAACCCCAGTGGGAATGATGTCCACAAGATGATGTACTAATATAAATATTCCTTGTTAGAGGATGGACCTTGTTAGGAGTCTATTACAACATTTAGTACAATGAGTCCCTATTAGGAGACTTTGAATCCCTGTTAGGAGATTTCAACCCTGTTAGGAGTTGTGCCAACCCTATTAGGAGTTATGGTATAATGTATGCAAGAAGAGCCCATTGCCCGCACATGCAATTTCAACTACAAGAAGAGCTCATTGCTCAAACAAGGAATTTATTGGTATCTTCTTCTTTCCTCTATCCTATCAACTAGACCAATCATTGTTAGACCTTGTATACTAGGTCACAAACCTTAGATCCAAATACCAAACCTCAAATCACTCAACAAAACCTTAGCAATGAAGTTTCCTTCACTTCCGCACTGCTCTGCTCAACTTCACATTCCACACTCTCTGCTGCTTTTTAAACATTCACAATTTGCATCTTTGATATCCACACATGTCATGATAAAGGAAAATATCCCTAATTTATACCGAGTTCACAAAATAATTCAATGAGTCAGCTATTAGTCCTTCTCAATTAATTATTATAGGACCACATTCAGAACATGTTACACAGTGATAGCCTAAATCTTCTGCTTTGCAGATTGAATAACTTTTCATACATGCAATGTTATGATTTGTGAGCTTAGCCACATCATCCTCAATAGATCTTCTTCATGTCCTCAACCTTGATCCTCAAGATATCAACACTACTAAGAGATATAACAAGTTTTCCAGAACATGCCTCTATAAACTCTAGCTTAGAATAGACATCACCAAAACTTAAATAACTTCTCCTAAATTTCTCCTTTTAGCTTCTGAAGTTAATTGCATATGCCAAATACTCAAAAGTATCTCTCATAACCTTGAGTAGTTATCATGCTCAACTATTCGTGCATACCAACTTGATCTTTCCATTGTTCCTTTGTTAGATACCACGGTAGACATCAAACATGCCATGTTGACATCAATGAAAAACTTAGTCATGAATATAACATATCATCATCAAACCAATCTTCTGACAATATCTCCAATCTTCCAAAAATCTCCCCCTTTGTCATTGATGGCAACATAGATGAAAAACATCTAGTTCCAAGAATACCAACAAAAGATAGACAATCTTCAAATCCTCTTCATCAATCATACTCCCCCATTAATATACCTTAGTGTACTCTATACCAAACTGTTATTACAAATTCATGCTAAACTTCTCTTCTTTGTTATTCAATACTTCTCCCACATAACATGATGCCAAACTTCCCCATAGTATGATGTATTTCATGCCAAACTTCTCCCTCATTGACATCAATTTCAAAAGTTTCTCCAACCAACATCTCTGCATCAAACTCTACAACAACTAATTCTTACTAGCTCAAGTGTCAAAAGACACCATTCACAACAATATCAACAAGAATCCTAGATGACTCTTTTCATCATAGATACTCCCCCATACACGAAGCATCAACATCCAATCCAAACAAAAAATTGGTGCTCTATTACCCTGGACTTATGCACTCTTGTATCTTTTACTTTGATGTAGGAAGGGGCATAACCCCAAGCATACCTCACAAATACTCAAAAGTCTCTTTAGGAAGAGGCTTAGTGAATATATCCGCAATCTTCTCTTTAGTGCTCACATACTCCAATATGATTTCCTTTTCTACAACTTTTTCTCTCAACATATGATACTTAATAGAAATGTGCTTATTCCTCGAATGCAATACTAGATTCTTGAACATATTTACCATGCTTGTGTTGTCATAATGAATAACAACATGTTCACTAATTTGTATCCTTATATGCTTCATCCAAATAACTTGATTGCAATTATTTACTAATGCAACATACTCTACTTTTGCTATACTTTGAGATGTACAATCTTGCTTCTTGCTTAACCAAGAAACTAATCTTCCTCTAAGAAAGAAAGCTCTTCCACTAGTGCTCTTTCTATCATCCATACTACCTGTCTAATTTGCATTAGTATAAGAACTTATAGAAAAATCATTAGATCTATCATACCATAATCCAAATTCTAAAGTTCCTTTCAGATGTTTGAATATCCTTTTCACTATTGCATAATGTGCTTCTCTTGGATCAGCCTGGAATCTTGCAACAATTCCAACTGCATTTTCTATATCTTGCCTTGTGTGAGTTAGATATTGCAATCCTCCAATCATAGACCTATACTTCTTCTGCTCAATAGTAGGTGTCTTATCCTTAGTAGATAAATTTTGCCCAATTACCATTGGTGTTCCAATAGGTTTATATGTTTCCAAACCAAATCTTTTATGTAAATCCTTCAAGTACTTAGTTTAAGAAGTAAAGATTCCTTCTTTATTCTATACAATATGCAATCCTAGGAATTTCATCTCTCCTGTCATACTCATTTCAAATTCTTTCTTCATTTCTTCTGCAAAATTTTTACTTTCTTCATCATTTCCTCCAAATATGATATCATCAACAAATATTACGAGAATTATCAAATCATCATCAATTTGTTTTCACTACAAATTACTATCTGTCATACCTTTACTATACCTGAGCTTTGTCAAATGCTTATCCAACCTTGTATACTAGGTTCTGGGTGCTTGCTTCAATCCATACAATTTCTTCCTTAGTTTGCATACTATGTCCTTGTCATCTATCAAAGGACATCCTTCACATTGCTCAATGTACCTCTTCTTCAAGTTCTTCATTTAGAAATGCTGGTTTGACATCCATGTGATATACTTTGAATTTCTTCTATGCTGCATAGGCTAAGAATAATCTTACTACTTCTATTCTAGCCACTAGAGTATAAGTCTCCTCATAGTCTATTCCTTCTTGCTGTAAGTAACCTTTATATACTAGTCTTTCTTTGTTTCTCACAACTTCTCCTTGCTCATTTATCTTATTCCTGAATATCCATTTAGTTCCTATCACATTCTTGTCTGCTGGTCTTAGGACCAATCCCCATGTCTCATTCTTTACTATTTAATCCAATTCCTCTTTCATAGCTTGCTTCCAATAGTCATCTTTACATGCTTCATCTACATTCTTAGGCTCAACTTGAGCTATTGAGCATAGTTCTTCATTTATTCTACTTCTTGTCATCACACCTTTGTCTTTTCTTTCGATGATCTGTTTGGATGAGTGGTTCTTTATCATGTTCCTTCCTAAAGTAGGAGTTTCTATCTCAAATCTTGGATCTACTAAAGGTTGCAAGCTTTGTTCCTGCCTTTGCTCTCCTTTATTCTACAAATCATTATTAGTCTCAAGAAATACCTCATCATTCCTTGGCTTAGTAACAAAAACATCATCATATAAATTGTAATCAACTATTCTCTCTTGTACTCTAAATTTCTCAGCAATTCTCACATTTGCACTTTCCATAATAGTTTTAGTTCTCTAATTATTGCAACTATAAGCCTTTCTTTTAAATGAATAACCAAGAAACATATATTCATCACTTCTAGCATCAAACTGACCAATGTCATCATCTCTCCTTATGTAACACTTACTTTCAAATATTCTGAAGTACTTAACTGTAGGTGTGTGATTAAACCACAGCTCATAAAGTGTCTTGTTTGTGTCTTTCTTGAATTGCACTCTATTCATAGTGTAGACTATTGTATTCACAACTTCTCTCTAAAATTTCCTAGATACATCATTCTCTGCTAACATAGCTCTTGCAGCTTCTGTAATAGACTTGTTCCTTCTCTCTGCAACGCTATTCTGTTTAGGGGTTCTTGGAGCTTATCTGAAGTAAATTTCATTTTCCTCACAAAACATGTTAAACTCATTTGAAGTAAATTCTTTTCCTCTATCTAATCTTAAACATTTAATCTTTACACAAGATTCATTCTCAACTGTATTCTTGAATATCTTAAACTTGTCAAATGCCTCACATTTCTCTTTAAGAAATGCAACCCACATCATTCTAGAAAAATTATCAACTAGAATCATAAAATACCTTTCAACATAGAATCCTATAGTCTTTGTAGGACCACTAAGATCTGTGTATAATCTCAAACTTCGCTATAGTAGTAAACTTCTTGTTGGAAAAAGAAGTTCTGCTATGCTAACAATCTTTGGCAAATCTCTAACAACAAACATACTATCAAAGTTTATATTACAAAATTTCTTATGCCATAACCAACTATCATCTACGTTTGCAACCAAAGATGTCATTTCAGTAGGATTCAACTAAAATACATTACCTCTAGATTTGGTTCCTAATCCAATTACTTTTCCATCTTTATCCTTGATCATGCATGCCTTTTTTGTGAACTACACTAATAACCTTTATCTACTAGTTGTCCAACACTCAAAAGATTGTGCTTTAAACCATCAACAAAGTATACATCCTTAGTATTAGTTTTACCATCAGGAGTTATAGATCCAATTCCTTTTACTTGGCAAAAAAACTTGTTCAAAATATTTCTTCTCAACCTATGATACCAAAGCTACCTTCTTTGGAATTTTCTCTTTAACTTCCACAAATCCAATTTCATCATCACTAGCACTTAATTCTTTTTCATTAGAATCATCATCTTCATTTGCATACAAATATTTTCTATCCTTTTTTGACTTATAACTTCCCTTATAATTTTTCTCCCTTTTAGGACACTTAGATGCATAATGACCATATTCATTACAAGTCCAACATGTAAAGATTTTCTTACCTCTTTTTTCTCTTCTTACCAGAAGGGCTACTGCTTCATCAATCTTTTTGTCTTCTTCAGATCGACCGCTACTAGCAAAATCTCCTTTAGCACTTGTGCTCCTTGATAGGTTAAGTTGAATATTTAAGGCACTGAAAGCTATCTCTATTGTGGTCAATTCTCTAGGCTATCTAAGTTCATTCTCAACTAATTCAAGTCTTCCAAGCAATGTCTCCTTAGTAAACTCTTTGGTACAAGATACCAACAACTATATCATCTAAAATAATGACTTGAATGGTGGTGTTAGAGTCTTCAATATCTTCCATATAACCTCATCATCTTCTTTGTTTCCTCCTCGAGCTTTAATACTTACAATAATTTTTGATATCCTGCCTATATATGTTCTTACAAATTCATCTTCCATCATCTTAGCATCTTCAAACACAAAAATCCAACTTTATAATCTCAACATTTTAGAATGTGCATCACCGCCAAAAATATTTTGAAAAGCTTTCCAAATCAAATGTGAAGTAGGAAGTGATTTTACCTGATTGTACTCAATTTTAGGAAGTGCAGTCAATAGTGCTTCTCTAGCTCTCATGCCACACATGAAAATATCTCTTTCTACTTTGGAGCAACTTTCCAACTCCTTTTCTTTGATGATTGTCTTTGCTGATTTTGTCAAGATCCAATATCCTGGACCCATACACAAAAAACGTGTCTTCATATTTTCTTTCCAGCTATCACAATTTGTTCAATCAAACTTTAGAATATCTTTCCTAAAATTATTTTCCATGGATCTCTCAAAGCCATTAAAATTTTTCTTCAAGGACCTAAGGCTCTGATACAAATTGTTACAAACAATAGTGCACCATGATAACTAAGAGGGGGAGGGGTGAATTAGTTATCCAACAATTAGAACATTTATCTTCTTTAAACAAACTTAACCATTCAACCAAAGTAAATAAAAAACATACAAAGATGCACATAGACAATTACACCAGATATGTTAACTAGGGAAACCATTGACTAGAGGGAAAACCGTAGTGGGAATGATTCCCACAAGATGATGTACTAATATAAATACTCCTTGTTAGAGGATGGACCTTGTTAGGAGTCTATTACAATATTTAGTACAATGAGTCCCTATCAGGAGACTTTGAATCCTTGTAAGGAGATTCTAACCCTATTAGGAGTTGTACCAACCCTGTTAGGAGTTTTTGTATAATGTATGCAAGAAGAGCCCACTACCCAAACATGAAATTTCAACTACAAGAAGAGCTCACTGCTCAAAAAGTAATTTATTGGTATCTTCTTCTTTCCTCTATCCTTTCCTCTATCCTATCAACTAGACCAATCACTATCAAACCCTGTAGATATGGGAACAAACCTTAGATCCAAATACCAAACCTCAGATCACTCGACAAAACCTTAGCAATGAAGTTTCCTTCACTTCTACACTGCTCTACTCAACTTTGCATTCCACACTTTTTGCTACTTATCAAACATTCAATTCAAATATTCAATATCCACACATGTCATGATAAATGAAAATATCCTTCCTTTATACTGAGTGCACAAAGATAATTGAAAGGGGGAGGTGTGAATTAGTTATCCAATAATTAAAACATTTATCTTCTTTAAACAAACTTAACCATTCAACTAAAGTAAAAAGCAACCATACAAAGATGCACATAGACAATTACACTAGATATGTTAACTAGGGAAACCATTGATCAGAGGGAAAGCCCTAGTGGGAATGATTCCCACAATATGATGTACTAATATAAATATTCCTTGTTAGAAGATGAACCCTGTTAGGAGTCTATTACAATATTTAGTACAATGAGTCCCTATTAGGAGACTTTGAATCCTTGTAAGGAGATTCCAACCCTATTAGGAGTTTTTCCAACCTTGTTAGGAGTTTTTGTATAATGTATGCAAGAAGAGCCCATAATCCAAACATGAAATTTCAGCTACAAGAAGAGCTCACTGTTCAAACAAGTAATTTAGTGGTATCTTCTTCTTTCCTCCATCCTTTCCTCTATCCTATCAACTAGATCAATCACTATTAGACCTTGTATACATGGGAATGAACCTTAGATCCAAATACCAAACCTCAAATAGATTGACAAAACCTCGGTAATGAAGTTTCCTTCACTTCTACAATGCTCTGCTCAACTTTGCATTCCACACTCTCTACTACTTATCATACATTCAATTGAAATATTTGATATCCACACATGTCATGATAAAGGAAAATATCCTTCCTTTATACCAAGTCCATAAAAAAATTCCCTAATTTGGCTATTAGTCCTTCTCAATTAATTATTATAGAACCACATTAAAAACATGATACACTTAGTGATAACCTAAATCTTCCACCTTGCAACTTGAATAACTTTCCCTACATGCAAAATTATGACAAGTGAGCTTAGCCACACCATCCTCAACATGTCTTCTTCATGTCCTCAACCTTGATCCTCAAGATATCAACTCTGCTAAGAGATATAATAACTTTAGCAGAACATGCCTTTGTAAACTCTATCTCAAAATAGACATCACCAAAACTTACATAACTTCTTATAGACTTCTCCTTTATACTTCTAATGTTAACTACATATATCAAATACTCAGAAGTATCTCTCATAACCTTGGGTAGTTATCGTGCTCAACTAGTCATCTGTACTTACTTGATCTTTCTGTTGCTCCTCTATTAGATACCATAGAAGACATCAAACATGCTATGTTGACATCAATGAAAAAATCAGTCATGAATGTAACATATCATCATCAAACCAATCTTCCAACAATCTTGCCAATATTCCAATAGGTTATACACATCATCATCAAAATGTATACTATCTCCATCTAACTTTGCTAGTCATAATATGACATCATCAACAAGTTACAAACAAAAGAATACATTGTTGTATACCAAATTCATATGTAGACAATTTTATGAATACCAAAAGCTAAGAATCTTTATTTCTAATGTTTTTGTAAGCATTTACATCATATGTTTCCATAAATGACAACAATTACATATCTTCATTAGCCAATTGTCAACATGAACTTGTTGTTAAACTCAAAGAAGCATTTGTGAAAGCTAAGGATCTAGAAAGTTCTTATATAGTTTTGGATGAATAGTATTTTGATGCACCTAATGAGAGATTGAAGTCACAAGTTGTTTGTGACTCATCCTATCTAAATTATGTAGTTTCAAAAGAAGCAAAGCATCAAGTAATCATAACCAATGTTAGAGAGTGAATTAGAAGTTGCACAGTTAATAGAAGATAAAGGACATAGAGAGAAATCTATGGTTGAGTGCGCAAGCTTAGATGTGATCACAATAAGCTGAAAGATGAAAAATAAGTTTGCTAGTAATCAGTGACAATTTCTGAATTTGTGGTAGATGCACATTTAGTGAAAAGTGAATTTTGAAGTGATTTAAAGATTGCAAACAAGATTACCATTTTTTCATGCAAAGAGTTTAGAGTGATATGATAATGATTTCAAGTATGAAGAAATGCATTTGAAGTATGAAGTTGTAGAAGCCCTACACATGACATTTTAAGGTATTTTGTGGAGCTTGAATTAAGTTTTTAGTGCATAGAGTAAAATAATTATGGCTAGTCAAGTGGTATATGATGTTAATGAAAGACCAAGATATAAGTTTAAGAAAAACCCATTTGTTTCTCTAGTGAATGATCCATTATGAACATTTTTATAAATCTTGTAGAATCTGCTTTATGTAGAAGATGTTCGAAGTTATATTCATTGTAAGTTTGAAAGTATTGGTGATGAGGATATACAAAAGGACTTTGAAGTCATGTGTAATAATGACCTAACCCTAAAATTTGAGTATGCAAATTTGAATGAGTTAAACCTAGTAAAATATATGTTTTACGTAGAGTTTGAAAATCATGACTAGACCAAAATCATTCTAAGTAGAGTTCATGATGAGATGTTTTGGATAGGTGATGTACTAGTAACATTTGATAATGACCTAATTCACAAGGTCATAGGTTTGAGAAATGAAGGACGCAACCTAGTGAATGATAAAAATGTTAGAAAGATAGTTGAGACAAACTTGTACACTATTTTTGATAGACGAAATATGAAGGTGGACATGATTCATGACAAAGGAGTCAAAGTGTTAAGTAAAATTTTAGGCTACAAGATTAAACATGGTTCAAGGGTTAACTTAGAACCAACCATATTCTTACATATAGCCTAAGTAATGACAATTGAGAGAAGAAAAGTGAACCTATGCAAGATAGTCAGTAACTTAATTATTGGATAACACTACAAAACTGGAGAAGACTAAGAATATAGTCTTTGGATTTGAGTCTCTATTGACATATTTATTCTTCTATGTAACCAGGAATGACAAATTGGGAAATAAATGAGTGCATAATGAGGTTGGTGACATAGTGCTATAGGGAAAAGTTGGAAAACTTTAGAGATAGTGATATAGATAGGATGGTGAAGAGTTCTTAGATTGAGATGAAATAGAGGTACAAAATACCTCCATCCATGGTGAAGAAGTAAAAAGATGAATTATGCTTCATGGTGGAAACTAAAAAATACATGTATGGAAGTAGTAGAACCTAGGATGAAATTCATTGAGCCCATGCGATATGACATGAGTGCAAAACTCATTGAAGGGTATACATAGATCATACTCTAGTCAGAAAAGGACATTGAATGCCCTAGTTGGGGTACCTATGAGGAGAAGGTAAGGGAAGTTCATTATAAACTTCACAACAAAGATATTAAGAAGAAAGTGGAGAAGAAGATAAATTCAATCCTCAAGGAATCTGGTGTGACTTGAGAGGAGTTTGATGAAATAAAAGGTATTGTGCTAGAAATGAAGAACAACAAATAGACTAAGGTAATAGTAACAACACCAATTGATGTTGCAACACCTTCTAAGGGTGTAACAATTATAAAAACTAGTGCAAAAAAACCTACACCCTATGCATTAGTTGTGAAAGTGCAACCAATCAGAGTTCATTGTGATCAACCTAGGGGGCAATCAGAGCATGACTCGCCTATTGCATAGAGGAAGTATGAAAGATTGGTAAAGGTAAAGAAAGAAAATACACTATCTACAAGGAAAAGGGTCAAGAAAACTTCTAGTGGACCCAAGAAAAGGAGAATGACCTTAAAAGTTATTGATTCAGAGAGATAAGAGGATGAAACTAAGGACAAACTAGTTGAGCAAGCAACACAAGAAGGAAAAACTTAAGCATGAAAGAAGGCATGGAAAGAAAAGGTAGAAAACCTAAACACTCAGATTATAAATGATGATGATTTTGTACAATTTAATTAAAACTATAGCTTGTATAATAATATGGATAGAAGGCAACTAGAGAATTCCATAGTAAGAAACATGATCTTGAGGAACAAAAGGTTCGACAACATTCAGAACAAAATCCTAGAAGACATATATAATAGGTTATTAAATAGGAAGAAAAGAATGATAGAAGAGGACACAAGGTTAAGAGAAAAAATGATAAATAAACTATGTGAAGTTAACTCCAAGGAAGATATGGACAAAATTTTGAAGGGTATTGAGCCCTGCTAAGGAACAAAAGAAGAGCAATTCTTCTAATGGGAGGCAATTGTAAAAATGTTAAGAAGGAGATAAAATAAGCCAAAGTAATGTTGCAAGATTTTTGGAAGCAAGAATGTTGATGATATTCCTATAAGGAAGTGTTGTAGATATGTGACTATGATGATATGTTACATTCATGATTGAGTTTGTCATTGATGTCAACATAACAATTTCCTATGGTATTTGACAGAAGAATAATAGAAAGATCAAGTTGGTACAGATGACTAGTTGAGTATTATAACTATTTGAGGTTATGAGAGATACTTTTGAGTATCTAGTATATGTAGTTAATGTTGGAAGTAGAAATGATAAATCCACAAGAAGTTATGTAAGTTTTGGTGATGTTTATTCTAAGATAGAGTTTATAGAGGTATATTCTAGTAAACTTGTTATATATCTTAGTAGAGTTGTTATTCTAAGAATCAAGGTTGAGGATGTGAAGAAGAAATTTTGGTAATGACATGGCTAAGTTTTCTAGTCATAATATTGTGTGTACAAAAAATTATTCAAATTGCAAGGTGGAAGATTAATGTTATCGCTAAGTATAACATGTTTTTAATGTAGTCCTATAATGATTAATTAAGAAGGTCTAACAACTAAATTAGGGAATTTTTTTATGGACTTAGTATAAAGGAAGGACATTTTCCTTTATCAAGTATGACATGAATTGTATTGACGCAAAGTGATTGTAATAAGAGAGTTGAATGCAAAGTTGTGTAGAGTAGAGTGAAAGTGAAGGAAACTTCATTACCGAGGTTTTGCTGAGTGATCTGAGGTTTGATATTTGGATCCAAGGTTCATGAACTAGTCTACAAGGTCTAATAGTGATTGATTTAGTTGATAGAACAAAGGAAAGAAGAACATAATGGTAAATTGCATGTTTGAGTAGTGTTCTCTTCTTATAGTTGAAATTGCATGTTTGGGCAGTGAGCCCATCTTGCATACTTTAACTACAACTCCTAATAGGGTTGGCACAACTACTAACATGGTTGGAATCTCCTAATATGGATTAAAAGTCTCCTAATAGGGAATCTATGTAGTAAATGTTGTAATAGACTCCTAACAGGGTCCATCCTCTAACAAGGAATATTTATACTAGTACATCATCTTATGGGCATCATTCCCATTGGGGTTTTCCCTTTGATCAAGGTTTTCCGTAGTTAACATATCTATTGTAGTTGCCTATGTGTATCTTTTTATGGTTTTTGTTTACTTTGGTTGAATGGTTATGTTTTTTTTAAAGAAGATAAATGTTTTAATTGTCAGATAACTGTTTCAACCCCGCCCCCCCCCCCCCCCCCCCCCCCCCTTAGTTATCTTGGTGGACTATTATTTCTAACAATTGGTATTAGAGAATTAGGTCATTAAAGATAAAGTTTAACAACTTTGGGATATCCATGGCAAGCATGTTTAGGAAAGATAGTCCAAATTTCAATGGAACAAATTATGAGAGCTAGAAATAAAGGATGAAGACACATTTTTTGTGTATGGGTCTAGGATATTGGATCTTGACAAAATTGGTGAAGATAATCATTGCTGAAAAGGATTTGGAAACTTGTATTGAGGCAGAAAGAGATCTTTTATGTGTGACATGAGAGCTACTTCACATTTGATTTGGAAAGCTTTGGAAACTAGTTTTGAAGGTGATGAACATTTTAAGAAGTTGAGGTTACAAAGTTGGATTTGTGCAGTTCAAGATGCTAAAATTATGGAAGGTGAATCTGTAAGAACATATATAGGCAGGATATCAAAAACTACTATAGGTATTAGATCTCAAGGAGGAACCAAAGAATATGATGAGGTTATATGGAAGATATTGAAGAATCTAACACCACCATTTAAGTCACTAGTTTAGATGATACAATTTTTGATATCTTGTACCAAAGATTTCACAAAGGAGACATTTCTTGGAAGAATTGAATTAGTTGAGAATGAACTTAGACAATCTAGAGAATTACTGAGAATAGAGACAACTTTTAGTGCCTTGAACATTCAACCTAATTTATCAAGAAGCACAAGTGCTAGAGGCAATCTTTCTAGCAACAACAGATCTAAGGAGGATAGAAAGATTGAAGAAGTAGCCCTTCTAGTAAGAAGATAAAAAGGAGGTAAGAAATTATTTAAATGTTAGACTTGTGATGAATATGATCATTATGCATCTAAGTGTCTTAAAAGAGAGAAAAAATATAAAGGGAATTACAAGCCTAGAAAAGATATAGAGTGTTTGTATGTAAATGAAGATAATGATTCTAATGAACAATCATTAAGTGCCAATGATGATGAAATTGGATTTGTGGCAATTAAAGAAGAAAGTCCAAAAAAAGTAGCTTTGGTGCCATAAGTTGAGAAGAAATCTAATTGGATAATTGACAATGGTTGTTCACATCATATAACTAGTGATATGAACAAATTTGTTAACCTCAAAAGTCAAGATGGAGGAATTGTCAGAATTGGAAACAATGCAACATGCAAAATTAAAGGTATTGGATCTATAACTCTTGATGATAAACCTAAAACTAAGGATGCATATTTTGTTGATGGTTCAAAGAAAAATCTTTTGACTATTGGACAACTAGTAGAAAAAGGTTATCAGTTGCAGTTCACAAGTAACACTTGCTTGGTTAGAGATAAAAATGGAAAGGTGATTGGAAAAGAAACTAGATCTAGAGGTAATGTATTCTAGTTGAATCCTACTAAAATGACATGTTTGGTTGAAAAGGTAGATGAAATTTGGTTATGGCATAAGATATTTTTTCATATAAACTTTGACAGTATTGTGAAGACTAGTAATATGTTAGTAGTTAGAGACTTACCAAAAATTGTAAAGCCTACTAACACAATTTGCAAGGAATGTGTGTTGGCAAAGCATAACAAAACTTCTTTTCCCTATAAGAATTTTACTACTACAAAAAAGTTGGAGATTGTACACATAGATCTCAATGGTCCTACAAATACTAAAGGATTCTATGGTGAAGGGTATTTTATGACTCTAGTAAATGACTTTTTTGGAACGAAGTGGGTTGCATTTCTTAGAGAGAATTATGAGGCATTTGGTAAGTTTAAGATATTCAATAATAGAGTTGAGAATGAATTTGGTATGAAGATTAAATTTTTAAGATTAGATAGAGGAGGAGAATTTACTTCAAATGAGTTTAGCATGTTTTGTGAAGAAAATGGAATCAAAAGACAATTATCAGCTCCAAGAACCCTTGAATAGAATGACATTGTAGAGAGAAGGAACATGTTAGTTAGAGAAGTTGCAAGACCTATGTTAGCTGAGAATGAGGTATCCAAGACATTTTGGAAAGAAGCTATGAATACAACAATCTACACTATGAACAAAGAGCAAGTCAGGAAAGACACAAACAAGACCCCTTATGAACTGAGGTTTGGTCACTCACCTATAGTTAAGTATTTTAGAATTTTTGGGAGTAAGGGTTATATTAAAAGAGATGAAAATATTGGTAAGTTTGATGCTAGAAGTGATGAAGGTATATTTATTGGTTATTCATTGAAAGACAAGGCTTATAGATGTTACACAATCGGAGAGCTGTGACTATTATGGAAACTGCAAGTGTAAGAATTGATGAGAAATTTAGGATACAAGAGAGAATAGTTGACTATAATTTAGATGATGATGTTGTTACTAAGCTAAGAAATGATGAGGTATTTCTTGAGTCTAACAATGAGTTGTAGAATGAAGGAGAGACAAGGTAGGAATAAAGCTTGGAACCTTTAGTAGAGCCAAGAGTTGAGATAGAAACTCCTACTTTAGAAAAGAATATGATTATGAATCACCCATCTAAGAAGATAATTAGAATCAAAGACAAAGGTGTGATGACAAGAAGTAGAGTCAATGATGAACTATGTTTGATATCTCAAGTTAAACCCAAGAATGTAGATGAAGCATGCAAACATGATTATTGGAAACAAGCTATGAAAGAGGAATTGGATCAAATAGTAAAGAATGAGACATGGGAATTGGTTCCTAGACCAATAGACAAGAATGTTATGGGAACTAAATGGGTATTTAGAAACAAGATGAATGAACAAGGCAAAGTTGTAAGGAACAAAGAAAGATTAGTATGTAAAGATTACTCACAACAAGAAGGCATAGATTATGAAGAAACCTATGCTCTAGTGGCTAGAATAGAAGCAATAAGATTAGTCTTAGCTAATGCAACAAAAAAGAAACTCAAAGTATATTAGATGGATTTCAAGTTAGCATTTCTAAATGGAGAACTTGAAGAAGGAGTATACATTGAATAGCTTGAAGGATGTCCTTTGACGGATGGCAAGAACATAGTCTGTGTTGGAGTTCTTTCTTGAAAAGAACATATCAGGTAAATAAAAGCCTAATACCAAGAAAAAAAGACCAGCGACAAGCCTAAGGATGAGCTAAATCCTATATTCAGCTAGGTTAAATCTCAGTTCTGGACCAATTAACAAAGTCAATAAGACTCACCTCACTTTAGGCTCTCCTAAGCAAAGGCGGGAAAACCCAAGGGATATATCTAATCAATCTAATGCTTTCTTTGTACTAAAATATCCTCTCTAGTAGAAAAGGTCAATATTCTTCAATAATTTTCTAGTAGACCTCTTGATTACAGTAGCTAATTATAACCAAGGAAAGTGACCACAAACAAGCTACGACCCACAGTTCTAATTCTTCAAAACATAAAAGGTAAGAATGATATTGTTTGTTGTATAAATGTCCTATAGTAATAGGAATGTTCTAATATGCCTCCAAATCTCAGGATGGGCCAGTGTCTTATCCGTTAGGCTATAGAGTCAATAATTAGCAATTTAGACCCCTTTTAATCAACTTGTGATTAAGAGAGTCAACATTAAGCTCTTAGTTTCATTCTAATTCTTATCTTTCTCATAAAACCTAAACCTTTGTCAATTACAAAAGGTAATTACCCAATTCTTTAAATTAGTAGCAATCAATAAGAGACATACAACCATTTAAATTGCATTTAACTGAAAAGATAATTTATCTACTCAGTCTCAAGGCTATGGATATATGAAAAAGAGACAAAAATTCAAAGATAATGACAATTGAGGATAAATCCTCCTATTTCATTTCAATATTGTTGTTAAAACTCAAAATATAACACATAAAAAGAAAACCACTTTTTTAGAATGTATTCCCTTTTGTATTCACATATAACATATTTCAGAAATCATTCAAATCACTACAAAACACTCTAGACAAATTGCAAAATAATAATATGCCTTATCAAAAATTTTATAGACAACCGACCTCTACTTCTCATCTTGGGAATCCATAAATAGGATTGCAACAAGCTATAGATGAGAGGAGGACACATGTCAAAATGTTAATGGAAAACCCAAAAAAAAAAACTCTTGCAAAGTGAACATAATAAATACATAAGATCAGTCTTCCAAAATATTGATCAAAAAGTAAGTAGTTGAGGAAGTAGAAAAACATTAATGTTTCAGCCTTGATCTTTTCTGTCCTCTATACTTTGCTGCAAATACATAAAATATCCTAGCTACTTCCAGTTGGTAGGGCTTTTATTTAACTCACTGCTTCCTAGACATAAATTTCTCTCTTGGTGGGCTAGTAAGTGTCCTTTACCCCTTGTAAGTCTTGAGTGGCCTTGGTCCACTTGGCATTCATGATCGCCTTAGACTCAATAATGAATTTGATTAAATTTATCTCTGCCCTGAAGAGATAATCAATTAAAGAGTGGAAAGGGGAGTTAGAAGTATCTTCAAAGATTGTTGATGTAGTCTCCCAGGTCAAAATATCATCAAAAGAGTTTGACCACTCCTACTAGTCCCTTAGTATATTAGTAGTATCCATAATTGATGGTATACAAGGTACCATTCCATCTAAAAATGTCCTCATCTTGCCTTGCATTACCTACAACTTACCAAAAAAGAAGCCATTTAATTGTTTCACCATTTCTAGGCTCTCCTTGATTGTGAAAATTTTGTCTAGTAAGTCAGGCATTTTTTCCATTAACATGATCACTCTATCCAAAAATTACATGTAGGGTCCCCAAGGGTTGAAAGTAGAAGTTAACCATAAAAGTACCTCATTGTAGACTTGCTCAACACTTTGCAAAGACACAAAAGAGCTATGAGCCTATTCTGATAGGTTCTTCAAAGTATCAACCCTGTGGCTCATGATTGCTCTAAGGATCCCAATTCTCACATCTCCTCCCTATTGAACTGACTGAGTATCAATGCTCATTCTCCTTGGCTATGAGGATTCATCCTCCTTTGTGTCCTCAGTCTGCACCAGAGCCTTAGTAGTATCTTTAGCTAGCAATGAAGTCCCCTATTCTTCTTCTCCCTGAACTGGAGCCATCCTTTGTTTTGCTTGTGTTAATTGCTCTTTAAGGGATGCAATTTCACCCTCTAGTGCCTGGACCTTAGTTTCAAGTTCAACAATTCTTTCCCTATATACATGACTACTTTTGAGCTCATTTTCATAGAGATTTCTAACATTAATGTAGTCATGTATGGCTTGGGACAATTTATCCTCTATTTCCTCTACCTTGGCCTCATTCATAAAGGAGAAATGCTTTAATGCCTTGGAAATTTCTAAGCCAGAGGTGCCCTACAGAGTCTAAATTATCATGTTTCCTTGCTCTGTGCTCTGCACATCCATCAATTTTAGTTTGTTTGAAGTAGGGACCATGCTCCAGACTATGAAGGACTTGGTGTCAATGTTAAAACTAGTTCCGCTCTTCAAGCCACCAGCACCAATTGCCTCATAGGAGATGGCATTCTCCTGTCTTCTGATTTGATCAAGCATAAATGCTTGCTCCAAGTCCCAACCATGTACTAAAAATATGCCACTCCTATGGACAAGATCCCTTACCTCCTCTAAAGTCATTACCTCACTTTCAGGGTCATAGGCTTGTAGTTTCTCAATCAATTCCATCCTCTGCTCATCTGATTGATCAGGTTTCATCTAGAGGATAAGTTCACTCTCTTTTATTTTATATAAAAAACTTTTAAATTCATTGTATTTGATGAATCCATCATCCTCTAAGAATTGTTGAGCTTGGATGATCCTATCATCCAATCTTGCTGCTACCAGTTCCAGATCTGTCAAACTATTTTCTGTTGCATTAGCCCTAGTTTGGAGATAGTTTTGCCTCATGTTAGCAAAATATTAATTGTTCCATGGAAAAATTTGCAAGGTTCTCTGTCTAACTTGAGGAGGGATCTGTACACTCTTCTATCTTTTATTCCCCTTTTCCATCCAAGATGATTGGGGTGGATCCTCTTCTTCAACCTCAAGGGCTACATCCAACTTAGGGCTATCAGGGCATACTCTTTCCTCCTCTCCAATTGGACCCTTTGGCATCTTAGTCATTATTTCAGCATGGTCCATGACCATCTTCTTGATTCTATGGGGGTAAGGGACATCCATATAAAAACTTGGGAATTGAGGATTAATTCTTTTCAATTCCTTTTCTACCCTCAGTACATCTTCTATTTTTGCAAGTTTATCAGCTACCTCCCCTTCTAATACTATGTTTGGAATGATGTCCTCAAGGGGTAACTCTTTGGAATTGGGCAACACATAGTTTCTCATTTCTTTGAAAGTGGCTCTCATCCATCCTTCAGGGTCATACATCCTATAGGGGTTAGTGCACAAATTGTAACGGTGTAAAAAGGCATGAATAGGTTCTAGGGCCTCTTTGCCAATAGTGAAGTCACCAATTTTAAAGCATCTACACAAAAAGGTTCCCCTATGTACCTTAGGGCCTAAGTATTCCCTATTTACAATGAATAATTGCCAAATAAATTCAATGATTCCTAATCTAGGAGTGATGAACTTTGATAAAATGTGGGGTGGCTAGGGACAACCATAGACTCTCATCAAAGAAAAAGTAGGAAACAAGAAAATATCTCCCCAATTATGATCTAGTTTTTTTCCTTCAAGTAGCAAGGGATGGTCTTAGGAGATATTTCAAAATTTCAGGGGCCCTAATGTATCTTGGTTCTAACATTTTCATTATGACAACACTAAAATTATTAAAGAATGAAATAGAGTTAGAAAAATGGTAAGAGCTGTCCCATACCCATGTCCATAGCTGAACTAGAAAGGCTCCATTTAGATCAAAGTTTTGATCAATAGAATTAGGGCTGATGCATCCCACATTCCTGTAGAGAATCAAATGCATTAGCAACGAGTAATATGGGAAAGTGAATTCCCTCATTTCTCCAAACCTTGCCCTGGCAATGTTCTCCTTCATTATATCCAGTATATGACTAACATAGTCATATTCACATGCATGGTAAGCATCTTGTATATCTCTGGCAATCATGTATTCAGCCCCCCAGACTTCATCTGACCCATCTTTGCCTACAACTTTATGGACACCATATATGGTTTTGACAAAATAATTTTTAAATTTGTTGATGGGCATCTATTTTTGTATCTTCTTTGGGAAATCACTGACCCTTTTTAACTCTCCAAGAATATGTTGTAGCTATGAATTTCCAGTGAAAGCATTAGGATTTGCGTCAAATTTCTCCTATAAATCCTTCAAATCTAAGGGTTGGCCCATTGCTCAGGTTAACCCAAAAGCCTCAATGAAAGACTCTCTATCCAAGGTGCATAGAATAGTACCATCCTTCCTATGAAAAGACTTGGTGGTAGGATTGTAACATCAAAACAAGGCTTCCATCAAGTCCACATCTACAAAAAACTTCAGGAAAAATCAGTTTGGCTAGGTTCTTCTTGGAGGGATTACAAATAGGAACCTTCTTTTCCCTATTGCAGTAGAAAAAGTAGAAGAGCTCAGAACCATTGGTATCAGGGCACTTAGCATCTCTACAATTAGCATACGGGTCAAAGAAAACGTGATGATCAATAGAGTTTCCATTTGTTGATCTTGGGAACAATTTTATCCATTCCTCCAAAAATTGGTTGGGTTTCTTATGTCTGGTTTTACCTCCCTTCCAGGTTGATGTTTTTGATACTACCATTTCTGATTCTGGAATCTCTTCTACTTCCTAGTCTAACATTTTTACATTCACAACTAAAAATCTGTAATTGTAACTAAGCCTTGGAAACAATAATGCAACTCTCACGGACAACATAGGATGAACTTCAAAATCTAATTTGTGAACAATGAATCAGTGACAATGGGGATTAGAAAATCTTATAAGTTGACAGGCTCAGCCAAACATTTAAAACACATTGATTTCAGCATGCTTGAGAACGATCTCAATTGATTCTGCCAACTTTAGGAAGCACCGGTATTAAATTCTATCTATGCACTTTTCATACTGCATTGAAAATATATTGGCTAAGAAGCTCATACTTCTTTCTCATCATTACGTTTACTATAGAGATCAGATTCTATGATATTATGACAAGGTGACTGAAAAGACCCTTCGTAATATCGCAACATTGTATTAATATTTCTTTGATCCCATGATATCCCTTTAAAACTTATATCGGGCAATCAAAAAAGTGATAAAAACCTCTTATGATCCTATGACAACCCTTATTGTCACAATATTGATAGCTTACCCATTCTATTTTATGATCCCATGATAAACGGTTTTGGGGCATCATAAGTCATCTTCATATGCCCTATGATCACACAATCATAGTTGAGGTTACTACCTTGTAGCATCGCAGCCCTACATGTTTCCTTTTATGATGTTATGGTTGGGCCAAAATCATCACATCGTTACATTATTGGTTTACACTTTCTTCAATGTGATCTTATGACAAACCCTTATCATAATATCAAAAAACCTTACCTCAGAGCCCTTAGGTCTCATAATGAAAGAGCTATCATAAGATTGGAGACCGTGATGCTTTGTACATCTCATAACCCTTTGGTCCCACAAAATGCTGACTATGAACACACTTGGTACAAGAATACTGGATTCATTTAATGGGAAACTAACATCTGTCATAACAAGGGGTGACATGCTTACCTTTATGACTTTACGATCCTACGACAATAGGGTGTCTTGACATCTCACCATGTGTCAACCTTTCATACAATGATGTGAAAAACCTTATTGTTGCAACATTGTAACTTTTCAAAAGTGCATCGTCCGATTACGCGATAAGCATCATAAGATCATCGGACCCCATCCTCATGCTTTATGATTTGATGATAAAGACTTTATCATAGGGTCATGACTACCCTTATCTTTAGCCTCTGATGCCATGAACAAATGTTGATCATAACATTGGAAAGGACCCCTTTATGAACAAAACACAACACAACCCAATCTTATGACACAAAGGACATCACAAAATCAATAAAGAAAAGAAACATACCTACGATAATAGGATACATCTATCGTGAGATTGCAAAAGGCCATCACACTTGCCCGTGATACTGCGCCAACCCTTATATCATAAGATTGTAAAGAACAAGGCGTCATTAGAAAAATGAAAGATTGCTCATTTACATGGCCTAGGGTTGGGGCAAAAGGTGAATGTAGAATACACTAGGGTATAATAAAATTTTGAAAATATGATCACAACTCTTGTCAAAACAAAATTAAAAAATTTCACCATAGAGAGCAGAAAATTGCCTAATCACAAAAAGGAGCTAATAGAGGCTCTAGCTAGGGATGATGGATAACTTGTGTCCATGCAAAAATTTCAAATTTTTGGTTAGAGAAGACCACACAAAAACTTTAGGGAGGAGCCAGAGACTATTAACAAGAATGTACATACATACATGGTAATACAAATTTGTACAAATATTTATAGAGATAAATTTCTTTCTACAAAATGAAAAATCTTTAATAGAAGTATCTTTTAATAAATTGCCCATGAACTAGCAATTCTAAAAGGTTTCCTGACATATTTTTAATGAAGTATGAATCATCTCCCCAAAAGTAGTCAACTAGATAAGGCCTCAACCAAATGTGGTCAAATTTTCCATGTTTACCTTTCTCTTGTAGCCTTGCATTCCACATTAAAACAAGATCCTTAGGCTAGAATTTTCTAATTACTACTCTTCTGTCATACAAATGTTTTATTTGCAGCTGTAATTTCATGTTTCTTGTAGAGGCTTCATTCCTTGTTTTTGCTCATCCATCCAATTCATTAATTCTCTGACACATATCATCCATGATGTCATCATCATACACCTAAATAAAGTTATACAGGCCTTTCAGATTATTTTGAGGCATTCTAGCCTAAATTCCATATACAAGGTCAAAAGGTGATACACCTATTGCCTTCTTGACTGTAACTTTATCAACCCAAATTGCCAATTGCAACTTTGAGTCCCAAGCCTTCTTGTTTTCATCCAAGGTCCTCTTGATGATTTTCAATAAACTTTTATTGGTAGATTCTGCCTGCCCATTCCCTTGTGGATGATAAGGTGAAGAAACTAACCTAGTGATGCCATATTTTTCATAGAACTTAATGAATTCTTTAGATCTAAAGCACATAGCATTATTAGTCACTATTTTGTCAGGGTATCCAAATATTGTAATGATGTTATTGAGTAGGAAATTATTCACTACTTTGTTGGTTGAATTCCTAGTAGGGATTTCCTCAACCCATTTTGTGAAGTAATCAGTTGCAACTAGTATCCAAGAGAAACCACTACTAGAGCTAGGTGAGATCTCACCTATAAAATCCATTCCCCATTGTTGGAAAGGTGCCTGGAGCTCAACTAATTTCAAAGGTGTATTTCCTATGAATTTTAACTTTCCTACAAACCTTTGGCATGAATGACACCTTCTCAAAAAAACTTGAGCATCCCTAAACAAATTATGCCACCAAAAACCTGCCCTCATGACCTTATGAGCTATGGTCTTTGCCATATAATGTCCTCCACATATCCCTAAATGCATCTCACTTAATATTTTTTTAGAGTTCTTCTGATCCATGCATTTCAATAGTATACCTTTAAAATTTCTCCACCACAAGATTCCATTCACAATAATATATCTAACTGAATGCAATTTTATAGTTCTCCTTTCATTTTCTGATAGGTGAGGTGGAGACTGCATGTGTTGTAGGTAATATATTACATCTTTATACCAATCACACTGCTCCATGTCACATGTGCTAAGGCTAAGATCCTGATCTTTGGCATTGATTTGATTAGCATCTAAATGTGCTTGTGCCATGAGTTTTGCCAATCCTTGACCTCTTTCTAACTTAGTAATATGGATATCTATATTAAATTCTTGGATTCTATTAATCCATCTGCACCTTCTACTAGATACTTCTTGCTGAGAGAAAATATCCTTCACTGCTGCACTAGGTACAAAAGCTATGACTACAACCCCTACAAGGTAACATTCTAAAGCCTTGACAGCCTTGACAAGGGCATATGCCTATTTCTCACTGATATCATATTTCAATTCTACAGGTTGTAGAGATTTACTAAAAAATGCTATAGGTTGTTCATGTCCATTTTCATTTTTCTAAAGTAAAACTACTGCAATTGTATGAAAAGATGCAAAAGAAAAAATATGCATGGGTTTTCCATAATCAGGGGTCCTAAGCACTGGAGCATTTTTAATAGAGCCTTTTATTTCTTGGAAAGCAATAGAAGGCTCACCCTCCCAATTTATTGTTGCACCTTTCTTAAGCATTTTTGAGATTGGCCTACTGACTTCAACAATGTTAGTCACAAATCTTCTTAAGAAATTAACTTGTCCAAAGAAAGACTGTATACCTTTAACATTTTTTAGCTTTTGAACCTTTTCAATTACTGCTACTCTTTCAAGATCAATCTTAACTCCTTCCTTTTAAAGTATATGACCTAAAAGTTTCCCTTCTGTGACCCCAAAGGTACATTTCCTTGGATTTAAGGATACCCCATACTCTAGAGCTTTGAGAAAAATCTTCTCAAGATGTTTGCAATGATCCTTAGCTTTCTTAGAATATGTAGTCAAATCATCTGGGTTCACTACCATGAATTTGTCAATGTAGTCTTTGAAAGCCACATCCATAGCTCTTTGGAAAGTTGCCCCTACATTTATGAGGCCAAAATGCATTCTCACATACACATACATTCTCCAAGGGGTGGTGAAAGCTATCTTGAATTGCTCCTTTTCATCAACCAAAACCTGGTTGTAACCTAAAAAACAATCCATCATGGACATCAATTCTAAACCAGTCACTTGTTGGAGCATGGCCTCCATATTGGGTAGTCCATAATTATCTTTTAAAGATGTAACATTTAAATTTCTAAAATCAATGCACAACTTGATGTCACCATTCTTTTTTCTAACAGGTACAAGATTAGACACCCAACAAGAATGTCTGATTGGCTTAATTATTCCTTCATCACTAAGCTTTAATAATTCTTCCTACATCTTTGGGGCCAAGGTGGAATTCACAGGTCATTGCTTCTGCCTAAAAGGTTTTACATCTTCTTTAAGTGGTAGAACAAATCTTGCCTATAAGCTTTGAGGTCATCATAGGACCATGCAAACACATGTTTAAATCTTCTTAATAGATTAATCAAAGATTTTCTGATGTCAGGGTTTAAAGTTTTTCCAATGTACACCTTTTTTGGGGAATCAGTTGTACCCAAATTAATCTCCTCTAATTCTTGTGGCTTATCATTTTCTGCATTTGAAAGTAGCTTGCCTTAATTGTCAAAAGCACTTTCCAATACAACCAGACCTTTTGGTACCTTGTTGTTTTTTAATTGCAAAATCTCTTGTCCAAAAATTGTTTCTTTCCCATCAACTATTTCCACCCATATACTACAGTCAAGTTTCTATCCATAATACTTTTCCTCATTGAGTAGAAAATTTAGAATGTCTTTGTCATCCTCAAAAACTTGCCAACTATGGACATTTTCTGCGACTAAAGGCCTATTCTATACTTCTATGGTGGACACACCAGCAAATGATATATCATCAGGCTTTATGGCCACATTTTCCAAAAGGTCCGCCATCTTATTATTACTTTCATCTTTCCACATTATCCCAAAAGCATCAAAAGACTCAATCATGTCCCAGACAACATTCCTATATTTCTTTAGTCTCTTATTTTTTGACACATAAACACCCCTAACTTGGGAGATAATTAACTTAGAATCACCAATAACATGTATTTTCTTGATTCCATGATGTGTTGCACCTTTCAGTGCTAGTAATAGAGCCTCATATTTTGCAACATTATTAGTACATGTAAAATTTAGAGAAAAGTAATATCTGAATGTATTCTTATTAGGAGAAATAAAGACAATTCTAGCTCCTGATCCTTCCTTTGAGTTTGCTCCATCAAAATACATACTCCAAAGATTTGGAGAATCTAAGCAACATGTGACCTCTTGCTCAATTAAGGCAGGCAACTTTTCCACTTCTTGGATGATGAATTCAGCTCTAAATGCATTCACATCTATGTCTATGAAACAAGTTGCATCATTGTCAATACTTTCCTCAAAGATATGGGTCACTCTTGGTTCTTTGTTGACCTTGATGGCCTTTTCTTTTATCTTGAAGGTG
Organism: Cupressus sempervirens; assembly: GCA_028749045.1. Taxonomy (NCBI): domain Eukaryota; kingdom Viridiplantae; phylum Streptophyta; class Pinopsida; order Cupressales; family Cupressaceae; genus Cupressus; species Cupressus sempervirens. The sequence continues at coordinate 33,186,113 of CM053787.1, forward strand.
GCATATGACAGATCACACTACATACTTCTTCCCATTGTAGCACTCCACTTTCTTGAAAGTAACATCCTGTAGTGGGGGGGGGGGGTATCAACCATTAGAACTGACATAGTTAACTCCTCATTAGGATGTGCAACAAGTCTGAAAGGTAAAGCATTAATAGTACCTATGACAGCTACTTCTCTAGCATCTATTGCCCTACACTTGCCTTGTCTAGTATCAACTCTTAAACCAAGGGCCTGCATAACTTTAAAAGGCATTATATTATTTAAAGCTCCTGAGTCAATCATGCAATTTTTTAATGTCCTACCTTTTATGATCAAAATTAGGAAAAAAGGATCAATATCCTGCAAATATGCTATTGATGAGTTGTCTAGATACATTTGGGGTATTTGAGACATGACCACAATCTCTTCCTTTTCTTTATCAATCATTGGGATTTGCAATGTACTTGCTAGTGCTTGTGTAACCACATCACTATCTTGTATCCCTACCAACCAAGACAAAGCCATTCTTTTATGTTCCTCTATCCTAAATTTTTTTGCTAAAGGGACCTTAACAGTGATTTGTGACAACATTGAGACCATATCAATTGGATCATAGGCAGTATTCTTTGTATTAATGTATAAAGGTTTAGGAGTTTGAATAGTAGATGAAAATTTTTTCTTTAAACTATTAGAACTTGTTTCCTTTTCCAAGATAGTTAGCTTACCAACCTCCTCATTTTGTAAATGCACCCTTTTCATTGGTTCCCATCTCTTATTCTTGTTTTCTTTAATCTTAGGGATCTCAAGGAAAACCTTCTTATTTTCAATGGTAACTTTTTCTGTATTTTCCTTGATGAAAATGCCAGATGATTTAGGAGAGGCACCATCTACAACCCTACTTCTTAGATTATAAATACTTTGGACTTGTGCCACTAACTCTGAAGTAATTCTATCAATTTCCTCAAAGGAAGGTTTCTTCAAACTGATATGATCAGTAGGGGTTAAAGTGTTACATATAACATTTTCATCTTGGTCTTCATTGTTAGAAAAGACCTGTTGGTGATGTGTACGATACACCATTCTTTGATTTGTAATATCATGGTTAGACTCACTAACATCTGACTCTCCATCAGTATCACAAAGATGAATCATATTGCAAGAGATATCTTCTTGATTCTTATTGTTTATGTCTTCATTATTATGCAATTGTTGATCATCACAAAAAGATTGAGAAACACCACAAAAATCAGGAGAATGTGGTGATTGAAAAACATGACACTAGGGGATGTTATCATTCATATTTATTGAGTTTCTCTATAAAGGATCTGGTGTCCCTTTTCCCATGTTCCCTTGTGTAGGATTAGGAACTGGCTTTCCATCTTTCCATTGAGTAGTATAGGGATAATTTTGCATTCTGGGTTGCCTGTTAAAATTATTATAAGAAGCCCTCTCTAGAATATTTGGTTTTCTGGCTAAGAGGGATGGGGAATTTAATTGTTTTAACAAATTTAAAACCTGTCCCATTTGGTCATCTTTAGATTTCTTTCCTAAAATAGGTTTTTCATTATCTTTCTTTCCCCTAGAATTGAATAACTTAGGGTCATCCCTTTTCCCAAGCTTTCTTGTAGCTCTTCTATCATTTTCAATATTAACAACCATTGTGTATGCATCCCTTAATGTTTTTTGCTCTTTATTCCTAAGGAAATAGGCCATCTTACTATCAAATGCATTCAATCTCATTACTTGAAAAAGTTTGTATATACCTTTTTGAAACCTGACATTGAAATCAAAGGCTGATTCATTTGAGTTCTTCTTGATATTTTTGAATTCATTCAACATAAAACCAATGTTTGTCTTGTCACCATATTGCTCCTTAAACAAGGTCTCAAGATCACTCCATGAGTTGATACTATCATCAGGTAGTCTTCTGAACCAGTCTCTAGCATCTTTAGTTAGTGAGTGAACAAAAAGCTCCATCACTACATCCTCATGTTCCACCTCATAATAATTTAGCATATCAATGAATTTTCTGAGATTTTCTTCACTAGTAACAACATTATTTCAAAAAAATTTGGTAACCCTGTCCCTAGGGTCATTTGGAATAGGATGAGGAAAACCAAGGATACCCAAAAAGGTCATCTACTTGTATCTCTGCATATTAATTGGTTTTCTTTGGAAAACTAGGATACCTGAGGAATGTACCCTAATAGCCTGATTTGGAAAAGGGATTTGAGTTTGATGGGGAAGCTGGAGAAGGGGAAACTAACTAGAAATAGCAAGAGTTGTAAAAGGGGTTAAGAGTGGTGCATTTTGACCTACTATAAAAGTATTAATACCAAGTGCAATAGGCAAAACCTATGTAGGTTGACTGAGTTGAACTATTAGAGTAGAGTTTGACTTGATAAACTAGATTTTCATTCTGGCCTCAGTAGCTTGAGCTTCATTTTCTACTCTCTCAAGTTTCTTAGTTAGGTCCGCTCTTTCTTTTCTTGATTTTTCCAGATCCAAGTCCTCATGACATAGGGAGTGGACTTACTAGGGGGATGTGGCTCATTGATTTGTACTCCAATAGCCTTCTATTTACCCTTGTCCAAATCTCTCTTTTGAGGCTCCTCAATTGTAGTCTCTAAAGGCCTATAAGGTTTAACTCTTGCAACAACATGATCCTGACTCTTTCTAAGAAGTTTTTCTTGTCTTTGAACATCAGTTCTTAAAGCACCCACATCCCCAAAGATGTCAGGGTATAGATTAGAAGATCTCTCCTCCAATTTTTTATTTTGTTCTTGCAATGAAGCCATTCTCCTAAGCAAGTTATCCCTTTCAATGATAGTATTCATAATAACATTTTCTTTCTCTTTTTCTAAATGCAGGTGCCTGGCTTCCTCATCAACAACTTTCCTTTTGAGGAGGGCAAACTATGGAAATAATTCCTCATTATCTATAGTAGTAACCTCAAAATCAACTGGGTCAAAATCCATAAGATTTTCTACATACAGTTCTTGTCTAGGACTAAAACCCACTTCCATGTTTTCCCTAAAACCCCAACTATGGTTTATCTCATTTATTGTGTTTGATCTATGTAGAAAATTGACCATAGGGGACACAGTTTTGTCTTGGAAAACCTCTGGTGGTGCCAAGAAAGTCTCTCCCAAGAGCACAACTCCTTTTGACTCTGTACTATTAGGGGAAAGTTCCTTCTCTTGACTAGGATGGTAAAATGACTGGGCTGAAATATTACTTCTAGGGACCCATGTAGAATTGAAATTAGGCTTCTTCCTATTTTGATTTCTTCTTACCCCAGGAGGTAACTTAGCTAATAATAGTATCTCTGGATGATTCTTGGTAAAAGCATGTGTATTCTTCTTTTTCTTAGCCATTGATTATAGGGTTTTCTCAAAACCCTTTAGCACTAGTTGAAAAACCTTGACTTGAGTCACCACCCAATATTGGGAAATATAAATTAAAACCAAAAAAAGAAGTGAAACATAGGGACCTTGATATTTTGTAAAACTTTTTTGATATTAACTTCTTCTTTCTTCTTAGATCCCCAACAAAGTCACCATTTTGTTGGAGTTCTTTCATGCAAAGAACATATCAGGTAAATACAAGCCTAATACCAAGAAACAAAGAACAAAGACAATCCTAAGGATGAGCTAAATCATATATTCAGCTAGGTTAAATCTCAGTTCTAGACCAATTAACAGAGTCAGTAAGACTCACTTCACTTTAGGCTCTGCTAAGCCAAGGAGGGCAAACCCAAGGGATATATCTCATCAACCTAATGCTTTATTTGTACTAAAATATCCTCTATAGTAAAAAAGGTCAATATTTTTCTATAATTTTCTAGTAGACCTCTTGATTACAGTAGCTAATTATAACCAAGGAAAGTGACCACAAACAAGCTGTGACCCACAGTTCTAATTCTTCAAAACATAAAAGGTAAGAATGATATTGTTTGTTGTATAAATGTCCTATAGTAATAGGAATATTCTAATATGCCTTCAAATATTAGGATGGGTCAGTGTCTTATCCGTTGGGATACAGAGTCTATAATTAGCAATTTAGACCCCTTTTAATCAACTTGTGATTATGAGAGTCAACATTAAACTCTTAATTTCATTCCGATTCTTATCTTTCTCATAAACCCTAAACCTTTGTCAATTATGTAAAGAAATTAATTGATTCTTTAAATTAGTAGCAATTAGTAAGAGACATACAACCATTTAAATTGCATTTAACTAAAAAGATAATTTATCTACTCAGTCTCAAGGCTATGGATATATGAAAAAGAGACAAAACTTCAAAGATAATGACAATTGAGGATAAATCCTCCTATTTCATTTCAATATTGTTGATAAAACTCAAAATATAACACATAAAGAGAAAACCACTTTTTCAGAATGTATTCCCTTTTGTATTCACATATGACATATCTCAGAAATCATTCAAATCACTACACAACACTCTGGATAGACTACAAAATAATAATATGACTTATCAAAAACTCTATAGACAACTGACCTCTACTTCTCATGTTGGGAATCCATAAATAGGATTGCAACAAGCTATAGATGAGAGGAGGACACATGTCAAAATGTTAATGGAAAACCAAAAAAAAGCCTCTTGGAAAGTGAACATAATAAATACATAAGATCAGTCTTCCAAAATATTGATAAAAAAGAAAGTAGCTGAGGAAGTAGAAAAACATTAATGTTTAAGCCTTGATCTTTTCTTTCCTGTGTACTTTTCTGCAAATACATAAAATATCCTAGCTACTTTCAGTTGGCAGAGCCTTTATTTCACCCACAGCTTCCTAGACATAAATTTCTCTCTTGGTGGGCCAGTCAGTGTCCTTTACCCCTTATAAGTCTTGAGTGGCCTTGGTCCACCTGGCATCCATGATCGCCTTAGACTCAATTATGAATTTTTAAAAATTTATCTCTGACCTAAAGAGAGAATCAATTAAAGAGTGGAAAGGGGAGTTAGAAGTATCTTTAAAGATTGTTGATGTAGTCTCCCAGGTCAAAATGTCATCAAAAGAGTTTGACCACTCCTACCAGTCCCTTACTATATTAGTAGTATCCATAAATGATGCTATATGAGGTTCTATTCCATCTGAAAATGTCCTCAGCTTGCCTTGTATTACCTGCAACTTGCTAGAAAAGAAGCCACTTAATTCTTTCAACATTTCTAGGCTCTCCTTGACTGTGAAAATTTTGTCTGGTAAGTTAGGCTTTTTTACCATCAACATGATCAATCTATCCAAAAATTGCATGTAGGGTCCCCAAAGTTTAAAAGTAGGAATTAACCATAAAAGTGCCTCATTGTAAACTTGCTCAACACTTTGCAAAGACACAAAAGAGCTATGATCTTGTTGTGATAGGTTCTTCAAAGTATCAACCCTATGGCTCATCATTTCTCTAAGGATCCCAATTCTCACATCTCCTCCCTATTGAACTAATTGAGTATTAGTGCTCATTCTCCTTGGCTATGATGATTCGTCCTCCTTTGTGTTCTCAGTCTGCACCAGAGCCTTAGCAATATCTTTAGCTGGCAATGAAGTCCCCTATCCTTCTTCTCCTTGAATTGGAGCCATCCTTTGTTCTGCTTATGTTAACTGCTCTTTGAGGGATGCAATTTCATCCTCTAGTGCCTGGACCTTAGTTTCAAGTTCATCAATTCTTTCCCTGTATACATGACGACTTCTAAGCTCATTTTCATAGAGATTTCTAACATCAATGTAGTCATGTATGTCTTGGGACAATTTATCCTCCATTTCCTCTACCTTGGCCTCGTTCATAAAGGAGAAATGCTTCAATGCCTTGGAAATTTCTAAGCTAGAGCTGCCCTGCAGAGTCCAAATTATCATGTTGCCTTGCTTTGTGTTTTGCACATCCATCAATTTTGGTTTGTTTGAAGTAGGGGCCATGCTCCAGACTACCAAGGACTTGGTGTTAATGTTAAAACTAGTTCCTCTCTTCAAGCCATCAATGCCAATTGCCTCATAGGACATCGCATTCTCCTATGTTCTGATTTGATCAAGCATAAATGCTTGCTCCAAGTCCCAACTAGGTACTAATAACATGCCACTCCTATGGAAAAGATCCCTGGCCTCCTCTAAAGTCATTAGCTCACTTTCAAGGTCATAGGCTTGTAGTTTCTCAATCAATTCCATCCTCTACTCATCTGATTCATCAGGTTTCATCTGGAGGACAAGTTCACTCTGTTTTATTTTATATAAAAAGATTTTAAATTCATTGGATTTGATGAATTCATCATCCTCCAAGAATTGTTGAGCTTGGATGATCCTATCATCCAATCTTGTTGCTGCTAGTTCCAAATCTATCAAACTATTTTCTACTGCATCAGCACTAGTCTAGAGATAGTTTTGCCTCATGTCAGCAAAATACTAACTATTCCCTGGAAATATTTGCAAGGTTCCCTGTCTAACCTAAGGAGGTATCTATACAATATTCTGTCTTTTATGACCCTTTTTCATCCAAGATGATTGGGGTGGATCCTCTTCTTCAACCTCAAGGGCTACATCCAGCTCAGGGCTATCTGGGCATACTCTTTCCTCCTCTCCAATTGGACCCTTAGTACATCTTCTAATTTTGCAAGTTTATCAGTTGCCTCTCCTTCTGCTACTATGTTTGGAATGATGTCATCAAGGGGTAACTCTTTGGAATTGGGCAACACATAGTTTCTCATTTCTTTGAAAGTGGCCCTCATCCATCCTTCAGGGTCATACATCCTATAGGGGCTAGTGCACAAATTGTAATGGTGTAAAAAGGCATGAACAGGTTCTAGGGCCTCTTTGCCAATAGTAAAGTCACCAATTTTAAAGCATCTACACAAAAAGGTTCCCCTATGTACCTCAGGGCCTACATATTCCCTATTTACCATGAATAATTGCCAAATAAATTCAATGAATCCTAATCTAGGAGGGATGAACTTTAATAAAGTGTGGGGTGGCTGAGGACAACCATAGACTCTCATCAAAGAAAAAGTAGGAAACAAGAAAATATCTCCCCAATTATGATCTAGCTTTTTTCCTTCAGGTAGCAGGGATGGTCTTAGGAGATATTTCAAAATTTTAGGGGCACTAAAGTACCCTGGGACTAACATTTTCATTATGACAACACTAGAATTATTAAAGAATGAAACAGAGTCAGAAAAATGGTAAGAGTTGTCCCATACCCGTGTCCATAGTTGAACTAGCAAGGCTCCATTTAGATCAGAGGTTTGATCAATAGAATTAGGGCTGATGTATCCCACTTTCCTGTAGAGAATCAAATACATTGGTAGAGAGTAATATGGGAAAGTGAATTCCCTCATTTCTCTAGACCTTTCCCTGGTAATGTTATCCTTCATTATATCCAATATATGACTAACATAGTCATATTCATAGGCATGGTAGGCATATCGTATATCTCTTGCAATCATGTATTCAGCGCCCTAGACTTCATTTGACCCATCTTTGCCTACAAATTTATGGACACCATATATGGTTTTGACAAAATAATTTTTAAATTTGTTGATGGGCATCTATTTTTGTATCTTCTTTGGGAAATCATCAAACCTTTTTAAGTCTCTAGGAATATGCTATAGCAATGAATTTCTAGTGAAAGCATTGGGATTTGCCTCGAATTTCTCCTATAAATCCTTCAAATCTAAGGGTCGGCCCATTTCTCCAATGAAAGACTCTCTATCCAAGGTGCACAGAATAGTACAATCATTCCTGTGAAAAGACTTGGTGGCAGGATCGTAACATTGAAACAAGGCTTTCATCAAGTCCACATCTATGAAAACTTTGGGGAAAGTCAGTTTGGCGTGGTTCTTCTTCCAAGGATTAAAAATAGGAACATTCTTTTCCCTATTGTAGTAGAAAAAGTAGAAGAGCTTAGAACCATTGGTATTAGGGCACTTAGCATCTCTGCAATTAGCATACGGGTCCAAGAAAACATGATCATTAGCAGAGTTTGAATTTGTTGATCCTGGGAATAATTTTATCCATTCCTCTAGAAATTGGCTGGGTTTCCTTTGTCTTGTTTTACCTCCCTTCAAGGTTGATGCTTCTAATACTACCATTTTTTTATGCTGGAATCTCTTCTACTAGCTGGTCTGACAACACAACAATGCAACTCTCATGGACAACACATGATGAATTTCAAAATCTAATTTGTGAACAATGAATCAATGACAATGGGGATTAGAAAATCTTATAAGTTGATAGGCTTAGCCAAACATTTAAAATGCATTGATTTCAGCATGCTTGAGAATGATCTCAGTTGATTCTACCAACTTTAGGAAGCATCATTATTAAATTCCATCTATGCACTTTTTGTACTGCATTGAAAATTGATTGGCTAAGAAGCTCATACTTCTTTCTTATCATTATGTTTACTACAGAGATTAGATTCTATGATATTATGAGAAGTTGACTAAAAAGACCCTGAAATGTCCCTTTTCTGATTTTGTATGATATTTCCAACCTTTAATCAGATCTTTAAGATCAAACAACTGATATCACAAAGATCCACCAAATTTCTTAAGAAACCCCAAATCAGGTATGTCGAAAATAGTGCCAAAAAGCTTCACAGCTTCACCTGTTATTAATAAATCTGAAAGTAGACATTTTTACAGAAATTTGAGCAGCATAACAGCCTATAAAATGTCATTTCCAGATCTATATAGCCTTTACAAAAAAGCTCACAAATGTAGGACAAAAACTATGCTCATCGGGCTCCCGAAATTAACACAAAAATGCCCGGAAACACCACAAAAACACTAATAAACTATCTCAAAAGTTTAATCATGTCCCAATACATATATTCAGCTCTATTTTAACAGCTTAAAGTCTGAAATATAGCAGCAACCAAAACTGATATGAAATGCTCAACTGAAAACACCAGCCTCATGCAAAAAACCACACCCAAAAACCCACAAATCTACACTGTTCAGCACAAAGGCAAACTCTGTATGAGCATGCACATGGAATGGCTTCAAACTCCCATCCTTAGCCTTCCTGGAAACCTGCAAACTCCAATTCTTGGGTCTCCCTAGAAACCTACAAACTCCCGTTCTTGGGTCTCGTTCTCCACAGGTTTGGCAGCCTTTGAAGAATAACAAAGAATGAGCAAAAATCAAGTTCTGGAATGAGCCCAAAATGCCTCCAAACCCCTTAAAAGAGGGCATAACTGTAACTCACATCAAAGAGAGGTTAATGAAACTTATTTTAATAATAATTTTCATTTATTAGTCCAACGGTTTCCAAAGATTAACCCCCTTTTTCCGAAACTTCACTTTCTTGGGCCTGCCTGCCTTAGCAAAGATTTTCTTTTTTAATTATTTGAAAAGGGGACATGAAAAGTCCTCCCCTCCCAATCATTTCTTGTCCTCAAGCAATGGCTGAACAATAAACCAATCAATATACCTAGATTCCAAATGTAGTCATGAACTATACTACTACCAATTAACACAGGCTCCTGCAATATCCTCTGCAATATGACCAAGAGGAATCCATAATCAAATTGACAATTATAGCTCAACCAAACTCCGAAGTCACCACTACCACAATCAAAAACCCATGAGGCACCAACTCTTAGAACATCAGAACCCAAGTAAAGTGGACAAATCAAACTACCAACATAGTAAATACCATCAACGCATCCCACTGGCCTATATGGAATGTACAATCCAACTCTGCAACAATGGTGAACCCTCTCGAATGAAACTGTACCAAGTATGGAGAATCCACACACTGTACAACTCCTGTAGTCAACAGAACTCTGCAAATCATCGGCCACTATCTCATAACCATAACTCCCATACACTGCTGATGGTGAAAAGACATTACAAGATAAAGAGTAAGAAATGGAATCCAAACCAAATTTGTCTGCCATCAACTCCTTAGCACAACGATCAAATGCTAACTGATGTACATACCCTGCAATATAATGTTGATAAAAAAAACCAACCTCAGTCAACAACTCACCATGAAGAAGTGATACAACCCACTGTGACTGATCACCAGCTAAGTCAAGAGATGTCATAGCCAAAGGAGTAGAATCAATAACAATACCTGCTAAAGCATCACTCCAAAACTCCTGCTCTAAGTCATGTATTATCAACCTCACAGTGTAATGCCGATAGAATGCACCAATCTCAGTCAGTGGCTCAGACTGCAATCCAGATGTAACTAACTGCAATCGATCATTAACCAAGTTGGAACTGACTACTACCTCTGAAGACATTGCGAAGGGAGTAGTATTACTAGTAGGAACCATGCCAACTATCAGCTCACCAACATCACACATGGTCTTTGATACAACATCTCTAGTCTTCGTGCCATTAGTACTAGAGGTCACCACCATGTTAGGCACACCACAAAAATTTGCTACAGCACCCAACTCAATTGAACCTGACTCTAGTGGGAATGAACCTGATATGCCAATGTTAGTATCAAGGATGGATGCATCCCCATCTCCACTGTCTCTAACAATCTTGGCCATGGACATCCTCGGATCACCAAACACCACAGCTTGTGACTGTATAGAATTAGGTAAAGACTGTAGTCACTCTAACTCCATGGTCACCTTAGCCAAATGAAACTGTGACTCCTTGAGAGCCAACTATGTACTCTCAAGAATCTCAGAAGTCACCTCAAGCTGCTCAGTAACCTCACTCACCTCATCTTCCTTGGCCAACAATGCATCATATGCTGTACTGCCCCACTCCATAAGATAATCTCTGTCGGCTACCAACTACATATAATTTTGTCTCAAAATCCGAATAGCCTCCCATAAAGAGTGGATCTCTGTCAAGGAAAGATAACTTCCTCCCTGCTCACCACTAGTAGGAGAACCCCATCCATAAACTGCTAACAATTGACGAGCAGCATCGAAATGTTGGCAAGTGATAGAAATGTCTTGGTCACTAACTCTCAACTAATTAGACACATGATGGCACTGGCTTGACTGTCTCCTACAAACCTCCTCTGATGCACTGTCTGAAGGAGTGTCCTCAAAGTTACTAGTCTCTAGAGTATTACCATCCATATCCTGTGAATCAAATCTAAAGCTCATATCAACATACGGAGTATCAAAAACATTAGCATTGCTGTCCAACTCCTCTGTACCCAAGGAAACTAAGTCTTCAAAACTGCCCACTGCATCCTCCTGGATGTCATCAATGCCAATATGATCCTGGGACTCATCTATACACATTGCCAAATATATCATCAACACATTCCAGCAAGTATGGTCGACTGGATATATGAACAAAGCCCAACATTGGTGTATAAAAACTAATACCAACATCAAACAAGATACTGGCACAAGAAAAGACAACACCGTGTAATCTGCTAATCAAATCCATGATAGCACCCAAACAAACACTGCTACCAAAAAGTGTTAAAGATCTCCAGTCAACTGAATCCCAAATGCCAATATAACAATCTCGAGTCCATATCCGTAAACTAGAATCAACTGGTAACTCAAGAAAACTCCTCACCTGAGTAATATGACCAATACCAACTAACTCCACATACCTTTCATGATGAGATAATGAAGTCACAATACTATCTTGGTTCACCTTCAGCTGGCTGGACAAATCATGTGAAGTACTACCAGCCTCAACCTCATGTGATGAAGCATCTAACTGTGCCTGGTACTCTTTCTCAGCAAAGTCATGAATGCTCAATGTTTGCTCATCTCTACCAGGTATCTCACCATCCTGCACAACAACATCCTCATAATCATCATCTGAACCCACTACACTGTAGTCACTGCCTGTTGTAACTATACCATCTTGAATACCTGTGGCATCACCCTTTGACGACCTGTAAACAATTGTCTCAATTTGAGTATCAAGTTGACTGTTACTATCAATCTGTGTGATATCCTTTCCCACCACCTCCTGTGGCAGAGTAGAATCTGAGACCTCTACCTGGCTATCAGCTAGTTTCTCAAACTCCTCATGCAAGTTCTTGGGAATTGTGTCATCTGTCCTGTGAGAAAATCTGCCAAATAGAAATCCAGTCAACTTATCCACCTTAGCTGGGTCAGATAACATGTCATGGCTTATTTTCATAAGTTTATCTCGAATGTCTAAATAACCATCCTTTCTACTATTTTGACTCTGGCTATCAATTGTCCAAGATTGTTCCCTCTGAGACTCTGTACTATACCTGTCCATTCTGGATAAAGTAGAGTGTAACCCCAATAGGATATAACTTCTTCAAGCACCAAGAACTAACATGCAAATGATTAGAAGTAGCATGCAACCATAGATTTGGACATGCAACATGCAACCACCAAATTATGACATGCAAGATCTAGGTAGTTGTCAAAACTGACATGCAAGATCTGGGTAGTTGTCAAAACTGACATGCAAACTTCTACAACCACCAAATTCACCAAGAACTAACATGAAAATGATTAGAAGTAGCATGAAACCATAGATTTGGACATGCAACTGATTAGAAGCAACATGCAACCACCAAATTATGACATGCAAGATCTAGGTAGTTGTCAAAACTGACATGCAAGATCTGGGTACTTGTCAAAACTGAAATGCAAACTTCTACAACCACCAAATTCACCAAGAACTAACATGAAAATGATTAGAAGTAGAATTTAACCATAAATTTTAACATGCATCTGATTAGAAGAAACATGCAACCATAAATTATGACATGCAAAATCTTGGTAGTTGTCAAAACTGACATGCAAGATCTGGGTAGTTGTCAAAACAGACCTGCAACTTCTACAAACCCTCAGGCTGGCAAGATCATGGCTCTGATACCACTGAAATGTCCCTTTTCTGATTTTTTATGATATTTCCAACCTTTAATCAGATCTTTAAGATCAAACAACTGATATCACAAAGATCCACCAAATTTCTTAAGAAACCCCAAATCGGGTATGTCGGAAATAGTGCCAAAAAGCTTCACAGCTTCACCTGTTATTAATAAATCTGAAAGTAGACATTTTTACAAAAATTTGAGCAGCATAAAAGCCTATAAAATTTCATTTCCAGATCTATATAGCCTTTACAAAATAGCTCACAAATGTAGGACAAAAACTATGCTCATCGGGCTCCCGAAATTAACACAAAAATGCCCGGAAACACCACAAAAACACTAATAAACTATCTTAGAAGTTTAATCACATCCCAATACATATATTCAGCTCTATTTTAACAGCTTAAAGTCTGAAATACAGCATCAAACCAAACTAATATGAAATGCTCAACTGAAAACACCAAACTCATGCAAAAAACCGCACCCAAAAACCCACAAATCTACACTGTTTAGCACAAAGGCAAACTCTGTATGAGCATGCACATGGAATGGCTTCAAACTCCCATCCTTAACCTTCCTAGAAAACTACAAACTCCCATTCTTGGGTCTCCTTGGAAACCTGCAAACTCCCGTTCTTGGGTCTTCTTCTCCACAGGTTTGGCAGCCTCTGAAGAATAACAAAGAATGAGCAAAAATCAAGTTCTGGAATGAGCCCAAAATGCCTCCAAACCCCTTAAAAGAGGGCATAACTATAACTCACGTCCAAGAGAGGTTAATGAAACTTATTTTAATAATAATTTTCATTTATTAGTCCAACGGTTTCCAAAGATTAACCCCCTTTTTCTGAAGCTTCACTTTCTTGGGCCTGCCTGCCTTAGCAACGATTTTCTTTTTTAATTATTTGAAAAGGGGACATGAAAGACCCTTCATAATATCACAACATTGTATTAATAGTTGTCTGATCCCATGATATCCCTTTAAAACTTATATTGGGATTTCAAAAAAGTGATAAAAACCTCTTACGATCCTACTACAACCCTTATTGTTGCAGTATCAACAGCTTACCCATTCTATTTTATGATCCCACGACAAACAATTTTAGGGGATCGTAAGTCATCTTCATATGCCCTACGATCACATGATCATAGTTGAGCTTAGCGCCTCATAGCATCGTAACCCTGCACATTTCCTTTTACAATGTTACAGTTGGGCCAAAATCATCACATCATTACATCAGCGATTTACACTTTCTTCAATGTGATCTTACGATAAACCCTTATCATAATATCAAAAAGCCTTATCTCAGAGCTCTGATATCTCATGATGAAAGAGCTATCATAAGATGTGAGTCCACAATCCTTCGGACATCTCATAACCCTTTGGTCCCACAAAATGCTGACTATGAAAATACCTAGTACATGAATACTGGCTTCGTTTAATGGGAAACTGATATCTGTCATAACAAGAGGTGACATGCTTACCTTTATGACTTTATGATCCTATGATAACAGGGTGTTGCGGCATCTCACTATGCATTGACCCTTCATACGATCATATGAAAAACCTTATTGTCGCAACATTGTAACTATTTAAAAGCGCATCCTCCAACTACACAATAAGCATCATAAGATCGCTGGGCCCCATCTTCATGCTTTATGATTTGATGATAAAGAATTTATCATAGGGTTGTGACTACCCTAATCTTCAGCCTCTGATGCTGCGAACAAATGCTGATCGTAACATCGAAAAGTATGGCTTTATGAACAAAACACAACATGACCTGATCTTAGGACACAAAGAACATCACAAGATCAAGAAGGAAAAGAAACATACCTATGATAACATGATACATCTATTATGAGATCACAAAAGGCCATCACACTTGCCCGCAATACTATGCCAACCTTTATATTATAAGATCATAAAGGACAAGGCATCATTAGAAAAATGAAAGCCCACTCATTTACAAGGCCTAGGGTTGGGGAAAAAGGTGAATGTAGAATACACTAGGGTATAGTAAAATTTTGAAAATATGATCACAACCCTTGTCAAAACAAAATTCGAAAATTTCACCATAGAGAGCAGGAAATTACCTAATCACAAAAAGGAGCTAACAATTTATAGACTAAAGAAAGCATTATATGGTTTGAAGCAAGCATTGAGAACCTGGTATGCAATGTTGGACAAGCATTTGATAAAGCTTGGATATTGTAAAGGTATGGAAGATAGTAATCTATATTGGAAAGAAATTGATAATGGTTTGATAATTTTGGTAATATTTGTTGATGATATCATATTTGGAGAAAATAAAGAAGAAAGTGAGAAATTTGCTGAGGAGATGAAGAAAGAATTTGAAATGAGTATGATAGGAGAGATGAGATATTTTATAGGATTATAGATTTCACAAAATAAAGAAGGAATATTTATTTCTTAGACTAAGTACTTTAAGGATTTACTGAAATGGTTTAGTTTGGAAACATGCAAACCTACTGGAACACCTATGGTAACTAGACACAAGTTATCTACAAAGGATGAGACACCTACTATTGAGTAGAAAATGTACATATCTATGACTGGAGGATTACAATATCTAACTCACACAAGGTTGGAGTTAGCAAATGTAGTTTGAATTGTTGCAAGATTCCAAGCCGATCCTAGAGAAGCACATTATGCAAAAGTCAAAAGGATATTTATATATTTGAAGGGAACATCTGAGTTTGGATTATGGTATGATAGATCTAATGATTTTACTCTAAGTTCTTATATTGATGCTGATTGGGTAGGAAGTATGGATGATAGAAAAATAACCATTGGTGGAGCCTTCTTTCTTGGAGGAGGATTGGTTTCTTGGCTAAGCAAGAAGTAGGATTACACATCACAAAGTATAGCATAAGTAGAATATGTTGTAGTAGAGAACAATTATAATCAAGTTGTTTGAAAGAAGCAGATAATGAAGGACATAAGGATAGAAATCAGTGAAACCATCATCATACATTGCAAAAAATTAGTGAACCCATCACATATTCAGAGAGAAAGTTACAGAAAAGGAAATTAGATTGGAGTATATGAGCACTAAAGAATAGATTGCATATATATTCACTACGCCTCTTCCCAAAGAGACTTTTGAGTATTTGTGAGGTATGCTTGGGGGAACTAGATGTTTTTCATCTATGTTTCCATCAATGCCAAAGGGGGAGATTGTTGCAAGATTGTTGGAAGCATGAATGCTGATGATATTCCTATAGGGGAGTATTATAGAGATGTGACTATGATGATATGTTACATTCATGACTGAGTTTGTCAATGATGTTAACATAGCAATTTTCTATGGTATCTAACATAAGAATAGTGGAAAGATCAAGTTGGTACATATGACAAGTTGAGTATTATAACTATCTGAGGTTATAGGAGATACTTCTAAGTATCTAGCATATACAATTAATTTCAGAAGTAGAAATAATAAATGTAGAAGAAGTTATGTAAGTTTTGGTGATGTCTATTTTGAGATAGAGTTTATAGAGGCATGTTCTGGTAAACTTGTTATATCTCTTAGCAAATTTGTTATTCTAAGAATTGAGGTTGAGGATGTGAAGAAGACATGTTGGTGATGATGTGGCTAAGTTTTCTAGTCATAATATTGTGTGTACAAAGAGTTATTCAAGTTGCAAGGAAGAAGATTAATGTTATTGCTAAGTGTAACATGTTCTTAATGTGGTCCTATAATGATTAATTGAGAAGTTCTAATTGCCAACTCAGGGAATTTTTTTATGGATTTGGTATAAAGGAAGGAAATTTTCCTTTATCAAGTATGACATGAATTGTATTGACACAAAATGATTGTAAGTAGAGAGAGAGCTGAATGCAAAGTTGAGTAGAGCAGAGTAGAAGCGAAGGAAACTTCACTGCCAAGGTTTTTTTGAGTGTTCCAAAGTTTGATATTTGGATTTGAGGTTTGTGACATGGTCTACAAGGTATGATAGTGATTGGTTCAATTGAAAGAACAAAGGAAAGAAGAACATAATAGTAAATTAAATGTTTGAGCAGTGAGCTCTTCTTGTAGTTGAAATTGCATGTTTGGGTAGTGGGCTCATCTTACATACATTTACTACAACTGCTAACAGGGTTGGAATCTCCTAATAGGGATTCATACTCCTAATAGGGACTCTATGTACTAAATGTTGTAATAGACTCCTTACAGGGTCCATCCTCTAAGAAGGAATTTTTTTATTAGTACATCATCTTATGGGAATCATTCCCACTGGGGTTTTCCATCTAATCAAGGGTTCCCTAGTTAACATATCTAGTGTAATTGTCCATGTGCATCTTTTGATGGTTGTTGTTTACTTTGGTTGAATGGTTAAGTTTGTTTAAAGAAGATAAATGTTTTGATTGTTAGATAATTGATTCACCCCTCCCCCTTAGTTATCTTGGTGGACTATTATTTCTAACAAGTAAAACATATGACTTCTATACCAAAAGTAAGTGCATAGTCAAAACCAATGAGCCTAGTATATGTAAAAGAAAGTACACTATCCAGTGATGAAAATGATGTTGAGGAGACACAACAAGCCCCATCACTTCCTTACATAGTTATGGATATTGAATCCACACAAGTGGATAGTACTCTCATAATGATGGACACAAAAGAAAATCCATTTTCTCAATATAGATCAAACATTGTTGGCAATGTGAGCAATATCATTGCCTACACCAACTTTGATGAGTAAGAAGAAGAAGAGGAAAAGAAGAAATAGATAGAGGAGAAGTGATACAGGAGCATCCTAGGTTGCATTGCTATTCTGTATGTTTTCCAAGTTGCAATACCTTACATTATTGAGTTCTCTTTGTTTTTCAAGTTCCTTAGTTGTTGTCAAGTTGCAATGCCTTGCATTGCCAAGTTCTCTTTGGTTGTTGAGTTTGCAATTATTGTCGAGTTCTCTTTGGTTTCCAAGTTTGAAGTGGTTGTTGAGTTCACAGTTACTGCCAAGTTCTCTTTGGTTGTTGAATTTGAAGTGGTTTATGTGTTCTTTGTATTTTCCAAGTTCTCTTTTGTTTCCAAGTTCATGTGTGTGTTGAGTTTACTAAGTACTAGTATTATTTTGGGTCTCCTTTGAATGAGTTGTCTATGTTTGGTTCCAATTTGGGCCAACCTTGCTTATTTAATTTTGGGATGTGTATTTTTTGAAAGCTAACTTGTGGCTAGGTTTTCATTTAATGTAAGGGTTTATTTATTTGGTATTTGTAACAGGATAACTTGTGACCTTGCAAGTATTTAAAGGGGTATTGGGTAGAGTCTTAGGGTAGAATAGCAGAGTAGGAAGAAAATAAGAAAAATTGGAATGTGAAGTTAATCATTAAATTTTGGAGTTTAAATTGTAATGTTGGTTGTAATGAATCTATAAAGTATTTTGGCTCTTATATCTCCTTTGGTTGCTATTATTTTTGTTTTCTTCCGCTATATTTACTCTCACAGGTGGCTTGGAAAGCTGGATTATCCTTTGGCCCTAGTTATCGCATGCCATCCATGTGTCACATGATATCAGAGCCTGAGGTTTGTCCTTGTGGAGATTGGATCGTGTAGAACCCTAAGTGAATTTGGGTTCTAGGGTTGTAGATTTGCAAATTTGACCTATTACTTGCAAAGGGTTATGATCTTGTAGGAACCTAATTGTAATGATGGTTCAAGGTAGAGGAAATTTTGACAATGTCATATTGGATACATTGAGACAAATTGTAGCAATATTAGATGTTGTAGAGACAACCCAATAGAGAGGAGCACACCTTTATGATGTGAGTGATGATGAAGGAACAACACCAAATGCTAATCTAGAACATAAAGAAGATCAAGATGAGGCAAGATTGTTGAGAGTATTATCTAGGGAAAATTCAAAACTTGTAGTCGAAGTTGTTCCTTATGATGGAAAATTGGATACCAATGTTGTGTTGGATTGGATATCTGAAATGGAGAAGTTCTTTGAGTATGAAAAAACTCCTGATAATAGGAAGGTGAAGATTATGGTTACTAGGTTGAAAGGTCATGCTATTGATCTCAGATTGGTTTTGACAAGTGAGTGTCAATACACTTAAACCATTTACTTAGTTCATGCCAAATTTGTAATACATACCGAGCACAACATGTAAATGTTAGACCATGCTGAGTCACTCTAGTGCCAAGAAGATAGACCATTCTGAGTGAATTCAAGTGTCGAGTAAATAGTGGATGCTGAGTAGTACAAGTACTAAGTCAAAAATAGAAATAAAATACATACCGAACATCAAAGACTTCATATGCCAAGTGACACAATTTAGACATATTTGTTTGTAATGGCACAAACAACTATGTAAACCATTTTTGAGCTGACTTAAGGATAAATTACAATCTTTTGGAGATAAGGACAAATATATATGCAGATGCCCTATGTAATTACATGCAACCAATCAAAAAATGGGAAGGTTTAAGTGGCAACATGGATGAATCTCAACTGTAGATTCATACCTAACCCTAAGCCACTAGAGTCTTCTTAAAGAGGATGAAGCCCTAAATTCTTTAGAATGAGTGAACAAGTATACAAGGGGTGAATGATCAAATTCGAAGAGTGAACAAGATAGTTTGCAAAGCGTTCAAGGTGACTTAAATGTAAAAGTGAATCATAGAATTAGTTAGAGAAGAATAGAGGATAGAGAAGGATACATCATTGATACATCAGATTGTGAAGGATCAATCAAAGATTGTGTAGAGATGATCTGTTAATAGGAAAGAAAGTTCTAACCACAGGATCTATGCCGAGACATTTTAATAGGTGATTTTAGTTAAATCTCTTAACAAAGTAGTCCTAACATGCTGTATGAAATCCTTTAATAGGGTGCTTAATTGTAATTTGAAGTCCTCTAACCAGGCACACTTCTAACAAGGTATTGAAATCCTCTAACAAGGTGGGACTTAACAATATTTGTAACCCTTTAACAAGGTAGGCCTTTCATAGTAAAGACCATGATTCATGTTCAAACCATTGTAACCTTCATTAGATACACTTTATTGCTTTGGTAGTGAAGATTTGTGGGTGTCATCCCCACCCCAGTTTTATCTTCTTACTCAGAGGGTTTCTGGGTAATCATATTTGGTGTTATGTGTGTGTTCAATTACATGTTTACATGATTGATGCATATGATTTACATGTTATTTTAGTATATTAATGCTTCTGATGTATGAATGGTTGAATTTTTATGGGTCCAAGTTTAAACTCCTAATTCACCCCACCCCTCCTCTTAGAAGTTTACTTTCTTCCTGCTTGTAATTCCAACAATTGGTATTAGAGCCTTGTTCTCTAAAAGAGAAGCTTTATAACTTAGAGGAAAGATCTCGAAATGGAATTCTACAAGCTAGGAAATACTATTGAGAATAGGAGATTAAGATACATCTCATACTACATCAATTGAATGAGGCAAGAGAGGAATTAAAGAAATCCTTGAAGAGAAGGAAAGATATTGCTATTGCAGAGAATGAAACACTATACAAAAGATAGACACCACCAAGCTATTTGTAGATGGTAACTCCAATGAATTGATGCAATAGTTGTAGATCTAATGGAAAAGAATAGAATCCAAGCTGAGGAAATCAGAAATCTCAAGCTAGAGAAAGAATCACAAGCTATACTACTATGTGAGGTGACTGAATAGAATAAGAAAGCCATGGAGGACAAAGCCATGATTGAAGAAGATAAAAGAATTTTGGAAAACAAATTGGAAGAGAAGTCACCAAAGCTAATCAAGATCTCCAACATGCAATTGAACACTCTAAGTCAAATGATGAATGCCAACTATGAACTAAATGTTAAGGACATTGATATAACTACATTGAAGTTGTAGAATGAACAATTGCAGAATGACTTGAAAAGAGAAAAGGAATTTGATGAAAGTTTCAACAAGCCAACTAAAGCCTTCAAATACTTTGAGCAATTAATAAGATTTCCTAGATCCAAAAAATATACTTTAGGATTGAGCTACACAAGCATTGAAGGAGAATCTTCCAAAGTTGCTGAAGAGAGGAACATCAAAGGTAAGAACTCCAAACCTTCTTATCATAATTGTGGTAAGAAAGAACATATCTCTAATATGTGTAGGAGAAAAAATAAAAATCAAAATTTCAAACCTACGAACATGACTCATTGTCATAAGTGAAACAAACAAGGTCATCAGGCACATGAATGCAAAACCAAGGCTATGTAGAAACAAAGATTTGAAGGATATTGCTACAATTTTCAGAAGTATGGACATAGAGCTTTTGAATGTAGATCTAAATCCATGTGTTCATCAAACAAGCCAACAAAGGTAAGAATCTATATAAAGCTTTATAATTGGGATTACAATACAAGATATAGCTGTCACTATTGTCAAGAATATGGGCATATCCATGAGAATTGTATTAGAACAAACTTTAGTGGTAACTACAAAAGGTTGTTGAGTCAAACTATATGTTTTAGCTATTTGAAAATTGGTCACATTAGAAAAAAAAGTCCAACTAGGTCAAAGGCACCAAGCTGTGAATTTGATAAAGGCAAGGGCAAGGCAGATGTTGAACACATTAGAGATGAGATGAAAAAGACATGGAAAAAGAAGAATGATTGCAACACATCAAATGGAGAAGGGATCACTTCACCCAATGGGTCAAGTGATCATACCTCATCAAACTAAACAATCAAGAGGTATGTGGGACTGATATACAAGTGTTATATCATACATTAGTTCCAAAAAGGTGACAATTCTAAAAAGACCACATTAGCATGAATAAAGATGCAATATGTCATTGTAAATTCAAGTTAAATCTTTAAAATTTTCATGATGTTACCGAGCATGAAATGTTTTTTATGTATGCCGAGTGGAATGCTAGTAGACACTAAGCTATAGGACTATCTAGTTGATGCCAAGCCTATAGTAGCTACTGAGTGATGGAAATATCTATAAATGTAAAGTGATTTTGAAATCAAGTTGATGCCAACCTTATAGTTGTACAAGAACTAAGCATTAAATGTAAGGGTTTTTCAAAGGATATATGATCAATTTTACTCATTATTCATCATTTTAAATTCAAGCAAGAGTGAGCAGAGTGAAAGGTGATTTAGAAACTTGTTCAAAGAATTTGTAGAAGAATTTAACAACAATCTCACACTAGTTCTATAGATTTTACAAGGTATTTATCACAAGTTGAGCTACATAGTTTTTCTTTGCATAAACCCTAGTTTGAATAATGGCATCTAGCCAAAAAAATGTAGAAAGGAAAGAGGATTTGAATGTTTAGCTTATATGTAATGAAGTCAAAAAACTTGTATTTAAGGCCATTCCTAACATAGCTTACAAACAAGATCCTTTTAGCACTCTATCTATGATCCAGTAGAATGTTATAATGGTGCAAGATGTAAGAAGATGTTATAATTGCAAAATTGGTAGCATTGAGAACTTAGAAATTAGAGAAGCATATAATAGGTTGTGTGAAAATGGTATTATGAAGGAAGAGTATAAAATCATTGAACATAAGGGTTTAACACATGCCCTAGATTTTCCTAGTGTATTTAAAATTGAAAGGATTAGAATTGTGTTGAGCCAAATACATGATGGATCTTTATGGCTAGAGGGTGGACCAATTAAGATTACCAAAAAAATAATTCATTAGGTTACTTGCTAACCAACCCTAGATCAGCCCAAGACTCTGAGGAGTGATTCCAAGGAAGTAATAGAGAAAAACATTGGAGCTAAATGGAATAAGAGAGGCATGACAATAGATACTATTGTTGATCCATTGTTAAACTTTTTTTTTAGGGTAATTTCTCATAAACTCTATCAATCTAGCAAATTGAATAGTGTACCCTATATTGCAGTGGATGTTGGCTACAAAATTGTGAAGAAAGATCATACTTATGATCTGGCTAAGCTTCAACTTGAACAACTAATGGAAAATCTTGGAGCAATCAGGAAGATGAAGAGTGCTCAATGTAAATTTGGTTCAATTCTAGTTCGGTTCAATGCTCATTCATTAGACTATTTCCCACAAGGGAATGGGCAGGCAGAATCCAGCAATAAGAATCTGGAGGCAATAATGAAAAAATTGGTATCTGACAACTCCAGAGACTGGCATAAAAAGCTCTATGAGGCATTTGAGTAGACCGGATCACACCAAAGAGAGCGATTGACATGGCTCCCTTTGAACTAGTATATGGAATTGGAGCTCAAGTATCTTTACCATTGGAACTATCTGCTGCGAAGCTACAATCAGTAATTGAAGATTAGGTTTTTAAACACTCTTTGGAGAGAAGGGTAATGTATCTTCATAAGCTTGAGAATGAAAAAAGTAAATTGGTTGACCACATAACAGAACACCAACTGAAGGTGAAATGTATCTTTGACAAGCGGGCCAGGCCACGACAATTTCTGAAAGGTGATGAGGTTCTTCTATGGGATAAACGAAGAGAACATAAAGGAGCCCATGGAAAATTTGAATCTCTTTGGAAGGGTCCTTTCCTCATTTCAAGAGTAGTTGGTCTGAATACCTTTCGACTAAAATATCCAGATGGGACGGTTCTGCCTTTTACTTATAATGGGCAGGACCTGAAGTTAGTCAGCCTTTAGCTCTTGCAGTTCCTTCCCATTCCCATGTACATAATTCTTTTTGTTCTGCTTCGCCTCTCTTTCTTTTGCTTTGGTTTCATTTTTCTTCCCCGTTTCTGAGTTCTTTGTGTATTCCGCATACACAATCCCCAGTCAGAGCCCCTGTTACCCACATTTATAGTCGCCAATTCACTTTCGATTTTAATTTTTCTCTCAAGCGTGTCCACTTACCTTGTCGCATGAGAAACTTAACGCCCTTGAAGTGCCTAGCCAAAACCTTAAACCTGCGCGGTCAGCCCTTTTTCCCCCATTCTGAACCACTTTGAACCACTTTGAACTATAGTTCAAAATAGTTCAAAGTAGCTCAAAGTGGTTCGATGTGATTTTTATTACTAACGCTTTCCTTGCACAGGTAATGTATCTCACTTGGTGGTTTGTTCTTCTGAAGCACTTTGAACCACTTTGACCCTCAATTCAAAGTAGTTCAAAGTAGTTCAAGACTTATGTAATGATCACTTTCAAGCGTGGAAAGATAGCGCGCCGCCTTTCACTCGTGATCCTGTCAAATGAGCGTGGTCTAAAGGACGGTCCTATTTCCAAGGAAGATAATCATTGTAAATCATGCTGAAGATCTTCAAGCCGTCAAAAGGAATCAATTTGATTAATGTTGAAGCATCCGAAAAAGGAAAGAATTTAATGCAGAGCTCATGCAAAGGGTTTTCAAGCATGCAAAAGCTGGCGGAGGTGATGTCAAAGTAATGGGTAATTATTATCCCGTACCCTCGCACAAAGTTACTGCTTTCTTTTAAAACTCATGTAATTACCTCCAAAGTATATTATCATGCAAGAAGTTGGTATAGACGGGGAGCTGTTAAGGAAATAGGAGAGATTTTTTGGATTTTCGGCAAAGAACAGGTGAGAATTTGACAATCCTATTTGCTCTGCAACTATATTCGTTTCAAAATTTGTCTGTTTAGTCTCTGCATTTTTTTAGATTATCATGAGGACAGTCTTGCATTTTTTGGGTAATACTTCTGGTTTGGAATGCAAGAGACCAGTTATATGTGACACTGATCTATGAGGGGTAAAGATAGAAAGCCTGCAGACCAAGTTCTTAGAATATTCTAATGAAAATAATGGGTGCATGGAAGTGTTAACCAGTTGGTTGATAGAGGCCGCAGCATTCCCCCCATCATTTGTAAGCCCTAAAATTTTGCAGTTGTGTATAGATCACTATGATGTGAGGAGAAAAAGTATTCTGAGTGAAGATGGCACCCCTGTTCTTTCTATTTCAAGAGAAACTGTTGCCTCAGTCTTGCATTTAATGACTAATACTTTTGCAGTGTTTTCACCTACCCAAGCCTTGGCTGAATACCGGGTGAATCCTAATACATTTCGAAATACCTTAGCCAGGAAATGGACTGAAGTCAATTATGGGGGTGGGTCTAGGCTGCAAAAAGTCATTAAAAAAGATCACATGCAACCTCACATTCATGACTTGGTCGTAATGTTGCATCATGTGAAGGGTTTAGCATATATTTCTCTCTTTGAGGAATGGAAGTTTAGATATATAGAAATTGTTTTGAAGGGTGAGCAATGGATGGATTGGGCAAAAATCATTGCTACCTCTCTGAGGACGCAATTGAGGCATGCCAAAGAGTTTCATTAAGATTTCTACATGGCCTCCTATCTGACCTATTGTATTGCATGTACTTGCGACCTCACCCCTTTTTCTCATGGTACTTGGAATGAAGAAATGTGTGTGTTTCAGTATTGCCCTCTATTGCAGAGAGATAATGTCTTAGAAGATTTCCGCAAGGTTCATGATGTGCTTCTGGATAATGTCCATATGTCTTTGAAAAAGATGAAGATGCCAAGGCTCTCCACAGAAGCTCAAAAGTTAGTACTGCAATATGGGAGCTTCTATATATAGTTTCCTAGGTTCACATACTTAAGAGTTGGAGGTTTTGAAGAAGAACCTGTGAAGTTACCTAGGTACTTCCTGGATTGTTTCATTTTGGCCGAATTGTGCAGAAAACTCTTTTCTATTGTGAAAGACAATCTGCCAAAACAGAACTTGAGGTTACTTTTTCCCATTGAATTAAGTTCATTTTTCTACAACAGCATGGATGATGCTTCCATCATTGGGAGCAATTTACTAGGGTTCAATTTCGATTTCTATCGCGGAAGGAGGGATTTTGATAGTAAAGGCTATGCAACTGAGACTCTTGGCCTAGAAATGCATCCTCCGACGGTTTCATATTTAGAAGATATTTGGGAAGATTGCAGAAATGAAGAAGAAGTGCTGCAGAAAGATCATACCAGGCTGACCCTTCGACAAATTAAAGCTTTCAAATTGAAGTTCAATGTAGAAGGGATAATGGATGATGGCTTTAATCTGATTGAACCTGGCTGGAAAGAGTCAGACGAAGCAAGGTTCTTGGCAGTAGACTGGTTCAAAGAAGAGGAAGATGACATTAATAGAAGAATCAGATTCATCCTTACCTATACAGATGATTGGTTGCAGCAGAGAGCTAACAGGAGTATCAGAGAGCCTCCTGTTGAAGTAACTTCTTCTCTTGAATTTTTTCAATTTGACATTTCCTCTCCCCCTGTTGCAGGTGACACAGTCATTCAAACAAAGAAAGAAAAGTCTCATCTCCAGCCACAAACAACGGGCCCCAGGACAAGATCTCACTCCAGATCCGAAACTCTAGAACGGGTTAAGGATTGAAAGACTGAAATGGCATCTCAAGGCCCAGGCTCGAGTGAGGAATTGGAGCCATCTGATAGTGGAGGTGGAGATGTGCAATTTAAAGAAACCCCCAAGATAGACCAGCTTAGATTCTTGACTCCGGTCAGGGATACGCAATTGAGGCCAGCAAGCCCTGCCATCCCCTCCTAGCTCTCGAATTCAATCAACAAGAAAAGAAGCCTACAACCTGTGATTACGCCAGTTAAGGACATTGTCACAAGATATGCGACAAAAGGTTCAAAGGCCAAGAAAATGAAAATAGATGCCCAGTTGGTAAAGGACCCCCAAACCGGGAAGATAATTGCGGAGGTGGCCACTTATACACAGAAGCAAGATTCTGCAAAAATCGATGAGGAAGGACTAAAGGTCACTTCCATTGATCTGGGGACTATAAACAGGAGCACTGGCAACAACTTTTTCAAGTTTTTTGCTGATCATATGCTCACACAGTCAGAAAAGGACAACAGAGAAAAGAAGGAGCTAAAAGCTATGGTGATTTCCATGGCTGAGTACATCGATTCCTTGGTAAATCTTGGATTCGTGCCAATCATCCAGTTGCTTCAACCCTTCGATCCCAACTCTGCAGAAAGCCAGTTGCTAGCAAGATAGGTGCAAATGGGGAAGCTCTTGATGGAGGCCATGGGAGTCTAGGTAAACAACATAATTCAGGAAGGTAACAAATTTATTTCAGAATTTACAAATGTCTACGCAGAAGGAGAAGCACTGTCAAGGGAGATTCAAACATTAGTACCCATATGGGAAATAGAGTTATCACAATGCCAAGCCTTGGTTTCCCAGGTGACAGAGATAGAAAGTTTCAGTGTCCTTAAATTCTTGGGTGAAAACCCTATGAAAACCATAGACCAACGCATGCTATTCGTCCTGAAGAATAACATGAAATGGAAGGAAATGGTCTATAGGGAAGTAATTAAAGAAATCCAAAGCATTGAAAGCAGGATAACTAACGTGCACAAGGAACTTATTAAGGATATGAAGATAGTAAACCCAATGAGCATCCTTCAGTTTGATGAGAAAAACATGGACGCAGAGGTGCTAACGAAGAGCTTCACTGAAGTGGCAGAGCAGATCAGGGACAACGAACACCCCAAGGCCAAAGATTTCTCCACACTAGTGAGTGTTGAGGCCATGTTGCGCTTTAACCAGAACTTGATGCCACGACAAAACTTGAAGATGAAAGAATACAGGTGGCAGAAAAATGCGTGTCGGGCTCGGCTTTTAAGCCTGAAAAAACCCCACCCTGCTGCAACTCAAGAATTGGTGGCCACGTTTTGTAGCTGGAAATTAGTGTGGTAGACGGTTGAAGAAGAAGAGGAGGTAACAAGTGAAGGTGCAAGAGTTTAAAGGAATAGCTAGGCATTTTTCTTTTTAGTTTTTATAACTGTTTCTTGTTTTTAACCGAAAGAGCTGGGCTTTAATGGAGGCTCTTTTCGGGATTTCAAACTATAAATGCTGGGGCATTAAACCTTTTTTTTTTTTTTTTTTTTTTTGTAATAGTATCTTTAGCAATAGATAGTTAAGTAGCAGACAGTGTTAAAAAAAAAAAAAAAACAGCAAGCTGAGATAATACATGCATCTTTGAGCTTTCAGAAGACTTTGAGCATGAAAGTTATGGTATTCATATATTAAATATTTGGGGTTTACGCTTTGAGACTTTGTGTTCAAGGCATTATGTTATCATTACTTTGTGAGTAAAAATTGTGAATCTCAAATCCTTAGCTGCTGTTCCTTTTTATGTAAGTTGATTGAGAATTAGTTTAATTTCAGTATCATTTTTACTTGAAAGGTTGCATGTAATGAAGCGAGATCATGCTTTGAAATGGACTCTATTTACATGTTAGTTTTCAATTTCATTATTGTTTCGTGATTGATGTTGTTAATCACCTCATTGCTACAGAGCAATCGAGAGACCCTTAAGCATTTTCTGGTAAAAGTGCGAAAATAATTTCAATTCATTGTAAATCCGAAAAGGGAGCTGTACCTTGAGAAAATTCAGAGAAAAAGTTAAAGAGTAGGGTAGAAACTTCTTCAACTATTGTGAATAGTTGTTTTCATCTAAGAAATGGGCATAGAGTAAAATCAGTTAATTGTAAAGGTGGGACAATCTGTTCACCAACAGAAATCAACCCAAATATGAAAACTTATCTATGGGTTGACCGCCATTAAACAAGGAGAAGTTGGTCCCTCTAAAGGTAAACTTGATGACAAAGACGATGAAAATAATGATGATGACAAAGAAAAGGATGACAAGGAAGATGAAATAGTGGGGAAGGAAACTAAAAAGTAGACTAATGACAAGGCAACAACTAAACAACAACACGATGAACAAAGTGTGTAGGACACACAAGTACTGAGTGTTAGTCCACCACATGACATAGTCAAGTCTACTGAAACTATTATTGTTAAGGATGTCTCAAACCTTTTAGCTCAAAACATCAATCCCTTAACTGCAAAAGACTTAAAGAAGATATTGGACCAATCTACGTTGTAGGCCAAGTTATGTGATAATCCAATTTTGGTCAATATAGATGAGCTCCAAAAGGCAGTAATTGATGCCACAAGGGACAAGGTGAATCCACAAGAACCACCTTTTGTCATCCCTTCAATTACTCAAGTATAACCTTTGACCCAAACAATAGTAGTTACATCTACCAAGGTTGATACATTTGTTAAAATTGAAAAAATTGAGTAGAAGCAAATTTTAGAAGAAAAAGACATTACTAATGGACAGTAAGAAGTAGGCTAGATAGATTCATCTATACCTGAAGCACAAGGACAGCCTGTTAGTCATGCCATTATGATAAAAAAGAGAAAATTTGAAGAGAGTGAGAAAACACCTAAGGTAAAGGAGTAGGAAGCCATCCAAGCATTGGTAACTCTACCAACATTTGGAACTCCACATACACAAACTCTTTAGAAGTTGAGCACAAAAGCTATACCATTGCAAATCTCAGTGCCGGGCTCTATCTCTTCAAAATTTGAAAAGGTAATTCACTATGGAGATATCACTCTTGATGAAGAGATAGTTATTCATAAGTTTGATTATGATACAATGTCACTAGATCAAATAAGCATTTTGCAACAAGCTTTAGAGAAGAAAAAGCATCAAGAAATGCTTGAGAGAGACCATAGGTAAAGGAAAGCACTTCAAGACATTAAGGACATCTTTTTGGATGCATTTAGTCTACCAACTCCTTAAGAGACCAAGCCAATACTAGAACAACTGTCAGATATAGTGGAAAAGGTCAATAATGAAGACATTGATACTAATGCTAAACTTTTAGAATGGTTTGAAAATAAATTCTAGAACAAGGTAAATGAAAAGATATCTTGTGATATAACACTTACTCAAGTTGCATTGGCTACAAAGGTTGAGGATGTAAAGAAGATACTTGAAAATATATTCTCATTGTACACCAAATTGTGTGACCCTACACTCTTCACCCAAGAGACTAGACATCATATTCTAAGCTTGGAGAGAAATCTCAACATGTTAGGTACAAGGTTACCTCAAAACCTTGCTTATAGTGAGAAGCATTTTCATACATTTCTTTAGACACAAAGTCAATTAGCTATGCTAACAATAAAAGAGGCTAGCATAAGAGCCAAATTGACATGTATACAGGCATCCCTCACCCCACACATGGAAATACTACCCAAGGAACTAGGTTATGCAAAAACTCTACTAAAGGAAGACCTCGACCTTTCTATCTTAGATGGCCTAGTACACCTTGTTGCTGAGCTTGCTATCTAGATTAAGTCATTGGATGTTGCATGTGACAACTGGGATGCAACTCTTAAAATCATAATAGAAGGCCATAAATCATTTTTGGACAAACACACTATATGTGTATAGCCCATTTGACATAAGTGTCAAAAAGAGGGAGAATAAATAACATTGGACATTGGGGGAGAGATAAAGGAAGGAGGATAAATATAGAAAGGAAGAAATAACAAAGGGGGAGCCTATTAATAAATAGAAATAGATATTAGCTATGATAGAGCATATCAAATGAAAGAGTATAAAAAAAATTCATTGAAGTCAGAGAGGAGCATAGATTTTGGATACAAATAGACACATTAACTCAGGGGGAGTTATCAATTTTGAGGTATATAGATTATTGCAAAATTTTGAAATTTTGAAGTTTTGTATATAAGCCGAGCCATGGATATGTTATGCTTGAGAAGTCAAGTAGAATATTGTATATTTAAGTATTTTTGACACTCATTTCAAAAGGGGAGATCACTGATCTCAGATTGGTTTTGACAAGTGAGTGTCAACACACTTAAACCATTTACTTAGTTCTTGCTGAATTTGTAATACATACCAAGCACAACATGTAAATGTTAGACCATGTCAAGTTGCAATGAGTTTCGAGTCACTCTAGTTCTAAGTAGATAGACCATGTTGAGTGAATTCAAGTGCCAAGTAAATAGTGGATGCTGATCAATATAGGTGTTGAGTTACAAGAAAAAATACAATACATGCCAAGCATTAGAGACTTCATATGTTGAGTGACATAGTTTAGACATATTTGTTTGTAATGGAAAAAAAACCATGTAAACCATTTTTGAGCCAACTTAAGGATAGATTATGATCTTTTGGAGATAATGATGAATCTATATGTGGATTCCCTATGTAATTACATGTAGCTAATCAAAAAATGGGAAGGTTTAAGAAAAAAATGGATGAATCTTAGCTGTAGATTCATACCTAACCCTAAGCCACCAGAGTATTCTTGAGGATGAAGCCCTAAATTCTTTAGAATGAGTGAATGAGTGTACAAGGGGTAAATGATCATATTGGAATAGTGAGCAAGATATTTTTTAGAGCATTCAAGGTGACTTAGATGTAAGAGTGAATTGCATAATTAGTTAGAGAAGAACAAAGGATAGAGAAGGATACATCATTGATACATCAAATAATGAAGGATCAATTAGAGATTCTGTAGAGGTGATCTATTAATAGGCAAGAAAGTGCCAACCATAGGATCTATGCTGAGACATTTTAATAGGTTATTTTAGTTAAATCTCTTAATAGAGTAGTCCTAACAAGCTGCATGAAATCCTTTAAAAAGGTGCTTATTTAATTGTAAGTTGAAGTCCTCTAACTAGGCACACTTCTAATAGGGTGTTGAAATCCTCTAACAAGATGAGATTTAACAATCTTTGTAAGCCTTTAATAGGGCAGACCTTTCACAGGGTAGACCATGATTCATGGTCAAACCATTGTAACCTTTATTGGATACACTTTATTGTTGCAGTGGTGAAGATTTGAGAGTGTCTTTCTGCCCCTTTCGAAGTTTACTTTCTTCCCACTTGTAATTCCAACACATGCTTCATTATGGTGGGAGCATTTGCAAGTTGATAGACAAAGGAGAGAAAAGGATAAGATAAGGACTTGGCCAAAAATGGTGAACAAGGTAAAGAACAAGTTCCTTCCTACTAATTACCAAGCTAGCTTGTTGAGAAAGATGTAAAATTTGAGACAAAGAGAAATGACTATGAAGGAGTATACTAAGGAATTCTATAGATTGGATGTAAGATTTGGATATGAAGAGGATGATGTTGAGAAAATTTCAAGGTACATAAATGGATTGAGATCTGGGATTCAAAATGAGTTAAGTTTTTTTAAAATTGGAAAGTGTGGAGGAAGCATATCAATATGCCTTGAAAGCTGAGGAGATCTTGACAAAGAAGCATAAACAAAGACAAAGAGGTAGAGGTGGTAGATTCTAGAGATGTAGAGGTAGATATTATGGAGAAGGTGGTAGATCTAACAATTTTGTAAGATAAGGGAAAATTTGAATGTAAGGGAAAATCTCAATGGAAGAATGATGATAAAAGAAAGATCGAATGGAAAGGTGGTGATTCTTACCGAGGAGGTACTAGTTCTTACCAAAGAAGAGGTAATTCTTATTCTAGAGGTAATTTTCATGGTAATTGTTTTAGATGTGGTAAAGAAGGGCACAAATCTTTTGAGTGTAGATCCTTTGAAAGTGGGTAAGGTAACAAAAATATTGTGATTCAAGGAGACAATGAGGGTTCACTAAGTGGACCTAAGGCTAGATAAAATTTGATGGTGAGAAAAACCTTAAGTAATAAGGGAAGTGATGAGGAACCTATCCTAAGAAGAAGTCTTTTCCAGACCAGATGTAAGATGAATGGAAAATGTTGCAAGGTGATCATTGATAGTGGAAGTTCTACAAATTTGGCATCAGAAGATGTTTTTGCAAAGTTATAGTTGTAGAGATTAGAGCATCTTAAACCCTATCATGTTTCATGGATTAGAGATGAGCATAAGATATTGGTAAGTAAACAATGTATTGTAAACTTCAAGATTGGGCATTATTTTGATGAAGTTCTATGTGATATTATGCCTATGGATTGTTGTCATATTTTATTGGGTAGACCTTGGAAATATGATACATATGTTATACATGATGGAAGATTGAATCAATATACTCTTTGGGTGAGTGGGAGAAAGAAAATATTGTTTCCTTTGATTGAAAGTCTAGATGAGGTTAATTATACTACTATGAGAATTTGTAGGGCTAATGGGAAGAAATTTTAAAAGGAAATGAGGAAGAAAAAAACCATTTTTCAATAATTCCTAGGAGAATGATTTGTGCCAGTAGCAGCTAAGAATTAGAAAATAGTGTTAACCAAGTGCTAGTCAATAGTAGCTGAGTGATAGAAGTCAGTAGTAACTAAGTGACAATAGAAACTGGTGGTATTGACTGAGTGCCAGTGGAAATTAAAAAATTTCTAAATGAGTATAAATATATTATTGTAGACGATATACCTAATGGTTTACCTCTAATGAGAAGTATAAGTCATTATATGGATCTGATTCCTGGAGCTAGTTTGCCAAATAAAGTACTATATAGATTAACACCTACTAAAAATGAAGAGCTTAACAAACAAGTGCATGAGTTGTTATAGAAAGATTTGATTAGAGAAATTTTGAGTCCATGTTTTGTACCTATTATATTAGAACCTATGAAGAATTGAGAATGGAGAAAGTGTACTGATTCCAGAGCTATTAACAAGATCACAGTTAAATATGGATTTCCTATGTTGAGGATGGATGACACAATGGATTTTTTGAGTGAAGAAATGTATTTTACCAAGATTAATTTGAAGAGTAGCTATTGTCAAATTAGAATTAGATAAGGTGATGAATGAAAGACTTCTTTCAAGAAAAAATATGGTTTGTATGAATGGTTGGTAATGCCTTTTGGCTTGACTAATGCACCTAGTACTTTCATGAGGTTGATGAATGAAGTTCTCAAGAGATTTTTGGGTAAGTTTCTGATTGTTTATCTGGATGCTATTTTGATATTTAGTATGACTAAGGAAGAACATCTTGAAATTATAAACAAATATTACAAAGATTGAAGGAGGGGAGGTTGATGATTAATTTGAAGAAATATTCTTTTATGCAATAGGATATTATGTGTTTAGGAATTGTGATTTCAGCTGATAGTTTGAGAAATAACCCTAAGAAGGTTAAAGCAATTTTGGAGTGGCCTACACCTAAGAATGTGGGTGAGGTAATATCATTTCATGGTTGCCTAGTTTTTACAGGAAATTTATAAGGAATATCAGTTCTATTTGTAATGCTATGATTGAGACAATGAGAGGATATAAAAAGGAATTAAAGTGGACACATGGATATGATAACAATTTTGAGACTTTGAAACAAAAAGGTTGTTGAGTTACCTATATTGGCTTTACATAATTTCAATAAGGTATTTCAAGTTGAATATGATTCAAGTAGTAATGCAATTGGAGTTGTATTGAGTCAAGAAGGTAAACCTATTGCATTTTTTAGTGAGAAGTTGAATGATGCTAAAAGGAAGTATTATGTGCATGATCAAGAGTTTTATGCTATTGTTCAAGCATTGAAGAAGTGCAGATGTTATTTGATTCCTAAGGAGTTTTTGTTGTATATTGATCATAAAGCCTTATAGTACTTGGGAAGTCAACATAAGTTGAATTAGAAACATATGAAGTGGGTTGAACACTTGTTGAGTTTCACATTTGTGGTTAAGCATAAAAGTGGAGTCACTAACCAAGTTGCAGATGCATTGAGTAGAAGACATTCTTTGTTGATGGAGATGAAGGTTGAAGTTCTTGGTTTTGATGAGATGAAGGAGTTGTATGATATTGATCTTGATTTTTTCTAAGATGTGGAGAGAGTGTAGAGTACCTAGTTTGATAGAATAACCAAGTAAGCTTGATCAATATTTTATTCAAGAAGGCCTATTGTTTAAGGGAATTTAGTTGTGTATTCCTAAGAGTTCTATGAGGTTAAAGTTGATTAAGGAAAATAATAGTGGTGGATTGGTTGGATATTTTGGAATTGATAAGACACTAAGTTTGTTTAAGGATAAGAATTATTAGCCACATATGTATAAGGATGTTTAGAAGTTTGTAAAGAGTTGTGGAGTTTTTCAAGTTGCAAAAGGAGTAAGTCTAAATACTAGTTTGTACACACCTATTTCTATTCCTGAGAAACTATGGAGTTACATTAGTATGGATTTTGTTCTTTGATTTCCTAGGACAAAGAAGGGGTATGATTCTATATTTTTTTGTTGTGGATAGATTTTCTAAAATGATTCATTTCATACTTGTAAAAAGACATTAGATGCCAAGCATGTTGTTGATATTTTCTTCAAAGATATTGTTAGATTGCATGGATTACCAAGAAGTATTATTTCCAATAGAGATATTAAGTTTGTTGGTTACTTTTGGAAGACTTTGTGGAAGAAGTTGCATGTTGAGTTGAAGTTTAGTTCTACAATCCATCTATAGATAGATGGACAAGAAGCTTGGGTAATTTTTTGAGATGTTAGCTAGACATAAGCCAAGTAATTGGAAGCTAGTATTAGCACAAGATAATTTTGAATATAACAATTTTGTGAATAGGAGTATAGAAAAAACACCTTTTGTGATTGTTACTGGAATTCAGCCTCAAGAGATATCAGATTTAAGGGATATTGCTAATGGAGAGAATATATGTGCTTGAGGGGAAGAGTTTGCTAATGTTATGAAGTCTTTGCATGAGGAAGTAAAGTTAATATTGGAACAAAGTAATCTAACATATAAGGAGAATGTTGATGTCTAGAGGACATCATGTTTTTGAGATTGGTGATGAGGTGATGGCTCATTTGGGGAAAGGAAAATTTCCTATTGGAACATATAGTAAGTTGAAGATGAAGAAGTTTGGACCTTGTAAGATCTTGATAAAGTTTAATAGTGGTAATGCTTATGAAGTTGAGTTACCTAATGACATGGATATATCTCCAATATTCAATATTGCTGATTTATACAAGTATCATGAGCTAGATGATGAAATTGTTGTATGAAATAATTATCCTACGAAGCAAATTGAAGAAGTTGAACATATATTGGATTAGAGAGTTGGTAAGAGCACAAGAGGAAAATTTTACTGTGAGTATTTGGTAAAGTGGAAGAATAGACCAGTTGAAGATGCTACATGGATTTCCTAATATAAGTGGGATTCATCTTAGGTTGTGACATCTCAATGATTTAGGAGAATCATTTATTTCAACCTTGATTGTCTAATGTAGGAGTGTCCTAGGTTGCATTGCTATATTTCATGTCTACTAAATTACATTGTTGAGTTCTCTTTGTTTTCCAAGTTCCTTAGTTGATGTCAAGTTGTAATGCCTTGCATTTCTGAGTTCTCTTCCATTGTCAAGTTCACAATTGTTTCTGAGTTCTCTTTAGTTTCTGGGTTCAAAGTGGTTGTCGAGTTCTCTATGGTTGCCGAGTTCTATATGGTTGTCGAGTTCTCTTTGGTTATTGAGTTCATGTGTGTGCTGAGCTTGCTGAGTGCTAGTATTATTTTGGGTCTTTTTTGATTGAGTTGTCTGTGTTTGGTTCTAGTTTGGGTTGACCTTGATTATTTAATTTTAGGATGTGTATTTGTTGAAAGCCAACCTGTGGTTGGGTTTTCATTTAAAGTAAGGGTTTATTTAGTTGGTATTTGTAATAGGCTAACTTGTGGTCATGCAAGTATTTAAAGGAGTCTTGGGTAGATTCCTAGGGTAGAATAGTAGAGTAGGAAGAGTAGAAACAAAGTTGGAATATGAAGTTTATCATTAAAGTTTGGAGTTTAAATTGTAATGTTGGCCATAACCCATAAGGCCTTACAGATGGGCATGTATATTGATGATTTAATGAATCTATAAAGGCTAAAGAATTTTGGCTCTTCTATCTCCTTTGGTTGTTGTTATTTGTGTTGTTTTCTGATATGTTTACTCTTGTAGGTGGCTTGGATAGCTGGCTGTGCCTTTGGCTCTAGTTATCTCATGTCCATCTCTACATCAAGAAGAGGAAAGAAGAAGTGAATAGGA
Source organism: Cupressus sempervirens (assembly GCA_028749045.1). Classification (NCBI taxonomy): domain Eukaryota; kingdom Viridiplantae; phylum Streptophyta; class Pinopsida; order Cupressales; family Cupressaceae; genus Cupressus; species Cupressus sempervirens. The sequence goes on from CM053787.1 coordinate 33,222,662, forward strand.
GAGAAGAAGAAAAGAGAAAAGAAGAGACGAAGCAAGAAAAAGAAAAGAGTAAAGAAACAAAGAGGAAAAGAGAAGAAGAAAGAAAGGTTACAAAAAAGAAACAAAGAGAAGATGAAGAGAGGAAAGAGGCAGAAAATAAAAAGAAGTAAGAGGAAGAGAAAACAAAGAAAACAGAAGAAGATTCTGAGCTAAAGAAGAGGCGAAAGATTCTTATGCAAGAATCAACATTCTTTCCTAGATCAAAACACGTGGGTTTAGAACTTGGGAAGTAGTGTTTCAGCATGAGGCTAACATACCTTATGTAGCCCCAATAATTGGACCTATTGTAGCTAGCCCATCATCAACATTCAAGATTTTGACAACACTATCTAATGATGATGATGACTAGAAAGTGTTAATGAGCTCATTGAGAAAGTTATTTGAAAAGAATAAATTTGTGAAGTCTTTGGAGAAGACATTAACTGAGGTCCTAGGGACAATGCAAAAGATAGTTACTACAATTGTAACTAATCTAGACTTTTAGTCAAAGGATAAAGAATTGGTGAAGTCTTTTAATGAAGAATTCACAACCTTGTTTGAAGTTTCTTCAGCACAAGCACATGCAAATCATGATGCATCACTTTTTGATATAGTGTGCATGAATGTAAGGAATGACTTGAAGGAACTTGATGTATGCATCAAGGAGTTAAGAAAGCATATTGATGATGGCAAGAAGTTGCATGGATAGTGTGCATTTTCATAAAAATACCTAATAAATTTTGAGAATCAGTTAAAGGGTCAGATGAGTGAACTTAATGCACTTCCTACATGTTACAGTTTTGAGAGGCAAACATTGAATATTTTGAAATTGAAGTTGAGAAGATCCATAATGTAATCAAAGAAATAGAGGTTGATAAGGAAAAGGTAATAAAAAGGTTCTCTACTCTTAGGGAGATTTTTTCAACTAAGATTGGCATTTTGCAAAAGCAATTGGAGGAGTGTCTTGTAGCTAAAGCCTCTGATGATAAATTTGCCTACACGGCTGAAGTGGCATCTTATACACTTTGTGCACTAATTAGTATCTCTAATATAGTTAAGGAGAATTAGAAAAAGGAAATTGAAAGAATGACACTTGTTTATGAAGATTATTTTTTTAGAATATCAAGTTGGTCAGTAGCAAGACACAAAATTTTTGTTTACAGTTTTTGACATCTTTTCCATTGATGTCAAAGGGGTAGTAATATATGTAAAGAAAACTGTAAGTAGTAAGGAGGAGTATATGTGTAGGAAATTGTATATGTATATTTAAGGGGGAGTCCCCTTATGTATCAATGTAGGGAGTGATAAGGAATGTAATGATCCATTTAAACACAAATAAAATTGTTATGTTTTGAATGCAATTTTGTGTAGCTACTTTTATTTGTTTTGTTTTGTATGACATCATTTTAAGACTTAGCTAATTCTTCCAAATGTTCCCATCAATACCAAAGGGCGAGATTTTTAGAAATATGGTCAATTGGATGTCTAAAGAGTTGTCATTTATGTTAACATGTATTCAACATTTTATTTATGCATTTATAGATAGAAAATTGTCTAAGTGCTAGACAATTTGTAGTAGTAAAGAGACAGATGTGATATGTATGGATGACACACTTTGAGTTAGCTCATGTGCAGTTGAGGATATCTTTATTACAATTTCATGATTATTTAATTCAATGCACAGATGTGTACAAACATTACAATGCAAGTTATAGTTAAAATACTAGTTCGGGTATTTAACATGACATAATAGAGCATATCAAAAATATGAGTTGGATGACTTAAGGAATTATTTTGGTTACAGAATAATTACTAAGTCACGATGAACTAACATATGGAAATTAATCCATAAGAAATTTTATATAATGTCAAGCATGTGAAGACATGAAGGCCGACTAAGCAGAGATTTGTTAATTTGTGAGATATAAGTAGAGATCTTATCTTGGACAAATATTGTGAAGAATATGTGAAAGATGTGTGGCATTTGAACTATTGTGAAGATAGAATGAAAGATATGCAAGCCTTATGTGATGCAAGATCTAAGGTATGATCATAGAAAGTATGAGTTTCAGTAATGAGAAAGTATTGTATGTATACCTATACTTGTGAAGAACTTTATTTCTTATTGCATCTTAGGGCAGTGGGCTCTTCTTGCATACATTGTATTTGATCTACCAAATCCTAATAGGGTTGAAGAAATCCTAATATATTGTACTTCATAGACTTCTAATAGGGTCAATGTCCTTAACACAATTCTTTTGTTTAGTGGATCATCTAGTGGGTATCATCCCCATCAGGGTTTTCCCTTGGCTATATCTATGGTTTTCCCAGTGTGTTATGAGTTAGCTTTGTGTATGGTTATATATATTGTTCAACATTGTTCATTTAGTTTCATATGCAAGTTATAAAGTAATTAACAATATTCAATTCTGGGAAAAAGTTTGTAGAATACTGATTCACCCTCCCTCTTCGTATTATCTATTTCTAACAATATCCTCAGGCCTTGAATCCCCATAAAGAGTGAAAGATGAAATTAGTAGGTTAAGAGTTTGCATATTAGAATGATTAACATTTTTTCTCATTTCCTCTACATATAGATAATCTGAGGCCTTAGCAAATTTCTCCTCAAACACTTGGTCTTCCTTCCCCTTACCCTTCTAAAAGATAGTACACTCTATTTCAGTATGCCCTCAATCCTTACAAGCTTTGAGATTTTCAATTATGACTTCCACTTACAAATATTGCCACTAGAAACCCTCTGAGGTTCCAATTTCAATAGCCTTAGGTAAGAGTAGATACAACTTCCACAAGATACAATTCTCACATACATGATGAAATCACCCTTGGCAATCACTACATTTGATTTGATATAGGTTCCAAGTTCATCTCCAATGAATTTGAAAATTTATTCATTCCAATACTCATGGGATAAATCATACACATAGATCTAGATCAAGATCTACTCAATTAATGCCTATCTAGGGTTAAAGTTGGGAACCCAATCCATGATATAGAAACCCACAACTCCTATTATAAAATTGTCATTGTAAAGGATTCTAGCCTTTTCTTTCTCTATGCCATCTATCACCAAAATTTACCTATTGGAAAGGGTTTTCAAAATAAAGTGAGATCCCCACTCATCATTCATCCATTTCTTGATCTTGGGGTAGGCACACCAGCCCCCAACCCACTTCATGAAGAATTTACAAGATCTCAAAAAAATTACGAAATCCTTCCAAGCATTTGAAACAATACAAATATACACAACCCTTTTTCCTAAAGTAGAAAAACTATCTTTGCTAATTGACGAGTTCATGACTTCATTCCTTGGGAATTACACCTTATTCTCCACTTGTTTGAAGCCTCCTATTTAGCCCATTAATTTTTTTGAATATCCCTAATGATTATGATTTGTAGCCCATCATTTCTTCAAATTTCCTCAAAATTATAAACTCCTAGAATAATCATGTTCTCTAGTAGAGCCTTTGAATCGAGGAGGTTTCTAGGGGACACACAAACTAAACCTACCATAGATTTTGTTAGAACCTTGACCTCCAAATCCTTGACAATTGAAACTAGGGAACCTTCAGGCTCCTACTGACACTTGTGATAAAATTAAATAAGAGAAAGGAAAATTAAATCAATCTAAGCAAGTTGAGTGAGAAGGAATGTTACCATGAAATAAACAACTTCCAAGAGCAATCACCAATATAGAGAAAAAAAAGAGACAAATATTTTGAAAGGGGAAGGCAAAGAAAACCCTATGTGACTATTATGAAAGAAGGAAAAATCCTAGAGAAGAGAGAGAGAGAAAATGGAGCAAAATAGCTCAATACAATAATATCAATGTGATGTGTAAAGAAGAATGAGAAAGAAGAATCTCCTTTATGAAGATGAGAAAGGAGTTGCATGCAGTTTTGTGTGTAACTCCTATTGTTATGAATGACACATTCATAATAAGTGTGTGCTAAGTGTCAAGATCCTCTTAAGGAGGATACAGTAATTTCCTTTATAAAAGGAATAAAAGAAATGAGTTGTCCACATGTGGAATAGAGGACAAGTAAATGGCATTTCCTCCATGTGTAGAATAAGACAAACTACATGTAGGGATCCTTGATATATCCCAAATTAAATACATACAAGAAAACATTAATATTTCTAACACCCCTCTCCCCTCCTCCCCACTAATATTTAATTGGGGAGCTTACATAAAGGGGTTTTAAACCCAAACTTTTACAATGAAATTGAAATATCCCTTTAGCAAGTAGCTTTTGCAAAATTTCAGCCACTTGATCTTCATCCTTGCAATAAAGAAGTGTGACATGCTTGTCTTAAACTTGGTCTCTAAAAAAGTGATGTTGGAGAGAAATATTTTTTGTCCTTCCATGAAAAACTAGATTTTTGCTAAGGAAATGGCACTTTGATTGTCACAATATAATGGAGTAGTTGCTTGTTGAGGTAGACCCAAATCTTCAAGAATCCTTCTAAGCCATAAAGCCTCCTTAGATGCATTAGTACAACCTTTGTATTTAGCTTCAGTTGAGAAAAGAAAAAATGGAGTGTTATTTTTTACTTTTCCAATAAATTGTACCTAAACCAACAAAGAAATAATACTCACAAGTAGATTTCCCATACTAGGATCTCCATCTAGATTGGAATCTGTATAGACTTGTAAAGTAAAATCCGAATGTGCATCATAAAATAATCCCATATTAATGGTTCCTTTGATATACCTTAATATTATTTTAGCAACTTTGGAATGTGTTTGTTGAATTCTAAACATAAATCATGAAATTAAACTAACAGTATAAGGAATATCAAGTCTAGTAAGAGTTAAGTAATTCAAACTTCCTACTAGTTGTCTATACAAAGTTTTATCAGAAAAAGGAGTATTTATATCAGCCATTAACTCAGTTCCTAATTCACATGGAATTGAAACATGGTTAGAAACATTCATCTTAAATTTTTCTAAAATATCATGAGCATACTTGCTTTGAGAAAGAAAAATACCCTTAGGAGTTTGCCAAATTTGTATGCCTAAGAAGTAATATCATCTTGAGTATGTGTGATGTATAAGTTAGGATCATTTTTACTTCTAGAAAATCCTTAGGAAATAAAGAAATAATTTATCTTAGAATACCATTCCCTAGGTGATTGTTTGAGACTATAAATAGGTTTTTTAAATTTGTAGCCCAAATTTGTACTACCTTTTGTAAAAAAAATGGGGGGTGGGGTGTGGGGTAGGGTTGAGCCATATATATATCTTCATGTAAATCAACATTTAAGAGCACACTTGTAAAATCCATTTTATGGATAGGCCAATTCATTTTATAAGATAAAGAAAGAACACATTTGATAGTAGGCATTTTAGAAACATTGAAAAAACTTCATTATAATTTAATCCTTCAATTTGAGAAAATCATCATTATTGAAATTCAACTTTATTTTATATAACCATTTTCATGAAACTAAATTCTTACCATGAGGTAAAGTAACTAGATCCCAAGTTCAATTAGCAATAAATTCATCCATTATTTTGAAGTCTATATACCTGAGATATTCAAGTTGATCCTGCAACCATATTTTCTATTAGATTGTGGTGACTGATTAGGAAAGTACTAGACATACTTCATAAATTCTTTGGCTGATGTTGTAGCTAACATATGGCCGAAATGTTGTAACCCTAAAATGGCATAAAATACTTGTATAAAAGGGCTTTGGGTTAGGTATTTTTCATTAATTTGTGATTTGAAATTGGTTCTTACGGTGGTATTGATTTGTAAGGGATTACAAATTGTAATCAGGTTGTAATCACTCGGTCGTAATAATATCAGACTTGTTGTTTGGTGGATGTAGCCCAGGGATTGGGTGAACCATGTTAAATCTTGGTGCCTTGTGTTCTTTTTTGTTTGATCTATTATTTTCTGTCACTAGTTATATTTGCATGTAATTATTATTTTCTATTTGTGGTTTAATCCTAACAAGTGGTATCAGAGCGAGGTTGTCTTTTAGTTATCCTTTGTAGGAAAGTATCATGGTTAAGTGGGAGTCTCACGATTGAGTGGGAGTGATGGTAGATGAGGGTAAGCTGAGGGTTGACAGGTTTAATGGGCAGAACTTCTAGTTATGGAAGATGCAAAAGGAAGACTATCTTTATCAGAAGGATTTATGGAAGCCATTGGAAGGAAAATCCAAGAATAAGGGATCTATGTCAAATGATGAATGGGATCTTTTGGATAGAAAGGCACTTGGAAGCATTTAGTTATGCATGGCACCATCAATGATATTTAATATTACAAAAGCAAATATGACAGAAGAGTTGATGAAAACCCTAGCGACACTATATGAAAAGCCCTATGCTTCAAACAAGGTATTTCTCATGAAACGTTTATTTAATATGAAAATGGAGAAAGGTGGATCTCTTGCAGATCATTTAAATGAGTTTAATACTATTACTAGTCAGTTATCTTCTGTGGGTATCAATTTTGATGAAGAAATTAGGGCTCTCTTGATTTTGTGTTCTTTTCCTAAAAGATGGAATGAATTGGTAATGGTGGTGAGTAATTCTATTCCTGGATCTAGTACCCTAAAATATGATGATGTGATTGATGTTTTTTTGAGTGAGGAAACTCATAGGAAATCCTCAGATGGATCTACATTAGGAAGTGCTTTGAATGCACAAAGTAGGGGCAGAATGACTAAGAGAGGAAGTAACTCTAGAAATAATGGGAAATCAAGAGGAAAGTCAAAGGGGAAGAGGTCTCAATCGAGAGGACTGGACAACTGCTAGTACTCTGGGAAACCAAGTCATAAAAAGAAAGATTGTTGGAATTGAAAGAAAAATGAAGGAGAAAAATCAGATGGAGACAAGGAGGAAAATGTGGTAAGTAACAAATTTGAAGAGGATGCTTTGCTTCTGTCTTTAGAAAGTGTTGACAATTCATGGGTTTTTGATTTTGGTGCTTCATTTCATGCTACACCTCATAGAGGTTATTTCATTGATTATGTCCAAGGGGATTTTGGGCTCGTTTATTTGGGAAATAATGAACCCTAATAGATTGTTGGAAAGGGAAAAATTAAGATTAAGTTGTAGAATGTGAATCATTGGCTACTACATGAGGTAAGACATGTTCCAAGGCTGAGTAAGAATTTAATTTCAGTAGGGCAACTCAGTGATGAGGGTTGTGTAGTTACTTTTAATGATAAAAATTGGAAGGTTTCAAAAGGTTCCCTTGTAGTACCAAAAGGTGTGAAAGTAGGCACCTTATATCTTTGTACAGGTCATATTGTTCCTTCTACTTTGATTGTTTCAGAGAAAAATGAATGTCAGGGAGAACAAATAGTTGCTATAGATTCTGATACAATGTTGTGGCACAAAAGACTTGGGCACATGAGTGAGAAAGGTATGAAAGTACTTCATTCAAAGAAATTTTTACCAAGTCTAAAATGTGTTAATATGGATTTCTATGAAAGTTGTGTGTATAGAAAACACAAGAGAGTGAGTTTTGTAAAGACTAGAAAGGAAAACAAAAAGGAGAAATTAGAGTTGTCCATACCGATGTATGGGGACTAGTTTAGGTATCTTCCCTTGGATGCTCTCATTATTATTTTACATTTATTGATGATGCAACAAGAAAGGTATGGGTTTATTTCCTTAGACAGAAATTTGATGTATTTCAAACTTTTAAGAAATGGAAATGCTTGGTTGAAAATGAGACTGGTAATAAATTAAGATGTCTCAGATTTGATAATGGTGGTGTGTATTGTAGTCATGAATTTGGAGATTATTGCTCCACTAATGGTATTCATAGATAGAAAAATGTTCCAAGGACTCCACAGGAAAATAGAGTGGTTAAACGCATAAACAAGACTATAATGGAACGTGCAAGGAGCATGAGGTTGCATGCTGGGTTGCCCTTACACATGTGGGTGGAGGCTATCAATACTATTGTATATTTGATTAATAGAGGTCCCTCTACTTCTTTGGGTTGTGGTATTCTAGAGGAGGCATGGACTGGTAAGAAGGTGAGTAATTCTTTTCTCAAGACCTTCAGTTTTGAAGCTTTTGCTCATATAGACTTTGAAAATAGAACCAAGCTAGAAGCTAAATCAAAGAAATATGTCTTTGTTGGATATGGCATTAATGAGTTTGGTTATAGACTTTGTGATTTTGAAAATCATAAAATTTTAAGAAGCAAGGATGTCATATTCAATGAGAAAGTGTTGTACAAAGATCTATTTCAGCAACATGAGAAGAAAGAATATGATTATGTAGTGCTGGATGATACTCCAAAAGCTGATGTTCCAGCTATTCCTCATGATGTGCAACAATCGCAACAACAAATACCACACACATCGATGAATGTTAGATGGTCAACAAGGAAAATTAAACCTCCAAAAAGATTTTCTCCCTCTTTGTATTCAATTTTACTTACTAATGCTGGTGAACTTGAATGTTATGATGAAGCTGTGCAGGTGGATACTAGGATTCAATGTGAGTTTGCAATGAAAGATGAAATGGACTTTTTATTGAAGAATAAGACATGGGATTTATGCAAGTTGACTATACGTAAGAAGACTTTACATAATAAGTGGGTTTATAGGTTAAAAGAAGAGGATGTAGGTAAGAAAAGATTTAAAGCTAGGTTAGTTGTGAAAGGATTTGCATAGAAAAAGGAAATTGATTTTGATAAGATATTTTCTCCTGTTGTTAAAATGACTTCTATCCATACTATTTTAAGTCTTGTGGCTACTGAAGATTTACATTTAGAGTAGCTTGATGTTAAAACAAGCTTCGTTCATGGTGATTTGGATGAAGAGATATATATGGCTCAACCATAGGGATTTGTGGTCAAAGGTAAGGAAAACTTAGTGTGCAAATTGAAGAAAAGTTTATATGACTTGAAGCAAACACCTCGGCAATGGTATCTAAAATTTGACAATTCTATGCATGAGCATTGATATAATAGGTGTCATTCAGATTACTATGTTTATTTTAAGAGGTTGGATGATGATAGCTGCATTATTTTATGTTTATATGTTGATGATATGCTTGTAGCTAGGTCTAACATGGATCATATTAAGGGGCTGAAATGCCAGTTAGCACATGCATTTTCTATGAAGGATTTGGGGGTAGAAAAACAAATCCTTGGTATGAAGATTTGCAGAGATAGGAAGAATATAACATTGATGTTATCTCAGGTTGATTATGTGGAGAAGGTGTTACAACATTTCTCTATAGAGAATGCTAAAGTTGTCAGCACACCTTTACTTGGTCATTTAAAGTTGACTAAGGAGATGTGTCCCAAGAAATAGGAAGAGGAGGGTAAGATGTCCAAGGTACCCTATGCTTCAGCTGTAGGAAGCTTGATGTATGCTATGGTATGTACTAGGCCAGATATTGCACATGCAGTGGGAGTCGTTAGCAGGTATATGAGTCATCCAGGAATTGAGCATTGGAATGCTGTCAAATGGATTCACAGATATTTGAGAGGAACATCTAATAAGTGTTTACACTTTGGGGGCTCTACTAATAATTTATAGGGCTATGTTGACTCGAATTCGGCAGGGTATATTGATACCAAGCGGAGTACTATAGGTTATGTCTTTATTGTTGGTGGGGTAGTTGTGAGCTAGGTTTTTAGGTTACAGAAGATTAATGCTTTATCCACTATAGAGGTAGAGTATGTCATTGCTACAGAGGTAGCCAAGGAGATGATATGGCTTCAGTTCTTCTTGGAAGAATTAGTACATCCTCAAAAGGATAATTATTTGTTCACAGATAGTCATAGTGCCATTCATCTTGCAAAGAATTAAACTCTGCATTCCAAGACCAAACACATACAGTTGCAGTACCATTTCATTCAATCAATTTTGGAAGATGGAAAATTAATGCTGGAGAAGATACATACACATGACAATCTAGCATATATGTTGACAAAGGTAGTAACAAGGGAGAATTTGACTTCCTCTTCATCTTTGGTTGGTCTTCTAGATTGAACATCAATAAAATAATAGTAGAGTCCAGGGTGGTTTGATCTAGTGGGAGCCCCATGTGGTAGTAGTATTTCTATAGGATCAGTCTCCAAGTGGGAGATTGTTGTTTAGTGTGGAGCCTAATCAGTCCCCAAGTGAGAGATTGTTAGATTGTGGTGACTGACCAGGAAAGTACTATTGTAACCCTAAAATGACATAAAATACTTGTATAAAAGGGCTTATGGTTAGGTATCTTTTCATTAAGTTGTGATGCAAAATTGGTTCTTGCTGTGGTATTGAGCTATAAGGGATTACAGATTGTAATCAAGTTATAATCACTGGATCATAATAATATTGGACTTGCTGTTTGGTGGATGTAGCCCAGGGATTGGGTGAACCACGTTAAATCTTGGTGCATTGTATTCTTTTCTATGTGATCTATTATTTTCTATTACTGGTTATATTTGCATGTAATTATTATTTTCTATCCATGGTTTAATCCTAACATTTTCTAGGATTCATTTGCACTATCATAAGTAGTTTGCAAAATTGTCCATGCTTCATCAGCTTTGGAACAATTTTCAATCAAAACATATAAATTGGGAATAATGGAAATGTCAATTAATCCTAAAGCTTCTTCATTTTTAGTTTTCCAAGCATCTTTTTCATCTTGGGTGGTAGTTACAATGAGCTCAACATATGCATTAGTTACAACATCTATTATGTGTTTAAAATGGAAAATAAATGAAATGTGGGATTTTCATGAATTGTAGTTAGAACTATTAAGTTTTATTTTAGGTATAACAGTTGACATGATTAGAGAAGGAAAAAAACTCTTGATTGAAATAGAAAAATAAGAGTTACTAACTTCTTACTTAAATTAAAGAAAAATAATATGAGATAGAATTAAATAAGAGTTACTAACTTCCTAAAAAAACTCAAAGTGAAAATGAGTAAATTTGTTATGAAAAAAATATATATATGAAAAAATAATCACAAATGAAAGATATTTGAACAAAGATAAGGGATTAACATTTGAAATGTGATATGCCTTAATGCAAAACAAAAAATGTAACCAAAAATCAACACACTAAACAAGAGTTAGAAAAACTAGAAAAAAGACAAAGAATGATAACAATAGCTAATAAAAATGTATAGACAAAAAGATCATAATAAAATCAAAAAATTGTGTGTTAAACAACTTCTAATATCACAGTCAAAGAATTAGAACTAGGACATATTCGAACACAATTAGAGAGAAAGTAAAAGAATGGGCATAGCTATAAAACAAGTATCAAAATAGGGAAAAAATAGAAAGTCAAGGAGACGCTACAATAAAAAGTAATAATAAGACTAAAAGTTCTACTCCATACTGATGAGAGTGCAAAATGCAAGGGAGAAGAGGGACTCGAAAAACATGAAAATAATAGGAGTAAGAAATGTTCAAAGTGTAGAGAGGATGAAAACAAAAAAAAATGAGTGTAGAGAAATGCCACTGAAAAAATGGGAATTAAATGGAGATGAAAGTAGAACACGGAGAAAAAGAGGAGGGTGGAAAATATATAAACCTCCAAATGAGGGCCAAAGCCCTTCTGCACTACCAGTGAGCACAATGATTAGGTATCAAAAGAGCTGAGCAAATTGATGTACGCATAAGGTCACATAACACAAATAGAGCTAGAGAGGCTTAAAGTGGACAACACCTAGGGAGAGACAAGGAGAGACTAATGGAAGACTCAATGCATGAAAGGAAAGTGGTTGTTGGACAACCACAAGATAGACACGATCTCTTGAATGAAAGGACAATTAGAGGAAAGCAAAAAAAGAAAGAAATTTAGAGATAAAGGTTAAGTTATAAATTTATATGATTTAAATAATAAAAAGATATATATATATATATATATATATATATATATATATAAAGCAAGCTCGATTAGAATGAAAATGACATATAAGAGGGAAACCAAAAATAAAGATTAGGAATTAAAGGGAAATGGTAGTCTCTAAGATTAAATATGAATAACAAAATAATATAATATAAATATGAATTTTTTGAAAATAAATTGCAAGAATAGAGATTAGCAATTTCAAACCTATAAATTTAATATCTTACAAGAAGATGTTAATTTAATAGAAAGCTCCAATAAAATATTAGTTCTGAGTTTCTCTTGTTTTGGCGGCTAGCCTTCCAAAACAAGGGGAAAAAAATGTAGTAAAATAATAGTCCTCTAGAAAAAAGCTTCCAAAGGGGATTAATAGATAATATAATAGATAATACAATAAAATTTGCACACGCAAAATGTTAGAGCCATAAAAAAACTTCTTCTCTCAAAGAATTGTCTCTAAATAAAGTGAGCTCTAGTGAATGTCAACCTTCAACACTTGAAACTCAAAACAAGGATTAGTAACTAAGCTCTAATACTATGTGAGAAAAGTAAATAAGAGTAAGAAAAATGAAATGAATCCAAGTGAGAAGAAATATTACTATGAAATAAACAACTTCCCAGAGCAATCGCCAATATAGAGCAACAAAGGAGACAAATATTTTGAGAGGGGAAAGCAAAGAAAACCCCTTGTGAATATTTTGAATGAAGGAAAAAGCCTAGAGAGAGAGAGAGAGAGAGAGAGAGAGAGAGAGAGAGAGAGAGAGAGAGAGAGAGAGGGAGGGAGGGAGAATGGTGGAGCAAAATAGCTCATTACAATAACATCAATGTGATGTTGAAAGAAGAATGAGAAAGAAGCATCTCTTTTATGGAGATGAGAATGGAGTTGCATCTGATCACAAGTGTAACACACATTGCTATGAATGCCACATTCATAATAAGTGTGTGTAAAGTGTCACAATCCTCTTAAGGAGGATAAACTAATTCCATTTATAAAAGGAATAAAAGAAATGAGTTGTCCTTTTTGGACTAACCACTAGCCTTCCCCTTCAGGATTGGTGGACATGGCTTAACTGCCTCCTGTGTTCTATAAGTTTAGTGGTTGTATTGAGCATTAACACGTCAATCTTTTGGTGTAATGAAAAATCGATCTTGTAACAAGTGGCATCAGAGCTTGGTCATAGGTTTGAATATCCCTGGGTAACACTGAGTGGAGAATTTTTGGACTAACCACTAGCCTCCCCCTTCAAGATTCATGACGTGGCTTAACCAACTCCTATGTTCTATAACTCTAGTGGTTGTATCAAGCATTAACAGGTTGATCTTTTAGTGCAATGAAAACTCTAGCTTGTAGTAGTCCTCACATGTGGACTAGAGGACAAGTAAATGACATGTCATCCACATGTGTACAAGAGGAAAAACTACATGTAGGAATCCTTGGAATATCCCAAATTCAATACATCCAAGGAAAGATTAATATTTCTAACAACACTTCATTTTATTTTGATTTAAATTTTTACTAAAAAATAATATTGTTATTTCAATTTATCTATTGAAAATAAATTGTACTACAAAATAAATAAGGCATTTTAATTCATAAATTAATAAAATTATCTAGTTAAAAAGGGATAAATTCACCATTTTTTTTCATTATTCTATGAGGATAAGTAATTAAAGAGCAATAAACAAATATCTTAAGGAGATGAAGAATAATGTTTTATGATGTTAAGAGTGTAATAATTGAATATATGTTAAAATAACTATTTCTAAATATAAAATATAAAATATAATTATATATATATATATACATATGTACATATATATATATATGTACATATATGTATATATATATATATGTACATATGTACATATGTATATATGTACATATATATATATATATATATATATATATATATATATATGTACATATATGTACATATATGTACATATATATATATCTATATATATGTACATATATATATATATATATGTACATATATATATGTACATATATATCTATATATATATATATATATATACATATACATGTACATATACATACATATATATATATATATATATACATATCTATATATACATATACATATACATGTACATATACATACACACACACACACACACACACACACACACACACACACACACACACACATGCATATACATACATATATATATTGATTGTTCACATTAAGGCCAATTTTTCTATTAGTGACTTAACACTTTGTCAGTTGGTTATATTGCTACCGAGCTCTATAGTTGCTAGTGAGCTAAGTAGTCAAAATGCAGTTGATACCAAGCTTCATAGTGTCTAGTGAGATAAGTGTTGACAATTGGCTAATAGTGATATGTAATTGTTGTCATTTATGGAAACACATGATGTACTTGTTGACAAGAAAGCTCAGAAATAAAGATATTGTTTTGGTAATCAGAAAATTGTCTAAGTATATAATTTGGTTTACAATAGTGTATTGTTTTATTTATAACATGTTGCAGATGTCATATTATGACAAAGTTTGTATGAATTGTACAAAAAGAAGATAATCATGTTTTGATGATGAAGGATAGCAAAATTGAAGGAAAGAATTCTTTTATTTAGAAAACAATTACTTTTCCAATTAGGGCCAACATCCTAGATGTTTACTCTAACTTGGAAAAGTGAATTTTGGTCTTAGCCGACTAAACAGTAATTTGTGTAAAGGCATGTTATTTATGCAAAGGACTTCTTACGATAAGAAGTGTGCGCTATCTTGTAAGATTGTGAGATTATGAATTACAAATTGTAATGATAGAAATTTTGTGAAAGTGGTATATGTGAAGTTTTATATGGGCTATCTAGTGATTAGAGATTAGTAAAGGAAGGAAAATAATAGAAAATTACTTGTTGAAAAGTGAGATCCTCTTGTAATTGAGATTGCATGTTTGGGAAGTAGGCTCTTCTTGCATACATTATACTGTAACTCCTAACAGGGTTAGCACAACTCCTAATAGGGTTGGAATCTCCTAACAGGGACTCCTTATACTGAATTTTCTCATTGACTCCTAGTAGGGTCCATCCTCTAACAAGGAACATATATATCAATATATTATCTATGGGTATCATCCCGACTAGGGCTTTCCCTTGGCTAGGATTTCCCTAGTTAAAAAAAAATAGTGTTATGAGTTATCTTTGTGCATTGTTACTATTACTATTTAGCATTACTTTTTTGATTTGTTATGCATGGTTTAAAGTAAGTAATAATATCCAGTTGGCTACTAAAGTTTGTAGATTACTGATTCACCCTGACCCCCACCCCACCTCTTAGTAATCCCTATTTCTAATAATTGGTATTAGAGCACAGTTACTTTGAAGAGGCTTAATAGCTTAAGTAAGATCACTATGGATATGGAATAGTTGATGAAGAAACTCAAAGAAGCTCTTGAACAAATTGATCTCCTCACTGAAGAAAGAGATAAGTTGAAGGAAAGATATGAAGACTCCAAAGTATACATTGGTTGATTGAAGGAAAATATTGAACATCTAAAATCCCAGCCTGAATCTACTAGATTTGGAACTAGTGATGATGACTATTCAAAGTTGAAGATAGAGTACAAAATCTTGAAGCATGAGTTGAAGATTACAAATCTGAAGTTAACTTTCGGAAATGATCCTAGCAAAGTTGAATCTAATTTGAAGAATAAAAATGCAGACCTAAGAGAAAGTCTGGCAAAGAAAACATCTAAGCTTGAAACATTGAAAGAAGATCATGAAGAACTCCATAAGTACAATACTATTGTGAAAGGAGAATTGACATAGTGCAAACAATAGCTTGAGAAGCTTTATTCTAGCAAAGAAAAGCTTGATGATTAAATGTCTATATAGAGACCTACTTATGATAACAGTGGTCTTGGTTATCTAATTAATGTAGACACCCAAATCCTTTAGAAAATAAAGTATTTTTATTTTTTGAAAAAATTCTTGATGACATCATCATTAATTAATTAATTAATTATTTAATTAATTAATTTATTTTTATACTATTAAATCCCTTTATCTTAATTAAAAATATTTAATTAAGGAATCCCTCCCAAAAATGTTTAAATCTTATTTAAACATTATTTTGTTATTTATTAATTATTTAATTAATAAATTGACCAAAAAATCCAAAATAAATAAAAATTTTATTTTTTGCCCAAAACTTGGCCAAATTCCTTAAGACCACTAACCTCTTCCAAAATCTTCTAATCCTTCTTTAATTTTGATTAAAGGCTAATCCCATCATTTCCTACCCCTAATCCCAACTCAAAATATTTAATTAAGATTAAATATTAATCCTCATGTTTATTAAAAAAGTTTTAATAAATATCTCCTCAACCCAAACCCTTGAAATAAATAAAACTTTATTTATTTCCTAAAATCTAATTTATCCTCATCCTAAGAAGTTCTAGACTCTTCTAGAAAGTCTTCATCCTCATCCTAGGAAGTTCTAGACTATTCTAGAAAGTCTTTATCCTAATCCAAAGTCTAGACTCTTCTAGAAGATGTCTTTAAACCTAATCCTAATCCCCTCCTAACGTTGTCACATTCCCTAAACATGGGTTAAGACTTACTAACCCAAGCCAAAGTTAACAAATATCTCCTCCTTCACCCACCCTCATTAAATGCCATCCACTTGCCTATCCCTAAGCTAATCCTAAACCATCCTAATCCATCTTTTAATCATTTGCACAATCCTAAGCAAGCTTAAAACCTTCCTAATCAAGCCCAAGTCAAAATTCCTCTCATCTCCCTCAAAATATCCCAACCATAAAACTTTATGAAGCCCACTAGGCCATAAATGACTCTTCCAAGCCCTTTCATTGATTGCTCTTACACGCCATTATGAGGGTCTTTATGAAGATTTTATCCCTTGAGCCTCCTTTGTTGACTCATCCTTCCCCTTTCCTCCATCCTCTCACCTTATGACATGTGTCACTCCCTGATTGGATATAAGGAAGCACAATCCATGTGCTCTCCTCTCAAGCAATCTGAGCCCTCCATGAGCTTTTCCCCATCCTTGCATCTTAGCCCTCAATCCCTCAAGCCTCTTGCCTATAAATTGGATTATTCCCCTTTACAAAACAACACAATCCATGAAGTAAAGTCATAATGCCATTTTGAGAAGCCATTTTACATCAAAACCATACACTTACGCAAAAATTCCAACTACATTTGAAGCCCTTTTTGAAGCATAAGCTTGAGCATACATCCTATCTATTTAGAAAAAGCCACTCAACAAGAGAGCTTCTCATTGAGAGAGCCCATTAATGGCTCATATTCTCAATTGAGAGCTCATCTTAGTCTATCTTGAAGTTTATGAATTTTGTTTAGTTTGTAGAAGCTTTATTTAAATTTGGTTTCTATTAGCATACTAACATTGCTCATATACAATTAACACGTCTAAAAAGAAGCCTGAGATTATATATTATCTAAAAGAAATAGATGAATCTGATGATAAGATTCAATCTTTTGAGAAACCTAAAGAAGTTGAGCAAAACAAGAAAGTTGAAATCTTGGATGAACTAAAGCAAGTGGAAACTCCTAAGGAAACTAGGTATGAACTTAGAGGTAAGTTCTTTTTATCTAATGAAATAGGTCATATGAAAATAGATTGTACTAATAAGTCATTTAATCATGTTAAGGACTTTTATTCTCATAATTGTCATGGTATGGGTTATAATGCAATTGATTGTAGGAAACCTAAGTATGATAATGATAGAAGAAATAGTAGAATGTCTAGAAATACTAATCGTATAGATAGAAGAAGATCTAATGAAAGGACATCGAGAGAAAGAAGATCTTATGAAGATAGAACACAGATTATGTGTTATAAGTGTAGCAACTTAGGACACTTTTCTTAGAATTATCATGAACCTAATGATGAGCAGAATCCTAGAAGTAGAGAACCTATATGTCAGTTATGCAATAACTTTGGACACACAACAAGGTGTTGTAGAATGGACAAAAACTTCAAAGATAGAAGAAACAATGGAAGAAACTTCAAAAATAGAAGGAATGATGGAAGAAACATTAGAAATGATAGAAGGAACTATGAAAGGAACTCTGGAACTAGTAGAGACAATGAAGAACAAAGAAACATTATGAGTGAACTTCGAGAAGAACTTAATGAAGCATTTGTGAAAGGAATAGATATCTCTAAAGAAAAGTTAGATGATGATGAGATAGCAAGATCAAAGTCCATTGTTGAGTTTGATCTAGTTGAGTTGAATTAAGCTTGTTCACAACAACAAAATTTGAGAACTTCAATCAAAGACTGAATTAGAGGTAGCAAAGTTGGGAAAAGGTTAATCTAATTATGTTTAGATGGTACCTAAGATTACTCATAATTTGGAGCTCATGTAAACAAGTTATGATGAAATTTAGAGTTAGTAATATTACAGTAAAGGTTAATTCTACAATAGAAGATGAAAAGTATGCTTTTGTAGAGAATTTCATGATGCAAATTCTTGAAGATGTTTGTCATGATTGAAGGAGGCTATAGTAAACCTTGAGTGACATCTAAATATTAGATAGATGATTTTGAGTAGTTATTTGATTACGAAACATAATTGACAACTTTTTCATATTTGTGAAGTATGCAATTAATGCAAGTCCAAGTTGATGAATAAATGGAGTACAAAATTGATTTTTCACTTCATTATAAACACATCCAAAGAAAAGAGCATTTAGAAGTGACTTGTCAAAGCAATTTTGAAGCAAACCCTATTTTCAAAAAGAAGTATTTCATCATTTTTCCATAAATTTGTTTGATAAGAATCATGGATATGTCAGTAATACATAGTGTTGAGAATGAGGATAGACCTAAGTTTAAGATTGTTTCCATAAAACATAATGAAGGAAACCCTAACTCTGTGTTATCTATCACTATGAACAATGTAGTTTACCTTGAAGACAGAGAAATTTATTTGAATTGCAAGTTTGAGTCAATTGGTAGTGAATATATGAATAAGGATATGGAACTAGTCTTTAACCATGACATGACTATGAAACCTGGATTTGAACATATAAAAGAATTAGACATTTAAATATCATTTCTATCATGAGTTAGACACAGATGAATGGACTCAAATTATACTAAGTAGGATACATGATGGTAAATTGTGGATGCAAGATAATGTGGTTGACATTTTTGCTGACCTTATTCATGAGGTAACTGGTCTTAGTAAACAAGGTAGTGTACCTATAAGAGGGAAGTTGGTAAAGAAGAAATTTGAAAGTTATACTAAGGCAGTGTACAATGGTAAGGCTATGGTGATTAGCACCATCAAGCAAGATGATGTGAGATTTATAAGTAGAATTATTGCTTATTCAATTTGTGAAAGTTTTAAGATAGATGAACTCTCAGCAAGATTTATATATGCAACATATAAGATATGTGTTGAGAAAGAGCAAGTGAATCTAAGTGAAATTCTGAGAATGCAACTCCTAGAAAACCTTGAAAAGATTAAGAGAACAAAAAATGGTGTGTTTAGATTCCAATAATTGATAAATCACATATTCTTCCATGTATGAAAGTGATTTCCTTAATTATCAGTCACAGACATAATGAGTAGTGATGGATGCACAATGGAAAAGATTTCAGAGGTATGAAAAAGGCAGCTTGTAGATAAGATATTGGACAATGGTAATATGATAATGAAAACATTCAAGAATGAGATGAAAAAAATATCTAGAATTGCTACTACAATTATGGATAGATTCAAGGAAGACATTTGTATTCTAGTTGGTACAGATCATACATACATTCAAGCAATGGAACCTCGGGAGACATTTTTAGATCCGTTGGGCTATGAATTGATTGATGATGTTGTAGTTGGTTATATTGAATTATTGCTGAATTCAAATAGAGATAAAGTAGAGTACACATTTGGTATGTATGATGAGATCATTCAACATGCTCATCAAGAAATCATGGAGAAGGAATCACAAAAGAAATTTGACTCAACAATGAAGAAGGCATTATCAGAGGCTGGGATGACAAAGAGAAAATATGACGCTGTTAGATAGATAATGAAGCAAGGTGTATCGAACATACAACCTTTGTCACTATCAGTTGTTGAGAAATCTTTAGAAAAAAGTGTTCCATATGCAATAATGTCTGATGTTTAGCCCAATGAATAGAAAAGAAAATTAGAGAGATTGGTTGAAGCAGTGTCTATAAAGAAAAAGAGAGTCAAATAGCTGGCCACAGGACCTAGTAAGAGGTAGAAAACATTGTTGACAATTGAATCTAGTAATGAAGAAGATGAGGAACAAGAAACTAAGCAAGCAGAAAAGGTGTCTTCACCTAAGCAAACAATAGGCAAAGCTTGACAACCCTGGAAGCCAAAGATTGAGAAGATTAACACAACGATTGCAAATGAAGGTAACTTTGTTTAGATGAACAAGTTTTATGATTTATATAATAATTTTGAGAAGGATCAGATTGATATATCTACTATAAGATATATCATAGCAAACAATCTAAATTTGAAGGATATTGAAGGAGTAGTGAACCATAAAGTTTATGAGAGACTTAAAAATAAGAAGACTCCTACAAAAGAAGAAGATCTTGAACTTTGGAAGTCTATGCTAAGGACCATTTGCAAGACTGATGATGAAGATGAAATTAGGAGATTGTTGAATAACGTCACACCATATTTGAGGAACATATTGAGGCCATTTTTATTTATGATTGGAAGAGAAGAAAGAAAGAGAGGAAAGGGAAAAGAAAGAAGAAGAAGAAAGAAGAGCAAAAGAAGAATCAAAGAAATAGAAGGGAGATGAAACTAAACCATCTACTTCACTCTATCTTGAAAATTTATCTACCAATGATGATGATCAAACAAATCTGATCTCATCCCTAACCAAGCCAATTGAGAAGAATAGGAAGGTGAAATGTTTACAAAGAACATTGATGGAAGTGACAAATAGAATGCACAATACATTGGCAATTCAACACACAGAACTAGATCTCGAATAGAGAGCACAAGTAGAGCTAAAGTCATTCAATGAAGAGTTCATAAACTTGTTGAATGTTGTAGAGGTGAAGGCTCAAATTTCCCATGATGCTAAGTTGTTTAGCACCATCTGCTAGAATATCAAGAATGTATTAATTAATCTTGATACATGCATAAAAGAACTTCAAAAATGCCAACAAGAAGGGAAAGCTTTGTATGTTAAGTGTACCTTATCATACAAACTGACTAAAGACATTGATAGTTAGATAGAGACAAAGATGAGTGAGTTAGAGGCTTTATCCAACTAGATCCAACATCCATCTTGTACGGTAGATGATTTTGAGAGTCAAGTTGCCAGTTTTCACAGCAATATCAAGAAACTGGAACTTCAAAAAGAGTAGATCTTGAATAGAACATCTGATTTCAAAGAATCCATTGCTCTAAAGTTATCTTTTATTGAAAAATAGTTAGAGGAATGTGTCAAGGCCAAGAACAAATATTCAAACTTTTTGTATTCAAATATCAATGTAGTTGAGATTGCATCATATGCATTATGTGCAATTCTAACATCAACTAAGTCTACCAAAGAGATGTGGACCAAAGATATGGACAATCTGCAGACTATTTTTGATGATTGTATGAAGATTATTTCTACATAAGGAAGGATGATAGTTTTGACAATTTTTGGACAAAATCTTGACATATTGACCATTGTCATTAATGCCAAAGGGGGAGAGATTCATGTGAAAATTGTATACATGAGATTGTTGCGAGAGATACAATGGGAGGAGATACATGAGAAAATTGTAAAAGTGTAAATTGTACTACAAAATAAATAAGGCATTTTGATTCATAAATTAATAAAATTGTCTAGTTAAAAGGGATAAATTCACCCTTGTTTTTCATTATTCTATGAGGATAAAGTAATTAAAGAGAAATAAATAAATATATTAAGGAGATGAAGAATAATGTTTTATGATGTTAAGAGTGTAATAATTGAATATATGTTACAATAACTACTTCTAAATATAAAATAAAATATTATATATATATATATATATATGTATGTATGTTTATGTATATATAGATATGTATATATAAGTATATATATATATATATATACACACACTTATATATACATATCTATATATATATATACATATACATACATACATATATGTATATATACATATATACATAAATATACATATCTACACACACACACACACACACACACATATACATATACATATGTACTTATATAGATACATATACATACATATATACACACACACTTATATATATGTATATGTATATATACATATATATATATATACATATAGATATACATATACATATATATACATACATACATATATATATATATAGATGTATGTATGTATATATATGTATATGTATATTTGTATGTATGTATATATATATATATACATATATATACATACAGATATAGACACACACACACACACACACACACACACACACACACACACACACACACACACACACACACACACACACATTGTTGACATTAAGGCCAATTTTTTTATTAGTGACTTAACACTTAGTCAATTGATTATATTGCTACCAAGCTCTATAGTTGCTACTGAGCTAAGTACTTATAATGTAGTTCATGTTGAGCTTTACAATGTCTACTAAGCTAAGTGTTGACAATTGGCTAATAGTGATATGTAATTATTGTCATTTATGGCAACACATGATGTACTTGTTGACAAGAAACCTCAAAAATAAAGATACTTAGTGTTTGGGTAATCAGAAAATTGTTTAAGTATAGAGTTTGGTTTACAATAGTGCATTATTTTATTTATAACATGTTGTAGATGTCATATTATGACAAGAAAAGTTACATGGAGATAGTATACATGTTGGTGATGATGTTTATAACCTGGAAAGTTTGTACGAACTATACAAAATAGAGATAATCATATTTTGATGATGCAAGACAGCAAAATTAAAGGAAAAATTACTTGTCCAATTAGGGCCGACATCCTAGATGTTTACTCTAACTTGGAAAAGTGAATTCTAGTCTTAGTTGACCCAACACTAATTTTTCTAAAGGCATGATATTTATGAAAAGGACTTCTTACGATAAGAAGTGTGTGCTATCTTGTAAGATTGTGAGATTGTGAATTGCAAATTGTGATAAGAAATTTTTTGTGAAAGTAGTATATGTGAAATTTAATATGGTCTATTTGGTGATCCAAGATTGAGCTGAAGAATAGAGATTAGTAAAGGAAGGAAAATAACAGTAAATTACTTGTTTCAGCAGTGAACTCCTCGTGTAATTGAAATTTCATGTTTGGCCAGTGGGCTCTTCTTGCATACATTATACTAAAACTTCTAACAGGGTTGGCACAACTCCTAACAGGGACTCCATATACTGAATTTGCTCATTGACTCCTAACAGGGTCCATCCTCTAACAAGGAACATATAAATCAATATATTATCTAGTGGGTATCATCCCCACCAGGGTTTTCCCTTGGCCAGGGTTTCCCTAGTTAACAAAATATGGTGATATGAGTTATCTTTGTGTATTATTACTATTACTATTTAGCATTACTTTATTGCTTTGTTATGAATGGTTTAAAGGAAGTAATAATATCCAGTTGGCTACTAAAGTTTGTAGATTACTGATTCATCCCACCCCCCTTAGTATTCTCTATTTCTAACAATTGGTATTAGAGAACAGTTACTTTGAAGAGGCTTTACAGCTTAAGTAAGATCCCTATGGATATGAACAATTGATGAAGAACCTTGAAAAAGCTCTTCAAAAAATTGATCTCCTTACTAAAGAAAGAGATAAGTTGAAGGACATATATGAAGACTCCAAAGTATACATTTGTGAATTGAAGGAAAATATTGAACATCTAAAATCCAAGCCTGAATCTACTAAATCTGGAACTAGTGATGATTACTATTCACAGTTGAAGATAGAGTACGAGATCTTGAAGCATGAGTTGAAGATTACAAATCTAAAGTTGACTTTGGGAAATGATCCTAGCAAAATTGAAACTGATTTGAAGATTGAAAATGCAAATCTAAGATCAAGTTTAGCAAACAAAACATCTAAGCTTGAAACATTGAAAGAAGATCATGAAGAACTCCATAAGTACAATACTATTGTGAAAGGAGAATTGAAACAGAGCAAAAAATTTTTAGAAATGCTTTAGAATAACTAAGGGGGGGGGGGGGGGGTGAATTAGTTATTCAAGGTCCAAATGTCCTATTCAAACTTTTCACTAAGTATAGTGAACCCATTCAACCATTCATTCATCCAAGCTTTAACTTATCGAACCAACAAGTTACTATAAATCAACACATAACATAGTGATTTACGTGGAAACCTAATTTGGAAAAAACCACCAGTAAAATGCTACTCAATTCTCACTCTTCTAAAGTGATGCCTTGTGAAAGGCCTACCCTGTTAAAGCCTTACATCACACTATCAAATGTGACCTTGTTAGAGGATTTATCCACCTTGTTAGAAGTGGGCCTGGTTAGAGGACTTTAGAACATTCACTTGGAATGCCACCCTGTTAAAGGATTTATAAATGGTTGTTAGGCCAACCTAAGTCCATAGGATTTTTAGATCTAATACAATTGCTAGAGAGTATTAGAAAATCTTGACCTAACTACAACATACAACTTATCTTGTAGATCTCATATCACTTCTTAGCTCATACCCTTGCCCGACCTTCAATCTTTGCAACTTTGACAAACTACCCTCCTTTCAAGCTTAGTCCTCTTGAGTCTCCATACTCAATGTACTAGTGCAATCATCTCTTCATGGCCACTCATAGAAGTAGAGCCTCTATGATCTTCCTTCTCCTAGATGTTTTTCCCTTGACACCCTTTCAACCACTTTGCAGACTTGGCTCTTTAGCAACAATAGTATTAGCAACTCTTTGCTTCTTGGTCTATGACTCCTTAAATAGACGTCTTGGAGCACCTTTTCCTGCTCAATTCTTCCAATCATTATTTTCAATTCATATGGATTAGGTAGGATTCATTGCATCTAATCCATACTTTGTTTCCTCTACAAACTTCTTGAATAATCCTTTTGAATTTTCGCAAAAATGGTTTAGATAGGATTCTGTGCCACCAGCTCATCATCCTTATCTTCCAACTTGTTCACACAATTCAATGTAACCACTATGTCAGGTCAAATTTGGTGAATCTTCATCACTTGAAATAATGTTGTAGCTTGGCACTATTGAAATACTGGTGCTCGACACATACTATGTTACTCAACATCAACTATGTTTTTTCTTATGCTTGGCACCTGAAGATCACTTGACACCAACTAAGAATTTTTTGATGATCAACACCTAATCTTCACATGGCACACACTAGAATTTCCTATTACTCAGATCCTACTGAGAATTTTCTTAGCTTCAACTAACTTTCTCGGCACACAATAAAGATCTTAGTTTGAGCTTTGCATCCAACCTTATTACAAATTCTTCCTCTAATGTTTCTAAGTGTGACCAACCTCTGTAACTTTGAGTATGCCATCAATACATCATTTAACCAATGTCTTAATTGATCCTTGCACTTCATTACAACATCATAACTCAACCTTTCCCTTAGGTTCTCTTTTTACATCTTGTTGATCAAATCCTCTTCATCAATCAACTAAGTGATAGTACTTGGATCTTATAAGCAAATATCATCCCTACAAATAGCAGGTTTGACATCAATGACAAAAAAATGATTGAAAATATTCTTTTACAATAATCTCCCTCTTTGATCTTTAACAATGAGCTTTTCAATCAAATTTCCAACAATCTCCCTCTTTGGCATTGATGGCAAACCAAACTGATCAACCATCAAAATACACTATTCAACCATAGGTTAAGTAGGTTAGAACAGTAAGTCAAATGTCAAAAAAATAAATTGTAGCTTCACATCATCCTTCTACTATTCTAATTGCTTCATTTTTGCTTCTCCCTCTCTGCTACTGTATCCTCCTTTGTCTTTCTTCCTTTGTGTTGTTCATCTTCTATTGTTCTTCTAATCAACCTTTAATTATTTTTGTCAACTTCTCTCTCTGTATTATGATTCTTTATCTTCAACAATTTTTAATCAGTTTCATAATCAGTTTCAAACATCTTCTCCCTCTTTGACAATAATGCCAAAGACATATAAACATCTTAGTATGTGGGTGTAGCTTTTGCTGGCTCATTCAATTTCTTCCTCTATCACCTTTCTTGTGACTTATTAGGAATTTTAGCATATCTACTACTTTAGGAATGAATCCTAATATAAACATCGTCTGCATCAATGTGTAAAATCTTCAACATTCAACTTACTTGATGCAGGGCATACTTGTTTTTGCTTCAAGTAGCCTTGGCTAGGGGTATCACCCCTAACTTACCTCTAAGATACTCAAAATCATCTTTAGGTAGTGCCTTTGTGAAGATATCAACAATCTATTCCTTTGAGCTAACATATTCCATCTTCACTTGTTCGTCTTCCACCAAGTCTCTTACATAGTGATACTTGATTGTAATATGCTAGGTTTTGGAATGCATTATTGGATTCTTTAATATATTAATAGCACTTGTATTACCACAATAAAGTATCATAGGCTCAGGTACTTCTTCCTTCATACTTTGTAGCAAATGTTTGATCCATACAATATTGGTGCAATTTATAGCAGTTGCTACATATTCAGCTTCAATAGTGGATTGTGAGGTGTAGCTTTGCCCTTTATTGGTCCATGTAATCAACCTTTTTCCTAAGAAAAGTACTCCTCAACTTCTGCTTTTTCTATCATCAATGTTACCTCCCCAATCTACATTAGTGTAGGCTTTCAATTCAAACTTCTCAGTCCTCTTGTAGTACAAACCAAAATCATCAGTTCCTTTCAGGTATCTCAATATTTTTTTTACTACCTTTAAGTGATTTTCTCTTGGATTTGTAAAAAATCTTGCCACTATTCCAATAGCTAATGCAATGTCTAGTCTACTATGTACAACATATTGCAACTTGTCAACCATTGACCTATACAATGTCTGATTTACTTCAGTAGATTCATCATTCTTGATAGCTTATGACCTGTTGCCATTGGTATGCTAACTTTTTTTAATTCTTCCAACCTAAATGTTTTGAGTACATCCTTGATGTATTTGGATTGGGTCACAAATATTCCATGTTTCAATTGATGTATTTTTAATCCAACAAAGAATTTGATTTCTCCAAACATTGACATCTCAAATTATGCTTCATTTGATCAGCAAAATCTTTGCATAAAACATCTTTTCCACCAAATATTATATCATCAACAAAGATTTCGGACATCAAAATGTCTTTACCTTCTTCAACTTTGATGTACAATTTTTTGTTGTCATCTATTCTTTCAAATCCTATCTTCACAAGATATTTGTACAACCTCTCATACCATGCTCTAGGTGCTTGCTTCAATCCATAAAGTGTTTTGTGCAGTTTGAAGACCATGTCCTTTTTCTTTTTATCAACAAATCCCATTGGTTGTTCTATGTAGACTTCCTCTTCTAGTATACCATTTAGAAAAGAAGACTTCACATCCATTTGGTACACTTTAAAACCTTTATATGCAACATGTGCAAGTAATGTTCTTACTCCTTCCATTCTTGCAACAGAGGCAAATGTTTCCCCATAATCCAATCCTTCTTCTTATGCATAGCCTTTGCAAACTAGTCTAGCTTTGTTTCTTGTTATCTCTTCATTCTCATCTAGTTTGTTTCTAAACACCCATTTGTTACCAATCACATTCTTATCAGTTGGTCTAAAAACTAGAGACCATGTTTTGTTCTTCTTAATTTGATCTATCTCTTCTTCCATGGCTTTATACTAGTCATCATCTTGTAGTGCATCTTTCACTATTTTAGGTTCAACCTTGCTGAGTAGACATGATTTCATTCCTCAGTCTATTTCTTGTCATTGGTCTAGTATCCTTGTCACCAATGATTTGATTTGTAGGGTGATGTCTTCTCACATACTTGGCTAATCTTGGTTTTGTCCTTAATTCCATGTTTGATCCTTTAGCTTCAGAGTCATTTTGTTCTTCTTCAGCAGGCACTTTATCATTCCTTTCATGTGTACAATTTTCAAAGTCAGAATGTGTATTTTCTACATTTTGTAGCTTGACTTCTAAATGCAGCTCAGCATTCACAGGCTGAGACTCGACAAATACTGAAGTTTGTTGTTGATTTCCAACTTGATTTGTAGCATTATCTTCAATAGTCATTCCTTCATCAAAGTATACAAAGGATCTATAATCCTCTGATTGCTTGGACTCATCAATTTGGACTTCTGCGTGCTCATCAAAGTTTACATTTGCACTCTCCACAATCTTGTTAGTGTTTGTATTCAAACACTTATATGCTTTGCTTCTAGTGGAGTATCCAAGGAATATGCCTTCATCACTTTTAGCATAAAACTTTCAATTTCTAGTATCCTTGAGAATATAGCATTTGCAACCAAATATTTTAAAGTGTTTAACATTGGGTGAGTGTCCATACCATAATTCAAAAGGTGTTGCATTTGTACCTTTCTTGACTTGAACTCTATTAAGTGTGTAGACTGTAGTACTTACAACTTCTCTCCATTTTCATGTCATCAAACTTTCCTCTTAGGCTTTCCCTTTTTTCTCTCTGGACATTTTGATCTCCTCCATAGATTTTTGATAAGGTTTTCCACATTTTCAATGCAACTTCATAGTTTTTGATGTCATCATATTCTGCATAGTTAAGTGTAGACGCAATTTCTAGCATTGCTTGATTGTGCTCCTTCTTTTTGTTCAAATCATCTACAGTTAGAGGTCTTGTTGGAGTTACATGTTCTGTTCCAATTGAGGTTTGTGCATAGTCACCTATTCATCCAAGGTGCAATTTCATTAGACTCTGCCATGCAGCAAAGTTGTCTTTGTTGAGCTTGGGAACTTCTCTCTTAGACATCTTGATCTTCCTACTTCTAGTACCTTGAAACTAGATCAAAAGATGGCTTTGATACCAATTGTTAGAAATTCTTTAGAATAACTGAGAGGGCGGGGGGGGTGGGGTGGTGTGAAACCCAATTTGTGAAAAACCACCAATAACATGTGCTACTCAATTCTCACTCTTTTGAAGTGATGCCCTGTGAAAGGCCTGCCTTGTTAAAGGCTTACAAAACACTGTCAAATGTGACCTTGTTAGAGGATTTATCCACCCTATTAGAAGTGGGGCTGGTTAGAGGACTTTAGAACATTCACTTAGAATGCCACCCTATTAAAGGATTTATAAAGGGTTGTTAGGCCAACCTAAGTCCATAGGATTTTTAGATCTAATACAATTGCTAGAGAGTATTAAAATATCTTGACCTGAATACAACATACAGCTTATCTTGCAGATCTCAGATCACTTTTTAGCTCATACCCTTGCCTAGCCTTCAATCTTTACAAATTTTATAGCTTGCCCTCCTTTTAAGCTTAGTCCTCTTGAGTCTCCATACTCAATGTACCAGTCCAATCATCTCTTCATGACCACTCGTAGAAGCAGATCCTCTGTGCTCTTCCTTCTCCTAGATGTCTTCCCGTTGACACCCTTTCAACCACTTTGCAGACTTGGCTCTTTAGCAGCAACAATACCAGTAACTCTTTGCTTCTTGGTCTATGACTCCTTAAATAGAAGTCTTGGAGAACCTTTTCCCACTCAATTCTTCCAATCTTTATTTTCAATTTGTATGGATTAAGTAGGATTCATTGCATCCAACCCATATTTCATTTCCTCTAGAAACTTCTTGAATAATCCTTTAGAATTCGCCCAAAAATGGTTTTCATAGGATTTTGTGCCACTAGCTCATCATCCTTATCTTCCAACTTGTTCACAAAATTCAATGTAACCACTATGTCAGCTCAAATTTGGCAAATCTTCATCACTTGAAATAATGCAGTAGCTTGTCACTATTGAAATACTAGTGCTCAACACATACTGTGTTACTCGGCGTCAACTATGTTTTTCCTGATGCTCGACACCTGAAGATCACTAAGCACCAAGAATTTTTTGATGCTCGACACCTAATCTTCACTCATCACACACTAGAATTTCTTGTTACTCGGCTCCTACTGAGAATTTTCTTGGCTTCAACTAACTTGCTCGACACCCACTAAAGATCTTAGTTTGAGCTTTGCATCCAACCTTGTTACAACTTCTTCATCTAATGTTTCTAAGTGTGACCAACCTCTGTAACCTTGAGTATGTAATCAATACATCATTTAACCAATGTCTTAACCGATTCCTTGTGTCAAAGTGTTATGAATGTTTTATTGCTTTCAATCTTTCATGCATACAATTAGATCAGAATAATATATGAGTGATTAATTGGTGAAGTGAGTTAAAATTTTACTGGTTCCTAATTCACCCCTCCTCTCTCAGTAACCTAGCCTACCATAAATTTCCAACAATAAATGTGTGTGTGTGTGTGTGTGTGTAGTTAATTTTTTTTTGGATTTGGTTGTGTTAGGTGTTTTGCATCAACATTTAGAATCATGCATCCATCATCATGTGGAAATTTTCTATCTCTAATAGATAACTAATTTTTAATGTAAAAGGGGTGTAATATATGTTGTGAAGGTAACATACTTATGTGTAGAATGATTAGTGATGTTGAAATGAATCAACCAAGAATTCATAATTTTTAGTTCCTAATGAAGGATTGGATACAAATGACACTATCAAATAAATGAACACAAAATGAGGCATAGTGTCTTGGTTTTTATTTCTTTTTTCCTATCCTTTTGATTATAGCTTTAAATGCCTTGTTTTAGTTTCGGCTTACCTTATTGATACTCTGTTGTTTTAACTTAAAGACATTTTCTACTATGACCATGTATGACCTTTAGTTAAAACTTCTAGTGATTATTTTGCTAGTAATACTTTGGGTAGTATGGTTAGGATGGTAGTAGTGTTTTTAGCTACTACAATTATTGGACTTTTGGTGGTTTTTGATATATCAAAATCGTGGTGACTATTTAGGTTTTTTATTTCTTTGTGTTGTTAATGTGCCAAATTTGTGAATCAGCTGACTACTGGCTTTTGGACATTGTAGTAAGGGCCAACACCCTAGTTTTTGATGCAAACATGTGGATTTGATATTTATGCATATTTGAATGTTTTTCCTTAGTTGTTTTGAGTCATTGGATCTTTTTCCATATAAAAGTTGGTTGTGGTTGGGATATTTCCTTAAGAAGAGATATCTATTTGGTCAAATCCCCAAGGTGTCTTCTTAAAATAATTAAAAATAATATGCAAACATAAAAGAGATTTTGTAGATCTTGATACATATAGGTAATCTAGTAATGAATGCTCTCTCAAAACAACGTAGCTATGAGATTCGTTTGGGGACTCAAGATATCTAATTTAGATGCATACATATGAACTAGGGGGTTAGATCTTGATACAATTCTGAAGGGTACACATAAAACATTTCATACCTTAAGTTGCATACAATGATAATTTGGATTGTATTCTCAATCATTTTAAAAGGTCAGTAACTTTCCTTAGGGGTTTGACCAAAGGGATACATCTTCCCAACCATTGGCAATCTCAAAACCACAACTAAGTTTTTATATTGAAAAAAATTTAACGACTCAAGATAGGCTAAGGTAAAACATTTAAAGATGTATAACTACTAGATCTAGATTCATGTATGTTGAATTTATAGATATGTGATTATAACCATCGATTGAAACAAAAGAGACAGATTTCATTGATTCTAATACATTTATTTGAACTTCATTAGAACTAGCACTTAATGAATAAACATACATCTAAAGTAAAATTTATTTATTGATTAAATCAACACATATATAAATAAAATATAACAATAATAATAATAAAACAATCTTATACTAACCAATTCAAAAGTACCAAATATTATTGCAAGGGAAAAATAAAATAAAATGGGGAAAGTTGAGTGAAGTTTCTCAAGGATAAAGAAAAAAAAAGTATGTTTGTGATAATTTTTATTAGTACAAGGAATAGTGCAATAATAAGATTCATATTGATATGAATAATTCGAATATGATATGGCATAGAAAGAAGGCGGCCTTCACGATTCATGATGATTTAAGGTGGATGTTAACTTGCTTCATAATCACAATACATGATGTTATTCTATGTGATAGAAAGCCATGGAAGAAGAAACACAATCATTTTCCTTTACTTAAACTGAAAGTTGCCATGATCGTTTATTTATGCCACTTATGACATGACATGCCATGTATTTTCATCATCATATAATCTTACCCTTCTACTTTCTTATGCTGCGTAACTTGCCATGCAACGTTTTTGTTTTTTTTAATCGTTTCTAATTTCTTTGACCTCTAATTTGCTATGAACACCTTTAGGAAGTGTTTGTACATATATATCCTATTTTTGTCTAGAGAATAATAAAACGGCTGTTAAATATTATAAAGAAATAAAGAACTTTTTATTATTAAAATTATGTTGGTGTACAATCTTAGAGTTTTGACTTGTGATTAATCATGCAACAAAATCTAGGAAACTAATAAAAAATAATAATAACAATGAAATTATTTAGTTGGTTTGGTGGTTGATAAATAAATATTTATTACTTTGATTATATGTTTATAATCTTAATTAAGGGTAAAATTTGAATTGGGTTGTTTTTAAATTTGGAGAGGGTTGTTTTTATAGTGTGAGATTGAATTTGATCAAATTTCTATGATGAAATTGAATTCAATTTTCACGAAAAATGTTTTATGCACGGAAATGACTTACTAATAAAAACATCTTCAACCTAGGAGATTCTCCCTTTGCCAGACCATTAGACTAGTTCACCTTTTAACAAAATTTAAAGACAACAATCAACCATATAATATGTCTATCTACTACTAACCATGTAAATGCTAAAATAACAATGATTTATCTATAATGCCGTCGTTTAAGTTGGTTTATGTTTTCAGAATAAAACACCATTTCATAATTCTTCAATAAAATAAGCTTGATATAGCCCAACCCCATAGATTAGATGTAGAGTTTTCTATGCAAACTTTTGTATTATGCAAGTTTTATAACTTTTAGATTTTACCCTCCCAACACATATGTTCCCTAAAATTCTAGAACCTCTTTCCTTGAGTTCTAATTCATGTGGTTGTATATGTTTGAGCATTTTCTTCCTATTGTACCATTCCCATATTGCTCTTAAACTCTAAAATCTTGCTCCCTGCTCTTTCTCTTTGGTTTTAATGTTTCCCTTCTTGGTATGCATTTGCACCTTTCAATTTTTTCTTTATTTTTATTAGAGTTTGACTTTTCCTTACCCCAATATGTGTCACCTCTTAACCTCAATTCTTCATTTTCATTATTTCCTTTTTAGGGAAAATTAGAGTCGTTCATCCTATCATACCTTTTCACTACTCTTTCCCTTATGTTTATCAAAGTTTCATGCCTCCTCCATTAACATGCATGGCTAATGCCCAATCCCGCTAGGATATCCATATAATTAATCATAATATATGAAATGGTGATCAATGACAAACCACCAAATTATATATACATTGGAGAACTTAAAATTTGATCCTTAGGCCAAATCTGATTTATGTAACCCAAGAGGATATAGGGATACAAATACAAGATCTAGCTAAAGGAAAGATTTAGGGTATTCCTTATGTAGATGGACAAGAAGGTTGCAAAAGAGAAATTAATTGATTAAATGGTAGATCTAATCTAATATATAAAATAAGATACAATAAAGAGAGATAGGAATATGTGCACCTAAAAGGAAGAAAAGAATAAAACACTTGAAGGTTGATTTTTTCAATTGTCAGAGTCCCAAAATAAACTAATCCCTCCTCATGGTAGTCTGTAACCATCAACATTGAAATGTGTAGTTCTCAGTCCCACTCTAGAAACATGTCATTTTTTAGCACCATATACTGGTATAGGTCAAACTTGGTGACCTATACCCAAAATTGATAGCAACAAAAATTAAAACTAGACCATAAACATTCATCCAAATGGGTATCCAAATATGTATCCAAAGTTGTGCTCCAAACTTGTGCCTACACAAAAAAATAGAAGGGAAAATTATTGTGGGGAGTGGGCTTGCCTTGGTCAATCCCCTGCTTAGAAATTAACCTTGAATTGAGATAAAGGAAATGCTATCATGTAATAAAAATTTAAATATAATAATGGAATATATTATACTTCATAGATGCAATTGTTTGGACTATCATGTGATCAAGTATGTGTTGTGAAATTTTACACCACCTCCCCTTTGAAAATTGGAAGCCCTCTTTGTCAACTTCCTCCTACAATACCAATGTTTAGAGTAGGAAAAATATCAATAACGCCCTTGATCTTGAAGACTAAGTTTGGAGATTCATATTGGGCCTTGATGCCTTGAAATAGAAGTGGTCAGTGTCAAGATAATCAACGATGAATCCTTAAGAGAGGGTGGATTCTACCCTTCCTCAAGGAGTTTATCCTCTCATATCCTAGATTTACTCTTAAACAAATAATCCTCACCCTTGTCTAAACCTACTTTGACTATAATTCATTGTTAAGTCTACGTCAAATGGAAAAAATAATGGGGAAATAGAGAATTATCTCATTTTGAGCCTGGAAGAATGGAGAACAATCAAAATTATGGAATCCTCACACACAAACATATTGCACTCTGAGTATAGGACAAATCCTTAGCACTTGAATGTTTTTGTCCTTTACAAAACTTTGTCAAGCAACCCCCCTTTAATATGACTTAGTGCAAATTATGGATGATTGGACAAATAGTCCACCTGATATATTTGAACAAATTTTAGAAGATAATGTATGTTGATGGAGACTTAAACTATTGATAATATTTCATCCTTTGTGGGTGCTACATCCTGCCAAGATAAAGTGGTAATCCTTAAAGTGCTTTGATTTCTTGATTGTAATTGTATGCTTAAGATAAAAAAGAAAATAACTATGCTATGTGGGGGTATATTCCCCCCTCCCTAGAGGATTTTATCAAGTTTGAAATTCTTTCCTATATGTGGCGTCTAATATGAGGCATGTCCGATCCTAAACAACAATTTTTTCTTTGACTAAATTGATTAACTATGATGTCTGAACAAAGTTTTAAGGTAATTGGTAGAGTTTTCAAGGTAATATGTGTTGGTGTAATTAATTATTTATGAAATACACTTTACTTAAGTTCACTTAGGATTATGCATTTTCATATTAGTTGTCATTGAGATAATTAGGAGTTTGGGTTTTGTTGTAGCACATGGTGTAGGAGAAATCAACTCACATATAGTTGTTGTCTCACACCTTGTTTCTTATGAGCTCCACCTTTGTGTTTTTATCAAATTATCATCCTCTAATTGTTGCATATGTTGCACATACTTTCAAAAAAAAGGATGATCTGCTTTGGTGGACATGTGCTTACACCTTGTCTAGTTGATAACTTATCACTTGCAGCACTCCTAGTTATCATGCATTTCCTATATATTGAGTCACATCTATGATGTATTAATCCATTATCATTGATAATTATTGAACTATTCATTTGATCATCATTGTCTCTCTTAATTGTGTTATCTCTTGAGTTTCTAGATATTGGAATTAATTTAATTTTCTTAGGCACATTATTACATGGTATTAGAGCCAAATGACAATTCATTTCATACATATTGGGGACCCTTTCTTGCTTCAATCATTTGAGGGGCATGGTTCAAATCCAAAAATAAATTTTAGGAGGCATTTTGAGAAAGATCAAACCTTTCCATTGCATTTGGGTAGCCATTCTAGAGAATTTTGACTATAAATTTTCCTACCTTGGGAAAAAATCAAATTGGAATCATTTTTTTTAATGCAAATTAGACCTCTAAGAACCAATCTAAAATTGGATAATTTTTTTTTAATAATTTTGTATTTCAGATTTGAATTTTTTCATTTCCATCATTTTATTTTTGAATCTTTGATTTTTATTTTTTGTCAAAAATTAAAAAAATGACCTTCTATGCCTCTATTATCAATCTGTAGGGAAGATCAAGCATTCAAGTACACCCTCGCCACCCCAAATAAGACTACAACTCATTTAATCAAGTCAGATAAATTTTTTCTATGATATAAGTCAATGAGAAGGGAACCAAATCAAGTACCTCAACAATCAAATTAGTGACTTGTCAGATCAATAATCATAAGTCACTTCATAACATTCTACATCAGTTGGCAAGTGGGTGATCTTTTGATTGAATCGCAATTCATGAGATTTGAATTTTAAATTGGAAAGAGTTTCATTGCATATAGAATGTGGGACTAAATGGTCCCACACCCCTCAATTGGCCCTCTACTAAGTGAAGCACCTCCTCTTTCTACCTTCACTCCTCTATGCAACCTGCACTTCCTCCTTCACTATATAGAGACTAGTAGAGCCAACATAGCAACAACCAATAAGAGACACAACACAAATTTTATGCGCCTCTTGACCTAGCAATGTGAATAGTATTGTAGAAAAACTCACAAAGACCAACTCAACACATAGGACACATCAAAAAATCCACACCACCAATGACACATCAACAACCCATATGCTAGTAAACATCAACAAAATAAGATTTTTTTGGACATGTTAATTTTTACTTGTTTAAATATGATAACCATTTGGACATTATTTATAGGGATTTTTATTTTTCTTTCATGGGTAGTAGTGTGTCAAATTTAATATAGCATTTACATCATATCTTGTGATTTAACTTGATGACCATTTGATTATCCAATCTGGGTGAGTTTCTTTTGATATGATGATCATTTGGATATCAAATTAATTCATACAGACTTGTTAAAATCTTTAGATCTTGCAAATTTTGAGTTTTCACCATTTGTAATTTTAGTTTTGTAGTCTAACTTTGGGAGACCATAACTTGGTCTCTAAGCTCGAAATTGAGTGCATTTTTTTTTTTGTCTAGAATTTCCTGAAATTTGTAGTGGTAGTGTTACTTTGTAGTTTTGGTGAATGAATTTTGTAGAAATTACATATTTTACTAATTATACATATCTAATCCTAAATTTTACAACTTTAGAGGCTTCATTTGGGTTCATATAGATACATTTTCTAGTACATTTTTTTTTGAAAATGCATGATTTTGTCAACTTTCTAGATCTATAATAATATTGCAGCCTTGTTTTGGAGAAAAACACTACTTTCATAAATTAGTCATTTTTGGCCTTGTAAGATCATTGTAAAGCTTCAAATTTGAACTAATTCTAAATCATATTGATTTGATTTTGATTTGGGCTAAAAAAAGGTAGTTGTAAACATCAAAGTTCAAAGTCCACTTTGGCTCAAATTTGGCAAGTGGAAATTCTACACGCAAGGGGGCCTTCGATTGAGTGGAAAGGGGGTGTCTTGTGTGCTTGCATCTCTTTCTTTCTTATGCTCTTTTAGTTCATTATCATGGGTTCTATTGCAAAATTAATTCCACATTACTATGCTACATGAAAAGATAATTTATGGGGTGAGTTGTTATTGAAAGGTTTGACTCCTTATATGGATGGTTATTTACAAAACCTAGTGAAAATGCTGATGAAGTTATACGAAACACTTGGAAAGTAAAAAAAACTAAGGCTTTAGGAACATTATTGTTGAACATCTTTTTGGTGTGCACACCTAATTAGGTTGATAGCATAAGTGATGATGACAAGAAGAGTGATGATTTGATTGCATGATGATCAATTATTATGTTTTCATTGATGTCAACTATTGACCATGTAATGCCTACCCCTAGTTTACTTTTCAAATTATATTGTCGAATTCTTTTAAGCAAGTTTGATGGTTATGGGGTAAAAGCACAAACCTGTGTCACCTTTTATAAAGGAGAAGTGATATCAGAATTTGAAGTCTTCAACTTTAACGAAATAAAAGTGGCATTTGTGCTTAGAATTTGAAGATGATGTAAACTAATGAAATGTCTAAAATTGGATGAAGTTTATGTCTATAATTTTTTTAAAAAAATTGAGTGAAAATTTTATTTATTTTTGAATTTTTAAAGTGTATTTTTTTATTTTTTAAAAATACTAAAAATATAGAGTTTTTTTCTCGTCAAAAAAAATATGCAAATGTTCATATTTTGGTTTGATTTTGGAATATGTTAGAGTTAACATGTATACCTGGTGCACCAAAAAAGAAAAATTGAAATTTGGCTAATATTTTTGATGTTATAACTGGTCAAAGTCAAAGTTATCAGAAATAGGCAATTTTTTTCTCCCATCAAACTTATTCCATCAAATCTACATATTTTTTAAAAAAAATTATATATTCTTGAAGAAGACTCTCTCCTCTAGTGCACCATAAAAAAAATTAATTGTTTAACATGATTTACTATTTTTTTCTTATTTTTGAATAGACATCTTCCTGAATCTTAAGATACCTACTTGTAATATTTTCAAATTATAACATATTATTCACAATCAAAACTTAAAAAAAATTATACAATCATAATCGTGACTCTGAGAACTAAAAAAGTATATTTTTAGTTTTAAAAAATACTTCAATTTAGTAGGTCAAATTGGCCTTCAAAGTGAGATGTTTACATAAGTTCTGATTTTTGCTTGTTTGGCTGCCACATAGACTGTTTCGGCCGGAACTATTTCGGCCGTAATAGTTTCGGCTAAAACGCTTGACGACAGGAGAAACTGCTAGCAGTTAATGTGACTATTTGATATAAAAAAATATTGTTTTCCCTTTTTAAAAAAATTAAATATATAGGGACAACAAAAATTGGAAGAAGATTTGCAAAAAATAATTAATTTTGAAGCAATTTTCAACAACTATTTTGCGGATTTAATCAATATTGCAAAGGATCGAATATTTTGAAGGTGCTTTTTTTCTCTTCTAATTATTTTTATTTTTATGTATTATATATTGAACCATTAGCTGATATTTAGTGAAATCTTTTTTTTTTTTTTCCTATAGATTGAAATATTCAATGGGTAGTAAAAGGAAAAGATCAAGGAAATATGATAGAAAAAGAGATGACAAAATGAAAGGCCATACAAAACATGCTCAAAATCAACCTACTAAAATTTTTGAACATGATGAGATTCATGAAGAAAATGAAAGTAATGAAGAGGAAGAAATTGGCAGTTCTATTGATAGAGACAAATTAGAAAGCATAAAAAATTTGATAGATTTGGATGAAGAACTACTTTTTAACCAAATTCCATCTAAAGATATGATAAATGATAACACTATCAGAAAGCATTGTTAGAACATGTGGGATGAATATTTCAAGGATAAAAGTATATTTGGACAGGCACAATTATTTGTCAAGTTATTTAGGAGAAAAGATATGAGACCTGTTTTAGAGTTGTTGGGTGTTGATAATAGGAAAAGCCAAGCCCATAATATTAATAAAACAATAGTTGAAAATTTGCAAAATGCTTATAACAAAATTGACAACACAACTCGAGGAGGTGATTTGAGTAATGCATGTAGAGCATTGATGACTACTATATCTAGTAGAAAATTGACACATAGAAAACAGGTACGTGCAATTTTTGATGTACTACATCTATCTAGAAGAACTGTCTAAAGATACATCAAGAGGAGAAATATGTTAGATGATAACATTGAGAATAACTAGGTGAATATTTGTAGAGTTCTTCGAAAAGACAAGATTTCTAAAGAAGTAAAAAGACAAGTTATTGAATTTTGGACCACACATTCTCATGTTTCTTCCAACAGGCATGATACTATACAAATTAAAGATCAAGAAACAGGGGCCAAAATTGAACATCCAAAAAATTTCATAGATATAACTCAAAGTGAACTTTTTGAAGCATTCAAACAAGAATTTTCAAATGTCAAAATATGTCAGAGAATGTTTGAGAGTTTACGTCCTTCCTTTATACACATAAATAAGATGCGAGAAAATTGTTGTTGTAGAAATCATGTTGAATTTGGTCTACACTTGCAATCATTTAAAAAAGTTATGGCAATACTTGATCCTAATTTGGTCATCCCTAGCAGTACAACACAATTTGTGAGGTCCATATTATGTGATAAATTAGAAGATTCAGATGAATTCCAAGTGCAATGCATCAAAAATCAATGTGAAGATTGTGCAGATTTACACAAATTTTTTGAAATTATGCAAGTTGAGAATATTAATTAATACACACTAGTTTCATGGATGAGATATGAATATGAGACATACCAAAATAATAGAGGGGATGAATCCAAAAAAATTCTATTGAAGGAGAGTGAATTGCATTATGATGAGTTCATGGCCAAGTTCCGTCCATTGATATATCCACATATCCAACATTGTCATGGTGCACGATGGCAAGCTAAACAGTTTCGTGATTCCAAAAATTGTTTTCCACCTGGTTGTATACTTTTAGTTGTAGATTTTTCTGAGAATTATACATTTGCACCTCATACAGAGCTCCAAAGCCAATATTATCATTCTGAACAAGTTGCAATATTTGTGCAAGTGACCTATAGACATGCACAATTTGAGGTGGATCAGATAGAAAGATTGGATGAAAATGAATGCATCATCATCAAAGAGGTTCATTTCTATATTAGTGATGATAAAGTTCATGACAGGAGTTATGTGGCTCATTGTTTTGCAATGTTCTCTGAAGATCTCAAAAATCGTGGAATAAATGTTTCAAAGCACTAGATTTGGTCTGATGGATGTGCAGGTTAGTATACACGAAATAGTTACACATTTATTTAACTTTATTTTAACTTGTATTTATTTGGACATGTCTATTTCTATTTGATATATGTACTTGGATAATTGTAGATACTTATCATGTTTCATGTTCATAGAACAATTCAAATCTGCAAAAGCATTTAATTGTTTAGCAATGCAACATGCTAGAACCAATGTTAAGTTTTTATGGAATTTCTTTGAAAGTGGACACAGAAAAGGGGAGCATGATGGAGCAGGAGCATGTATAAAATGTGCGCTTCGACAATATGAACTTGTAGGTAAATATATGCATTTTTTAAATGTACATGTTTAATACTCTAATAGCATATATTTTAAATTTTATATATACATGCATATTTTATGTACATACAGGGAATAGGATAGAGAGCACAAATCAAATTGTTGAATGGTGCAAAGTTCATTTTGCTACTCGAGATACTGAATACAATAAGAATTACTTTTGGGAGGTGAAAGGTGAACTAAGTTATATTTATTTTTAATGTCTTTTTAAAATCAAGTTGAGTTTTTAATTAAATATTTATTTTGAAATATGACAATTAGTTTTTGTATTTGTAACAGATATAGGTCGATCTAATCCTTACAATTGTCAAACAATTCCTGGAATTAGAAGTTTACATCAAGTGATGACTACAGGAAACCATAAACCTACAGTACTTAAAGTAAGAGAGAAAACATGTTTTTGTGATGAATGCATTAAGGACAATGTAGTGAGTGCA
Source organism: Cupressus sempervirens (assembly GCA_028749045.1). Classification (NCBI taxonomy): domain Eukaryota; kingdom Viridiplantae; phylum Streptophyta; class Pinopsida; order Cupressales; family Cupressaceae; genus Cupressus; species Cupressus sempervirens. The sequence goes on from CM053787.1 coordinate 33,264,005, forward strand.
TGTGAAAACATTGGGAATGGATATGTTTCACATTGGGATTTGAAGGAGATAGTTAGAAAGCCTCCTTTTGAAGATGTTGACATTGGCATTGACATTCATGATCTTGTATATTTAGCTGATTATGAGCGCATTTCTGATTTAGTTGTGGCACGTTTGTGTGCATATATACATATATATAAATTAATATACATGTATATTTGTTTTAAAATTAATTTATATTTATCTTTTTATATACATGCAGGAGATATTTTTGCAGTTCATGCCTTACCAGATAATGTGGAAAATGTGGACTATTATCTTTTAAGATGCACAAAAGCAAAACACAAGTTGTTAGAAGGAACTATAGATGCTGATGAACAGTCATATCCAATTGGATCAGTTGTTATTGAAGGAACATATTATCAACAAACAAGGGTAATTGGTAGTGGTATTGAATTTATTGAATACAAGCCTAGAGAAAAGGTTTTACACTACAGTAACCATGTTATAGCGACCAAATTACAATTTGAAGCAGTACAAAGAAAAGGATTTCGTGGAAATCAAAAGTGGAAATTTCCTATTGAAGAACATGAAAAAATTCTAGAGATAATAAAAAGTAGAGAGGATCCTAACAATACATTGTTTGTGGAGCTCTAGTTTACCTATGTACTTATTGTGGAGCTCTAGTTGAGTTATGCTTGTATAGCTCTTATACTTTCATATTTAATATTGATAGGATATTTGTTTTATAAATTTTTGTACATTTGATCATTTATCTTGCATATGCAAAATTAGACATGTATTGTTATTTTTATTTAAATTCGACATGGATATCTCATTTAAGACCAGGTCTCTTAGGACCTCCCCTTAAGACAACCCTTTTAGTATTTGTATGTACATATAATCTTTATATGTTCTTAAATGATACATTCTTTATGTTTTTATATAATCGTTATGTTCTTACATGTATATGTTATATGAACTATGTCACATATTACATGTACATTATATTTTATTAATTAAATGCTGTTAATTATAGTTAATTAAGAATGTATGTCATTAAATATAGTTAATTAAGTCATTAAATAGAGTTAATTATTAAGATATTAAATATAATTAGATTAAATATAGTTAATTTAAAGGTTAAATATAGTTAATTATAGTTAATTAAGGCATGCCATTAAATAGAGTTAATTAAGTCATTAAATAGAGTTAATTATTAAGACATTAAATATAATTAGATTAAATATAGTTATTTAGATTAAATATAGTTAGTTATAGTTAATTAGGTTAAATATAGTTAATTATAGTTAATTAAGGCATGCCATTAAATAGAGTTAATTAAGTCATTAAATAGAGTTAATTAGTAAGACATTAAATATAATTAGATTAAATATAGTTAATAGGATTAAATATAGTTAGTTATAGTTAATTAGGTTAAATATAGTTAATTATAGTTAATTAAGGCATCTCATTAAATAGAGTTAATTAAGTCATTAAATAGAGTTAATTATTAAGACATTAAATATAATTAGATTTAATATAGTTAATAGCAAGAACTATTAGACTAACAAAGTTCTAGAAATTGTGCATACTAATTTGTGTGGACCTATTGGCATTGAAAGTTATATGGGTGAAAAATTCTTCATTCTATTTGTTGATGATTATTCAACAATGATGACTGTCATGTACCTAAGAGAGAAATCAGAAGCATTTGAAAAGTTCAAATGGTATTTGGCCAGAGTAGAAAAAGAAATAGTCAAAAGACTGAAATTCTTAAGGTCTAACAGAGGTGGTGAATTCATTTCACATGAGTTCAATAACTTTTGCATTGAAAGGGGAATCAAAAGATAGGTTTTAGCACTTGGAACTCCTGAACAAAATGGAATAGCAGAAAGAAGGAATAGATCTATAATGGATTGTGCAAGAACCTTAATGATTGAGAAAGACATTGCTATCAAATATTGGAAGGAAGCTATCAACACTGTAGTTCATACCTTGAGCTGAGTACAGCTGAAAAAGGACTCATTCAAAACATCCTATGAGTTGTTGTATGGCTACAAACCTAATGTAAGTTATCCAAAAGTATTTGGAAGCAAATGTTACATTTTGAAAGAATCTAAAAAAAGTAAATTTGATGTAAAAAGTGATGAAATAAATTTTTGGGATACTCTTCCAAAAGCAAAGCATATAGATGTTTGAACTTATCTACTCACAAAGTCATAGAAAGTGCACATGTGAAAGTTGATGAGTTTGTAGAAAGAATAGAATAAGAAAGCAAAAAGGAACTTGAAGACTACAAAAGATTTGTTTACATTGAACCTGATACAATGCACAGTATACCTATTAATCAGGAATCCTCAACTCTAGAGTCTTCATTAACCAAGTCACAAGAAGTTCAAACTGAGTCAGCATCTACTGTGCTGCAAGAACCCAAGTTGAAAACATAAGCTACCAAGTTAGCATCTACCAAGCTCAAGCAACCAGAATGAGAACTAGAAGTTGAGACACAAAAGGATAACAATGCAAGTCATTCAAAATGCAAGGAGCTTGTGTTAGCCAAGTATGTTAGAAAGCATCATGCACCAGATCAAATCATTGGTGATAAATCAGAAGGAACAATGATAAGAAGTAAGTTGAAAGGCACTTGTTTACTTGCTGATTTTGAACCTAGAAATGTCAAAGATGCACTAGACAATGAAAGTTGGATTGAACCTATAAATGAAGAGATAGAACAGATAGAGAAAAATAAAACATAGACTCTTGTACCTAGACCCAAAGACAAGAATGTGATTGGAACAAAGTGGGTATTCAGAAACAAATTAAATGAAGATGGTAAGGTATCAAGAAACAAAGCTAGATTAGTATGCAAAGGATATTCACAAGAAGAAGGTGTAGACTATGGAAAAAATTTTTCTCCTCTTGCAAGATTGGAAGGTGTCAGAACCTCACTTGCATATGCTACATTCAAAGGATACAAAGCTTATTAGATGGATGTCAAGTCAACATTTCTCAATGGCATATTGGAGGAAGAGGTTTACATTGAGCAGCCTGAAGGTTTTGTTGATCCAGACAAGAAGGACATGGTCTAAAAATTGCATAAAGCATTATATGGTTTGAAACAAGCCCCTAGAACATGGTATGAAAGATTGCATAACTATCTTATTCAGATTGGTTTTCAAAGAACTAATGACAACAACAGTTTGTACATAAAGGAAGGACCAGATAATAAGATTGTTTTGGTAGAAATATTTGTAGATGATACTTTGTTCATAGGAAATGATGATCTTTGCAAAGAATTTTTAGAACAAATGAACAAAGAATTTGAAATGTCAATGTTTGGTGAAATCAAATTCTTTGTTGGTCTTCAAATTCAATAGAATAAGAATGACATCTACATCACTCAATCTAAATACATCAAGGAGATATTGTAAAAGTTTGGGATGGAAGACTGCAAACCAGTTGAGACTCGTATGTGTACTAGATTAAAACTTACCAAGGATGATGAATCAAAGGAAGTGGATCAGACATTGTATAGATCTATGAGTGGAAAGTTGCAATATGTAGTGCACACAAGACTAGCCATTGCCCTTGCAGTAAAAATTGTAGCAAGATTCTCAGCAAAACCAAAAGAAAATCACATGATGACAATCAAAAGGAACATGAGATACTTAAAAGGAACTAAAGATTATGGATTATGGTATAAACTTCGAGGAAAACTAGATTTAAAGGTGTTCACTGATGCAAATTGGGCAGGAAATATTGATGATAGAAAGAGCACAAGTGGAGGAGCTTTCTTTTTTGGAAAAAGGTTGGTTTCTTGGACAAGTAAAAAGCAAAATTGTACATCTCAATCCACAACAGAGGCTGAATATGTTGCAGCAGCAGTAAATTGGTCAAACATTGTGTGGCTTAAGCAATTATTGGAAGGTATGAAGCAAGAAATCAAAGAACCAGTTGTTATGTTTTGTGATAACAAAAGTGCAATTAACATCTCCAAGAATCCAATGATGCATTCAAAAACCAAGCATATTGCCATAAAATATCACTTTGTTAGAGAATTGGTTCAAGAAAAGGAATAAGATTGGAATATGTGCATACAAAGGAACAAATTTTTGACATATTCACAAAGCCTTTACCTAATGATTCATTCTTGTATCTAAGAGGTAAGTTAGGGGTCATTCCCCTATCTGAAGCTCACTAAAATACAGTTTTAGTGATGCATCAACATGAACAGAATTGAAGATCTATTAGTTGATGCAGAAAACCAATGAAGACATTGCATATGAATTAGTACATCAGGTATAATGCTATTCTGTTGTTTTGAGTTGTCTTTGGTATGTGTTGTCAAAGAGGGAGAATATAATACTATCATATCTTTCTGAAATTTGCTTGATAATAAAGAGTTTGTGTGAAAATGAGAGATTATTATGAAAAAGGGAGTTTGTTGTATTTGAAGAAAGAAAGTAAAGTATTCTGTCAGTAAAAGACTTGTTTTCAAATTTCATTTTGCTATGACATGTTGTGTTGCCATCAATGCCAAAGAGGGAGATTGTTGGATACAATTGTTCAATTGTGTGTTGTCTTTGATGTCACACAAATATCATATTAGTCATCAGATAGTGTCTATCAAGCTCAGAAGGTCAGTTAGACAAAGGATAGTGTCTACTAAGCTCAGAAGGTCAGCTAGACAAAGGATAGTGTCTACCAAGCTCAGAAGGTTAGCTAGAAAAAAGGATAGTTTCTACCGAGCTCACAAGGTCAGCTAGACAAAGGACAGAGTCTACCAAGCTCAGAAGGTTAGCAAGGCAAAGGATAGTGTGTACCAAGCTCAAAAAGTTAGCAAAGCAAAGAAGCAATTCTTATCAAGCTCACTCAGTCATCAAAGGTAATTTGGAAGAAGTAGTTCTTACTGAGCTCACTCGGCCATCAAAGGTAATTTGGAAGAAGCAGTTCTTACCGAGCTCACTCTGTCATCAAAGGTAATTTGGAAGAAGCAGTTCTTGCTGAGCTCACTCGATCATCAAAAGTAATTAGGAAGAAGTAGTTCTTACCAAGCTCTCATGAAGGGATTCAGTTCTTACCGAGTAAACTTGAAAGCCAAAGGATTTTAAGGATATTGCAATGTTAACCGAGTCAAGAAGGTTAACTTAGGAAATTTTTGGAAGCAGTATTTACCAAGCAGGGTCAACTAGTAAAGGATTTCATTGCTTTATGAAATAACATTTTAACTTGAAAGCCAAAGGATTTTAAGGATATTGCAATGTTAACCGAGTCAAGAAGGTTAACTCAAGAAATTTTTGGAAGCAGTATTTACCAAGCAGGGTTAGCCAGTAAAGGATTTCATTGCTTTATGATATTGCAATGTTAACTGAGTCAAGAAGGTTAACTCAGGAAATTTTTGGAAGCAGTATTTACCAAACAGGGTCAGCCAGTAAAGGATTTCATTTCTTTATAAAATAACATTTATTTGGTCAAAGTAATATTTGTAGCTGACTAATGTATGGTTTATTGCTAAATGTAACATGTAAATGAGCTGACCTGATAATCTGAACGGTATAAGTAAGAGGTCAAGTTGCGAATTCTAAGATAGTGTAAGATGGAAGTGTGGAATTAATGAGATATGAGGATTGCTTATTGTGGTAGTGAATTTGAAGGATGATTAGAGACCATTGAGGAGCAACATAGCCATATTTGATCAAGAAGGATATAATGAAGCAAAATAGAGACCTATAATTAGCAAATTCAGTTGCATCTTGTTCAGGTTAATTCATTGTTGCTTTCTAACCATTGTAGTAGTGATTCCAAATCTCTTAATAGAGTTGGTTTAATAGCCATTTTTGTAAATCCTCTAACAAGGTAACAGTTTGGTTGAATTATTCTAAAGACCTCTAACAAGGCCACTCCTAACAAGGTGATTAAATCCTCTAATAGGGTCACACCTAACAATGTGTATTGTAACTTTTAATAGGGTTGGTTCCTAATAGGGCTCACTTCAGAAGAGTGAAAAATTGGTGACCAGTTACTTGGCAGTTTTTTCCATATTGGGTTTCCACATTAAATCTAGTGTCTCTTGTGTTCACTTTGTTTTCAGTTACATGCATGAATGCTTGAAGATAAGTAATAATTTAATTTACCAAGTTACAACATTTGTTTATCGAGTATCACCAATAACTAGATCTTTAAGACATCTAAGGGATCTGTGGATTAATTTTTGTTAGTAACTGATTCACCCCCCTCTCAGCTACTCTATCTTTAATCCCAACACTTATCCCCTCAAGAGGATTGATAAAAATGGATACAAAAAACCAATTCATGAATACTTACTAGAGAGGGGAAGCCATTCCATAAATCATCCCAAAAGCATGCCCTCCACCTATTGTTAATTTCCCAGGATATGTAATGTTAGGAACCTGTGTGTTCCTTCTGTTTATTTTGTTAGAGTAGTGTTGTTGGACGCATATGCTTTGTAAGTCATCCCGTGAGTATATTTTATTATCCCACATGCATAGGTAGTATTACTTTTCTAGATCATACTCAGTATATAAGAATAGGTTGAGGCCCTTGATGGGAACGGACGAATTTATTGTATTGAGCTTGCTCAAAGGAGGTTACCCCCTCGAAGTGGCCTGCGATCAGTAGATTCATTCTGAGTTCTGCTATCACTTTGTATTCTGTTATTTCGAGCATTCTCACGATATTGCTATAAGGAGGTTCATCACATCTGGTATCAGAGCACTCTCTTGGGCTCGCTGGGTGGAAATTACATCAAATTTTTTTTCTGTCGTGGCCTTCAGGTTCCTCTCACTTCTAATATCTCTTGTTATTGCAATAACTCTTTTCAGTTGTTCTGTCTGTTCTGTCAGTTGTTCTTTTCAATATCTCTTGTTGTTGTAGCTTCCTTGTTTGCTTTCTATTTCTGCTCATACTTCCGCAGAACGTCTGCAATATCATTTCGCATACTTCCTTCCTTGGCGACCCAACCCCAAATTTTACATATCAAAGCCCTAAATCCCTCATTTATCTAATTTTAGGGTTTGCCCTATCTTTTTCACCTCTCATCCAATCGCCACCAAACTGAGCCACAAGATTCAATTCCTCATTTTGCTCCCTTATCCCTCTTGGACTGTTCGCCTCATTTCGCCTCCCTACCCTTGAAACCCTCATTTTTCTGTTTCCCTTGTCCCCAGATAGTCTCACACCACCCGTCGAACACCCATTTCCTATCTGAGTTTTACCCAAATCCAAGTTTGCCGTAACTAAAAAAGTTTTTGTTTCTCATCTTCTACCCATTCCAAAAAAAAAAAAAAAAAAAAAAAAAAAAACCTTGCTTTATGGTTGTTACGCGTACAGGAGCAAAAATCATGGAAGAAGAAATGGCATCCCTCAAAACCAAACTTCAAGATCTGGATGACAAAATTCTGGGTCTTAACTTTCAGCAGTCAGCCATGAGCCGAAACCATTCAGGAGATACTGGGTCCTCTTCTGGCAATTTCCGTGGACCAAAGCTTGATTTTCCACGCTTCGATGGTTTTGATCCGACTGGATGGATCTATAGGGCAGAGCAGTATTTTAGCTTGCATAATACTTTGGATAACCACAAAGTCCCCCTTGCATCTTTTCATTTGGAACATGAAGCTCTTCAATGGTTTCGTTGGTACATCAAGGCTAATGTAGGCCCAACGTGGAGAGAATTGTGCACCCTCATTTTGGAGCGCTTCGGCCCTAGTTCCTTTGATGATTTCACAGGAGCACTCACTAAACTGCGTCAAACAGGCACTGTAAGAGAATACCAGACAGAGTTTGAAAAATTAGCTAATTACACAGAGGGCTTGTCTGATGAATTCTTCCGTAGTTGTTTTGTCAGTGGTCTGAAGGATGCACTTCGCTCAGAAGTCAAAATGTTTCGACCTACTACAATGATGGAAGCCCTTGGGTTGGCTAAGTTAGCGGAAGACAAGATTAGTGCTCTACAACGCTCCAGATCTAATTTTGTTCCATTCAGAAATACAGGTTCTCACAACCCTCCAGTCATACCAGCTCCCAGAACTACTCCGATCAAGCACTTGTCTGAAACAGAGATGCGAGTCAGGCGAGACAAAGGGCTTTGTTATAATTGTGATGAGAAATGGTCTCGGGGCCATAGATGTGTTCAGCAAAAGCTCTATCTCTTGGATGTGGATTCTCCACCGGAACTGGAAGAATATGTAGATGCTCAGGAAACAGTGGATGATGAGGTTGAGCCTCACCCGCCTGAACCTCCTTCACCAGAAGCTCCACCAGAGATATCTGTTCATGCTTTGGCAGGAGTCACTACTCCACAAACCATGCGGGTCCAGGGTTTCTTCAAGAAGATCCCTCTTACTATACTCATTGATTCTAGTAGCACTCATAACTTCATTGATCCACGAATAGCCAAACAGGCTGATTGCTTTATCCATCCCTGCTCTAGCTTTGAAGTCATGATTGCCAATGGGGGCACTTTACCTTGTAAAGGGAAATGTCGCAATGTGCGTCTCTCTATTGGCGATTATAACATGCGCTCTGACATGTTTGCCTTACCCTTAGGTGGCTGTGATGTAGTTTTGGGTGCCCAATGGTTACGCACTCTTGGCCCCATTCTCTGGGATTTTGCTGAACTTTGGATGCAGTTTTCAGCCGAGGGGCACCAACACACTTTGAAAGGTTTACAACCAGGGTCTCTCAGCATCATCAGTTCACACCGTATGGAAAAACTTCTTAAGAAGAATTCACATGGTGTCATCGCTCAGCTCCATTCCATTCAGATGCAGCCATCAGCAGTCTCTAGCACTCCTGCCGATCTCCAACTCATTTTGGACAAGTATTCTGGTGTATTTGCTGAACCTGTGGGATTACCTCCTTCTCATCCAGAGGACCACCGTATTCAGCTCCTTCCTGGCAGTGTTCCGCCCAACATCAGGCCCTACCGCTACCCATTTCACAAATCTTCATGGACCAGATATTTCGTCTTCATGGACTCCCTTCTTCCATTGTCTCTGATCGTGATGCAACTTTTACCAGTCATTTTTGGACTGAACTGTTTCAGAAAACTGGCACCAAACTGAAGATGAGTTCGGGCTATCACCCACAAACTGATGGTCAAACTGAAATTGTCAATAAATGCTTGGAAACTTATCTTCGTTGCTTCACTTCCGAACAGCAACATCAGTGGGCCAAGTGGCTCCCTTTAGCTGAATGGTGGTACAATACCTCTTACCACACTGCCTCTAAAATGACTCCATATGAAGCAGTCTATGGTCAGGCACCTCCAGTGCTCCTTCCCTACACTCCCAACAGCTCACCAGTCCAGGCAGTTGACATAGTTCTCCGCAGCAGGGATCAGATTCTTCGTACCTTACAGGATAATCTTCACATGGCCCGTAATCGGATGAAACAACAAGCAGATCAACACCGTTCTGAGCGCTCATTTCAAATTGGGGATATGGTTTTTCTTCGTCTACAGCCATACAAACAATCCTCCCTAAAGCTGAAAGGGCGTCATAAGCTGGCCCCAAAATTTTATGGGCCTTATAAGGTTCTGCAGAAGATTGGTTCAGTTGCTTATAAACTGGAACTTCCTCCTTCTTCCCGCATTCATCCAGTCTTTCATGTTTCTTGTCTAAAGAAAGTTCTGGGTACCACTATCAGAGCACAAACTACTCTCCCTGAAATGGATACGGAAGGATCCATTATCCTGGATCCGGTGGCAATCATTGACCAGCGCACTCGCCAGCTTCGCTCTCGCTCCATCTCTGAGGTCTTGATTCAGTGGCATGGCATGCAACCAGAGGATGCTACCTGGGAACCCCTTCTTCAGATTCAACAACAATTTCCACACCTTAAGCTTTGAGGACAAAGATTTTTTCTAAGGGAGAGGGGATGTTAGGAACCTGTGTGTTCCTTCTGTTTATTTTGTTAGAGTAGTGTTGTTGGACGCATATGCTTTGTAAGTCGTCCCGTGAGTATATTTTATTATCCCACATGCATAGGTAGTATTACTTTTCTAGATCGTACTCAGTATATAAGAATAGGTTGAGGCCCTTGATGGGCACAGACGAATTTATTGTATTGAGCTTGCTCAAAGGAGGTTACCCCCTCGAAGTGGCCTGCGATCAGTAGATTCATTCTGAGTTCTGCTATCACTTTGTATTCTGTTATTTCGAGCATTCTCACGATATTGCTATAAGGAGGTTCATCACATGTAATGACCAACAATTTGTCTATAGGTGACCACAAAATTCTATATCTTAGAGCCTTTGGGTAGAGAAGTAGTAGAGATGATATGAGTGGGATCCATAGAGTCCAAGTATTTTGATTGTATAATCCTACACCATATGCTATTTGATTTCTTCATCATCTACCAAACCAACTTTCCTCCAAAGGCTTTGTTTCTAAGAGAAAGATTGTGAAGACCCACCCCACACCCACCCCACCACAATGTTTATCTAAAGCCATCTCTTGGAGAGAAATTAAATGGATTTTCCTTGACCCTAACAAATTGCTTCTCCATAGGAAATTGGTAATGATTTGCCTAATTTTTTTTAATTGCTTCATAGGAAATTGGTAATGATCTACCCAATTTGTTTAATCACTTCTACTAGAGCATAAAGTATAGAAATGAAATAGTTTGGTACAGCTAAAAGAAAAAAATTGACTAAGATAATTCTACCTAATAAAGATACTCACCTAACTTTCTAGGAAGAAATTCTATTTTTTTATCATTTCCACAATGGTCTTCCAGTACACAGTTTTGTTTGTACCTACAAAAAAGGAAATTCCCAAGTAGATTGAAGGAAGAAGATTCTTTTGAAACCCCAAAATTTGAACTATCTTATAAGAAATAATTAAATTTGTAAAGAAGATGTACAATTTAGACTTAGGGGCACTAATGCTTTCTCCTAATATTGAAGTGTACAAATATAAGAATTTTTTCATAACTCTAGTTTCTTGCACTATTGCATGGTCAAATAAGAGAGTATCATTTGCAAAGAGGAAGTGAGTTACTAAAATTGTAGATCATGGAATTTGTATCCCCTTTCATTGATTTAGAGAATTCTTTTTAGGATTAAACTATGAACATAAATAACAATTACATGCAAATATAACCAATATCATAAAATAATAGATCACACAGAAAAGAATACAAGACACCAAGATTTAATGTGGTGAACCCAAACCCTAGGCTACATCCACCAAATAGCAAGTCCAATATTTTTATGATCCAGTAATTACAACTTGGTTACAATCCGTAATCCCTTATAGCTTAATACCGCCGCAAGAACCAATTTTTGCATTACCTTATAAAACAATCCCTAACCCTAAGCCCTTTTATACAAGTATTTTTACTACTTTAACTATCTGTAAACAAGTAATTATCCTTCTAAGTGTGCCCCAATTCTTCCAAGAAGAAATGAAATCATATCATCTCCTTGGCCGCCTCTATAGTAGTAACATACTCTACCTCTGTAGTGGATAAAACATTGACCTTCTGTAACCTAGAAACCCAACTTACGACTACCCCATCAATAGTAAAGAAATAACTTGTAGTACTCCACCTGGTATCAATATGCCCTACCAAATTACAATCAACATAGCCTTGTAAATTAGTAGTAGAGTCCCCAAAGTGTAAACACTTACTGGATGTTCCTCTCAAATATCTGAGAATCCATTTGACTGCATTCCAATGCTCAATTCCTAGATGACTCATATAACTGCTAACAACTCCTACTGCATGTGCAATATTTGGCCTAGTACATACCATAGCATACATCAAGCTTCCTATAGCTGAAGCATAGGGTAACTTGGACATCTTATCCTCCTCTTCTTGTGTCTTGGGACACATCTCCTTAGTCAACTCCAAATGACCAAGTAAAGGTGTTCTGACAGGGTTTAGCATTCTCCATAGAGAAATGTTGCAACACCTTCTCAACATAATCAGCCTGAGATAGCATCAATTCCTTGTCCATCCTATGTCTACAAATTTTCAAACCAAGGATTTGTTTTGCTTCCCCCAAATCCTTCATAGAAAATGCATGTGCTAACTGGCATTTTAGCCCCTTAATGTGACCCATGTTAGACCTAGCTACAAGCATATCATCTACATATAAACATAAAATAATGTAGCCACCACCATCCAGCCTCCTAAAGTAAACATAGTGATATGAATGACACCTATTGTATCCATGCTCATGAATAAAACTGTCAAATTTTAGATAATATTTCTAAGGTTCTTGCTTCAATCCATATAAACTTTTCTTCAATTTGCACACTAATTTCTCCTTACCTTTGACCTTAAATCCCCATGGCTGAGCCATATATATCTCTTCATCCAAATCACCATGAAGAAAGGTTGTTTTAACATAAAGCTACTCTAAATGCAAATCTTCAGTAGCCACAATACTTAAAATAGTATGGATAAAAGTCATTTTAACAATAGGAGAAAATATCTCATCAAAATTGATTCTTTTTTTTTTGTGCAAATCCTTTTACAACTAGCCTAGCTTTAAATCTTTTCTTACCTCCTTCCTCTTCTTTTAACCTGTAAACCCACTTATTCTATAAAACCTTTTTACCTACAGGAAACTTACATAAATCCCATGTCTTATTCTTTAGCAAAGAGTCTATTTCATCTTTCATTGTAGACTCTTACTAAATCTTAGTATCCACCTGCATAACTTCATCATAAAATTTAGGTTCACCAACATCTGTTAATAAAATAGAATACAAAGAGGAAGAAAATCTTTCTGGAGATATAATTTTCCTTGTTGACTGTCTAACATGCACTAGTGTGTGTGGTATTTTCTGTTGTGATTGTTGCATATCATGAGGAATGGCTAAAACATCATCTTGTGGAGTATCATCCAACACTACATAATCATCTTCTTTCTTCTTATGTTGCTGCAATAGATCTTTGTACAACACTTTCTCATTGAACATGACATCCTTGCTGCTTACAATTTTTTAATTTTCAAAATCCCAAAGCCTATAATCAAATTCATTAGTGCCATATCCAAGAAATGCACACTTCTTTGACTTAGCTTCTAACTTGGTTCTATTTTCAAAATCTATGTGAGCAAATGCTTCACAACCGAAGGTTTTGATAAAAGAACAACTCACCTTCTTACTAGTCCATGCTTCCTTTGGAATACCACAACCCAAAGGAGTAGAGGGACTTCTATTAATCAAATATACAAAAGTATTGATAGTCTCTACCCACATGTGTAAGGGCAACCCAACATGCAACCTCATGCTCCTTACATGTTCCATTATAGTCCTATCCATGCATTCATCCACTCCATTTTCCTGTGGAGTCCTTGGAATAGTTTTCTATCTATGAATACCATTAGTGGAGCAATAATCTTCAAATTCATGATTGCAATACTCACGACCATTATCAAATCTAAGACATTTTAATTTTTTACCACTCTCATTTTCAACCAAGCATTTCCATTTCTTATAAGTTTGAAATACATCAGATTTCTATCAAAGGAAATAAACCCATACTTTTCTAGTTGCATCATCAATAAATGTAACATAATAATGAGAGCCACCAAGGGAAGATACTAGAGCTAGTCCCCATACATCAATATGCACAAGCTCTAATTTCTTCTTCTTCTTTTCTCCCTTCCCAGTCTTCACAAAACTCACTCTCTTTTATTTTCCATACACACAACTTTCATAGAAATCCATATTAACACATTTTAGACTTGGTAGAACTTTCTTTGAATGAAGTACTTTCATACCTTTCTCAGTCATGTGCCCAAGTCTATTGTGCCACAACACTATATCAAAATTTATAGGACCTATTTGTTCTCCTTGCTCAATTGTAGCAACTATTCCTAAACATTCATTTTCTCTAAATCAATTAAAGTATAAGAAACAATATGACCTATACAAAGATATAAGGTGCCTACTTTCACACTTTTTTCTACTACAAGGGAACCTTTTGTAACCTTCCAATTTTTTATCATTAAAAGTAACTAAACAAACCTCATCACCAAGTTGCCTTGCTGAAATTAAATTCCTACTCAGCCTTGGAACATGTCTTACCTCATGCGATAGCCAGTGATTCCCATTTTGTAACTTAATCTTAAATTTTCCCTTTCCAAAAATCTGACAAAATTCATTATCCCCCAAATAAACAAGCCCAAAATCCCCTTGGACATAATCAATGAAATAACCTCTATGAGGTGTAGCATGAAATGAATCACCAAAATCTAAAACCCATGAATCATCAACACTTTCTAAATACAAAAGCAAATATCCTTTTCAAATTTGTTACTTTCTACATTTGCCACCTTGTCTTCATCTGGTTTATATCCTTAATTTTTCTTTCAATTCCAACAATCTTTCTTTTTATGCATTGGTTTTCCACAGTAATAGTAGTCATTCAGTCCTCTCGTTTGAGACCTCCTCCCCTTTGACTTTCCTCTTGATTTTCCACTATTTTCAAAATTACTTCCTCTCTTAGTCATTCTGCCCCTACTTTGTGCATTCAAAAAACTTCCTGATGTAGATCCACCTGATGTTTTCCTACATGCTTCCATCACTCAAAACAACACTGATCATATCATTATACTTTACGGTACTAGATTTAGGAACACAATTAATCATAGCCATTACCAATCCATTCCATCTTTCAGGAAAAGAACACAAAAATAAGAGAGCCCTAATTTCTTTATCAAAATTGATACCCACATAAGGTAATTGACTAGTAATAGTATTAAACTCATTTAAATGATCTATAATAGATGCACCTTCTACTATTTTCACATTAAATAAATGCTTCATGAGAAATACCTTGTTTGAAGTAGAGGGCTATTCATATATTGTTGCTAGGGTTTTCATCAACTCTTTTGTTGTCTTCACTTTTGTAATATTAAATGCCACCAATGGTGGTAGGCATAATTGAATGCTTCCAAGTGCCTTTCTATCCAAAAAATCCTATTTATCATTTGACATAGATTCTTGATTCTTGGCTTTGCCTTCCAATGACTTTCATAAATCCTTTTGATAAAGATAGTCTTCCATTTGCATATTCCATAACTAGAAGTTCTACCCATTAAACCTATCAACCCTTAGCTTACCCTAGTCTACCATCACTCCCACTCAACTAGGAGACTTTCCTATAGAGGATAACTAAAAAATAACCTCACTCTAATACCACTTGTTAGGATTAAACCATAGACAGAAATAATAATTACATGCAAATATAACCATTATCAAAAAATAATAGATCACATAGAAAGAACACAAGACACCGAGATTTAATGTGGTTCACCCAAACCCTACGCTATGTCCACCAGATAGCAAGTCCAATATTTTTATGATGTAGTAATTACAATTTGATTACAATTTGTAATCCCTTATAGCTCAATACCGCTGCAAGAACTAATTTTAACATCACCTTATGAAACAATCCCTAACCCTAAGCCCTTTTATACAAGTATTTTTTCTACTTTAGGGTTATAATTAATACTTACATCTCAGTGCAAAATCTCATTAAAATAGGGCCCAATTTTTTTTTTAAACCCTAAAGAATTTATGAAGTATGTACAATAGTTTCCTAATTAGTCACCACAAAATAACAACATTTAAAAGAGATCAATTTGTTGATGCTTCACCATAATAATAAAAAGTGATGGTGAGATCTAATCTCCTTGCCTCACCCCTAGGGAGGAAGAGAAGAAACCTAAAGGAACCCCATTTATACTTACTGAGAATGAAGCCTTGATAAACATGTCTTGATCCATTTGTACCATTTAGGAGAAAATCCAAAATTTAGAAGCACTTTAATGAGGAAGTTCGAGTTAACTTTATCATAAGCCTTCATAATGTCTAATTTGACTACAAAGGATGGTATTTTATGAGTATTTACCAAATGATGAATCTCATGAGTGACTAAGGCACCTTCCATTTTCCCCTTCCTTGGCACAAATCCTCTTTACTTCAAAGAAATAATTTTGGGAAAAATCTTTTGGAGCCTAAGATAGATTGCTTTGGTCAAGAATTTGTAAACCATGTTACACAAAGTGATTGGTCTAAAATCTACAAATATCTTAAGGGATGAAGACTTGGGAATCAAAGCAATATTGGTGGTGTTAAAATTCTTGATCATAAAACCATGCTTCCTAGATTCTTTCATTTCTGCAAGTAACGTAAAACCAATGAAATCGAAACACTTTTGAAAGAAAATAACAATGTACCCATCCAGTCCTAGGGCCTTGTCCATAGGAATAGTGAAAACTACCTCCTTAGTTTCTACTAATGTGAATGGTTTCACTAATTCTGTATTATCTTGAGGGGTGACCAATTAAGGAATGACCGATAGTAAATCTTCTTACAATTAAGGAGATGGTTGAGGGACTTGATGTGGGTCTAAAAGTTTTTTTAAAATTCTAATACCCTCTTCTTGAATGTCTCTAGCCCCCTTCAAGAGTAAGACAAACTCAGAATGCTCAATTTGAAATATAGCATTAGCTACCTACCTTTGTTTTACTGACATATGGAAGAACTTAGTGTTTTTATCACCATCCTTAAGCCATATTTCTCTTGACTTTTGTCTCCAAAATTCCTCCTCTCTCCCACAAAGTTCTTCCCATTCAACTTTCAACACCTTTTATTTAATGAAATGATCCAAGTCCAAACCATACTAAATAATATGATGATGAATCTGCTCTAATTCTTTAGCCACCTTATCCTTTTGTGTGAAGATGTTATTGAATACATGCATGTTCTAGCACTTGATATTTCTTTAACATGCTGAACCTTTTTATAAAATTGAAACATTTTAGACCCTTAAACAAATTGTGCACTAATCCACTACTACTTGAGTAATGACATGAAGTGTGGATGTCTGAACTACATATTCTAGAATTTGAAAGAAGATATAGAATTAGCAACTAAGAGACCAACAAAAATATTCAGCAAAATTAGATAATGATTAAACCTAGTAAATGGTAACAATTTGACCTAGTAAATGGTAACACTTCTAAAGATACATCAAGTTGAAACAACTTCCAACTTTGGAACAACAAAATTCTATCTAACCTTTTAGCAACATGTAGGAAACCTTGTCTCCTATTAGTCCAAGTGAACATCCCGTTACCTAGAATAATATTAATCAAATAATTATCATTAATGAAGTTGAAAAAATCATCCATGACCCTAGTGGGTGGAGATATGCCACCCTACTTTTCATAATGGGACACAATGGCATTAAAGTTCCTAGGGAAAACAAAATTTGTATCTTCATGATCCTACATAAGCTAAGAGAGTAATAACCAAAGTTTGCACTTATCATGTGTTAGGGTAGGACCATATACATTAATCACCATAGAAGATATTTCAAAATGCTTAAAATTGAGAAGCTCCCAATTATCTTATTGTTGAATAAGGCAACGTAAAATTGCACTAGGATTCCAAAGCACTTTAATACCTCTCGAAGCACCCAGACCTTGGGAATGAGAAAATTTCCATTATGACCACTTAGAAACTATTTTTTTGAAAACTTCTTGTGATGATTGGGTTTCCTATAAAAGAACAATATCAGGTAGCAAAGAGTCTAGTTATTGTTTGACCCTTTTCCCTTTGTTAGAAGCATTAATACCCCTAACATTCCAAGCAAGAAACCTCATTGGGGCTGAGGAGAATATATTGTTCTCCTTGTAACTCTTTGTATTGTTGTAAATTTACTATTAAGAATAGTTTGGGTGCCTACTGCAATTTCCTCCTTAATCTTTGAACTCTTAGGTTTGTAACCTCTCTTTTTTGAAATTTTCATCAAAGGTGAATCTTGCAATGTGGTCTGAGATATAAACAACTTTGTGGAGAAGTCAAAATCTAAACCCAACCCTATTTGGGAGTTTGCCTATTTATAGGACTTTGCATCCACCAAATGGACCAAGGAATCCTCATTGAATTCTTTATACTCTTCAAGGAAATGAGGGGTTTCTTCGAAGGCCTCCACCTTTTGAAAATCTTCAATTAAAGAGTTAGGGGCATCAAATTGAACTTTTAATTATGTATGGGATATTTTTAGAGGATATTTGCATTTGGAATTTGAAGTCTTGTACAAACCAATCAAAGATGCACTAAGAGGTTCTCCTACTAGGATTAAATTATCTTGAAGCACTGCATCTACAAAAATATTCAAGTCCATTTTTTGAATCTTGTCTAGAATAGGAACTAGAAGAGGAAAAGTTTTTAATTTGAGAACAAATGAATTTGAAATAAGTCCTTGTAACATGTAGTTGCCTCAGGCTTTGTTAGTGAAGATGTCTATATTCTCTATAGGGAAGATATGATTTGGCACAACACCATTACAAAGACCAAGAAAATTTTCCTCTTTAGCTATTTCATCAAAATACTTAGCACCCATTATTATAGACAAGTGACTTGCCAAAAATTGAAGTTTTACTTCCATAGGTTTCATGTGTTTAGCCTTCTTTTACAATTCACACAACATGTTCTCCCAATTGCTACACTTAGATAGCTCAAGCCACATTGGGTGAGTTCTAGATTCCTAATTAATATGATGGTCCTGAATCATGGAATCCCCTAGAAGTAAGGTTGAGGGTAAGAGTAGCTGGTTAGGTGAGTGGACTTTATTTGGTTTTGTAAACCAACCCAATACTGAAGAGAAAAATGCCTATAGAAACTCGATGATAGACAAAATGTCTTCCTTGAGAGTGGACTTATCCTTCACTATTAGATGGGAGACCTAATCTTGCAAAACCAAAATAACTTCTTATCTAGGTGAACATTTTTTCAGATCAAAACTATGGTCATTACAAATTTCCAAGTCCTTAATTGAATAGTTTTGTTGAGATCCACATTGTGAGATAAGATGGCCAAGATTATTTTGATAGTTTTCAAGAAGATTGGCTCACTAAACCATGATCTACTAATTCATAGAGCCTCAGTTGGATTTAAGAAAAATATCATTCAGAGGTGACTTAGCTGAGGAAACAAGGATACAAACTCTTACTACCAAATGATGAAGGTCAAAAGGAATCCAATCATATATTTTTTAATCAACCACATATATTTGGATTATTTATTTTTAAATCTATTAGTGATTTAATTAAATAATAATTTATATGTTAAGGGAAAATTTGTTGGTAAGTATAAGACTTAAAATAAAAATATGAACGTAGATTGTAATAAAACACTCTATGAACTCTAATACTTGGAAATGAGAACTGAAACACTATTTTTATGTTAAACACTTATGTTTGAAGAAAATGAATTGAACTATGAAAAAAAATGTTAATTTTTTTTATGAGTATGATGTTTATCATGTTGGAGTTCGGGTTTGACTTAGTACTTTGACCAAATCATGATGTTTTCTGGAGGCCTAGGGGTTTTTTTATGTGATGATGTTATTGTTGGAATTACAATAGGAAAGGGTAAACTCTGGGAGGGGGGGGGGGGGTGTGAATTAGTGTTGTAAATATTAACCCATAAAAAAATTCACCATACATCTATCTCATATATTCAATAAGTAAACTAAAATACAATGTAAAGCACATATATCTAAAGTATCTAAACACGTAAGAATTCACACATATATGACACAAGATATGATTACCATGAAACCCTCCAATGAGAAGGTAAAATTTGGGTGGGGATGACACCCACAGATCTTCACTACTGTAGTAATAAAGAATATCCAATGAAGGTTACAATGTTTGATCATGAAACATGATCTACCCTGTGAAAGGTCTATCTTGTTAAGAGATTACAAAGACTGTTAGGTCTTACCGTAGTAGAGGATTTCAACACCCTATTAGAAGTGTGCCTGGTTAAAGATCTTCAACTCAAAATTAAGTAAGAACCTTGTTAGAGGATTTCTATATAGCCTATTAAGATTGTTCTATTAAGATATTTAACTAATTCACCTGTTACAATGTCTTGGCAATGATCCTGTGATTAGAACTCTATTTCTTGATATCCAATCACCTCTATACTAATGTATACTTGATCCTTCTTAAATAGACATCTCTCTACTATTTACTATTTCCTTCCTCCAATCTTCCTTAACTGATTGTAAAATATAATTCAAATTACAATACCTTGGTCACCATGATTGTCCTATTTGCACATGCAAATTTTCCTTGATCATTCATTCATTCCCTTATTCTCTCATCATAAATAACTTAGGGTTTGTCCTCCTTAAGAATACTTAGGTAACTTAGGGTTAGGTATGAATCAATGACTATGATTCATCGATATTTCTGCTTAAACCTTCCCTTTACTTGATTAGATGTATGTAATACATAGGGATTCCCACTTAAGATTTGTGCTTATCACCAAAATATTGTAATTCAATCCAAAATTCAGCTATAAAATAATTTACATAGTAGTTTGTGCCAATACAAATAACTATGTCAAAACTATGTTACTTGGCATTTGAAGTCCTTGGTGCTCAGCTCTAACTATGACTTCAATCTTTTCACTCAACAATTAATTGACTTAGCATGCACTACTTGCTTGGCTCTTTAATCACTCAACACATACTATTTGTTTGACACTTGATTGATTTGGCATATGAGTGACTTAGCACTCACTATTTACTCAGCATATTCTATCCTTACATGTTGTGCTCAACATATGTTACTTTGCTTCACATGAACTAAGTAAATGACTTAAGTATATAGACACTCACTTGGCAATACCAATCCAAGATTAACAATGTCCCCCTTTGACATGAGTGTCAAAAAAACTTGGTCATACATTAATACTCTTATTCTTATGAGCATCTACCTTAGTTGCCAATGCAACACATGTTAGTGAAATATCACTAGATATCTTCTCATTCACCTTATTTTAAAACTTCTTTTTAGACCATTATAATAATTTGACATTAGTATCTAGGTCTATGCCACTTACTCTTTCCATTATATTGGTGATTTGTTCAATGATAGGCTTTGTTTCATCTAGAGTAGGTAGACTAAATTTATTTAAGAAAATTTATTTAATCTCAATTAAAGCTTGCTTCTACTTATGCTCCCTTTTGAGCAGTTCTTGATAGTTCTTCTTTGCTAGGGCCTCTTGTAGTGTACCCATCTGCTCAATTGTTATTGCTGCATAGTCAAACTTTTGCAATACAATCTCTTCATCTAGGCTTGCATCTCCATAATTAATTACTCTTGTAACTTAGATGAGCTAGGACTTGACACTAAGAATTGGGATGGTGTAGCATCTATTCTTGGCTTCTGAAGAGTTTTACTAGAAGGAGTACTAGATTCTAGTAGTGTCACTAGTTCTTGGATTGCTTCTAGCTCCTTGGGCTTGGGTGTCAAGCTTGTCTCTTTAGACTTGTCCTTGTCTGCCTCTAAGATTTTAGTTGCACCTTCATCTTGTGCTAGAGGTGCAAGTACATCTAGTTGACCTATTTGACTTTGTGTCCCATTATTGAGTGGTGTTTCCACATTGTCTTTTCCAATTGACACAACTTTGTGTGTTTTAGCTTATTGTGCAGTGACTAAGTATGGAGTTCCTTCCATGAGTGTACTAACAGTACAACCTACTTTCTCCTTCCTTTGATATAAAAAAATGGGAGGTGAAGGTTGTACCCTTATGACTTGAGGAGTGATTATAGGTGTTTCATGTGTTTTCACTTTCTCCCCTATAGTTATAGACTTTGTCTTCTGAAGTTCATCTACACTCACTAGTATGAGGTTGTCACACAATTTTTCCTAGAGAGTGGATTGGACAAGTATCTTTTTCAAATCTTCCTTTGTTAGGGGATTGATGTTATAATTAGTATTATTAGAAACATCCTTCACTGTGATAATTTTAGTGTTTATACTTGTCACCAGTGGAGGGATGGCACTCAACATTTGTGTATCTTGTACACTTTGTTCTATTTTCTACTCTTCCTCAGCTAGTGCCTAATCATTAATATTCATATCAATGCATCCTTCAATTGTGTCTTTCTCATTGTCATCTTCTTCCTCTTCTCCTACCTTGGTAGGTGTCTAGTCATCTTCTTTTATTGTTGTGAGTCTGTATGTTAACTTCCACATTTGTTTGGACTTATTCACAACCTCCTTTATATTGTTCCATAATATCCTAAATGTCCTATACTTAGAAACAAATCTTGTAGAATATTTCTTTGTGGATTTAGACATTTTAGCCTTACTAAGTTCTAGCACAACTTGAGCAAGGGAAGTCTCCCTAATTTGTCTTTTAGTGTTCTAACAATAATGCCATTTTTGCTCAACTCTTTCATATAAGCTTTTAGGAATGAAGTTGGAAAGCTCTAGAGGAGTCTTTTTTAATATAGCCATCATGGCATATACTACCTCCTCTACTTGCTTTTTCTCAATCTTTCCAAGATTATCAAACTCAATGTCAGAGAAACTTGACAAATCAACATTGCTTCTAACATTCTTACATAAATTATTTAGGTTTGAGGAGGGACTATGACTCACCACTTGGAAGTAGCTATTATCACCAAATTTAGTCTTCTCCTCATCAATTTTAGATTGAGCAACATATTTCCTTCTTTATCTCTTCTATTCTCCACCTTCCTACTCTTTAAGCTTGGCTACCTCTATAGCCTTATGTAAAGTGACTCTTGTATTAGACCTTGTAATAGGTGTTGCTGTTTTAGGCTAACTAGGTTTTGCAACCTTCTTTGTTTTGCTCACTACTTGAGCCTTTACCTTTCTTTTCTTCTTATATGTAGTAATATGTTCTTCATCAGCTTCTTCTTCCTTGACACTTTTTGTAGTGTCTACCTCCTCTTCTTACTAATCTTCACCTTGTCCTTGTGTTAATGCTAGTAGTGCTTGAGCCTGTGTTTCCTCTTCTTCTTCCTCAACTCATTCACCAAATTTTTCTCTTAGTTTCTTCCCCAAAATATTCTTCCTTCTTATCACTAAAGCATTCTTCAAATCCATAGTGATCTTTGATTTTTCCAAGTCATAATTATTAAATGCTTTGGCTTGCTTATCCACTTCTTCTACAAGTAATGTTGTGATTATTGTAGTGGCCTCATCAACATTGATCTCATAACCTAATGGCCTTAGCCATCTCACTCTAGGGATTTCTTCTTGAAAATATGTGTGATCAGTATCAAGTAGGAAGAAAACATCATCATAATGTTTCTCCACTACTGAGACTAATATCCTTAGTCTTTTCTTCATGGATTGCTTAAAATCTTCAAAATAACTAGTCATTATTGACTCAAAGTTATCACCTAACTGCTCAATAAATTCTCATATTT
Source organism: Cupressus sempervirens (assembly GCA_028749045.1). Lineage (NCBI taxonomy): Eukaryota > Viridiplantae > Streptophyta > Pinopsida > Cupressales > Cupressaceae > Cupressus > Cupressus sempervirens. The sequence continues at coordinate 33,287,241 of CM053787.1, forward strand.
GACTTGCAATTGATCTATTCACCTTCCAAGTAATCTTGCCAAAAGTAGGAAATACATTTTTCATATAGAAGAAAACACATACTAGAATAGATCCAAATTTACACTGAGCACTCTTGGTTATCCTTATGGCTGCAAAATTTTCAATTGAATTTTTTGCAACTACAACTCAATAGGATGATAGGTATGATCTTTCTTCACAATTTTATAGCCCATATCCACTACAATGCAAGGTACACTGTTTAATTTGCTATATTGATAAAACTTGTGTGCTATTACCCTCACTGCAAAAGCTATTAGAGGATCTATGATAGTGTCAATATTCATACACCTTTTATTCCATATAGCCCATGTGTTATTTTCAATTACTACCTTTGAATCACTTCTTATAGTCTTTGGCTAATCTAGGGTTGGATACCCTGTTACCCTATGAACAATTTTCTTCACTATTTTAACTAGCTAATTTTCATACCGTACAAGGCTATCATGGATTCTTCTTAAGACAATATTAATCCACTCTTTTTTGAAGAAATTGTGGAAATATAGGGCATGAGTTAACCCTTTCCTCTCTACAATCTTGAATTCTTCCTTAAACACTCTATTTTCACATAGTCTTCCATATTCTTCTCTAATTTCCATGTCTACTATTCTTCCAATCTTACAAGTATAGCAATTTTTGACATCTTGAATCATCAAGACTTGTAGTGGTATTATAGACAACACACCAAAGGGATCCTATTTATATGCTATGTCTATAATATCCTTGAAAATAGGTTGTTTGATTTCATTTCTAATTAACTGAACATTCAAAACCTCTTTTCTCTCTACACGTTTTGCTTTAGAAGAACTAGATGCCATTACATATATCTAGGGTTTGCAAAATTTGAAACTGCATAGCTAGGCACATGGTAAATACCTTGTAAATCCTATTGAAATGGTTTTGAATAGCCATTCAAATCTTCTAGAAATGCATAGATCAAATTCTCTAGATCACCTTTAGCTCTTCATGTTCTTCTTCAAATTCAAATGATCTTAAATGAGCATAAATCAATGAAATAGCCCTTAAACACTGTAATTAATGCTAAGTTCTTACATAGCTATAAGATTGGCATCAATTGATTTATGGCTTACTTGGCATCTACATGTCATTTCATACACTTAGAAACCACTATGAGCTCAACCTCAACTAAAATTTTGCTCAAGGAAACCACAAGAAACTTTTCATGCTCAATAGTAACATGAAAAATTAACAGAACTTAAAGATTTATCCTTGATTTCTAATACCACTTTGCATCTTTATTCATGCATATGCAATATTTTAGAAACTAAATCCTTGGAACTGATGTATGGTATATATTTTAAATATCAATCCCACATACCTCTTGATTTGTTAGTTTGATGAGGTGTGATCACCTAACCCATTGGGTGCAGTGATCTCATCTACACTTGATATGATGCAATCTTCCTTTCTCTTCCATGTCTTGTTCATCTCATCTCTAACATTTTGAATATCGTCCTTGCATTTTCCTTTGTTGAATCACAACTTTGCGTGTTTGACCTTTTTGAACAATATCTATTGATTTGACCTATCTTCAAACAACTAAAATATGTGGTTTGACTCAAACACCTTTTGTAATCACTTCTAAAGTGTGTTTTAATACAATTCTTAAGAACATGTCCATATTCTTGATAGTAGTGACAACTATACCTTGTATTATAATCTTAATTATAAGAGTTTCCATTGTTCTTTACCTTTGTTTTCTTGTTTGATGACCACTTGAGTTTGGATCTACACTCAAAAGGTCTATGTCCATACTTTTGATAGTTATAATGATATCCTTCTTGAATATTTGAGTGTGCATGGTCTTTTTTCTACATTCATGTTCCCGATGACCTTGTTTGTTGCACTTATGGTAGTGACCCATGCTCTTCTACTTAAAATTCTGATTTGTAGTCCTTCTCCTGCACACATTAGTAGTATGCCCTTTCTTACCACAATTATGACAAGTAGGTTTGGAGTTCTTACCTTTGTTAATTCTTTCTTGCCCACTTTTGAGTGATTCTCCTTCTTCAATACTAGTGTATCCCAGTCTAGATGTATCATTGTTCAATCTAGGGGATCTCATGAATTGTTCAAAGTACTTGATGGCTTTACTAGGTTTATTGAAACTTTTGGCAAACTCTTTTTCCCTTTTTAGATAATTTCTCAACTATTCATTATGCAACTTTAGTGTTGTGATTTCAATATCTTTGGCATTTAGTTCATGATTTATAATCATCATTTGACCCAAAGTTTCTAATTGCATGTTAGAAATCCAAGTTACTTTTGATGATCTATCTTCTTTTCTACTAGTCAAAATTCTTTTGTCATCTTCAATCATGACTTTGACTACCATCACTTTCTTTTTCTATTCAGTCACCTCACATAGTAGTGTGGCTTGAGATTCTTTCTCTCTCTTAAGATTTTTGATCTCTTCAACTAGGGTTCTATTCTCTTCCATTAGATTTGTAACTGTTGCATCAAATTCATTGGAGTTTCCATTTGTAAATAGCATAGTAGTGTTCATCTCTTGGTATTGTGTGTCATTCTCTTTAATAGAAATTTCCTTCCTTATTTTTAATGATTTCTTTAGATCTCCTTTCTTCATTCAACTGATGTAGAATGAGTTGTATTTCAATCTTCCAATCCTCAATAACTTTTCCTAACTTGTAGAATTTCATTTCCAAGATCTTTTCTCAAAGCTACAAGGCTTTACTTTTAGAGAACAAAGATTTGATAACAATTGTTGGAATTACAATAGGAAAGATAAACTCTAAGATGGGGGGGAGGGTAGGGGGTGAATCAATTCTTTAAACTTTAACCCATAAAAACATTCACCATACATCTATCTCATATATTGAATAAGTAAACTAAAATACCATGTAAAACATATACATCTCAAGTATACAAACAAGTAAGCATTCACACATATATGACACAAGATATGATTACCCAGAAACCTTCCAATGAGAAGGTAAAACTAGGTTGGGGATGACACCCACAAATCTTCACTACTATAGTAATAAAGTGTATCCAATGAAGGTTAAAATTTTTGATCATGAAACATGATCTAGCCTATGAAAGGTCTGCTCTATTAAAAGCTTACAAAGACTATTAGGTTTTACCCTGTTGGAAGTGTGCATGGTTAAAGGACTTTAACTCACAATTAAGTTTGTACCTTATTAGTAGGTTTCAATACAGCCTATTAGGACTACTCTTTTAAGAGATTTAACTGATTCACCTATTATAATGTCTCAACAATGATCTTTTGATTAGCACTCTATTGATTGATGTTAGATCACCACTATACAGTTGTATACTTGATCCTTCTTGATCAAATGTCTCTCTTCTATTTACTATTTCCTTCCTTTATTCTCCTTTAACTAATTTTGCAATGCAATTCATATCATAATACCTTAGTCACCATGAATGTCCTATTTGCAGATGCATACTCTCCTTAATTATTCACTCATTCCCTTATTCTCCCATCATAAAAAAACTTAGGGTTTATCCTCCTTAAAAAGACCTAGTTGACTTGGGGTTAGGTATGAATCAAAAATTATGATTCATTGATATTGCCACTTAAAGCCTTCCCTTTACCTAATTGGATGCATGTAATACATAGGGATTCCCACTTAAAATTTGTCCTTATCACCAAAATATCATAATTCAATCCTTAAGTCAGCTCAAAAATGGTTTATATAGTAGTTTTCACCAATACCAAAAACTATGTCAAAATTGTGTTACTTGGCATCTAAAGTCCCTAGTGCTCAGGAATAACTATGACTTTAATGTTGTCACTCAACAACTAAATGACCTGGCATGCATTGCTTGCTCAACTTCTGAATCACTCATCACATACTATCTACTTAGCATATGAGTGAATTGACACTCAATATTTACTCAACATGTTCTATCCTTACATGTTGTGCTCAACATATGCCACTTTGTTCGGCATGAACTAAGTAAATGACTTAAGTGTATAGACACTCATCAAAACCAGTATGAGATTAAGAATTTTATTTATGCAATATTTTATACCTAACCGTGATAATGTCTCACATGTTGTCTATGATGTGTTTTAATCATATTTTGTTAATGCTTTCTAGTTCTTACATAGGATTGACATAATTTTTGTGTTTTATCTTCTAGTGCTTTCTAGTTGCTTGTTTAGGACTGAGGTGATTATTGTGATTTGTCTTGTCATTTTTTCCAGTTGCTTGCATAGGATTGAGGTGATTATTATGAATTGTCTTTAGGTGCTTTCCAATTGCTTGTATAGTACTAAGGTGATTGTTGTTTTCTATCTTTTAATGCTTTCTAGTTGCTTGTATCAGACTGAGGTTATTATTGAGATTTGTCTTTAGGTGCTTTCTAGTTGCTTGTAAACGATTGAGGTGAAAATTGTGATTCAATGATTTGTACTTTTATGAGTCTAGGGTAGGTAATCTATGTTTATGTTGGGAAGTGGCTTGCAATTAAGGCTGGAGTCTAGAGTGGCTACCTGGGTAACCCATTGTAAGTTTTTTTTAATAAGTGATAACATTTCATTAAATGGGTTTTAAAATGAATTAATAAGAGTCTATATTTTTCTCACCCATGCCTCAAGTACTAGTACATGCTAGGATGGGAGTAGAGAGGATCCTTGGTTGTGACCTTGCTTTGTTAGTATGCATTGTATGTATGAAAGGATATTGTTGCCACATAGAGACACTAGGGGGCCAGAGTCTAGAGAGGCTACCAAGATAACCTTAGAGTTGGATCATGTGATGAAACTTGCCCACTTACATAGTAGATTTCCTACATGTCTTTGTTTCCTCTAGGATTAGATGATACTTGTATCTTGGTACCTTTTAGATACTTAGCTTTCAGGTGTTTCCTTGACCTATATGTTGGTTATGACCTTTGATATTGGTATCTATTTGCGATTTGAGTTCATCTCCTCAACACGGTACACAATTTAGATTTATTTCCCTCTCACCTCCACCTTAAGAGAGTTTAAGTAATAAGATATGTAATGTAGAGTTGAGATATAAAAATGTGACAAAATGATGAGGAGTATAGAAGTGAAAAAGAGGAAGATGAAATACCTTGTGAGATAAAAACCCAAATCCAGGCTATCAAATGACCTTTGAAAGGGTTGATTCCTAAGTTAAAGATTGAAAATTATGCTATAAACAAAACCCAAAAATCATTTGACAATCTACTAGGGTATATAGGATTTTAGGGGCAAAATGGATCATTAGGGGTGTAGTATACCTAGATGAAGTGTCTTTGGCAATGTTGTAAAAGAGGGAGATAATATTCAATTACCATGGAGTAATAAGAAAGAGAAAAAGTATATGTTAGTTACCATAGAAGAAGGAGAAAATATAAGAGAGGGAGATAATATTCATGAAGAATTAATGAGATGATTGCAAAGAGTCAAAATGTATGCAAGGTGTTTTCAGCAATATAGAATAAATCTAATTAATTTGGACCTTAGGAGAGCTACATGGATGAGAATCATAATGAAACAAGTGATACTATTGAAGGTTAGTTAATAAATAGAGATGGAGATGCTCGAAGTAGTACATGTTTTGGATTGTATGGTAAGTAGAGGTGTTTCCATTAATGCCAAAGAGAGAGTTTGTTGGAAACTACAATTGAGACAATTGTTATATTTTTATTGATGTCAAACCTTATTGGTAAAAAATTCTATATGATTTTAGTACCATATTAAGATGATTGATGAAGAGGATTGGAGAAGAAGGACATTAAAAAAGAACCTAGAGGAAAGGTTGAGTTATGAGGAAACTACAATGGGCACTTGATTAGTTAGACTTTGACAAGATAAAGTAACTTTTTAAATCATACTACAAGTCAAGAATATACTTATACTAAAGCTTTGAAGAAGTGATAAAAGAATGACCAAATGTGTAGGCTTGATTCAAAAAGAGAGCATAAGATTAAAGAAATCAAATTATATTCCAAGTGATGCTAGTGTCGACCGAGTGCAATTACTAGCCAACATAGATAGTGTCAACCAAGTATTAGTATTAATTGAGTGACAATATATGTGCCAAGTTAAATAGTTAGTAGTGACTAAGTAACCTAGTGATGACTAAGCATTAGAACACAATGTTGGTAGAGGGACAACATTTGATAGTTAATGAAGATATTGTGATTTCTAGCCAACACAGTTGATTTCTTGGAAAATGTAAAGCATTTAGAAGATAAAGATGGTTAAGTGAAAATTATGTTTGAGAATTTTAATGTAAGAGTTCAAGAAGTTTGGAAAAGTTTTTAGAAGATAAAAGAGGAGAAAAAATGATATAAGGATTTGATGAATATGACCTAACCCTAAGATCTACAATGGTTTTTAATCAACAATATATCAAAATTTCCTATTTAAGGAGGTGTAAGGGCTAACTTTAATGTTGTTAGAATATATAGTCCACCAATATAACTAAGGGGTTTTAATTAGTTATCCAACTAATATCATAATTATCAACCTTATTAGACTTTAACCATATGAGAAATATAATAAGAAACCACAATAAGATACTCTTGCACAATAACACCAGATATGTTAATTAGGAAAACCCTTGATTAGAGGCAAAATTCTAGTAGGGATGGTACCCACAAGATGATGTACTAATTTAAATATTTCTTGTTAGTGGATAGACCCTATTAGGAGTCAATAACAACATTTAGTACATTTTAGTCCCTATTAAGAGACTTTGAATGCTTGTTAGGAGATTCCAACCCTGTTAGGAGTTGTGGAAGACAACTAGATCCGCTGCCGAAATAGGTTCAAACAAAAGATCAATAAACCCACTATCCAAATGTTCTCTATATTATTCCTTGTAGAATAATATAAATGAATACTATCAATCCTTCCTCTTTATTTCCTATCAACTAGACTTATTCTCCTTCTAATCTTGTAAGAAGATCACAAGTCTCGTATCCAATAATCCCTTGGATCGCTTACTCACATTCAGTAAAAATTCTGCTCCTTTTTTCACTTCAAATGCACTTCAATCTCATACAATCACAACATATTTAAAAACAAGGAAAACATCTTTCCTTTATACCATAGCTTCAAAATAATTTCTTGACTTGGCCTTGAGGCTTTTCCAATTAATTATAATAAGATAATTAATTAATTTACAATTGCAATAGCACTATTGGCTTATAGTTTGTACAAATTATCACATGTACAATAATAGGGCTTGTGCATCCACTGGCATCATCATCAAACTATCATTAGTCATGGCTGACCACACATTAGCAGATTATATCATTGCCAAAGGACATAATTCAAACATCAAAAATTTCTTCTCAATTACTTTGTCTCTATATTGCTCTCTATAAATTAGGTACAACTTCTGTACATCTTTGAATTACTTGCTATGCATAGAACCTTCACATTAGGACATTGTACCAAATATGTCCATGAATTCACATCATCAAACAATCAAAAAATTGTTCATATAACTAAGGTCTTTGTTTGCTACTTTGTCAATCTTTATAGACTTACTGCAATGTTGACATCAATGAAAAACATAGTCATGAATGCAACATCTCAATACTCTCCAATACTTATAATACTCCCTAAAAGGAATATTATCCTCCCCCTTTGGCATTGATGGAAACATTGATGGAAAACATCTAAATTCCAAGAATACCAAATAATACTCTACTTCTACTGCTATTGTTCTCATCTTTTCAAATCCTCTAGAATACTTCTTTGTTCTTCTTCTTGTTTAGGATTAGAAATAGTTGTTTACACTAAAAAAATCACCATACATCATAATTCCTTATGTTACGTATCTCCCTCATAGATATATTCCTCCTTCTTTCTTACATGAATCTTTCTAAATCTTCCTAATAAAGTAAATATTTTCATCCTCTCTTCTCCCCTCCCCTATTGACATCAATGACAAAGGCCTCATTATTTTAAGTACTGCTCCTAGTCTTCAACCAACTCAAGTTTCCAAAGACATTATTCAAGACCAAATACCAAGAGTCCTTAATGTCTCAACTCGTAATAGATAATCCCCCATATAGGAAGCATCAACATTTAGTCTAGTCTAACAAGAATGCTCTGTACCATTGCACTGATGCAATCTCTACATCATCTACTTAGAAGTAGGAAGGAGCATAACTCCAAGCATACCTCTCAAGTATTCAAATGCATCTTTAGGTTAGGGCTTCATAAAGATATCCACAATTTGATCTTTAGTACTCACATATTCCAATCTAATCTCTTTTTCTGATGCCTTCTCTCTCAAGACAAGATACTTAATAGATATATGCTTAGTCTTGTAATGCAACACAAGATTCTTAGACATACTTAATGTAATTTTATTATCATAGTATATGATAATAGGTTCTGTAAACTCAATCATGATATCCTTTAGCATTTGTTTCATCCACATAACTTGATTATAATTATTTGTTACTGCAACATACTCTACCTTAACCATACTTTGTGAAATACAATCTTGTTTCTTACTTAGCCAAGAAACATAATATTCCTCCATGAAAGAATCCTCCACCACTGGTGCTCTTTCTCTCATCTATACTACCTAACTAATCCACATTAGTATATGCACATAGAGTGAAATTACTCGATCTATCATACCAAATTCCATAGTTAGATATTCCTTTCAAATACTTGAATATCCTCTTCACTCCTAGATAATGACACTCTTTGAGATCAACTTGAAATCTGGCTACAATCCCAACTACATTTTCTATAACTAGTTTGGTGTGAGTCAGATATTGAAAAGCCTCCAATCATGGATCTGTATTTCTTCAGCTCAACTATAGTTGTCTTATCTTTGCTAGATAACTCGTGACTAGTTATCCTAGGTGTACCAATAGGTTTACAACTATCCAATCAAAATATCCTCAACAAGTCTTTTAAGTACTTAGCTTGTGAAATAAAAATTCCATCACTATCCTACACAATCTACAATCCTAGGAATAACTTCATTTCTTCTATCATGCTCATCTCAAATTCATCCTTCATTTCTTTAGGAAACTTATCACTTGCTTTATTATTGCCTCCAAATATGATATCATCAAAAAATATTGCTATTATCAGAAAACCATTCTCAATTCCTTTCACATACAAGTTATTATCTTCTATACTTTTAGGAAATCCAAGTTTTGCAAAAATAGTTGTCCAACCCTGCATACCAGGTTCTAGGTGCTTGCTTTAGTCCATATAGAGCTTTACCTAGTCTGCATACAATATCTTTTTCTTCTGTTAGAGGAAAACATTCAAGATGCTCAATATATACCTCTTCTTTGAGTTCTCTATTTAGGAAGGATGATTTAACATCCATCTGATATACTTTGAACTTCTTATTTAGTACATAAGCCAAGAACATTCTTACTACTTCCATTCTGGCTACAGGGGCATATATTTCCTCATAGTCTATGCTTTCTTGCTGTGAGTAACCTTTGCATACAAGTTTGACCTTGTTTATCACAACCTCAACTTGTTTGTTCATCTTATTTCTAAATACCGATTTGGTTCCTATCACATTCTAATGAAGGGTGCTCCACTTAATACCATAAACCATAATAGAAAACAAAGAAACAACAACAAATGCAAGAACAAAATATGGACTTCTTATTTGCACTACAAATATGGAATTACAAAATTCACAAGTACAATACGCTAACTCTCATGGATGCCTTCATTACAATAATCTACAAGGAAAGTTGCGAGCTATCACCCAGAGCTATTTTAGACAATGTTTGGGCTTTTCTTAAATAGGTAATTTTATGCCACCGGAGAAGGTTCCAGATGATGAAACTTAATAGCTAGGGCTGATAGACCCTAACTATACATATAGAGTTGCTCAAATACATCTTTGATAATTATTTTAGATATTTTGGGTAGCCTAACTTCGAAAGGCTATAACTCTCAAACCATTGTTCAGATTGGCTATTATAAGCACTTTTTAGAAATGCTAGCTCCTGATCTACAAGCTCATAATACTGCAATTGCCTTCCATCAAGTTTTTGGACCTCACCTAGGTACTCTAAGGCCTCTAATGCCGAGACTAAAGATTTTTCTAAAATAATTTTCACTAAAAATCTATAATAACTTCTCCGATACTTAAGCTGGGGAAATGAGATTTTTATGGTAGGATTGTAACTCTAAAATGAACCTTCATATAGAAAATGAGAATATTCTAAGCTCATATGAAAAAATTACTAAAAATAGCAAGCTCCCATAAATAGTAACCACCCTATCTACTAGTTCTTATTAAAATAGAAAAGACTAAAAAGAAAATATTTTTGGGTCATGTAAGATTGTTTTTACACCTAGGATGCTCCTACATCATGTTCTTGTCTTTAGGTCTAGGAAATAACTCCCATGTTTCATTCTTCACAATTTGATCTAGTTCTTCCTTCATTTCTTGAATCCAATGATCATTTGTATAGGTTTCATCTACACTTCTAGGTTCAACTTGAGAAATCAAACATAACTCTTCATTAACTCTATTTCTTGTCATCACACCTTTGTCCTTACTTCCAATTATTTACTCTGTAGGGTGAGTCTTTTTCGTGTTCCTGTTAGAGGTAGGAGTTGATATCTCAGCTCTTATCTCATCTTTAGGTTGAGGCCTCTCCTCTTCTCTTTTCTCAACAACTTGGACATCATTTTGCAGATCTTTATTAGTCTCAAAGAAAACTTCTATATTCTATCTAACAATTCTAGAATGATCTTCTTCTTTATCTGAATTGTAAACTAACATCTTTTCCTTAGTTCCTAACTTTTCATCAATCTTTACATTTGTACACTCAACTATTATCTTGGTTCTATGATTAAAACATATATATGTCTTACTTTTCAATGAATAGCCAAGAAACATACCTTAAATCAATCTTACCAATATCATCATCTCTCTTAATATAACACTTGCTTCTAAATATTCTAAAATACTTAACTGATGGTAAATGACCAAACAATAATTAAAAAGGGGCCTTTCTCATACCTTTTCTGATTTATACTCTATTCATAGTGTACATTTCTATACTGACTACTTCTCTCCAAAATGTCTTAGATACATAATTCTCAAACAATGCTCTTTCTGCCTCTATTACTAATTTTTTTTTCTTTCTTCAATCCCATTCTATTTAGATGTCCTAGGTGAAGATATCTATCTCTTGATTCCGTTCTCTTCAGAAAACATATTAAACTCTCTAGAGGTGAATTCTCCTCTTTTATCTGATCTAAAACATTTTATCTTAACACCAGATTCATTTTCAACTCTATTCTTAAATACCTTAAACATTTCAAAAGCTCCAACTTCTCTTTAAGAAATGCTATCCACATCATTCTAGTGAAATCATAAAAAATAAATCATGAAATACCTTTCACCATATAAACCTCTTGTGGTAGAGGGACCACTCATATTTGTGTGAATAATCTATAGCTTCTCTATGGTTGTCAACTTCTTCCCTAGAAATGATACCTTCTTCTACTTAGCCAAAATATATTCTTTGCAAATAACATTAGCAAGCTTTATTTTCTTAGGAAAATCTTTGACTCCAAATGTGCTACTAACTTTTACAATATTATAAAAGTTTATATGATAGAATATCCTATACTATAACCAACTATTTATCCACTTTAGCAACCGAACATGTTATTTTTGTGGGATTCAACTAAAATACATTACCTTTGGACTATTAGCCAAAATGCACCCCCCTTGTTAAATATCTAAATTTTGATGCCAAAGCCCACCTAATGGTCACTTTCCATATTTAAATATTCAAATTTCAATGGAAATATGAAATAAATTGAATTAAAACCTTATATATTTTCATATTCTCATAAGTTTTCTTTTGTGACTTCCACATTTTTCCATGTTCTCAGATCTTGCACAGATCTATGGCAAGCACTTTCCCGCTTCTTCAAAGTTAATGACCTTTACATAAAGTGGATAAGCACCTCACTACCATGTGGTGTAAGGGTCAAGTTTCTTGAGAGTCACCTTATTGACCATGATGATATGCCAATATGAGTTGGAATATAGCTAGGGTTCTAGTGGCAGTCACTTTCCTACATTTCATCCTTTATCAGACATTTTGACAATGTGGACAAATGATGTTGTGACAAATGGACTAGTGAGTTCATCCTCCCGTGTGGGCTTCCAGAGTTTAAAAGTGGTGTTAGTTGGATACTAGGTCATGCTGAGGTGAGTACTGAGTGATCTGTGGGCCTGAAAGGTAAATGGATAGGCACAATAATAATGTAGATTTTCATTGATCCTCAATCTTCCATAGATTAACAATTAGCACTTTCCCACATCATGGAATTGTGAGAAGTTTAGACATTTCGGGGAAGCACCTAAAGGAGATGTGTATTTTTGGGCTCAAGGAGATAACACTATAGTTAACATTGGTAGTTGGTTGGTAATTTTTGTTGACCACCATAGTTAAGTTTGAGGGTGGTATAGTTAGTTTAAATGATATGGTCAAATGCATGAATACCTCATGAGGTGGCAAAAAGATAAAATAATATTGGTCCTCATGGTGTTTTCTGGTTGTATAACTCATTTGGCCTACTGATCTTGCTAACTCATGAGCTAGAAACAAAGGGAAGAGATGTTTTCTTACATGATCTAATCTTTATGATCAATTACAACCACTTTCTAAAGAATGTAATGCCTAGTGAATGAAGGAAAACACTCCACCATCTCTAGTTCTATCCATCTACTTGGTTAGAGTGATTTAATGGCATCATTCTATCTTCTCAAGGCTCTATTTTAGAAAAATATTGGATTTCATTGTGTTTGAATCTATGCTAAGATCAAATTTTCTCTAGATCTATATGATTGTTCTCTACAATCTTAAATGGTAGTGTTTGAGTTTGGTTTAGGACAAAAAATATCTTAGTTATGCTTGAGCTATAAAGGTGGTTTTTATAAATCTGTGTAAGGGTTGACTCTTCTCTTTTTTCTTAATATTGATGTACAAGTTCACTATAAATTCCCATTTCCTTTGAACCTATATAAAATTCTACTTTATCTCCTTTAGACATTGATGTATTGTGCAAGACCTATTTTCTACTCATTAGTGTATTGTGGATATCAAAAATTTTGCATGACTATATCTCTTTTTGGCCTATGAATGATATATTAGTGAATTTTCTTCGTCCTTGTGTCATTTATTTGTGTTTTTTGATCTACATGTGATTGTTAGATTAAAAAAAGTCTAAATGTGTATATATTTTTGTGTCATGATGGTTCAAGTGTGCATGTATGGGTGGAGATTGGTTTGAACACCCTACTTTGGTGCATCATCCCTTAGGTTAGAATAGGTAGATTTTCATTCTATGCATTCCTTCTCCCTTTTCCTCTTCAAGTGTAGTTAGTTGCACCTTGATAAAAAAGGAAGCCAAAATTCTCAAGAGACACAACCTCATAGTTTAATATCCATAGGGTGGAAGTTGTTTCCATGTTTTACAAGGTTGTCCTTAGGTAAAAACTTTGGGTAAGGGTGCAAAATTTTGCGAGAATAGTTTTTGGCATGCCTGATGGGACAATGTTCTAGAAGATTTCAATTCTACTAGTGTCAAAAGAGAAAAATTTCAAGTTGATGCCAAGGAAATAGTACTACTCTTAGTATTCTAGGCCTTCAAGTGGCTCATTCTACAAAGCACTTGGTGACTCTACACCCTTCATATTTGGTTTCCAAATGAAAGTTGTAGTCATTCATGCCCAAAGATGAAACAAGGGCATCTTCTAGAGGTAAGTTTTGATATCAAGAGCTTTCATTTTCAAATCCTAGAAGGAAGAAGACTAGATTGTCCTTATTACTAGTTAGGAGTATAGAGGAAACACATACTCCTATAAGATCCGTTTCCACTCCTCCTATTGTTAGATCTCAATCTAGAATAACTTCAGCTTGTATCAATAGATCACTTGCTTATATGGCACAGCCTAGAGCTTATGCTTTTGCTACTTTTAGTGGTGGAAGTCCTTTATTGCTAGCTCAAAGACATGACATACCAGTATCAGCTCTCAAAATTATACTGGATTTCACTAGTGAAACTTTTATCTCTCCCTGAGAACACATTCAAGAGGTTGCAAATGTTTGTAATATTCATGGTATATCTAAGGATGATGTTGTAGTCAGGATTCTAGCTTCATCTTTAAAAGGGAAAGCACTTCAATGGTATAGAGGGTTGCCTCATAAATATATAATAGATTGAGATGGATTAGGAGTAGGATTCTATAAGCATTTCAAAGATAAGAGTGATCATCTATCACTTTTGGAGGAACTAACTATGATTAAAAGAGTACCCCATGAGTGCATGAATAATTTTAACTATAGATTTCAAAAGACATGGGATAGAATTCTTACTATGGAAAAACCTCTCATAAGTAATGCTTTCTTGCATTATCTCAAAGCTCTCAATCACAAGATTGCTACTACATTGCAGACCTATGGAGGAAATACTCTACTAGCTACATATGAATTTTCCATAAGGGTAGAAAAAATGTTGTTCCAAAGTGGGCAGCTAGCTCCAAGGCCTCTGATGCCACTATTTTCTGACATGCCTACACATCAGCCCACAATGGCTCCCATCCCAACTACATCTACATGTCAAACTCTTTCTATAGCTCCAATAGCTTCTATATCTTCCAATGAGGTAGATAAGCTTGAGGCCATGATGGAAAAGAGACACAAAATGTAGCAAGATCAAAGTTCCAATCTAGAAAAGAAGCTAGAAGACAACTTCTTAGTGGTGCAGAAGATGAAAAATGAATTGGTGACTCTAAAGAGACAACAAGATCATGGTAGTAGGCCTCCTCAACCTCACTATAAAAATCCTATATATAGGACTCCAAATCAAAATAAAGTTTATACCCCACATAATCAAAATAGGCCTATTGGTAATATCTCTTCTACAAATGCAAATTAAAAACTCAATAGGGCTTTAGTCCCTCAGAAAAATCTAGTTCAAGATCAAGACTTTGTCCTTGTAATTATTCATATGGATCCTATATGTGCTAGAAGGTAATTCTTTCCTAGCAGCAACTACACAAGATCAAATAATAGAACAACAATATAGTGCTGGTCAATCTAATGATGCTTCTTATCTACATCAATAGGCTGACTTTTCTTTTATGAACCATTAGCTAGAGGAGAATTTTCATGCTAACCATGGTAATTGTGATGCTATAGCTCATAATACCAAAAGCAAAAGGAGAGCTGTAGAGGATGCTTCATCCTCTTCATCAAATCAGGCTACAAAGGTTATCACACATGCCATAAGGGAAAATGTTCAACACAATGTTGCTGATCCACTACAAAATCATATAAAAAAGAAGACTAAAGAGCCACGTCCTACCCCTATTCATATACCAGACCCTATGGTCACCAAGGTTCCATTCAAGTTAGCATACACCCCTCTCAATATTATAGATCAAATGAAAAGGACCAATATTAGTGTTCCTATGTGGGATGTTCTTGCAATACCATCTCAATTAGAATTTTTACAACAAGAATTAAAGACTATCAAAGTACACACCAAACTAGCTACCATGAATGATGCAACAAGTCTGGTACATCTAACAAAGGAAGGAGATAAAATTAAGAAAAATAAGCCTCCTCCCTTTTATTTCTCCTTGATCATAGGGGACAAACTAGGTCATAATTAGATGATTTATTCTGGAGCTACCAATTTTGTAATACCTAAATGTATTGCTGACCTCCTTGATATTAAGTATAAGCCAATGGTTAGGGATGTACTTTAGTTGGATGGTAGCTTTATTAAGATAGTAGGAATCCTAAGACATGCAGAAATGGCATTACATGCATGCCCTGGTTGTATTGTCATAGTAGACATATTAGTTGTTGAAGCTGATCCATATTTTCCCATTTCCCTTTCTATGGATTTCACTACATAGATAGGTGGTTATATTGCCTCAGATTGGTCTTATATGTTCTTTAGAACAAAATATCGAACAAAAACCTCCCTAAGAGTAGAGACTTTATCCCTTAACCATATAGAAACTTATACTCCTAGCCCCATACACACAAATTACACAATTTGAGAGGAAGATGAAGAATGCATAACTCATGAACATGATACTTCCTTAGCAGAGGTGCCCAATTACCTTTTGGATGAGTGGGTTGCTACATATCAATTTGAGCCAATGCAAGAGGCTATGGAGATAGGTCTTGGAACATATTGCATGTCTGAAGAGAATGCTCCTATTATTAATCTCATGGAAATATAAGAAGGTATGAATGGATTGTGGAGTATGTTATTTGATGGCTCAAGAAAAAAAAATGGTTTAAGTGCTAGTGTTATGCTAGTTTCACTAAATTTGGAGAAATACTACTTTTCATATAGGGTCCAATTTAGCTGCATTAATAATGTGGTAGAATATGAAGCTTTGATCCAAGCTCTTTAATAGGCATGTAGGAGAGGCATCAAACTCTTAAAGGTATTTGGGGATAATGAGTTGGTTGTTAATCAAATTATAAATCATAATGTCATGAAGAACAACCTTTTCAAATCATACAAACATAGAGTTTAAAATCTACTTGAAGGCTTTCAAGCTTTCAATATTTAGAGTGTCCCAAGAAACAAAAACAAACATACTGATAGGCTTGCAACCATTGGTGCTCATTATGATATACTAGAGCATGTTACTAATTAAAAGAAACAACAAATCAAATTTTTTTTAAGGCTTGCCATCACATATAATTACACAAATTTGCAAATATTCAATTTTGATTTATAGATTGTTAATTTCTTGCAAAATGAAGTAGAGTTCTCTACTAGAAATTAGTCCAAGTCAATATAGGGACTAGATTATGAACCTAAACTCTAACAAATTTCCAAAAGGCCTAGTCACCTTAGAGGGCATTTTCAACTCTGACTATACAACAAAAGGCAAAGGTTCAAACTTGAATGCAAACATGGATGACTACACACCTATCACTATTGTTGATGGAAAGAATCTTAACTTGAGAAAGGTATGCACTAATGATGAACAAGAATTTTTCATTAATTTATCTCAAGAATTCAATGATGTTATTGCTTGGACATATGAAGACTTAAAGGGTTTTGACCCAAATTTATTTCAGCATAACATATATGTAAACCATGATGCTAAACCTATTAGGCAAAAACAAAGGGTAGTCAACCCAAAGATTGAACCTTTAATGAGAAATGAACTATCCAACCTTATAGAAGCCAATATAATTTTTTGTATTAAGAACTCTTCATGGGTAGCCAATCTTGTTCATGTTAGAAAGAAGAATGGAGAAACTAGATTGTGTGAAGATTTTAGGGATCTTAATAAGGCTTCTCTTAAAGATCACCATCCCCTTCCTTCTATGGAACAAATTCTATTGAAAGTTAGTGTCTCATAAAGGTTTTATTTCTTAGATGGTTCTTTAGGCTATAATTAGGTGCTAGCCAAAAAGTCAGATAGATATAAGATAACATTTACTACCAAATTGGGTACATATCCTTATTGTACGATGCCATTTGGACTAACCAACACAAGTGCCACATTTGAAAAGGCAATGGAGATGGCTTTCAAGGGTGTGCTAGAAAATTTTGTACTAGTATATCTTAATGACATAACTATCTTCTCAAAACATGCAATAGATAATTTTAATCATTTGAGATAGGTATTTGAAACATGTAGAGAGTATGGTATGTCCCTAAATCCCAAGAATTGTGTATTTGATACTGACCAAGGAAAGCTCCTAGGCAATATTGTGTCAAGAAATGGGCTAAAAATAGATCTAGAGAGAGTAGAAGAAATTCTCTCACTCCCACTTTCTAGTCATAAGAAAGGAATACAAAGCTTTCTTGGCAAGATCAACTTCGTAAGAAGGTTCATCCCCGATCTTGCCTCCATGTTAAAGCCTCTCACAACTATGTTGAAGAAGAACATGATGTTTAATTGGAACAAGGATGGGAAGGCTTGTTTTGAAGAGATCAAGAAATCAATTGCATCAACTCCTACTCTTATCAATCCCAAGTTTGATAGATAATTCATCCCTTACTCCCTTGGAGGAGAATCAATAGTATCAGCTATTCTAACATAGCTGAATGATGAGAATTTGGAGTAGCCCATTGTTTTCTTTAGTGAGGGGCTTAAGGATTATGAAGGAATATACAACTATGTAGAGAAACAAGTCCTTGCTATTATAAGGGATCTCAAAAAATTTACACAACTTTGTCTCATAACAAAGTTCAACTCTTGGTTCCACATGCAAGTGTAAAGGAGTTCGTACTAAATAGATATATCAATGAAAAAAGAGCTGGATGGATCAAAAAAGTCATGGAATATGATATTTATATTAGGATCACCAAACTTGTGAGAGGCAAGGAATTATGTGAGAAAATGATCTCTTCTTTTGAGACACCCAAGGAAGTTTCCCTCTTAATATAGGATGAGAAACCAACAAAGAATGAAAATAAAAATGTTTGGTTGCACAATATGAATACTTTCTTGGTGGAGGGAAGATATCCACATGGCCTAAATAGAGCTAAGAGAAGACAATTCAAATTGAAATATATCCCTTACGTCTTGGTGGATGGAATACTATTTAGGAAGGATTCTAATGGGGTCCTATTGAGGTGTATCAAAATAGATTAGATCGGTAGGCTATTAAAAGAGTTCCATGATGGGCTTGTTGGTGGTCATTTCTTAGCTAGGGTTACAAAAATGAAGATTATGAGGGTTGGTTGTTAGTGGCCAACTCTTTTCAATGATTGCCACAAACATGTGGGGAAATGTGAGAAATGTGCTTTCTTCTCAAGAAAGAAAAGATTGGTTGCCCTTCCTCTCCATCCCATTCAAGGAGACCAACCCTTTCCTAAATGGGGTTTGGATTTTGTTGGTCCAATAAAGCCACCCTCTAGAGCTCGTCACAAATGGATCTTGGTAGTCACAAATTATTTCACAAGATGGACAAAGGTAGTAGCTCTAAGAGATGTAATAGAAGCTTTAGTGGTTGAGTTCCTTGATGGAATAGTGACTAAATTTTCCATTCCATCAACCATCATATTAGATAATGCCAAATCTGTTATTGGAAATCATATATGCTCATGGGATCTAGAATATGGAATATATTTGAGCACTTCATCAAATTATTATCCCTAAGGGAATGGCTTGGAAGAATCCTCTAATAAGAACCTCATCAGAATAATGAAGTTGAAGACTGTCCTTTAGGCTGATAGAATCACACCCAAGAGAGCAATTAAGAACTCACCCTTCATGCTAGTATATGTAAGGGAAGAAAGGATTCCTATTTCACTTGAGTTTCCCTCTCTTGCACTAGCTCATCAATTGGAACTAGCTGAGGATGATGCTACAATAGTCAGGCTGGCTAAAATAATGGAACTAGAGGAAAAGAGACAACAAGCTATGCATATACTTGAGGTACATCAGCAATAGGTCAAAAAAATCTTTGACAAGAAGGCTATAGCTAGAATCTTCAAGGAAGGAGACCTTGTCCTCAAATGAGATGGTGATAGAGCTAAGGTAGGTAGGCACTCCAAATTTGATGAGATGTGGAGTGGCCCATATATTATCACCAACTACAAAGAGACTAACAATTTTAAACTATCAAGGCCTAATCGTGAAGTTCTCCTAATCTCAGTCCATTGGATTCACCTTAAACCTTGCTTTTGGAGGAGGTTAAAGGTTTTTTGTACATAGTAGAATAGTTTCCTTTCTTTTTGATAAGTGCACAGGTACAATTTTCTTGTTTGGAGCTTTTCTGAGCTTTTTAGAGTTCCCTAGAGTTTTGTTTATACTAGTTATATATTTTTGTGAAGTTTTGGGTCAAGTAATGTGCCATTTCTTTCTAATGACTCTATGCCTAACAGATGCTTTATGTTACTAGTCTTATGGATAACAGGCTTGCATCCCCTCCAAGTCACCAAAATTGTTAGCCAAAATGCCCCCACCCCTACCAAATATTTGAATTTTGATGCCAAAGCCTACCTAAAGGCCATTTTCTATATTTATATATTCAAATATCAATGGAAATATGAAATAAATTGAATTAAAACCTTATGTATTTTCATATTCTCCTAATTTTTCTTTGAAGGCTCTTGCATTTTTTCGTGCTATTAGATCTTGCATAGATGTACGATGGACACTTTACTGCTTCTTCAAAGTGAATGACCTTTACATAAAGTTGGCACGTGCCTCACCACCATGTGGTCTATGGGTCCTATTTCTTGCGAGTCACCTTTTTGACCACAATGATATGCTAGTATGAGTTGGAATACAACTAGGATTCTATTGGTAGTAGCTTTCTCACATTCTATCCTTTGTCAGACTTTCTGATAATGTAAGCAAGTAAAATTGTGACAAATTGACTGGTGGGTCCATCCTCTTGTGTGTGCCTCCAATGTTTAAAAGTGGTCCTAGTTGGATGCCACATTGTGTTGAGGTCGATACTAAGTGGTCCATAGATTGATGATCAAAGCTTTCTTACATCATGGAGTTGCAAGAACTTTAGACATTGCAAGGAAGTACCTAAAGGACACATGTCTTTGCGGGCCCAAGGAGATAACACTATATTTAACATTGGTAGTGGGTTGGTAATTTTTTTTAACCGCCATAGTTAAGTTTGAGGGTGGCACGATTAGTTTAAATGATATGGTCAAATGCATGAAGACCTCATGAGGTGGTAGAAAGATAAAATAATATTGGTCTACGTGGTGCTTTCTGGTTGTAGAACTTGATTGACCTATTGACCTTGCTGACTCATGAGCCTAAAAAAAAGGGAAGAGATTTTTTCTTTCATGATTTGATCTTCATGATTGATTCCAACCACTTTCCAATAAATGCCATGCCTAGTGAACAAAGAAAAATAGTCCATCATCTCTGGTTTTATCCATCTACTTGGTCAGAGTGATTTAATGGCACCATTCTATCTTCTCAAGGCTTTGTTTTGGAAAAATGTTGGATTTCATTATATTTGAATCTATGCCAAGATCAAATTTTCTCCAGATCTAAATGATTGTTCTCTACAATCTTAAATATTAGTGGTTGAGTTTGGTTTAGGATAGAAAATATCTTAGTTATGCTTGAGCTATAAAGAAAGTTTTTGTAAATCTTTGTAAGGGTCAAATTTTCTCTATTTTCTTGATATTACTCTACAAGTTCACTATAAATTCCCTTTACCTCTGAACCTATATGACATATTGCTTTATCTCCTCTAGATATTGATGTATTGTGAAAGACCTATTTGCCTCTCATTAGTGTATTGTGGATATCTATAATCTTGCATGACTGTATCTCTTTTTGGCCTATGAATGATATATAATTGAATTCTCTTTTTCTTTGTGTCATTTATTTGCATTTTCTAATTTGCATGTGATTGTTAGATTAAAACAAGTCTAGAGTGTATATCTTTTGGTGTCATGATGGTTCAAGTGTTCATGTATGGGTAGAGTTTTGTTTGAACACTCTATGTTGGTGCATCACCCCTTAGGTTAGAATAGGAAGATTTTATTTCTATACATTCCTTCTTCCTTTTCCTCTTCAAGTGTAGTTAGGTACACCTTGATAGCAAAGGAAGTTGGCCTTCATTGGAGACTTAACCTTATAGTTCAAGTCTAATAGCTTGGAGGTTGTTTCCATATTTTACAAGCTTTTCCTTAGGTAAAAAATTTGGGCAAGGGTGCAAAATTTTGTGACAACATGGACTTATTTCCAGTTCTAATCATCTTGCCATATTTTTCCTTGATAGTCCAAGTATTTTCTATGATTTACAATTTATACCCTTTATCTACCAACTATCCAACAATCAACAAATTATGCTTTAAAACATTAAAAAATTAAAAATAATTAGTGTTAGTCTTACTATATAAATTAATAGATTCTATTCCTATTGTTGGTGCTCAAAATTGTAGTCCAAATTTTGAAGCACTTTAGAGAAAATTGAGCCCTATAAATGCTTTTAAGTGAGATTGTGCCTGACTATACCTTTGAGGCCTAAGAGGTGTTTAATGTTTCTAAAACCTTCCATTCAGCATGTCCACTTGTTCCACAATGTTATTTTACCATCTCGAATCATTCGGTGAAGTCTCATTTTGGGCTAGTGTCAAAATTTGCAATTTTGCCTTAGTGTCAAATAGTGACAGGAGGGCATGTTTGCAACTGAATATCTCACAACCAAATTTTTTTCATGAATCACCACTTTGAGAATGTTTAATGTCCATACCTAGGAGCCTATGTTTCTAATTTTGAGTCATTTCGAGTCTGTTTGACTAGGTTTTGAATCCCTCAAATTTGGTCTTTTAATTTTATCATGCTGATGCAATAAGTTCATAATTCTAGAAAGCCCTATTTGACAAGCTATAACTTTGACCCAGTAAACCAAAATGCTAAAATTCCTTTTGTGTTGTATTTTATATGTTAGAGACTTCTTATCTTTCAAGTTTTAGCTTATGATGAATCCGTTTGATCAGTTTTCAAACAGGATTCCAAATGCAATTTCTATATTTTTACTGGTGTCAACATTTGCAGATTTGTCAAGGCCCCTGTTCGAGATGTTATAATTTGAGATCCATGATTGTCTAGATCAAATGGACTATACCACTATGTTTTCCTTTGAAAATGCTTTGAGTGTGCTGATTTTCAAGTCATGACAAATCCATTTGCATACTTTTCCAAGTTAATTCCATTTGATCAAAATTCACCTTTTTGACAATGTTTCAGTTTGCAAAATCTAAGTAGCCCACTTTGACTGCTTGCCAAATGTGCCTAGTTATTTGTCATGAGCCCAAATCACAAATTCATGTTGTCCTTGTGATAGTGAACCAAAATCCCAGTTTTCATCCTCCCAAGTGTCCATTTACCCAATTTTCAAAGCCAATTTTGAACCCAATTTAGTATTTTCTGACATGTTTACTTGTAGGTAGTTATGAGAGGTCAACTTTGACAGTAAATATCTTTTGACCCTAAATTCGTCATAAGATGAGATTCGACATGGTGCAAGAATACAGAAGAAAGAATCAATGAAATTCATTGAGGGTAGATCAAATCTTATGAAATTCGTTTGCTCATATAGGTATCATTTCTAAACTCACAAGGTTAAATGAATTTAATGGAGTCCTCATGCTGATCGCTTTCCCTCAAAGTATCAAAGTTCAGTTGTGTTTTCTAGTTAGATAATGACCTGAATGTGGCTAAAAGGAAGTGAAAATATAGTTAAGTTAAAATTCAAATCATATTCACTCAGTAAAACCTCAATTTCACTAGCATTTTCATGGTAGATCAGATATTTTGATGACTCAACAAGTTTTCATCATTTCAACAAAGATATTTTCTAATCAATAACAGAAAAATGATGAAACCAAATCAAATCAAAGAGGTAGAAAGATGAAAGAGGTGATTCAATCTCAAGAGATGGAATTCCAAGTGGACACATGTTGTCTTTAGATTAGATCTGGGAATTCATCTTGGTCTATATCTTTCTTTCTTTCATCCATTGTAGGGGTTCCAGTCTTTGGAGAAAAACCAGTCACTGCTGGGATACCAAGTTTTGGATCCAATTTTGATGTGTTCCTGTACTGTGATACCACATAATTTTTAGCAAAATTCTCTTGTATGAACAACATTAGGAATGTTAATATAGATAGTTCAAATCTATTAGGTATTTCCATGTTTTCATTTTCATGCATATGACTGTATAATTTAAAGGAAATAATGCAAAGAGCAGAGGATTTTCATTAGTTTCATTATGATTCTTGTCTCTAGTCTCAGTGAATTTTCAATGTTTTATGATCTTTGAACAAAGATCTTAGTTCATAGTTGTAGTCCCTTAAGGCTCTATGTCATTTTATTGTTGCTATGACTCAAGGAGTTATGTAAATGCTTTAGGGAATCAACAGGGTTGCAAGATTATTGAGAAGGATATCATGTAAGAATGAGATTTATATTGAACATGGATGTCTATTTACAAGGTGAATGGATAGATCGTATATTTAAAGATCCAAATAAGTCTTAGATATCCATATGTGTGTTTTTGATTCATAGATTTTCCCAATGGTTAAGGCACTAATCAGTTTATAGGATCACTAGGTCTTACTATTGCATATTTGAGGATTTGTTGAAAATCAACATCAATAATCAAATGTTCTTTCCCTTTCATGTTGAAGTACCTAAACGTTTAACCCTCACTCAGCTTATGAATGTTGTAGATTTGCATTTAGCTACTACAGATCTGTGTCATTTCATGAGTAATTAGGAGATATAAGGGGTTTCATTTGTAGTGAATAGATTCATGGATATGTTTTGCACTAGTACAATATCAATTGAATCTAAGATCTACCTGCCTAGGTCTTGCAAAGCCTAAAGTAGAAGAAGGGTCAAGCCTTATAGTTGGCTTGGTGTTTGAAGTGATATGTTGAGAATGGGAGTTAGCTACCCCTAGATATGTCATATTCTCATTAGGATAATTGAAAACCCTCCCACCTTTTCAAACACCAACACCTATAATGATAGGATGCATTTTTATGAAATCTAACATTACCTCCATCATAGTTCTTGAATTTAGAAAACTTATTCACATCACTAGTCATGTGATGTGAACATTTTCTATCTATTATCTAATTAGTTTGTTTTTAACTTGAGAAGCTAGAGCCTTTTCTTCTCTAATCTCTTTATCAAGACCATATTCCTTAATAGCTATATGTCCTAGCTCATCATCACTTTCACTCTAACCTTTTTCACCAAATTCCACTTCTTCATTAGCATACTCATAATTCCTAGGTCTTCTAGGATTAAAATTTCCTTTATACTTTTTCTCTCTTTTAGAACATTTACATGTATAATAACCAAACTCATTACAAGTCCAACATTTAAAGATATTCTTATCATATTTTTCTCTTCTCACAAGAAGAGCTATACCTTCCTCAATATTCTTATCTTCATTAGATTTGGTTGTGCTGTTACAAGAAAAATCTCCATGTGTACTTGCAATTCTAGAAAGACTTGGTCAAACATTAAAGGCATTGAAAAATGTCTCCACTCTTGTCAATTCTCCTGATTGTCACAGACCTACTTCTACTACTTCTAATCTTCCAAGAAACATTTCCCTAGTAAACTCCTTAGTATAGAGTATAAGTAGCTGAATCATCAAAGCTACTTTCCATAATGGTGGTGTCAAAGTATTCAAGATCTTCCACACAACCTCACTTCACCCTTTTTTCCACCATATTTCTTGATTCCTGCAACAATATTTGATATTAAACCAATATAGCTTATGATAGATTCATCTTCCATCATGTTAGCATCTTGAAATGCACATATCCAATTCTGTAATTATACTTTTTTTGTATGTGTATCACCTTGAAAAGTAGATTCTAATGTTGTCTAAATCTTATGAGATTTTTGAATTGACTTTACTTGACTGCATTCATTCTCAAGAAGAGTTGATAGTAAATATTCACTAGCTCTCATGTTGCACATGAACATATATCTCTATATTTCATTGCATTGTTCAAGTTTTCCTTCTTTGACAATTGTCTTTTCACTCTTTGTCAAGAGCCAATAACCTATACTCATACAAAGAAGATGAGTCTTCATCTTCTCCTTCCAATTGTCATATTTGACACCATCAAATCTAGGACTATCCCTTCTGAAAAGATTCTCCATCAATCTCCCAAAGTTGTTAACCTCTTTCTTCAATGACCTAATGCTCTTATACCAATTGTTGAAACATATAGTCCACTAATATTGGGGGGGGGTGGGTTGTTGAATCAATTATCCAACTAATATAATAATTATCAACCTTATTAAAATTTAACCATATGAGCAATATAATAAAAAACCACAATAAGATACTCATGCATACTAATACAAAATATGTTAACTAGGGAAACACTTGATTAGAGGGAAAAACCTTTTGGGGATGGTACCTGCAAGATGATGTACTAATATAAATATTCCTTTTTAGAGGATGGACCATGTTAGGAGTCAATAACAAAATTTATTACATAGAAGTCCATATTAGGAGACTTTGAATCACTATCAAGAGATTCGAACCCTATTAGGAGTTGTGAAAGATAGCTGGACCCACTACCAAAACAACATCAAGGGAATGATCAATGAACCCACTCTCCAAATGATCTTTGTATTATTCCTTATAGAATAATATAAATGAATAGTACTGCTCCTTCCTCTTTTTGTCCCGTCGACCAAAATTTTTCTCCTTCTGATCTTATAACCAAATCACAAGTCTCACATCCAATAATCCCTTGGATTGCTTACTCACATTCAGTCAAAACTCTGCTCCTTTTCACATTTTGCATGTACTTCAATCTCATATGATCACAACATATTTACAAATAAGGAAAACATCTTTCCTTTAACCATATCTTCAAAATAATTCCTTGAGTTGGCCTTGAGGCTTTCTCAATTAATTATAAAAAAATAATTAAGTAATTTATAATTACAATACTACAATTAGTTCACAGTCTATACAATTTCTCACACATGTGACACTAGGGCTTGCACATCCATTGAAATCATCATCAAAATTTCATCAATCATTGGCTGAGCATGCATCAATAGATTATATCACTAATAAATGATATAATGTAAACATTAGAAATGACTTCTTAGGTACTCTATCTTTGTAGTACTCTATGTAAATTAGGTACAACTTTTGTACATGTTTGAAATAGATGTTATGCATTGAACCTTCACATAAGGATACTATACTGAACATGTTCATGAATGCACATCATCAAAAAATTAAAACATTCTCCATACAACTAAGACCTATGTTCACTACTCTATTAGTCTTCATATACTTACTACTATATTGACATCAATGACAAACATAGTCATGAATGCAACATGTCAATACTCTTCAATGCTTAGGATACTCCCCCAAAGTAATATCATCATAATTCATGCTAACAAGTGTGTATAGAGATTAGTTGTGATGGTAAAGACCTAGTCAAGGTTAGAACAATAATTGATGCTATTGTTTAGCAAAATTGAACAAAAGGCTGAGAAGTGTTGTGAAGAGTTGAAGTGTGATTTCTTGAAGGAGTGCCAAGAAGATTAAAGATAGAGATGACAATGAAGGCTAGTCAGTTGATCAACATGTGAATTGAACTATGATATATATTTTAAAAGTGAGGTGTATTTGTAAGATCAAACCTACTGTTACTTTCTAACCATTGCATCATTATTAAAATCCTTTAATCAAGGTGGCATTCCAATGGAATGTT
Source organism: Cupressus sempervirens (assembly GCA_028749045.1). Lineage (NCBI taxonomy): Eukaryota > Viridiplantae > Streptophyta > Pinopsida > Cupressales > Cupressaceae > Cupressus > Cupressus sempervirens. The sequence goes on from CM053787.1 coordinate 33,314,534, forward strand.
TTGAAATCCTTTGACATGGCCACTCCTAATAGGTTGATTATATCTCTAACAAGGTCACACCTAACAATGTGTTTTATAACCTTGAATAGGGTTGGTTCCTACTAGAGTTCACTTTAGAAGAGTGAAAATTTGGTGATATGTTACTGGTGTTTTTTCCCAAATCAAGTTTTCACATTAAATAATCATGTCATACTTGTGTGGATGTCAATTAAGATATTTTTATTGTTAATGTTTAATATTCTTCAAGTTTGATAAACATTAAGATAGTGGACTGCAAGTTTATGTTGTAAATTATTTATTATGGAGACCAAGCTATTGAATGGTTAGATCTGAAGTATTTGAAGTGATTTAAAGTTCAATTAGTACATTAGGACCTTAGATAACTAATTGACAGACCCCCCTCTTAGTTATTCTAAGTCATTATAGCACTAAGAATCTCACAAAAAAATCATCACAAAAAGGACAACATAAGACTTCAAGTAAAATACAAGGAAAAACATAGACATCTAAATTATATGATTAAAAGAAACATTTATTTTCAAGAGTCCATTTTGACTATAAGGAAGCTTTTAAAGACTCATATTAGACATATTTTTGAAATCACATAGTGTCTCTAGGACTAAATATCCAAAATCTATTATTAGACATATTTAAAAAAGTTCATGACCATAAAGAAATAATAAATACATCATCTCATAAGTAAGCACAAGAAGATAACTGATATAATAAAACACATTAATGAATAACATCCACTATACATGTCACAGGGTATGCGAGAATAGATAAAAGTGCATCAAAATACAAGATAGGAATATGTCTCTAAGTTAGGAATATGAATAATAATAGTACAAATACATCAACAAGAATCTAACATTTTCCAATCTTGAGGGAGGCAAATGGTAAGAAGTCACTACCTCCCAACCATGTGGTTACCTAGTCAGGCTCTCACTCCTAGTGTGTAGGGAAGATAATGAACAATCCACATACATATAATCAAACCATAAATATATCCTAACAAAAGAATCCTAAAGCCAAATATACCTCAAGGGTAACACAAACTACTAATAATGAAAATATAATCAAAATTAAAAAGAAACTCAATTCATTAACAACACTAGATACCAAGTCAACATACAAATACCACGCATAAATTGACTACAAAAAATCAAGAGATAAAGTCAATGAAAAATATCCACTTCAAGTTAAAGCCACATGTCAAAAGTAAAACAACCCATTAAAAAACAAATATCATCAATGAAAGTAAGTCACCAATGATAATTACATCTGAAAAATAAAACATCACTAGAGGAAAATAAAAATTCTAGAGAGGAGACTCATATTAAATACTAGGGAATGTTATCACATGAGCCAACTCTAAGGTTACCCTAGTAGTCTCTTAAGACATTGAACCCCTAGTGACTCTATGTGGGAGCTAAATACCCTCTTGTAAACATAAGGAAAATTAGTCATACCTATCAAGGTATCATCCATTCCCATCCTTATCCTAGAAAAACACTCAAGGCATGGCTGAGGCAATCTCTAACTTATCTTTTTAGTATTTATAAAGGGAAAGGGATAGGAAAAATATTTTAATTATTATGTTATCATTTATTACAAAACTTACAATGCCACTTTAGGCTTTGCCCCGCATTGCAAGCCACTCCCCAAGACATGTACCTAGTCAACCTCCCCTATGCACATAAACTATAGTTGTGCCCCATACCAGAACACCCATGATGAAAAATTTTGGTTCCCAAGAAATCAAATGATAAGTTGGTCCTCCAAACTCAAAAATACATAAATGCACCATAAAGAACTATAATAAATGAAACCTTTAATTAAATCATAAAGCTCATCATAACATCTAGACCAAATGAAATTATAGAAGAAATCAATAAAATCCTCTAGTGTATGCCCTAGTTGGCTAGCTAAGAATCTCATAGAACAATTATCATGAAAAGGAAAAAATAAGACTTCAAGTCAAACACAAGGAAAAAGCATAAATATCAAAATCACATGGTTAGAAAAATCATTTATTTTCAAGAGCCCATTTTGACTATAAGGATGTTTTTTTTTAATGTTAATATGAGATTGTTTTGAAGTCAAGAACCTATAATGAAACAATCATTATTTTGTCAATGATGTCAAACCTGCTACCTATTGGTGAGACAATTTATTTTTGGTCTAAAAGATATCATTTAGTGAATTGATGAAGATGATTTGAAAAGATAGAATAACAAAAGCACATAGAGAAAGGTTGAGTTATTTGGTATATAAAAGAAGCACTAAGACCAAGTAAGAAATTGATACTATAGTGTATTGTTTAGCTACTTAAAGTCTAAAATGAAAGATTAATCAAGTTAAGATTGGAAGAAGATCAAGTAAGAAAAGTGTCCACCAAACCTTGCTTAGTAGTCAGTGCAAGCCAAATAGAAATTAGTAGAAGCTAAGTGAAAATAAATAGGTGTCGAGAAAAGATGAAAAATAGTGCCATCTAAGTCAATATCTATCTATGAAGAGTAAAATTTAGTTGGTACCAAGCATCAGTAAACGTTAGTGTTTGTCAAGTGAAATAGTGTTGGTCAAGTAACATGAAAGTATAGATGTTGAGGGACAAAAAAAAACACTAAATCAAAGATTTGATGGATCTAATCTGACTAATTTGATTTCTTGAATTATGTGAAGCATGTGGAAGATAACAATGATGAGTTGGTGGCACAAAATTGAAGGTAAACCATTTTGAGGCAAATTCAAGGAAGATTATAGAGTATGTTTCTAGAGGAACAAAATGGAAATGTGGGTAGATTCATTGAATTCTACCTAACCCTAAAATGGACCATTGTGGTTAAGTGAAAAAGATCTAAATTTTGTATTTATAGAGATAGTTGGTTAGAAGCAATGGTTGACATGTGTGAGAATTTAAGAAAGAAAAGGAGTCTAGAGTATTACTTCATTTAGTGGCCAAATAGAAGAGACTACCATTGGTATACAAAGTAAGAAGGCTTAAGGGGATAAATGCTTGAAGGGTGAATATGTAATGCCCCACCTAGAGATCCTAGGAATAGGGATTCAATTAAAGCCAAGATAATTTTTTTTACAAGTATGAATGAACATGAAAATATCATACAAGGATCACATAGATTGCAATGGAAGACTTTGCCATAGTCCTAGTAACCAACAAATCTCTGAACACCACTACTGAACATACAAACACAAATAGAGGCCAAAAATGACCAAACACATGATGAGGGATCAAAGAAATGACCACTCATCAAAAAAATACCATGATGGGGTATAAATGTAGAATCCTAAAATTTGGCTAAGTCTAAAATCTTCAAGCCCTAAAATTTCCTAGAATCTTTATCTTATCTTAGAGAGGTTTGAAACTTATCTCAAAAGATTCGTCGCATATATTAAAATATATCTTAAGTATAAGAATATATGTCAACTTATACTTGAACAATATATTTTAAGCCCCTAAGAAAGACTATTTTGAACTGGAAAGGTGTGAAATCCAATAAGTTGTCCAAAACCAACTTTTAAAACTTCCTCACCTAAGCCTAACTACTCGTTGTTTCTCATGCAAGGAAGTACATTGGTCTCCAATCTCATGCAAGGAAGTGCATAATCTCACATGAGGAAATACCAAGAACTACATGAACCTTCACATTCTCATGCAAGGAAGTACCAAGAACCGCATGAAGACATGCAAGGAGCCACATGAACCTTCACATTCTCACACCAAAAAGTACAATTTCATGCAAGGAAACACATCAGCAAGCTAACACACTAGGAAAATAACCTAGGAAATGAATTTTCTCCACATTAGGGAGTACTGGATACACATAAATTGAGGAATAAAAATTTGAGTGCATAAACAACAAGAAAGAGGAACATCTATCTATCTAAACTATGGCAGTAAAGAACGTATTGAAAGAAACAACATAGTGAACAAGAGTAATATCACAATTTACAGAAATAACATCGCAATAACTAAACAACCAAACTAAGTACATGGTTCCTCCCAACCATTAATAAAATCATAAGACCATTATGGATCCTAGCCATCCCCTACACATAACATCCCAAGCCACTGATCAGATCATCGGTACTATCATAATAGGGATGTCACTACTAAAACATGCTACAATATAAGCATAAGAAAATCTAACATGCTATTAGTAAAGCATAAGATAATCCTACAAGTAGATAACATCACCTATCATAGTATAATCATCATAATAAGGAAATGCATCAATAAATAACATCATCTAAACATGATATACAAGCATTCCAATGAGAGCATAAGTCACAAGGAAACATACTTTGGAACTTGAAGTACCAAGTGAAAACATCCAGTAACGGTTGCACTAGGATAAAAGAATGTCTCTGTACACTAGTCCCTAGTAGTGGTACCCATAGAACCACTTGGTACCCATAGAACCATGTGTTACCCATAGGTCCACACCCACTATGCTAATGGAGATAATGATCCAACCATAAACATGCAAAAACAACATCCATGGCTAACACTCACACTAAACCGTATGATGGCTATAAACTAGAAGCTAAGACAATGCAAGAAGTACATGTCCTGGTCAGACACTCAATAGGCTACTAAGTAGGGTCTGACATCATGGAGAGTCTCTCGGCATTGACAAGCCCAAGCTTGGATCGTGTGGACACAACATCCCTCAATGGAAAGGCTCTAACACATACATTTTATTATCTTACATTTTATTACCACTCACACATTTTATTTTGTTATCACTTATTTAAAACTTCCTAACCTCCACCATGCCTATGGCATCATGATCACTAGGCTATGGGATAGAAGCCCCCTCCATATGCTATCCTACCCTACCCATTTTCATCCTATGACAAGTGGCCATGGGTATGCATACTCTCACCCTAACCCCAATGATCATAACTTTTGGAAGTAGCATGGAAGATTGGGACTTGCAAGTCCTCTGACAAATGTATGTGCATATAATCATGTGTGGCACACCACCATCACAAAGATCATAACACAAGGATTGGATGAAAACACAATGCAAAATAACTCTCAATTGAAAACAACTTGAGAGGATGGATTCTACACGAATCCCAAGAACCAATAAAACCATACATCATGAAATCACTCAATCGGCTTCAATCTAGGAGTATGGATTCTAGACAAATCTCAATGATGCAACAAGACCACACATCATGAACTCACTCAACCAGCCCCAGTTCGAGATTATGGATTCTACATGAACCCTAGTATCTATGAAACAAAATTGAAGGTCCAAAAGAAACTATAACAACATGTATAAAAATACTCAATCGAACACAATAGTCGGAGTACGGATGCAACACACATCCTAATTCAAACACAAAAGTGAAACAAAGTTCTGATTGATATCCAAATAGATAATCTGGGTCCGTGACCCAACTCCTACCAAGAAAACTTGAGAAAATTGGGTGACACATAAAATGAGGTAAAAACCCCAAATTTTGGAAAACTTCAAAATTAAAACCCATTTGATCTTTGGGTACAAAAACTCCAAAAATCCAAAAACAATCAAGTTTAGATATCCTTTGCAAAAAAAAACTAGCATAATGGCACAAAACCCCAATCCCTCATCCTGAAAAATAGGGAAATGTTCATACCTGACCAACTGGGCAAGCCCAACAAATAGAAGTGGAGGGGAACACTAGCTCTCAACCTCTAGCCAAATAGGTACCAAAAATAGAAGCATAAATGGAGCAAAAAAAAAAAATGGGAGACCCCTACCTCACAACCAAAAGGGAAAAATGGGAATATGAACCAAAAAATAAAACACTAACAGAAGTGGCCAAAAATTGTAGCAATCCAAGGTCTCCCCAAGCTAGATCCAATAGGCTCAACCTCGCAACAATCCCACACCCGTAGCTCCCAAAATGAACAAAATAGTAAATCCTCATGAAGAGAATTTAGGGTTTTACTCTCCAACTTTCTAATTTAAAAGTGAGAAGTGAGGAATTAAATTCCTTTTTGGTTACTTATTCACTTTTTGAGTGAATAATCAATTAGGGCAATTCACTAGCCAACCTAGTTAAACCCTGGATTGACACAAATGGAAATATGGTATTCCAATAAATAGAATTTCATCTATGGAAAAGCTACTAGAAATTAAAATAAATAAATTAACAATTCTGAAAACCCAAAAACACATAAATTTTCTTAACAACTTTCACAACAATGTGAAACTCTAAATGCATAGACATGCTCAATAGTCTAATCACATAATGCAAATGAGTTTAGATTTTATAATCACCGAAAGGATTAATTGATCAATTAAATAAGGATACATCAACCATACAAGGATGACATTGGTAAAATATGAATAGCTGAATCACTAACTCCATGTGCCACTGATAGGGATATAAATCATGCACACTAAACAATATGATCAAGTGCAATTACATATAATAACATAGCTGAAGCAATAAATTCATTAAATCACCTAATTTAAGCATTTATTTATTTAAATCAAAATAATCTATTTACATCACTCATGTTCACATAAAGCATAACAATGTAGGAATGATGTAAATAACCATAGCATTAAATCCATCACATAACATAATTAGATATATGTCCAAATACCAAATAACTAGATACCATCATAAAATACATTGTCATCTCACAATGGCATCATTATGAAAGTATAATCAAATGAACATATAGTCTAAAATCTATGATATTGAAATCAAGGTATAACATCTAACCCTTAGGTCATCTCAAAAGTAAAGCATAATATAAGTAACAAATATCTCTTGGATCCAAACCATAACAAGGTAAATATTTGCAACACATAACCAATGAATCCAACATGGACAATCCATTTCTAATTATTTAAGCATTTAATAATGGTTGTTTAAACAACATGAAAAGGCACTTAAAGCACATAAGCAAACATAGTCATAAACATGACTATCCACTGCTACAGGAAGCTAGTCCAATGTAGCATAGTATTAGTACATAGTGTAATTTTTGCACACATCTCAAGGTAATCATAGAATAACATCATGATGCCACATCGATCCTAGAAACCACTGGCACAAACCTCAATGAATCATAAATCACATCATTATCTCGTAAATCAGCCTAAGCATAATCAAAGAAACTGATATAGAAACATAAATCCAAATGCCTCAAGGGTGTAGACCACTCATGGTCCCAATCACAATCTCTCACAATGAAAGATCAACAAGGTTGCATCCATTAGAATGGCTTACAAAAGTCAAATGGGAGAGGCACTATAGTACATGATATTAGAGCTGAAGAGTATGAATGCAAAGTAGAATGGAGCATTAAAACAAAGACCTATAATCTGCAAGACAGTTGTAAGTTTTTATCAGATCAAGTCCTACTATTACTTTATAATAACTTACAACTAGTATGGATAAAATACTTTGGACTAAAATAACTTACAACTAGTATGGATAAAATACTTTGGACTAAGGTTGACCTAACAATCATTTTGTAAATCCTTTAACTAGGTGACATTCTAATGAGATGGTCTAAAGTCATCTAAGAAGGATCACTCCTAACTGAGTGATTGAAATCCTTTAACTAGGTCATATTTAATAGTGTGAATTATAACCTTTAATAGGATTGGCATTTCAAAGGGCATCACTTCAAAAGAGTGAGAATTAGTAGCATGTCACTGAAAGTTTTTCCCAAATTAGGTTCTCATGTAAAATCCTTGTGTCAAATTGTGTGAATATTCTTGTGGCATTTCATGTTTATATTTATGCAAAGTTGTTTTGACCTAGGACAATAACCTACAAAGTTAAAATATTGTATGATCTAATGGGTGCATGCATGTTGAGGTTTTGTGGATATGGATCTAATTAGTACTGAAAAGTTTTATTTATACATCTAGACCTTGGATAACTGATTCACCCCCCTCTTAGTTATTCTAAAGAATTCCAACATTTCAAGCATCATATCAGACATATTTTTGAAATCACAGTGTCTTTAGGACTAAATATCCAGAATCTATCATCAAACATAATCACTAGTTGAAAATCTAATAATGTTCTTATATTAATATATTTAAATATTCAAAATCCTATTTAAATTTTAATAATAATTAAGTATGATTACTTCAAATATAAAATCTCTCAGTTTAAAAAACATGTTAGCTCTTAATATAAACCAAGCTAAATTTAAGCAAGCATGATATAATTATATTCTAAAGTAATCATAATTACTCTATAATTATATATTAAACTCAAACATGTTTAACAATTATAATAAAATTAATAACTAATATTAAAAAGTTTTAAAATAATAATTAAAAAACAAAACACTTTTTTTTCAAACTTGCCTATCCCCTTGTGGAGCCCACGTCCCATTTGGCACATTGCTTAAGGCAACAACGAGCTACCATAGGCAGTCGCACGCTGCCAAAGGCAGTCATGCGCTACACTATGGTAGTCACATGTTGCCTTTTAGATAGACGTGTGTGTGGCTGGGGGGGGAGGGGTGTAAAACCCCTCCCTTTAAAATATGATTTTTAGAAAAAAATATTAATTTTTTAAAAATATATTTTATTTAATAATTGTTTTTAAGTTATTTGTTTTAATGTCATTGCAAATTTAGGTCTCGAGGACAAATTTTTAAGAAAGCTAATTTCTTTTTCCTAAAATAAAATGAGAGGAAAATTAAATGAATTGCAGATTCAATCTAAAAAAATTCCACCAATCCCTAGTCCATGTAACATATTATTTGGTTAAATGTTTTCTTCTATGAAAAGTCAAATTGGTTTCATTTTGTTGCACACATCCAAGCTAATAAAACAAATTGACAATCAAGTTTCAAGCACCCAAAAGACACAAAACATATAAATGTTTTCAAATGAAACATACTATTACTTGTTTCAAACCCTACCTCATGCTAGTGGTACCAATATGGCAAGTTACTGAAACCCTTGCTAAACTAAAACCCTTCAAAACTTCCAATTCTTTTTTGCTTAAATTCCCAAAATTTTGCTCTCCAAAACGTGTGGGAGAAATAATGACCTAAAAGCCTATAATATATAGCCCTAACTCCCTTTAGGGTTTCTATCTCTAAAAGCCCTAGAATATAATTATTTTATTTAATTAATCTTTTCATACAAATTTAATGCACTTTTTAATTAAATAAACTCTTTTATTATATTTTCTCACTTTATTATTTAATGCAACCATATTGAAAGTAATTATTTATTATTTTAATCATTAAAAATAATTAAAGTGCATTGTTAAAATAAAACTCTAATTTAATCAATATTATTTTATAAAATATATAAAATATTCAAATTCTTTTATTTTAATTCAATTCCCTAAATTTGGACTTAAGACTAAATCTTTTGAATTGGCCATATATTCAAATAATTTCCGAAGAATTAAGTATCATCTTATTTAACATTTTCCCTTTTAAAATTAAATAACATTTCATAATTCAAACGTTATTTAATAATTCAAACATTAATGATTAATCCAAGATTCATAAATTAGAATTCTACCAATAAATCACATAGTTAAAACCACATAAAAAGAACAAGGAAAATCGACCAAAGAAAAAGTCAAGAAACATACATAAAGAAAGGCTCACAAGTTTTGAAAGGGTAGAAACTTAGATAGAAGGACTCCTTGCAAGACAAGTATCTAGGAAATGGTTGGGACTGGATCTGATCATTAACTTCCCATTCTTGCTATCGAGTTATTGTGATAGGGTATGCTCATCTTGGTAATTTAGGGAAGTTGATGCTCAATACCTGCAACTTGCATAAAAAATGATCATGAACACACACACACACACACACACACACACACACACACACACACACACACACACACACACACACACACACACACACACACACACACACACACACACACACAAGCTAAACATGAAATGTTAGGGGGCCGTACATCATGTTAATCTTGATTAGTAGGTGACAATGATTCCCTCTCTTAACCACATCAAACACATTAGAAAAAAAGGTAAAATCAACATGCACACACCACATATGCTAGTATGGGATAAATACCATAATAAATCTTGAGTACAAATCATGACATATTCAAACATAAGAACTCATCATCATGGATATAAAATAATCATCATTTAACATCATCTTGAGAGAAATCACATTTACTAGCTAAGAATAATTGAAGCATCATTACTATGCAAGTTATCATAATCATCAAATAACACATTAAATATAATCAAATAATTAATTCATTTATGATATATATGTAATCCATGTCATGAGAAAATATAATATAACTATAAATCAAATATCTCTAAAACTAACACATGCATGACATAGGCCCAAAAGGGTTCGATAGAGAAAGCATAAGGACAAGCTACAGGTGGACATTATGTCACCATTGGTGATAACTCCCCTTTGAAATGAATTAGGACCTGTATAATATAGATAAATCTAGATTTTGTATTCAAATATTAGGAATATTATTTATACCTGACATCAAGAGAAATATAGTTCCCATCTCATCCCTTGAAGACAAATAATATTGAACCACCTTACAAGATGGGAAATTTCTAACATGGCCCAAGAAATCAAACATAAATAGGGAATAAACTAAAAGGACTCAAAATGGATGTCTATACAAAAAATATTCAATCTCAAGCCCTTGTCCATGATGTCTCCACTACAAATAAAATATGGTATAAGAGATAGGACATCTACATTATCATTCTCTACACTCCATAGATTATTTTTTAAAATATTACCTTTAATAAATCACGATCATTAAAAAATATGCAAAGGGTGTAGTTGGGGTAAGAATTTAAAGGGAACTTTTAATACTAGTGGGAGTAAATCAAATAATATCCTTGAACTATTTCACACTGATCTATGTGGACAAATATTAGTAACCTCCTTGGGGGATTGTTGTACTATGTTATCTTTGTTGATGATAATTTAAGGAAAACTTGGATTTATTTCTCAAAGATTAAAAAATATAACTAAGTTCTATCAAAATTTAAATAATTCGAAGCCTTGGTTGAAAAAATATCTAGGAAAATAATTAAAACCCTAAGGTTAGATAATGGGGGAAAATTTATCTCTAAAAGTTTGAAAGAATTTTGTAGTATATAATTGGTATTAAGAGGGAGAATATTGTTCCATACAACACACAACAAAATGAGGTAGTCCAAAGGAATAATAGGACCATAGTAGAATCAACCTAGGTGCCCTCACTCTTTTATAGACAATATAACCCCTAAAGAAGCATTTACTAGAATTAAACCTCATATAACACACCTTAGAATCTTTGGTTGTCTAGTCTATGTTTACATCCCCAAAGAGAAAAGGTTTAAACTAGAACCATCAAAGAAGAAAGAGATATTTGTCAGATATAATGAATCATCCAAGGCCTATAAAATATAAATTCTTGGGCATTAGAAATTAACTGAGCTCAATAGAGATGTATTTTTTTTAAAAGATATTGCACTCAAAATATTGAATAACATAAATGAAATAAATGATGAGTCTCAAAAATATATAGAAGAGGATATTGACACTAATATTTAGAGGGAGATTCCTATAGAAGATAATGAACCTATAAACCCTACTCCTACCCCTATTGATACTATAATTATTTGAAAAATACCTCTGTTGGAAATGAAAATAATTAGAAAAGAAGAAAACTATGTAGCCACAAAGAGTACATTTAAAGAAAGAAAGATACATAGAGGATACTCAAACTATTTTGCACTCATGAGTTAACTTATTAAGTTTGAATGTTTTGATGTTAAGGAAACATTAAAATATAAATTTTGGATGGATGTTGAGATCAAAGAATACCAATCTATTCTAAAGAATGATATATGGGAAATTGTACCTAGACATGAAGGAAAATCAAATGTCTCATCCAAATGGCTCTTTAGAATAAAACATTTATTAGATAAGGCAATCACTTAATGAAATATATGTTGGAAGAGGGTTCTAAAAAAAGGAAGGAAAATATTATGAAGAGACATATACACTAGTTTCTTTTTGCACCTCATTCAAGATAGTAATTTGTATTGTTGCATCAAAAGGATGGATACTTTACCAGATAGATGTAAATACCACATTAGCATCATAGAAAAGGAAGTATACATAGAAAAAATAAAAGAATTTATTGTTCATAATTATTCTTCTCATGTTTGTAAATTACACAAGCCACAGTGTGATCCCAAATTGGCCCCTTGGGTCTAGTATATGAGAGAATAGAAAATTGATTCTCCAAACAAGCATTCTCCAAAATTGATGCTAATCCTAATCTCCACTTCAAGATAGTAACTGGTGATATGTTAATTATCATCCTTTATGTTGATGATATACAAATCACATGAGCAGATCATCTTATGATCAAATGTAAACAAGAACTTTCTTAGAAATTTGACATGAAGGATTTGGGTACCCTTCACTATTTTCTTGGATTGGCAGTATGGTAGAAATTATATTATCCTAAATTGAGGTAAACATACTATTTAGTGGTGAAATGGAAGAATATTCATAGGATGTATACCTCTACTTTACAAGGTACCAAGCCATTCAAATATGTGTGTGAAGGAAAGAGGGGTATTCCCAAGTATGATTCCACTTTGATCTAAATTCAATTAGTTGGGACCTAAACAAAGAATGGTGCTAATACTAAATATAGGTCATAAAGTAGAATGCAATACCAAGAAATAGACTCTCTTAGGCCCTTGATAAGATAATGTGAATTTGAAATTGAATTAATTGCATAAGAAATATAAATCTAGATGCTATGTGAATACAATCATCCCAATTAATTTGTAAATCTAGAGTAAAGATATGAAATGAAATGAAACGTAAAAGGCTCACCTCAAAATTCATAGAGTAGTATGTGTTTATGATCAATAAATTTCAGATCTAAATCCTTTCTAAAGTTTAATTTATGGGTCTTGAAATGAAATGAAGAAAGGAACAAAACCTAAAAAGCTCCCCAAAATTTGAGATTGAAGGACTACATAGACATGGAAGGACATCCTACAACCAAGTTCATGTAGTTTGTAGCTCTAAAGCTGATGAATCTAGAAAGATCAGGAACTATAGGTTCCAAATCTATAATTATTTTTGCTCCCAACCTAAAAATCACCACAAAAAATAAAGGTATGGGGTTTGGGGTTTGGAGTTTGATGAGGTCTTGGCTTGGTCAAGCCCTAGGTTAAGGAATTAACCATAAATGAGAAATGTACATGTAAATGACTATAAAAAAATGTTAAATGTTAGGTTTCATCTTGCCCATGTGTATGTAAAGTGCATGTAATGTAGATCTTGAATTAGGGATTTAGGATATCTCCACACTTTGAAATGGATCTATCATAACTCCATCATGGTGCCATAAAAATGGATATACATCAATAAAGAGGATGAATGCCTTCAATGATGATCAATGAAGAAGTCATAGTTATGATATCATCTTTTTGATATTGTAAGGAATTACAAGTCTAATAAAAGCATGTTTTGTGAAGCATTTTTTCTTCTCTTTGTCTCCATATTTTTGTTTTTTTAATTTTATTTTTGTAAGGGTGGTGTTACCCTTTGTTAGTGATATTAGAGTAGGAGTTTCTAAGCATGTACGTAGGTCACCGAACATGAGGCAGTTTGCACTAGGACTTTGGGTTGGGTGAAGTTTGTTAAGGAGCTCTTGATTGTGTAGACCAATTGCCAACTATGAGGTAGTTTTCATGAGTTTTGTGTATTGCATAAAGTTTTTCTTATGAAGACTTGATTATGGAGAAGAGAAAGAAGAAGATGACTTTTGTTATTAGATGGATTCTAAGGATTCCTAGACTTAAAAAAATTAGAGCGATAAATCAAGAGACATTACGAGTTGCATTCCTTGATCTGCAAAAGAAAGTGGATGAATTAGAAGTAGAGTTACAAAAGAGAAGAGCATGTAACAAAAAAATAGATGTTGACAATTCTTTGGATGCAGAAAAGAAGAAAGATCTAGTGGAGTATCAGAAATGTGATACAAAAGAAGAGCAAGAGCATGAGGCTAAAAATATTTGTGGACTTGATTTTGAAGAAGATGAAAAGGAAGGGGAAGATCATGAAGATGATAACATTTTATATTTTGAAGTAGATAAGATGATTCAAAGACTACAAAAGAAGAGAAAGAGTACAATGCCTTTGTTGGAGATAAACAAGTGAAGTGGTTACATGCCTTGTTAATGACATGAAAGTGTTGGAAACTTATAGTTGCACCAATTTTTGTTTTGTCATTGATGTCAAATCTATAGATGAGACATGTTTCTATCTAATCTAAATGTCATATCTATTTGATTGATAAAGAGGATCTAAGAGATTTCTCACAACAATAGTACCTAGAGGAAAGGTCAATTTATGGAAATGAATCTACAATAGAAATTTGATTAGTTAGACTTTGATAAGAAAAAGTGATTGTTAATATCATGAATGTAAAATTTAACTAAGAAAAGAGTAAAATATTAAGGAATGTCAGCTAGTGTCAACTAAGTCACTGTAAGTGCCAATAAAATCTAGTGTTGATCAAGCATCAATATTGACTAAGAAAGTTAGTTGATTCTAAGCTAGAATTTCTATAATGATTGAGTGATTAAGTGATTAATGAGTGTTAGAACTTAGTGATTGTTGAGTGACAGTATTTTGAATGTGTTTTAGAATTATGATTTCTATCTAGCTCAGATGATTTCTTGGGATATGGAAACCATTTTGAAGATAAGATTGATGATTTGGATCATCAAATTCTAGGTAAAGATTAGGTGATGACCTAATATAGATATTATAGAGAATTTTCTATTCGAATAATTTAGAATAATTGAGAGGGGGGGGGGGGGGGGGGGTGAAAAAGTTATCCAAGGTGTAAATGTATAAATAAAACTTTTCACAACTTAGTGAACCCATAAAACATTCATACCCATGCATGCATTCATTATGAAATAACTAAAACTTGTATGTTACTATGAAATCAACTTGGAGAAATGTAAAGCATAAAACATAACACATTCATTAGCACACTTGAGACAATGATTTACATGGAAACCCAATTTGGGAAAAACCATCACTAACATGCTACTCCTTTTCACTCTTCTGAAGTGATGTCCTGTGAAAGGCCAACCCTATTAAAGGTTACAATACACACTATTAAATGTGAACCAGTTAAGGGATTTCAATCACCTAGTTAAAAGTGAGCCTTGTTAGAAGGCTTTAGGCCATTCATTTGGAATATTACCTAGTTAAAGGATTTTCAAATTACTTTTAGTTCAAACTTAATCCAAAGGATTTACCCTAGACTGATATATTTGTTAGAGAGTAACAATAGAGCTTTAATTTGATACAACTCACAACTTCTCTTGCAAATTACAGATCTTTGTTAGGTCCTCAATTATTCTTTGTATTCAAACTTTATAGCTCTGACAACTTGTTCACCCTTCAAGAATTCATCTCCTTAAGCCTTTCTACTTAACATGTCATTGTAGACTGTTCTCTTGGGTCACTTAATGAAGTGAAACCCTTAATTCCTTCTCCTCCTCCTTAGGTTCTCACACATGAAAACAACAACTTTTTCTTCATGACTAGACATTGCTATAAATAGGAAACTAGGATATTTTACCACTCATTTTTCACTGTCCAAATTAGGTTTTCGATGGATTAGGTAGGATACAATGTATCTACCCCATATATTGTCTTTTCTAGAAACTTCTCCTAGAATCCATTTGAATTCACCTAAAAATGGTTTACATAAAATTTTGTGCCACCGAATCATCAACCTTATCTTCCTCCTAATTCACAAGTTTCAAGAAAACAAACTTGTTGGCTTGGATTCAATGAATCTTTGATCTTTAACATAATGCAACAGCTTGACATTATGAACATTCTGATGCTTAACACATACTGTGTTGCTCAACATCAACTATAAAATCACTCGACATCAACTAAAATTTATGCGACATCAACTATTTTTCTTGACATCCACTAGAGTTTTCTTTCACTCAGCTCCAATTGACTTTTTTCTCAGCTTGTACTAACTTTGCTCGGCACCTACTTTCTATTTGGTCAAGCTTGGAAGACAAACTTTGTTTAACTTATTCTTCTAAACTTTCTAAGTGTAGCCAACATTTTGTAAGCTTAAATAGATCATCAATACATCATGTCATCACTATCTTAATTGATCCTTGTACTTCATTACATAGTCATAACTCAACCTTTCCTCTAGGTGCTATTGTTACTTCTTATTAATCAAATCCTTTTCATCAATCAACTAAGTGATAGTACTTGAATCTTATAAGCAACTGTCTTACCAGTTGATAGAAGGTTTGACATCAGTGAAAAAGCAATGATTGAAACATGTAGTCTTCTTCAACAATCTCCCTCTTAAAAATATCTCTTATCAATAATCTTTTCAATCATATCTCAGTAGTTTCTAGAGGACGATCAACTAGATGGATAGATACAATGAATCATGTTGAACCAAATCATAAACCCTAAGATCTATGGTGATAATAGAAAATTGAAAAGAAAAAATTACCTATTCAAGAAGGTATAGAGCCAAGCTTTGAGAGTATACACACATAGAGGTGAGTCAGAGGCACACTAGGGTGAACACAAGCATGTAAGAGTGAGAGAAGAGAAAGGAATTTTCTTGTGCAAATGTTGCTAAAGTTGATAAGTAAATCTAAGTAGAAGGCTTAAGTTTTAATGTGAAGGGTGTTCAAGATGATGAAAGATCAACCCGACAACTCCCAAGAATCAATTACATGAAAATGCTTGAAAGAAAGGAAAAGGAAAAATCTATGGAGGCTAGAATTCCTAGATCCATAGGTGAGAAATTCTTAATGAGAAATTTTTTAAAAAAATTATTATCAAATGTGAAATAATGTGTCAATAACAATGAGGAATGAATCCTTATAAAAAGAGATTTAAAACCCTAAAAGGTAAAACCTAGGTTTCATAATAATAAATAATAAAATAATTAATTATTAGATGCCTAAAGTTTAGCTTAAGAATGTTAGAATTATAATAGGAAAGGTAAACTTCAAGGGGTGGGGTTGTGGGGGGGGTGGGGTGTTGAATCAGTAGTTTAAACTCTAACCCATAAAACTTTCACCACATATCTATCTCATGCATTAAATGAGTAAAGTAAAATAACATGTAAAGAATATACATCTAAATCATGAAAAAATGTAAGCATTCACACACATAACACTAGATATGATTACCCAAAAACCCTCCAAATGAGAAGATAAAACTAGGGTGGGGATGACACCCACAAATATTCACTACTATAGCAATAAAGTGTATCTAATGAAGGTTACAATATTTTGACCATGAAACATGATCTACCCTTTGAAAGGTTTGCCCTTTTCAAGGCTTACAAAAACTATTAAGTCTTACCATGTTAGAGGATTTCAACACCTTTTTAGAAGTGTGCCCCGTTAGAGGACTTTAACTTACAACTAAGTAAGGACCCTATTAAAGGACTTCATACAACCTATTAAGACTAGTCTGTTAAGAGATTTGACTAAAATCACCTATTAAAATGTCTTAGCATAGATCTTGTAGTTAGCACTGGCTTTCCTGATAACAGATCACCTCTATATAATGTCTACTTGATCCTTATTGATTAGATGTCTCAATGTTGTATCCTTTTCTCTATCCTCTATTTTTCTCTAATTGATTATGTAATTCACTCTCTCTTCTCAACTTCTAAGTCACCTTGAATGCTCTATCTATGAACTATCTTCTTTGCTCCTCCAATTCCTTACATGCTCATAATGAATAGTTTAGGGTTTCCTCCTTTTGACATAAGTGTCAAAAGGGGTATACACTTATTGTGTGTTTTTCTAAAAAGGATTTATGGACATCTAATATAATCTTGAGGGTAGCATCCCAATTATCACATGCAACATCTAATGACTTGAGTTGGATTGCAAGCTTGGTAGCAAGATGGACTAGACCATCTAAAGTAGAAAAAATGGGGTCTTTCTTTAGTATATTTTTGGCATAGCCTAGCTCCTTGTGAAGTATATCCATGTGTGGAGTGAAGGTTATCTGTATGCTTGTCAGTTTGGCTCTTATGTTAGCCTTGTCTACTGTTAATATAGCTAACTGACTCTATGTTTCAAGCAATCTCCTAAAATGCTTCTTACTCTGAGTTGGATTTGTTTGTAGTCTTGCACCTAATGTAGATATTTGGATTTCCAAACTCAAAATGTGACTCCTAGTCTCTTGAGTGAAGAGTGCTAGATTTCATAGTTTTTTGTATAATGAGAATATGTTCTCAAGTACCTTCTTCACATCCTCAACCTTAGTTGCCAATGTAACTTGTTGTAGTGCTATCTCAGTAGATATTTTCTCATTGACCTTGCATTGAAAATTATTTTCTAACCATTCTAAAAGTTTGACATTTGTGTCAAGGTCTTCATTACTAACCTTTTCCACTATATCTATTATTTTTTCTATTAGTGGCTTGGTCTCTTCAAAAGTTGGTAGACTAAATGCATCTAGAAAGATGTCCTTAATGTCTTTAAGTTCTTGCTTCTACCTATGTTCTCTCCTAAGCACTTCTTGATGTTTTTTCCTTTCTAAAGCCTATTGTAGTATGCCTATTTGTTCTAATGTCATTGTATCATAATCACATTTTGGTATAACAATTTCTTCATCAAGGCTTATGTCTCCATAATGAATTACCTTTTCAACCTTTGATGAATTTGGGCTTGGCACTAAGATCTACAATGGAATAGCTTCTGTGCTCGGCTTTTGAAGAGTTTGTGTAGAAGAAGTGCCAGATGCTAGTAAGGCTACCAGTAGTTGAATGACTACTTGTTTCTATACCTTAGGTTTATGCTCACTCTCTTTAGGCTTTCCTTGGTCTACCACTATGACTTGACTAGCACCTTTTCCTTGTGATGTAGGTGTAGATAGGTCTATTTGACCTATTTCTTTCTCTCCTATAGTGATCTCTTCTCTTCTACTTTCTTCTCAACTATATCAATCTTGATAGTTGTATCAACCTTGGTAGATGTAACTTCAGGCATTTGGACCAAAGGTTGTAGATTAGTAACTGAAGGAATGATAGAAGGTCATTCTTATGGATTCACCTTTTCCCTTATAACATCAATTACCAACTTTTGTAGTTCTTCTACACTAACCAAAAAAGGATTGCCATAAAGTTTGGCTTGAAATGTAGATTGATCTAGTATTTTATTCTAGTCTTCTACAATAAGAGGATTGATGTTATCAGCTAATAGATTAGACACATCCTTGATAATTATAGTTTCAGTAGTCTTTGTTGTGCCATGTGGAGGACTGACAATCGATAATTGTGTGTCATGCACACTCTATTCTTCTTGCTGCTCAGACTATGTTGTTACCTTGTCATCTTCTTTTATTTCTGTATCTCCTCCAACTATGTTATCTTTTTCATCATCTTTAACCTTTGAAGGTTCAACTTCTCCTCTCTTAACTATGGTTAACTCATAAATGAGTTTCCATATCTGTGTTGACTTTTTATAACATCTTCAATATTAGTTTGTAGAATGCTAAATGCTTTGTATTTAGGTGCAAACTTGATTTCATATTTCTTTACAACTTTATCAATTTGTCCCTTACTCAACTCAAGCATTACATAGGTTAGTGTGGTCTCCCTGATTTGTCTTTCTAAATTTAAACAATAATGCCATTTTTTCTCAACTATGTCAAATAGATTTTTAGGTACTAATTTGGAAAATTCTAAGGGTGTTGTCTTGAATTTTGACATCATGGCATATATGGACTCTTCCACTTGGTTTGTCTCCTCTTTACCCAATTTTTCAAAATCAACATGACTAAAACTTGATAGATCTACATTGTTCTTAATATTTTCACATAAATTCTCAAAATCTAAGAGAGGATTGTGACTCACCAGCTTGAATTGGCTATTGTCATCTGACTCTATTTTCCCTTCTTTAGAATCTAGTTGTGCCACATATTTCCTTCTATGTCTTTTTTTCTCCTGACCTCCTTGCTCTATTTTCTTTTTCTTTTCCTTTGCATTTTGTGTTGTAGCACATGTGTTGGCTCTTGTTGTAGGTGCAATTGGCTTTGGTTGACTTGGTTTGACAAGTTTCTTGGTCCTTTCCATAGGCTATGTCTTGGCCTTCCTTTTATTTTTCTTGGGAGGAGTAGGTGCTTGTGTCCCTTCTTCCTCTGTATCCTCTTCTTCTTCTTCCTCTTCCTCTTCAACACCCTCTCCAAATTTTGCTTTCAACTTCTTTACTAGCTTGTCATTGTTCTTGATTGTAGAAGTAGTCTTTAATTTCATGGAAATATTTCATTTTACCATCACATAGTTTCCAAAGACTTTTGCATTCTTATCTACTTGTTCTGCTAGTAGAGTTGTGATGGCTACTGAGGCTACATCTAAATTTACCTCATTCCCTAAGGGTCTTAACCATCTTACCCTTGGTGTGGTAGCTTGTACAAATGTGTAGTCAACATCAACAAGAAAACATAAATCATTATAATGGTTTTCAACCAATGATATTAGTATCCTTAGTCTCTACTTGATTGACTTTTTGAAATCTTCAAAGTAACTAGTAATTAAGGATTCAAAATTTTCTCCTAGTTGCTTAATGCACTCACCAAACTATACTACAACTAATCTATTGGTCTTATATCTAATAGTACCAAATGAGGAAAATATTTTTTGTATATAAAAGAATATACAAATCAATATTGAACCAAATTTGCATTGTGCACTCTTAGTTTTCTTGATTGCTTCAAGGTTCTGCATCAGTGATTGTAGTTGGAGTTCTACTAGATCATATGTATGATCTTTCTTAACAATCTTGTAACCAACATCCACAACTATACAAGGTACACTATTCAATCTACTATATTGATAGAACTTGTGCAAAATTTCCCTTACAACAAAGTTAATAAGAGGATTTGTGATTGTATCTATAGTCATACCTCTTTTGCTCCAAATATCTCCAATATTCTTCTCAATCACTTCCTTGGAATCACTTCTTAGTGCCTTAGGCTAATCAAGGGTTGGGTACCCAATAATCCTATGGATTATTCTCTTGGTAATTTTGATAGGTATATCCTCCAACCATAAGGAACCATCATGAATTTTTCTCAGCACTATTCAAATCCACTCTATTTTGAATACATTTAAAAAATTGAGGGCTCGTGTTAAACCCTTTTTCTCAACAATTTTGTACTCTTCTTTCAAAACAAAATTTTCACAAAACTTTTTGTATGCAACTCTATTTTCCATGTTTCCAATACTTCCTATCTTGAAATTATAACATTTTCACACATCTTGTACCATTTTTACATTTGGTAGGATCATTGACAACACACCAAAGGGGTCTTAGTTATAGGAGATGTTAGGAATGGCCTTAAACACAGACTATTTAACTTCATTACTCACTAATTGAATGTTCAACATTTTTTGAACTCAATGCCATTGTGTGAAACTAGGGTTTTCAAAAATTAAAATTGCGTAGCTCGGTTCTTGATAAATACCTTAGGAGATCTAATGAACTAGCATGAGATTGCTGCTAGAATCTTTTGCAAATGCTTTGAATAGATTTCCAAATCACTTTCTACTCTATTCACTCTTTCTCAAATTTTGAAATGATGAGAATGAACTAAAATAGATCAAATACACTGTAGAACCCTTGCATTTAATGCTACGTGCTTACACAACTATAAGCTCAGCATCAACCAATTTTAGGCTCACTCAACATCTATTGATGTTTTCATCACTCAACAACCACTACGAGTTCAACATCAACTAGCCAGATTGCTATCTTGGCATTTCCTAGCATTCCACTCATCATACATAGGAAACTTTTCATGCTTGGCAACAACATAAAAAACTTAAAGATTTATCTTGAATTTCTAACAACATCTTGTAGCTTTATTCATGCTAATGTAATTTTTTCAGTACTATCTCCTTTTGGAACTAATGTATGATATAGTATTTAAATATTAGTCCTACATACCTCTTAATTGTTTAGTTTAATGATGTGTGATCACCTAACCCATTGGGTGAAGTGATCCCTTCTCTATTTGATGTGTTGCACTCATCCTTTCTCTTCCAGGTCTTGCTCATCACATCTTTGCTATGTTCAACATCTGCCTTGCCTTTGCCTTTATCAAATTCACAACTTTATGCCTTTAACCTAGTTAGACAATAGGTACTGATGTGACCTATCCTCAAACAACTTAAACACGTAGTTTGACTTAACCACCTTTGGTAGTTACTTATGAAGGGTGTCCTAATACAATTATCCGGAATATGTCCATATTTTTGAAAATAATGATAGCTATATCTTGTATTATAATTCCAATTATAAGAGTTTCCATTGTTCCTTATCTTTTTTTTCTTGTTAGATGACCATTTGGATCTGCATTCAAAAGCTCTATGTCTATACTTCTAACAGTTGTAGCAATATCCTTCAAATTGTTGTGTATGCATGGTCATGGTTCTCCAATCATGTGCTTGATGACCTTGCTTGTTTCACTTATGATAATGGATCATGTTCTTAGGCTTGACATTCTAATTTGTAGTCTTGCTCCTACAAACATTAGCAATATGTCCTTTCTTACCACAATTATGACAAGTAGGTTTGGAGTTCTTACCTTTCTTGATTCTTTCTTCTACACTTTTTGAATGATTCTCCTTCTTTAGTGCTTGTATATTCAAGTCTAGATGTATCATTCTTAGATTTAGGAGATCTCAATAATTTTTCAAAGTATTTGATGACTTCATTTGGTTTTTTGAAACCTTCACCAAATTATTTTTTTATCTTTAGGTCATTTTGTAATTGTTCATTCTACAACTTCAATATAGTTATCTCAATGTCCATGAAATTTAACTCATAGTTAGCATTCATCATTTGAGTTAGAGTATCCAATTGCATGTTGGAAATCTTGGCTATCTTTGTTGACTTCTCTTCTAGTCTATTGGCTAGAATTATTTTATCTTCTTCAATTAGGGATTTGTCTTCCATGCATTTCTTTTTTTATTCAAGCACTTCACATAGCAATATGGCTTGTGATTCTTGCTCTATCTTGAGATTTCTAATTTTCTTAGCTTGGACTTTATTCTTTTCCATTAGATCTACAACTACTATATCCTTATTAATCACATGCCTCAATTGTGTATCCTTTTCTCTATCCTTTGTTCTACTCTAATTGATTATGTAATTCACTCTCTCTTCTCAACTTCTAAGTCACCTTGAATGCTCTATCTGTGAACTATCTTATTCACTCCAATTCTTACATGCACATAATGAAGAGTTTAGGGTTTTTTCTTGCTTAAGAAGTCTTTGGTGGCTTAGGGTTAGGTATGAATATATGGTTGAGATTCATGGATTTTTACACTTAATCCTTCCCTTTTTCTAATTGGCTGCATGTAATTGCATAGGGAATTCAATTAGAGATTCATCCTTATCTCCAAAATATCATAATTTACCTTGAAGTCAGCTCAAAAATGGTTTACATAGTTGTTTGAGTCATCACAAATAAATATGTCAAAAGTATTTCACTTGGCATCTAAAGTCTCTGATGCTCAACATGCAATGATCTATATAATATGACATGACACCCACATTACTCGACATCCACTATTTACTCAACTCCTGAATACATTGACATGGTCTATCTTCTTGACACATGAGTTACTTGACACTCATTGTAACTCAACATGGTCTATTATTTATATGTTTTTGTTGGCATTATGATACATTTTTGTCATTAGTTACAACACTTATTGGATTCTGAATGCTTATCGAGCTCTCACCAGACATTCCTTTGTAAGCCAAGCTTTACCTAGTTCTCAATGTTTACCGAGTGATCGAGGTGAACAAAGGAGTCAGTGTTTACCGAGTGATCGAGGTGAACAAAGCAGCCAGTGCTTACCGAGTGTTCGAGGTAAAGAAAGGAATTAGTTTTGACTGAGTGAAGATTTACTTAGTATTGATCGAGAACTTCGTGATAACCGAGCTCCTGAGGTTATCAAGGAAATTAATTTTACCAAGCTCAGACGGTTATCAAGGAAACTAACTATCACCAAGTCACAAGGTTCTATCGAGTGTTTCCTTTGATCATCGAGCTACAGTTCAGATAGAAGTGTTCACCGAGTGACATCTCTTCTACCAAGTCTCCAGTGGTTACCGAGTTCAAAACTACTCGAAGTGTTTAGTATGGACCGTGCCTTCACTTCTACCGAGTGCATGACGATGCCGAGTAACGCAGTGGATGTCGAGTATCAGAAGGACACCGAGTCAATTCAGTGAACTCGAGTTTTTACGTTGGGCCGACTTTGTATAGAGATTTGCACTTGTTGTTTTGGTCGACCTTGCATGTATTGTTTATTTGGATGGTATATATATGCAATGTATTGTATCATTCAAATGTAATGGTAACGAATGAAAATGTGAAAGTGTGAAAGAAATACATGTGAGCGAAAGTATGTGTGCTGAGTTGCGAAGGTATTCGGCAAGGTCAAGTTTTGGAGCAAAAAAGTTTTATCTATCATATCAAGGTGAATCAAAGCATAGCGGATCTTATTAGCAATCAGTTGTAATCAGATCCACTATTTCATTCTAACAGGTGAATCAGTTTTTGTAAATCCTTTAACAAGGTAGACTTAACAGTCTTTTGTAAATCTCCTAACAGAGTGCATACTTTATTCTATGTTTGTAAATCCTCTAACAAGGTGGATCTAGCAATCCTTTGTGCTCCTAACAGGGCAGATCACTAGAAGTGGTCATTGTAAGCCTTAACCGGCCAACATCATACTGCAGTAACGAAGCTTTGTGGGTTTCATCCCCACCCCAGTTTTACTTTCTATTTGGAAGGTTTCTGGGTCACCAAATCTATGTGTTCAAGTGTTGCAAATGATTTTGTTTCATGCTTACAGTAGGTTACTTGGATGAATGGTGAATATATTAGTATGCAGTTTTATTGTTTAAAATTTTAAAAGTTACTGATTCACCCCTCCCCTTTCAGTAACTTGTCATATCTTGAATATTTCCAATAGTTTTTCTCAACATGTATTACTAGTTTGGCATGAACTAAGTAAATGGCTTAAGTGTGTTGACACTTACTTGTTAAAGCCAAACTGAGATCAAAAAAGAAAACTAGATTTAATTAGGAAATATATAATTACTCCAAGACACCCTTTAAGATAAAATTAAAGAGTAGCTAAAAAAATAGAAATTAATGCTAAAAATAAATTTTGGTCTTAGCAACAAGGCCAGATGAGGTACCCAAGCACAACCAAATATCTAAAAAGAGTCAAAATAGAGAAAATCACATGCGTAAAATCCTACTCAAAAAAGAGATGGAAATGATGATGAAAAGAACTATTGAATGATTGAGGAAGCCTCCAAACTAGGGAATATCACAAAAGATAGGAATAAAAGGTGATCATGAAGAACACCACTGAAACATGTAGAAGCTTCAAAGCTCTATCAAAATTAACTACTGATTTGAAGAACCTCCACTTATATAGAACTTGACTAGGTAGAGAAGACTATAATCTAAATCAAATCAAAAGGCACACACAGGAAAAAAATTGAACTTAAATGTATAGATGGCATGAAATTCCAAAGCCTAAAGAGTTGATCAATAAAACATGGAAGGCTACAACCAAAGATGGAATAGAAAGAAAAGTGTTTATATGGTAAATGATCCATCTCACTAAAATTCATAGGTCCCTAGACACTGCATCCACCTAATACATAAGAATAAATATTGAATACATAGCTCACTTGATCAAACCAAGGAAGTATGAGAAACAATAGAATAACCTCCCCTAATGTAGACAAGGGTGAGTTGATAGGAAATTAGAAATGTGTGCCAATAGAACTACATGTCAATGAACCACGATCAAGATTCATAATAGAGTACATATGTGTGTACTTAGGTGAATGATCTTAGACATGTCATGTGGCTAATGTCATAAAAGGGAAACTCACTAGACAAAGGAAGATAGAAAACAAAGGCAAAATATCAAACTCCCATGAAATTTTAATTCGAGTAGTGCATGTACAATAAGGCACAAGATATGACATTTTCCAAGAATATAATAATTTGCATGAGTGTCCTTAGTTGATAGTACTCCAATCAGAAGGTAAAACAAGGAAAAATAAATTGAAATGAGAATATAGATGCAATATGACACTTTATCTCAATACATTTGCAAGAATGCATAAAAATGATATCTAAATAGACTAGAAGAAACATAAGGATGATACAATAGATAGTAGAACCCATGAAAAATCATTTGAATCAATGAAATAAATACCTGAACCTAAAACAACCAAAATATCCACCAAAATGCAAAAATGAAAAACATTGAATAGAATGTGTCTAGAGAAGAATCTAGAAAAACAACTAGTATCACTAGAAATAGCTTGTAAAGAACCTTTCTACTAATATAAATAATTCCGAAATCAGAGAACAGATACTCAAAATATGTTTCCTTGAATGCAAAATGGAACCCTTGACTTTGATAGTAAAAAAATCCATCAAGAAATTGTTGAAAATATAATAGGGAAAGTAAACTCTGAGAGGGGAGGGTGTGTGAATCAATACTTCAAAAATTTTACCATAAAATTATTCACCACACATCCATCTCACAATTTTCATGTAAAATAAAATAGATAACTAAACTAAACATATTCATTCATAGGATGAAAGTAAATAACATTCAACACATATGGCACATGATATGATTACCTAGAAACCCTCCAATGAGAGGGTAAAACTAGGGTAGGGATGACACCCAAAAATCTTCACTACAATAATTGTAAATTTTATCCAATGAAGGTTGCAATGTTTGATCATGGAACATGATCTACCCTATGAAATGTCTACTCTATTAAAGGCTTACAAGATTGTTACATCTTACCTTATTAAAGGATTTTAGCACCCTATTAGAAGTGTTCCTAGTTAAAGGATGTTAACTTACAATGAAGTAAGAACCTTGTTAAAGGATTTACAATAGCTTGTTAATACTACTCTATTAAGAGATTTAACTAATTCATGTGTTAGAATGTCTTAGCAATGATCCTATGGTTAGCACTCTGCTGCTAGATAACAAATCACCTCTTTGCATGTGTCCTTGATCCTTCTACAATTAGATGTATCACTTCTATCCTCTAACTCCTTTCCTATATTCTTTTCTTACTGATTTTGAACTATATGTTAATTAGAAACTCCTTAGTCACCATGAATACTTTATAACCCAAAAATCTTCACTACAATAATTGTAAATTGTATCCAATGAAGGTTGCAATGTTTGATCATGGAACATGATCTACCCTATGAAATGTCTACTCTATTAAAGGCTTACAAGATTGTTACATCTTACCTTATTAAAGGATTTTAGCACCCTGTTAGAAGTGTTCCTAGTTAAAGGATGTTAACTTACAATGAAGTAAGAACCTTGTTAAAGGATTTACAATAGCTTGTTAAGACTTCTCTATTAAGAGATTTAACTAATTCATGTGTTAGAATGTCTTAGCAATGATCCTATGGTTAGCACTCTGCTGCTAGATAAAAAATCACCTCTTTGCATGTGTCCTTGATCCTTCTACAATTAGATGTATCACTTCTATCCTCTAACTCCTTTCCTCTATTCTCGTCTTACTGATTTTGAACTATATGTTAATTAGCAACTCCTTAGTCACCATGAATACTTTATAACCCAAAAATCTTCACTACAATAATTGTAAATTGTATCCAATGAAGGTTGCAATGTTTGATCATGGAACATGATCTACCCTATGAAATGTCTACTCTATTAAAGGCTTACAAGATTGTTACATCTTACCTTCTTAAAGGATTTTAGCACCCTGTTAGAAGTGTTCCTAGTTAAAGGATGTTAACTTACAATGAAGTAAGAACCTTGTTAAAGGATTTACAATAGCTTGTTAAGACTGCTCTATTAAGAGATTTAACTAATTCATGTGTTAGAATGTCTTAGCAATGATCCTATGGTTAGCACTCTGCTGCTAGATAACAAATCAACTCTTTGCACGTGTCCTTGATCCTTCTACAATTAGATGTATCACTTCTATCCTCTAACTCCTTTCCTCTATTCTCGTCTTACTGATTTTGAACTATATGTTAATTAGCAACTCCTTAGTCACCATGAATACTCTATTTGTGCATGAAAAAATCTCTCTTTTCTCATTCCACATTTATAAAAAAAATATAATTTGTCCTCCTTAAGAAGATCTAGGTGACTTAAGGTTAGGTATGAATCAATGATTGTAATCTATCCATTTAGTTGCTCAAAAAAACCATTTAATTGATTGGCTACATGTACTGCATAGAGATTCACAATTATTATTCATTCTTATCATTTACGATTGCAAAATAATTCTTAAATTGGCTCCAAAATAATTTACATAGTATTTTGTGCCATTACAAATAACTATGCCAAAACTGGCTTGGAATCTTCCAATCCAAAATTTTTTTGTATCTCCTTTACATATTTTGAGTGAGTAATGTATATACGATATTTCATCTAATGTGCTTGCAAATTCACAAAGAACTTAATCTCTCCAAATATAGACATCTCAAATTCATTCTTCATTTCATTTACAAAAGCCTTACATAAAGTATCTTGACCTCCAAATATGATATCATCAAAAAAAAATTAGATAGTAAAATACCTTTTTCATTCTTTTCCTTCAAGTATAGATTATTTTTATCATCAGTCCTCTCAAATCCAATCTTAAAAAGATAATTATGAAGCCTTTCATACCATTCTCTTGGTGCTTGCTTCAAACCATATAAAGCTTTGCATAGTCTACATACCATTTTTTTGTTGTTAGCATTCACAAATCATTCTGGTTGTTCTATATAAACCTCTTCCTCTAATATACCATTCAGAAATGTAGACTTAACACCCATTTGATAAACTTTGAAACCTTTCTATGCAAAGTAAGCAAGAAAAGTTCTTACTCCTTCTAATTTTGCAATAGGAGTGAATGTTTCTCCATAGTCTATCCCTTCTTTGTGTTCATATCCTTTACAAACTAATCTTTCCTTTTTTCTTGTGACTTTATCATTTTCATCTAACTTGTTTCTATAGATGCATTTGGTGCCAATCACATTTTTATCTTCTAGCCTAGCAACTAGAGTCCATGTCTTATTTTTCTCATTTTGTTCAATCTCTTATTTCATGGCTTTACTCTGATCCATCATTGTTTTAGGTTCTTGCATGATAAAAAAACATGTATCATTTCTCAACTTTTTTCTTTTAATTGGTTTTGCATCTTTATCTCCAATGATTTGTGCAATAGGGTGATGTCTCTTAACATACTTTGACAATCTTGGTTCTACTCTATTTTCCTCAATTTGTCTCTCAACTTATTAATCACTATGTACATCTATTTCAAGTAGTTCAATATATCTTTCATGTACACTAATCTTAGAATTAGAATTTTCCTCAACTTCATTCTATAACTTGACACCTAAAGGTGGCTTGGCTCTTGAATGCAACTCTACATTCATAGTATATGACAAGAGAACAACTTAAATTTTTTTGTTGATTTGCAACTTAATTTAAAACATCTTCATCAGCAAGCATAGCTTCATAAAAGTATACAAATGATTTTTATTCCTTTGGTTCCTTCATAGGTTCAACCTCATGTACTTTTGTATATTCATCAAATTTTACATTTTCACTTTCGACAACTTTTATGATGTTAGTATTTAAACACTTATAAGCTTTACTTCTGGTTAAATAGCCAAGGAATATACATTCTTCACTTCTTGCATCTAATTTACCATTCTTGAAATCCTTGAGTAAAAAATACTTGCTTCGAAATACCTTAAAATATTTTCTATTGGGTGGGTATTTGAACCATAGTTAAAAATGTGTTGAATGAGTACCTTTCTTGAATTGCACATTTTTCAAGGTATAGACAACTATAGTTATAGCTTCTCTCTAGTATTTCAAAGAAACATTCTTCTCCATCATGAGTGTCCTAGCATAGTCCATTATAGATATGTTCCCCCTTTTAATAATTTCATTTTGTAGAGGCATCCTAGGGGTAGATGTTTGTCTTTTGATTCCTCTATCATTACAAAACATCTCAAACTCATTTGATGTAAATTATCCTCCTTCATTAGATCTCAAAAATTTTAGACTTTTATCTATTCCTTCTCAACTCTTGCTAAGTACCACTTAAACATTTGGAAAGTAACAAATTTCTATTTTAGAAACATAACTATCATCATTCTAGAATAATCATCAAAAAATAACATAAAATACTTATCTGCTTTGTAGCTTTGCACATTGATTGGTCTGCACAAGTCAATATGAACAATCTATAATATTCCTTTAGAGGTATGAGTCTTACTCTTAAAACTTTACTTTGTCATTTTTCCTAACTAACATTGTTTACAAATTATATTGTCAGGTTTCTTCAACTTAGGAAAACCTCTTACTCTTGTCATGTTACTGATACTAACCAAGTTATCAAAATTAACATGACATAACCTCTTGTGCCATAGCCACACATCATAAAATTTGATAAGTAAACAAGTATAAACCTCTATATCAAGGTATAGTACATTACCTCTAGTTTGATCACCTTTTCCAATTAGTTTTCCATCAATATCATATATTTTAGCAATCTTGTTCTCAAACTCAATGTTACAACTTGAACTATTTAGTTGTGACACACTCAAAAAATTATAGTTAAGTCTTTCAACATAATAGGCATTGTCACATAATTTGTTTTTGTGAGTTTGATAGAACCTTTTTCTTTTATCAATCAGGGTGCATCATTAACAAACCTTACACTATTTCCATCATAATAATTCAAGGTAATGAACTTACTTTTATGTCTAGTCATGTGATGCAAACACCCACTGTCGACGATCCATCTATCATTCTTGTTCACATAAAACACCAATGCAGTTGCCTCATCCTCATTGGGTCCATCCTTCATTGCAACATATACCACTTCATCATCATGATTGTCACATCCATCTTTTTTTTCCTCTTCAACGATTAGTAAGAGTTCTTTCCTTTTTCCTTGTAATCTTTGTCATCTTCATCTCTTCTACTTTTGTACTTGTCTCCACCTCTTCAATTCTTCTTCTTTGGACATCTAGCAACAATATGACCAACCTCATTGCAATTGAAACACATTATGAGTAACCTACCTTTGATCATTCCTTTACCTCTCTGAAATCTCCTTGCTACTAGTGCTTCAAGCTATTCTACATTTTCCTCATCTGTATCACTATTACTGGACAGATATTTTAACTTTTATTCTTCTTCTCATTATGTTTCTTTAATGATAGCTTGGCTTTGAAAGAAGATTCAACATTGGCATACTTGAAATTATCAAAATTAGATAGGTCAAAAGTAGTGAGCCTACCTATTAGACCTTCAAGAGTCAAATTAGAACCTAGTACACATGTTAGTTCTTGTATTGAAAAAACTCTAATAGCATAAATGGGCAAAAGTGTTATGAAATTT
The DNA here is from genome assembly GCA_028749045.1 of Cupressus sempervirens. NCBI lineage: Eukaryota > Viridiplantae > Streptophyta > Pinopsida > Cupressales > Cupressaceae > Cupressus > Cupressus sempervirens. The sequence continues at coordinate 33,346,085 of CM053787.1, forward strand.
TTTCTTAGTATAGTCCCATCGTCTATCTTAATAGTAGATCCCCTAACAACATCCTTTATCCTAGAGAAACATTGAGCAACATTCTCACCTTCTTGTATTCTCATATCATCAAACTTACCTCTAAGACTTTTAGATTTTACTCTTAGAACATTTGGAACACTTCCATAGATGGTGTGTAGAAGATACCACATTTTCTTTGCACTATCAAAACCCTTGATATCATGAAACTTGACATAACATAGGGTAGAGGTAATCTCCAACATTGCCTAGTTGTGTTCTTTCTTCTTTGGTAGATCTTTAGCAGTTAGGCCTTTAGTAGGATAAACATGCTCATTAGCAATGGTAGATTGTGTATGATCTCCAAGACCTCTTAGGTGTAGCTTCCTCAGACTTTTTCATGTAGGAAATTTATCTCTATTAAGCTTGGGTACCTCTCTTTTTGACATCTTGATCTTTTTGTTCTAGTACCTTCTAAATAGTCCTTTAAGAAGATGTCTCTAATACAAATTGTTGGAATTATTTAGAATAACTCAAAGGGGGTGAATCAATTATCCAAGGTCCACATGTTCATATAAAAATTTTCACAACTTACTCAACCAATATTGATAAAATATTTTCATCATGCATGAATCCATTAGATCATACAATCACTTAATCTTGTAGGTTACTGTCAAAACAACTTTGAAAAAATGTAAGAATTAAAACATAATAGATTCAATAACACATTTGACACAATGATTTAACATGGAAGCCAATTTGGGAAAAACAACTAGTAACATTCTACTCATTCTCACTGATGCAGGAGCATCCTAGGTGTAAGCGAAATCTTCATCACCCAAAAATATTTTCCTTTCACTCTTTTCTATTTTAATAAGGACTAGTAGACAAGGTGGTTAATATTTATGGAAACTTGTTATTTTTAGTAAGTTTATCATATGAGTTCAGAATGTTCTCTTTTTCTAAATAAAGGTTCATTTTAGACTAATAAGCCTACCATAAAAATCTCGTTGCTCCATCTTAAGTATTGGAGAAGTTATTACAAATTTTTGGTGGAAAATTTTCTAGAAAAATCTTCAAGCTCATCATTGGAAGCCTTAGAGTTCCTAGATGAGGTCTAAAAACTCAACATAAGGGCACTTGTGCAATTCTAAGCTAGTAGTTCAGGAGTTGGCATTTTTGAAAAGGTTTTATAATAGCCAATCAAAGCAATGGTTTGTGAGTTATGGCCTTTCAAATTTGTGCTACCTAAAATATCTAAAATAATTGTCAAAGATGTATTTGGCCAACTCTATATGTATTGTTAGGGTCTGTCAACCCTAGGTATTAAGTGTTAATGTCTAGAACCTTCCTGGGTGGCATAAAGTTGCATATTTAAGAAAGGTCTGAACAATGTCTATAACAACACTAGGTGGTAGTTTATAGCTTAGTCTTGCAAATTAATATAATAAAGGTGCTCATGTGGGTTAGCATTTTGTACTTGTGAATTCTATAATTCCACATTTCTGACATAAATAAGAAGTCCATATTTTGTTCCCACATTTATTGTTGTTTTTTTGTTTCTATTATGTGTTTATGGTTTTAAGGGAAGCACCCTTCATCAAGTGGTATTAGAGCTATAGGTCTTGAGAGTGTGGATAGATCACCAACTATGAGGTAGTTTACACCAGGACTATGGTTTGGGCTAAGCATGTAGATAAATCACTGATTGTGAGGTAGTTTGCACTAGGGTTTTAGCAAAAGAAAAAAAATGCCTCCACGAAGAGAGCATGGTGAAAGAGTTGTAGGTGTTACACCTAAGGGTTTCCTAGCCCTCCAAAGATAAATGGAAGCATTGGAAGAACAAATTTATAGAGTAATAAATCTTCCTATAAGAGATGAAAGTTAAGATGAGGAAAAAGTAGAAAGAAATTTCAAAGTAGAGGCAATTCTAAACTTAGAGCAAGAGAGGCTTTTTAGGGCCATCTCCAACATTAGAAAAATACCAAAGTTTGAAGTTCCCATAATTCTAGAAAATCATAACCTAGAGGAGTTGATAGATTAGATAAATGAACTAGAGGAGTACTTTGAGTATGAAGATATTGAGGAACCTAATAGGGTCAAGTTTGCAAAGAAAAACTAAAGGGACATGTGAAGATCTAGTGGTAGAAGGTTTGGTTGGAGAAAAATAGAAAGAGAAAGGAAAAAATCACTAGATGGGAGTAGATGATAGCTAAAATGAAGTGAAAATTCATTCCTATAGATTATGAGCTTGATCTATTGAAGAAAATGCAAGGGTTGAAGAAAGTGAGAAAATCTATTCATGAGTATACTGAAGAGTTCTACTGAGTTCTCATTAGAATTGGCCATGCAAAATTTGATAAGGAGAAAATCACTTGTTATCTTAATGGGCTAAGGCCAAGATTTTAGGATGAGCTGAGTTTGGTTCAAATAAATAATATTGATGAGGTATGCTAGTTTTCTCTAAGAGTTGAGGAGAAATTGGGCAAGAATTTTGACAATAAGAATAGTAGAAGAGGATGTGGTGGAAGACCTAGCAAATTATCTTATGGAGATTTTAATGATGATCAAAAGATAAAAGATGAGGTTGAGAGTAGTAGTCATAACCATAGGGGAAACAATTCCAATTGTTTCCATGATTAGACCAATAGAGATTAGAGAGGAAAAGGTAGAGGATAAGGGTCTGGAAGAGGAGGCTTCTATGGGAAATGCTTTCACTATGGAGAAGAAGGGCATAGCACATTTGAATGTACGTAGTACTAAAGAAGGATAAATCAAAGAATAAAAGGCCAAGCCAAAGTTGCACATGTTGATGAAGATGCTAGATCATCACATTCTAAAGATGTTAAAAGAGGAGAAGTCCTACTTAACAAAAGAATCTTGTTGAGTGGTGAGAATGAATCTAATCATAGAAGGATCTTGTTTCACAGAAGGTGTAGATGTAAAGATAAGTGTTGTGATATGATCATTGATGGTAGAAGTACTAGAAATTTGGTGTAAGAAAAAATGGTCACCAAGTTGAAGCTTAAGAGACATAAATACCTAGGTGCATACCATATTTCTTAGGTACAAGATGACCACAAGGTCATGGTTAATGAGAAGTGCTCAATGAAGTTCAAGATTGGAAGCTACTAGGATGAAGTATTATGTGATATCATACCTATAGAAATATCTCATATGTTGTTGGGTAGGCTATGGTAGATTGTGTTGGTGTTTTAAAATGCACAAAAACTACTAAGCGACAAAAGGCTTAATACCAAGGTAATAGTAAATAAACAACCTAAAGACAAGCCAATTCTTATTAACAATTGCATATGCAAAGTACTTGGACCCAACTTCAACAAAAACACAGATGGTTTTCTACACTTTTGGCTCTGCAAAACCAGGGTGGGTATATCCAGGGATGATTCAAAATTGGAACAACTGTATGATGATTATTCTTATTTTCATTATGATTCTCATCTCACAATCCTCAAAAAATATACATAATTCCTACCAACTGGATAAAAACATCCCATGAAATAGATATGGCCAAGAATTCTTCTGTAGATCTACAGATGTCCGTAACAATAGTGGCTAACTGTAGTTAAAACATTCCATGCAGACAAGTGCTGGCCAACTTTGAAGATCTACAAGAAATAAAAGTAAAATTTGATTTGATGATGCATTTGAATGACCATTTATAATATATTTCTCCTTCAGCTAAAATAACTTGATCAGTGCCTAATCCATTGGGGTTGAGAGTCTATAGAAAATTCTTAGATCTAATTTTTTGCTTTACAACAAATTCTATCAGCAATTCTTATCAGAATTTATCATTCAAAATCCCTTTCAATACTTAAGGAATCTCATCACATTCATCAAAGCCTTTATTTAATCCATTGAATTAACAACAATGATAAATGGATATACAACCTAACTAGATTGCATTCAATCGCACAAGATTTTACTCATACAACATCAAGGTAGCTAAGTATTTAAAAGGAGACAAAATTCAGAAAGAACTGATATGGGGACAGTTCACAATTTGTATTCATTTCCTCTAAAAATGGTATATCCTTTACAATAGACTCAGAATGGCCTTCAAAAAGAAACACAACTCATTCTATATTCATGTATTCTCAGACAATTGACAGAAAAATACATTATAAACTTGCTTTCAAAATTTGGACCAAAAAAAAGACTAAGCATAAGACTTAGAAAAATAGAATTTGGACCCTTCTTTAGCCTTGGGATCTCACTTAAATAGTGTGAGATGCAACAAGCTTCAGGTTAAAGACAAATGACAGATGTCCTTTTAAAAAGGCACTCACATACACTTCTGTCAAAAAGACAAGAACAAATAACATAAAGGCTTATTACATCAAACATTCCTTGGTGGGTCCCTTTCTATTATGCTTCTCAGTTGTTGAGATAAGAAAATATGATATGATTTTACAATCATTCTTCATCCTCGGAGTACATAATCATGAGGTCTGAAAGTGATGTATCATCTTCAGTTACCTGCAAACTTACTTTAACCTGGGGATCTTCCATGTCTTCATTACTAACTACGAGGGTAACTGTTATTTTTGTATCTTCCTCCTCATCTTCTCCTGACATCTATTCTATAAACTGATTTTTCCATTTATTAAAAGTAGCATCATCTGGCCAATCAAAACTTAGAGCTTCTCTTTGTATCATTACTAAAGAATTTTCACTTTCTTCTAAATCATCAAATTCTTTTCTCACAGCAGTATAAAATAACTGTATTTTTACTAGCTCTTCATTTGTCTTTGCCCAAAACCAGTGGCTAGTTTCACTCATGATGTTTATTATTCTTTCATTAAATAACTCGTCCAACTCCCTTTTCCACTTTTCCTTTTCCTTTATTGTATCAACAGACTAAAGCACAAGGAAATAAAGTGAATTTTTTAGCAATATATTGGAAAAAACAGAGTGTTAATCTTTTCTGTAAAGAATCTCTTTCATCATCAAAATTCTCTAGCTTATTTAATAAATCAAAGATTTTCTCAACTTGATGATAAGGCATTTGGACTACAGATATACATATGATTGTAATATCATTATTCCTCTCCCTCCATTTCTATGCAAGAGGAGTCAGTTTATCCTTATCTCTATTCAACTCATCCATGAGGGTTACAATTCTTGTCAACTGATCATAAAAAGTTGACCATTGTATTTTATCCCTCAAATATATCACACCCTGCTTTAATTTTTCTTCATGTTGATTTCTTAATTCTATCTGCAACTCATGTAATTTTTTTTTTCTTCTTCAAAGTCCTCTACAGTATAGAATTGGGGCCTTTCAAGGGTGTCAAGTATTTCAATAATAGGGGTTGATCCAACAAATGACTGTGAAGTGTATGCAATTCTGAGTGTACTAGATTCTACCACCTTTCTTTTACCAAGTATCTTCTCCAATTGAGACATCTTGTTTTCCAGCTCAATTCTCTTTTTTACTTCTTTATTGTAGGCATCCACCACTATTTCATACTTACTCTGTAGATCAGTCATTTCCTTTTCTTCTTTTTCTGTAGTGGCCAAGGCAAATTTAGAATAGTCCACATTCATGTGGGCTACCTGTACATGTGAAGTATCAGTGACCCTCCTCACAATGATACTCCCTGTTAGTCCTGAATCATCAAGTTGTAATGGAGTAGTCCTGGATCCTCTTCTTAATGACCACATAACAAGGGCAGCTTGGTCATTACTGAATGTTGTTCCCAAGAATTCCTCTTTATCTGGATCTTGTAATCCTAAATTATTTGACACAGAATTAAAAATTAAGGCATCAGCAAATTCCCAATTGGGCAATAATAAAATATGTGCATCTTTCACCATCTGTCTACCCTCTTCAGGGGTTATATTCTAGAACTCTTGTATCATTTTTTCCTTTATTTGATTCTAAATAGAGGCTTCATCCATTTCTGGATGCTCTGTTTTCAAATTCCTACATCTTTTCTCAAAAATGTGCATGTTTTCCCTCCATGCAAACTGATGGAAAGCCCTAGATTTTACAAAACTATTATCAGACAAAAATTGCGGACTGACTTGTTCCAAAATAGGGTCTAATTCCCTTCCTTTGAAATCTGCTACAATTAATTCAAAACTTAGCACAAGAGGCTCTTGGGGGTTCCCTTCATCAATTTCTACTTGAGTAACAAAAACTCCTCCTTGTGACCCCATTTGTTCAATTTTCTCATTGGTGAGCTGCTCCTCCTCAATTCTAATTGGAGTCTGGGAAGGTGAGTAACCTTCGTCATGGGATTCCTCTTCCCTTATTATTTTTCCTCTTTTGGGAGAAGGTTCAGGGGGTCTTTCTTCAAAAATAGTACTAGTAGATTCAATTATCTGCTTTCCTTTGTTTATAGTGGGCATCTGATCCCGAATAATAGTATATCCTCTCCTCTTTCACACAACCAGTGGACCTGCCCCTATGTTAGGGGTGAAACCCAATTTTATCATAACTTTCCTAGCTTTATTTGGGAAAGAATCAATAAAATGTTGTTTCTTCTCATTCATTACCTCCATTATTTCAGGGAATGTATTCATGAGCTTATTTATTCTATCTACATTAGTTGCAGCATTACTAAGAGGACTGTAATCCTTATCAAAACAATTAATAAACTCCAAAACTTTTGAATAGACTCTCCATTTCTCTTTCTTTGTTTCTTGCTCCTGGAGAGAATATTCATTCCTTATTACATCTTTAGGGAAATAGAATTCATGCTAACATGGACGCAACTTGATCCTATGTCTAAGAGCAGAATTAAAGAAATCTTCAGTGTCACAAAAACGAGAGTGAGATACTGCCATCTTATACTGATCCAAAAATTTGTAGAGGAAGATCCACCCCTCTTTAGTTATTACAAACTGGTGAGCCACAGTGCAAGTAGGAAAGATTGATCCTGTTCCCCTTTTGTGCAAAAAGGTCTCCTCCACTCCTCCCAACTACCATAAAAATTCAGCTACTCCTACCTTTAAAGGCACTTGGTAGGGTATTACATGGGGTGTCCCTTTGAATCCATAAACCCTAATGACAGTTGAGACCGGATATGGGATGATATCTCCCCAATTATGTGAAAATTTTAGACTATGGGGTCTGTCCATAGGCCTAACAAGGTGCATTAGTGCCTTAGGAATTTTGGGATTGTCACTCAATATGAGGCATCTTAGTTTAGAAGCAAAGTGCCTATCAAATCTAACAAAACTAGCATTTTTTGCTTCTCCAGTTATGTCTGTACTCCATAATTGAACTGGTAGTGCTTTCCCCTCTTGTTCCCTATTTAAAACCATTTCTTTACTGAAATATGTAACCCTTTTAAATAGAAACATATGCATCAATAGGGAGTACTGACCCCAAACCTTTTCCACCTTGCCCTTTGCAATCCCTGCCAATCCATTGTGAATCGCATTAGCCAGGTAAGATGCAAAATCAAAAATTATTTGTACACCGAAAAAGGAGATTTGGGTGATCATATACATGAAGCTCACAGGAATAAAATCTTCTTCACCCTCTCTGAAGACTTTGCACAGGGTCTTGTATATCTTTACTACCCTGGCATTAAAGCATGATTTGTTGAAAGGTTCTTTAGAAGATGATGTTATTCCTGGTAGGATTCCAATTCTGCCTATGTGGGCCTTCAGTGCACCTTGTCTAACTACATCCCTTTTAGACATATATTCTTTTTCTAACTCTATCAAATCAATGGGCACATGATACCTAGTGAGAGGTCCCAGACTAAAAACTTCCCTAATTTCTTTTGGACTGATGGTAATTAAAACCTCGCCATCCATTCTTCTCACTACCTTAGTGGCTTGATCATAACTTTTTGCTACAGCTTCAAGAAGGTCATAATCCATAAACACACTGGGAACAACTAGCTTTCCCAGATCAAAATTCCATATATTGGCATGAGGGGCATATAATTTCCTTTCTGCAAACCATTTTTTGAACAAACTCAAACCAGTTTGAGAAGTTTGAGCATCCTGGACCCAATTACCCTTATCATACAATCCATCAGCTATCCTTAGCCTAGGGTTCAAAGAGGTTAACCTTTTAACTTGCACTGTCTCTACAGTAGACTCAGGGAGCAACTCAAGCAAGTCATCATGAACATTTCTATCCAAATAGTTTATTTGACTTGAAAATCCCTTCTTCGGAGGTATCTTGGACTATTTTTTAGAACTAGAAAAACCTACGAAGATTATGGCAGTACTACTTACTTGAATTCTATCTTTGTTTTCCTTGTATTTCTGCAATCTTTCTGTGAATAGACAATTTTACAAATTTTTCCAGACTTCAGCATACTTTCCTTTAGTAATTGCTTCTGCACAAGAGTGGCTCAAAATCTTTGCTCGCGTAAGATGAACTGATGAAATCTTCTATGTTATACTCCATTTTTCACGCGCGATGCTTTCATGTCTAATTAATATAGAGAGTGGCACCACATTCTATGTTTAAAACTGCACCATCGATCTTCAAGAATCCTACGATCATGTGATACAAAGAGAACAACTAGGCGTTGCACTTGACATGTTAGTCAATTCACCCAATGAAAACTTACCATGTACATAACTCTTTCCTTGATGGTGCTTATATCCAGACCCACTAACAACTGAGGACACGTGTCAGCATGTCTCTACTTTGTTATGCATAAAGAATGAGCACCTTGTCATAGCAAAGCAACGACAACCATCAATCTGATCCAAAATCGGCAGATGATATGTTACCGGGCTTGCTCAGAAAGAAGGTGGTGGGCCCTATTTGCTATGTCGCTATACATATCTCCCTTGCAACTCTTTATAGCAAGAAGACGATGGCCGTCAATCATAGTTTTAATCAAAGGTGAGGAAACTGCACGTAGTCTTTTGATTCATATTCGCTACATCACATAGCTTAAAGAGCATGCAACTTTTCAAAGTGAGGTAGCGAGCACTATTGGTTCTATTCCAATCTAATGCTCAGGATCTCTTGCACATTTGATCAGAAGGGCATTGATGAAATACATAATTCTACACAGTTGGCACCTTTTAAGATTTTACTTTAGTCCTAATCATCATCCCATATCATCAAAGGTCCCACTGGCTCTTCAATTTCATGGGGCCTCGCTACTTTGCTAACAACGAGATGTCAAAATTTTCTGAGAGTGAGATAGCGAGCTCTGGTACTTTAATGAATTTTGGCACCGTAAAATACAAGGGACCATCTGATAATTATTTCTTCTATTAAACTACTTTTGACAACGACATTTATTACTTGTCATGCCACCTGGTTTAGTCATGGTACTGACAAATTGTAATGTCATCGGCTCTTGATTTCACGGGGCCTCGCTACTTTGCTAACGGCGGAGTGTTAAATTTTTTTGATAGTGAGGTAGCGAAGCATCAAAAAAATCATCATTCTGGCTCTGACTTTAGACTTCTTCTGCTGGGTCCCGTTTCCTATTTTGATAGTAATTGCAATGTGTACCTGAATAATAAATCAATCAGAAAACAAAGCTCTAACTGTCGTATCTTCATTTTGCGGTCCCGTTTTATAAACTATTCAGCACTCACTACCTTGCCATACATAAAAAGTGCCCATGTTTGCATAGCAAGGTAACGACAATGGTAGATCTACTTAGATCAGATGGCTGGGGGAATATGAGAGGAAAGGTATCTCGGGGGCACAAAACATAAAAGACGATAGAATATTCACCTTATTTGAAAATTCAAATATTTTGCGCCTGACAATTTACGAATAGAAAGAAGGTAGGGTTTTCACAAGGTTTTTTCAAAGGCTAGCCAACAGATGGATTATCTAGAAACCCTACGTTTCACTTAGAAAGAAAAAATTTGACTTTTCTACAATTGGACAAAAGACTTCTATCACACAAAAAGTCAGACCAACAGATTGGTAGGCATGTTGTACATGATGGGCAAGAAAATACCTACACTCTAACCAAGGATGGAGTGAAACATAAGTTGAAGTCATTAAAGGAGAACAAAGAAAATGTATGTAGTGCTAAAAGAATTTTTTTTTTTGATGAAAAAGAGTTTCTCAAAGGTATGAAGCATAAGCATATGTGGTTTGCTATAACTCCAAATAAATATAATCAAGAAGTAGAGGAGGTACCTATAGAAGTTGCAGATATGTTGGGAGATTTTTTTGATATTTTATCATTTAATATACTTGATAGATTGCTCCCAATGAGGAAGATCATGTTAGAAACAATAGTCCACCAAGATATTTGAGGGGGGGGGGGGAGGTTGGGGGGTAGGGGGTGTGAATCAACGATCCAACAATTAAAACATTTATCTTCTTTAACCAAACTTAACCATTCAACCAAAGTAAACAACAATGATAATAAAATGCAGATAGACAATTACACTAGATATATTGACTAGGGAAGTTACAGATATGTTGGGAGATTTTTTTGATATTTTATCATTTAATGTACCAGATGGATTGCTCCCAATGAGGAAGATCATGTTAGAAACAATAGTCCACCAAGATATTTGAGGGGAGGGGCGGGGGGGCTGGGGGGTGGGGGGTGTGAATCAACTATCCAACAATTAAAACACTTATCTTCTTTAACCAAACTTAACCATTCAACCAAAGTAAACAACAACAATAATAAAATGCACATAGACAATTACACCAGATATATTGACTAGGGAAACCCTTGATCAAACAAAAAACCTCGGTTGGAAACATGCCCACAAGATGATGTACTAATATAAATATTCCTTGTTAGAGGATGGACCTTGTTAGGAGTCTATTACAATATTTAGTACAATGAGTTCCTATTAGGAGACTTTGAAGCCCTGTTAGGAGATTCCAACCTTGTTAGGAGTTGTAGTACAATGTATGCAACAAGAGCCCACTACCCATACATGAAATTTCAACTACAAGAAGAGCTCACTACTCATACAAGTAATTTACTATTATCTTCTTCTTTTCCTCTATCCTATCAACCAAACCAATCCTTGTTAGACCTTGTAGACTAGGTGACAAACCTCGAATCCAAATAGCAAACCTTATATTACTTAGCAAAACCTTGGCAATGAAGTTTCCTTCACTTTTGCACTACTCTTCTCAACTTCACATTCCACACTCTTTGCTACTTACGAATATCATCTACATCCATATTTCTCTATATCAGGATAAAGGAAAATGTCCTTCCTTTATAGTATGTCCTCAAAATAATTCCCTGAGTCGATTGTTAGACCTTCTCAATTAATTATTATAGGACTACATTAAGAACACATTACATTTGTTGATAACATTAATCTTCCACCTTGTAACTTAAATAAATTTATGTACATACAATATTATGATTAGTGAGCTTAGAAATGTCATTTTCAACATGTCTTCTTCATGTCCTCAACCTCAATCCTCAAGGTAGAAATTGTGCATAGAAATTTAAAAAGTTTACCTAAACATACCTCTTTAAACTCTATCTTAGAATAAACATCACCAAAACTATAATAACTTCTTTTAGACTTATCCTTTCTTCTTTGAATGTTAACTACATATACCAAATACTTAGAAGTATCTCCCATAACTTCAAATAGTTATAATAATCAACTAGCCATCCATACCAACTTGATCTTTCTATTATTCTTTTGTCAGATACCACAGAAATTTGCTATGTTAACATCAATGAAAAACTCAATCATGAATATAAATATCATCATACTAACATATCTATAATACACCCCCATAGGAATATTATCATAATTCATGCTTGTAACCAATATTCTAACAATCTCTCTAATCTTCCAACAATCTCTCCCTTTAGCATTGATGGCAACATAGATGAAAAACCATCTAGTTCCAACAATAAAAGGAAAAGGCTGTCAAACATCTTTTCAAATCCTCTTCATCAATCATTCTCCCCATTGATATATCTCAATGTGCTCTATACCAAAATATTGTACTCATACCAAACATCTTCCTCAAGGTAATATTTGTCTTGCAATACTCTCCCCATTGACATCAATGTCAAATGTTTCATCAACCAACATCTTTGCATCAAAATCTACAACAATTGATACTTACTAGCTTGAGCGTCAAAAGACATTGTTTGAAACAATATAAACAAGAGTCCTAGATGACTCTATCCATCATAAATACTCCCCCATATAAGAAGCATTAGCATTCAGTCTAGACAAACAATGGTGCCCTATTACCCTTGACTGATGCACTCTTGTATCTTCTACTATGATGTAGGAAGGGGCATAACCCCAAGCATACCTTGCAAATACTCAAAAGTCTCCCTAGGAAGAAGCTTAGTGAATATATCTACAATCTTCTCTTTAGTTCTCACATACTCCAATCTGATTTCCTTATCTACAACTTTCTCTCTCAACTTGTGATACTTAATAGAAATGTTCTTAGTCTTTGAATGCAACACTAGATTCTTAGATATATTTACCATGCTTGTATTGTTACAATGTATGATAATAGGTTCACTAATTTCTATCCTTATATCCTTTAGCATCTGCTTCATCCAAATGACTTGATTACAATTATTTTCTGCTGCAACATACTCTACCTTTGCTATACTTTGAGATGTATAATCCTTCTTCTTTCTTAACCAAGAAACTATTCTTCATCCAAGAAAGAAGGCTCCACCACTGGTGCTCTTTCTATCATCCATACTACCTACCAAATCTATATCAATATAAGCAATTAGAGTGAAATCATTAGATCTTTCATATGACAATTCATACTCTGATTTTCCCTTCAGATATCTAAATATCCTTTTCACTACTGTATAATTTACTTCTTTGGGATCATCCTAGAATCTTGCAACAATTACAATAATATTTTCTATATCTAGCCTTGTGTGAGTTAGATATTGCAATCCTCCAATCATAGATCTATACTTCTTCTGCTCAACAATAGGTGTCTCATCCTTTGTAGATAACTTGTGTCTAGTTACCATAAGATCTCCAATGGGTTTACCATAAGATTCCTTCTTTATTCTATACAATCTGCAATCCTAGGAAATATTTCATCTGTCCTATCATATTTATCTCAAATTTTTTCTTCATCTCTTCTACAAACTTCTCACTTTCTTCATCATTTGCTCCAAATATTATATCATCAACAATATTACTAAAATCATCAATTTCTTTCCAATACAGATTACTATCTACCATACCTTTTCTATATCCAAGTTTTGTGAAATGTTTGTCTTAACTTGCGTACCAAGTTTGGGTGCTTATTTCAATCCATACAATGCTTTCCTTAGTCTACATAGTATGCCTTTGTCATTTTTCAAAGGACATCATTTAGGACATCCATGTAATATAATTTGAATTTCTTTTGTGCTACATAGGATAAGAATAATCTTACTAGTTCTATTCTAGCCACTAGAGCATTAGTCCCCTCATAATCTATTCCTTCTCACTATGAGTAACCTTTACATACCAAACTTACTTTGTTCTTTACAACTTCTTCTTGTTTATTCATCTTATTCCTAAATACCCATTTAGTTCCTATCACATTCTTGTTTGCTAGTCCATGGACTAATTTCGATGTCTCATTCTTTACTATCTGATCCAATTCCTCCTTCATAGATTGTTTCTAGTAATCATCTTTACATCCTTCATCTGCATTCTTAGGCTCAACTTGACATATAAGGCATAGTTCTTCATTTACTCTACTTCTTGTCATCGTAGCTTTATCTTTTCTTCTGACAATTTTTTTAGATGAGTAATTCTTTATCATATTATTTCCTAAAGTGGGAGTTGCTATCTCAACTCTTGGATCTACTGAAGGTTCCAAGCTTTGTTCCTACCTTGGATCTCCTTCATTCTAGAAATCATTGCTAGTCTCAAGAAATGGCTCATTATTCCTTGGCTTAGTAACAATATCATCATTTGAATTGTAATAAACTATTCTCTCTTATATTCTAAATTTCTCATCAATTCTCGCATTTTCACTTTCCATAATAGTCACCAAAGCTATGTCTTCTAATAGATGCTTTTCATTAACCAATCTAGACTCATTAACATGGTCTTTTAGGGATCTTTCCATATTTTCTCTAAATTATTTAAGTTTATCAGAAAGTAGACTTTTTCTTACTTTACTTAGTCTCTTAGGACATTTACTTGAAAAATGACCAAACTCTTTACATGTCCAACAAATTAAAATTTTCATACCTTCTAGTTCTCTCTTTTTAATTAGATCAATACCTTCCTTTATCTTTATGTCTTCTTCTAATCTAGATCTATCTTTGCTTGTACTACTATTCCACTATATACAACAGAAGGATTCTAGATCTAAAAACTCAATATTTTGCTCTTTACACAAATTTGATAACTCACCAAGAATTTGCATTATCCAGGTATCAAAATTTCTTCCATTAAATGTAGGATTATCTTTCTTGAATATGTTCAGCATGTATCTCCCAAAGTTGTTAAACTTTATCTTCAAGGACTTGATGCTTTGATACCAATTGTTAGAAACAATAGTCCACCAAGATAACTAAGAGGTGGGGTTGGTGGGGGTGGTGAATCAGTTATCCAACAATTAAAACATTTATCTTCTCTAACCAAACTTAACCATTCAATTGAATTAAATGACAACCATAATAAAATTAGCTTAGACAATTACACCATATATGTTAACTAGGGAAACCCTGGATCAGAGGGAAAACACTAGTGGGAATGATGCCTACAAGATGATGTACTAATATAAATATTCCTTGTTTGAGGATGGACCCTAAATATTAGGAGTCTATTACAACATTTAGTAGAATGTTTCCCTATTAGGAGACTTTGAATCCTTGTTAGGAGATTCCAACCCTATTAGGAGTTGTAGTACAATGTATGCAAGAAGAACCCACTACCCAAACATACAATTTCAAATACAAGAAGAGCTCACTTCTCATACAAGTAATTTATTATTATCTCTTTTTTTTAATCTATCCTGTTAACTAGACAATTCACTCTTAGATCTTGTAGACTAGGTCACAAACCTCAAATCCAAATACCAAACCTCGGATCACGTAGTAAAACCTTGTTAATGAAGTTTCCTTCACTTCTACATTACTCTACTCAACTTCACATTCCACACTCTTTGCAGCTTACAAATATCATCTACATCCATATATCTCTATATCATGATAAAATAAAATGTCCTTCCTTTGTACTGAGTCCTCAAAACAATTCCTTGAGTTAGTTGTTAGACCTTCTCAATTAATTATTATAGGACCACATTAAGAACATGTTACACTTAGTGATAACACTAATCTTGTGCCTTGCAACTTGAATTAATTTTTATGCATGCAATATTATGATGAGTGAGTTTATCCATGTCATCCTCAACATGTCTTCTTCATTTACTCAACCTTGATCCTCAAGATATCAACTTTGCTAAGAGATATAGCAAGTTTACTAGAACATACCTCTATAAACTCTATCTAAAAATAGACATCACCAAAATTCTCATAACTTATTCTAGACTTATCCTTTCTTCTTCCACTATTAATTAAATATACTAGATACTCAGAAGTATCTCCCATAACCTCAGATAGTTATAATACTCAACTAGTTATCCATACCAACTTGATCTTTCCACTGTTCTTCTATCAGATACCACAAAAAATTGCTATGTTGACATCAATGAAAAACTTAGTCATGAATATAACATATCATCATAATTCATGCTTGCAACCAATCTTCTAACAATATCCTTTTCTTGCTTGTCAATCTTAGTTGCACCCTAATTTTTTGTTGTAGGTGGAGAAGTATATTCCTAACTTGCTTGAACTAGTGTCCAATCTTTATCTTCTATAGAAACTTCCTATACTGACACATTTTTAACTGTTATGTTGATATTTTCAATTGTTTTATCTTTCCTTTGGTACACTACAATGGAAATTGTAGGCTACACCATAGTAAATTGAGGGGTCTTGGATATATCTTGTGTTTCCTCTACTACAGATGTCTTTTCTACCTTCTCAATTTCACCTACCCTCACCAATATTAGATGACTACATATTTGTGCCTTAGTGGTGGTGTCTAGAAATATCTTCTTCATATCCTCCTCTATTAGGGGTTTGATTTTCTAAGCTATAGTACTAGAAACACCCTTGATCATCATTCCATCTATGTCTATATTTATCACATGTTGTGGATTGGTACTCACATTGGTATATTGGGTATACTCTATTCTATTTTCTTCTCAACTTCAACTATTGCATGTGTATATGCATTCTTCTTAGTGCCTTCCACATGTGCATCTATTTCATTTTCATCTTTAGTAACCTCAGTAACTTCTTTGTCCCCTTTGTTTCACCTACCTCAATAAGTTTTTTCTCTATTACCTTAGGTGTTGTCAGTCCATATATTCCTTTCCATATATAAGTTCTTTTGAAAAAAATTCTCAATACCTTTTTGTAAAATACTAAATGCCCTATATTTAGGAGCAAATATTCCTATACATTTCTTAATGGCCTTTGTCATTATAGCTTTATCCAATTCTAGAATCACACTTGCTAGTGTAGTTTCTCTAATTTGCCTTTCTGTATTGAGATGAAACTACCATTTTTGCTCAACTTGGTCATATAGACTCTTGGGTATAGAGTTGAAAAGCTCAATTGGAGTCTTCTTGAGTGTTTCCATCATGAAATATATTGACTCTTCCACTTGGTTCATCTTAATCTTTCCATGTTTATCAAAATCAATATGAGTGGAACCAGATAAGTCAACATTATTCTTTATATTCTCACAAAAGTTGTCCAAATTAGAAGGATTATGACATATCACTTTGAATTAGCCATTTTCATTAGATTCTATCCTCTCCTTAACAAATTTGGCTAGAGCAATGTATTTTTTCCTTTGTCTCTTCTTAGACTCATCTTCTTGTGTAGTTTTCTTGGTTCTCTTTTCTTTTGATTTTTCCACTTCTTGAACCTTCTTAGCAGTAGCTCTTATGCTAGCCTTGGTAGCAAGAATTGCAGGCTTAGGTCATTTAGTTTTTACAACCATCTTGAGTTTTCTAATCACTGGAGCATTAGCTTTTCTTTTATTCTTCTCTTTAGCTAAAGGTGCTTCATTGGCTTCTTCTCCCTTGGCACCTTCTTCAATTTCTACTTCCTCTCCATCTTGTTCTTCTCCTTGAACTTGAGAAATTTATAGTGTTGCATGGGCTGGTACATCTTTACCATATTCATCATCATTTTCATTTTCATCTTCTTTGTCATGTCCCCTTTTCAAATAATTAAAAAATAATAATCTTTGCTAAGGCAGGCAGGCCCAAGAAAGTGAAGTTTCGGAAAAAGGGGGTTAATCTTTGGAAACCGTTGGACTAATAAATGAAAATTATTATTAAAATATTTTTCATTAACCTCTCTTGGACGTGAGTTACAGTTATGCCCTCTTTTAAGGGGTTTGGAGGCATTTTGGGCTGAGAGGAGAACTTGATTTTTGCTCATTCTTTGTTATTCTTCAGAGGCTGCCAAACCTGTGGAGAAGGAGACCCAAGAATGGGAGTTTATAGGTTTCCAGGGAGACCCAAGAATGGGAGTTTGCAAGTTTCCAGGAAGGCTAAGGATGGGAGTTTGAAGCCATTCCATGTGCATGCTCATACAGAGTTTGCCTTTGTGCTGAACAGTGTAGATTTGTGGGTTTTTGGGTGTGTTTTTTGCATGAGTTTGGTGTTTTCAGTTGAGCATTTCATATCAGTTTTGGTTGCTTCTTTATTTCAGAATTTAAGCTATTAAAATAGAGCTGAATATATTTATGGGGATGTGATTAAACTTTTGAGATAGATTATTAGTGTTTTGTGGTGTTTTCGGGCATTTTTGTGTTAATTTCGGGAGCTCGATGAGCATAGTTTTTGTCCTACATTTGAGAACTTTTGTGTAAAGGCTATACGGATCTGAAAATTTCATTTTTTAGGCTGTTATGCTACTGAAATTTCTATAAAAATTTCCACTTTCAGATTTATTAATAATAGGTGAAGCTGTGAAGCTTTTGGCACAATTTCTGGCATACCCGATTTGGGGTTTCTTGAGAAATTTGGTGGATCTTTGGGATATTAGTTGTTTGATTTTTAAGATCTTATTTGAGGCTTGAAATATCATGTAAAATCAGAAAAGGGACATTTCAGTGGTATCAGAGCCATGATCTTGCCAGCCTGAGGGTTTGTAGAAGTTTGCAGGTCAGTTTTGAAAACTACCCAAATCTTGCATTTCAGTTTTGACAACTACCCAAATCTTGCATTTCATAATTTATGATTGCATGTTTCTTATAATAAGATGCATGTCAAAATTTATGGTTGCATGCTACTTCTAATCATTTTTATGTTAGTTCTTGGTGAATTTGGTGGTTGTAGAAGTTTGCATTTCAGTTTTTACAAGTACCCAGATCTTGCATGTCATAATTTGGTGGTTGCATGTTGCTTCTAATCAGTTGCATGTAAAAATCTATGGTTTCATGCTACTTCTAATAATTTTCATGTTAGTTCTTGGTGAATTTGGTGGTTGTAGAAGTTTGCATGTCAGTTTTGACAACTACCCAGATCTTGCATGTCAGTTTTGACAACTACCCAGATCTTGCATGTCATAATTTGGTGGTTGCATGTTGCTTCTAATCAGTTGCATGTCCAAATCTATGGTTGCATGCTACTTCTAATAATTTTCATGTTAGTTCTTGGTGTTTGAAGAAGTTATATCCTATTGGGGTTACACTCTACTTTATCCAGAATGGACAGGTATAGTACAGAGTCTCAGAGGGAACGATCTTGGACAATTGATAGCCAGAGTCAAAATAGTAGAAAGGATGGTTATTTAGACATTCGACATAAACTTATGAAAATAAGCCATGACATGTCTAAACAGTTGGTTGAGCACCACCATATAATGAATGACATGTTATCTGACCCAGCTAAGGTGGATAAGTTGACTGGATTTCTATTTGGCAAATTTTCTCACAGGACAGATGACACAATTCCCAATAACTTGCATGAGGAGTTTGAGAAACTAGTTGATAGCCAGGTAGAGGTCTCAGATTCTACTCTGCCACAGGAGGTGGTGGGAAAGGATATTACACAGATTGATAGTAACGATCAACTTGATACTCAAATTGAGACAATTGTTTACAGGTTGTCAAAGGGTGATGCCACAGGTATTCAGGATGGTATAGCTACAACAGGCAGTGACTACAGTGTAGTGGGTTCAGATGATGATTATGAGGATGTTGTTGTGCAGGATGGTGAGGTACCTGGTAGAGATGAGCAAACATTGAGCATTCATGACTTTGCTGAGAAAGAGTACCAGGCACAGTTAGATGCTTCATCACATGAGGTTGAGGCAGGTAGTACTTCACATGATTTATCCCGCCAGCTGAAGGTGAGTGAAGATAGTATTTTGACTTCATTATCTCATCATTATAGGTATGTGGAGTTAGTTGGTATTGGTCATATTACTCAAGTGAGGATTTTGCTTGAGTTACCAGCTGATTCTAGTTTACAGATATGGACTCAAGATTGTTATATTGGCATTTGGGATTCAATTGACAGGAGATCTTTAACACTTTTTGGTAGCAGTGTTTGTTTGGGTGCTATCATGGATTTGATTAGCAGATTGCACGGTGTTGTCTTTTCTTGTGCTAGAAGCTTGTCCAATATTGGTATTAGTTTTTATACACCAATGTTGGGCTTTGTTCATATATCTAGTCGACCATACTTGCTAGAATGTGTTGATGATATTTCATATTTGGCAGTGTGTATAGATGAGTCCCAGGATCATATTGGCATTGATGACATCCAGGAGGATGCAGTGGGCAATTTTGAAGACTTAGTTTCCTTGGGTATAGAGGAGTTGGACAACAATGCTAATGTTTTTGATACTCTGTATGTTGATATGAGTTTTAGATTTGATTCACAGGATATGGATGGTAATACTCTAGAGACTAGTAACTTTGAGAATACTCCTTTAGACAGTGCATCAGACGAGGTTTGTAGGAGACAGTCAAGCAAGTGCCATCATGTGTCTAATCAGTTGAGAGTTAGTGACCAAGACATTGCTATCACTTGGCAGCATTTCAATGCTGCTCATCAGTTGTTAGCAGTTTATGGATGGGGTTCTCCTACTAGCGATGAGCAGGGAGGTAGTTATCTTTCCTTGACAGAGTTCCACTCTTTATGGGAGGCTATCTAGATTCTGAGACAGGATTATATGTAGTTGGTAGCCGACAAAGATTATCTTATGAAGTGGGGCAGTATAGCATATGATGCATTGTTGGCCAAGGAAGATGAGGTGAGTGAGCTTACTGAGAAGCTTGTGGTGACTTCTGAGATTCTTGAGAGTACACAGTTGGCTTTCAAGGAGTCATAGTTTCATTTGGCTAAGGTGACCATGGAGTTAGAGTGACTACAGTCTTCACCTGATTCTATACAGTCACAAGCAGTGGTGTTTGGTGATCCGAGGATGTCCATGGCCGAGATTGTCAGAGACAGTGGAGATGGGGATGCATCCATTCTTGATACTAACATTGGAATATCAGGTTCATTCCCACTAGAGTTAGGTTTAGTTGAGTTGGGTGTTGTAGCAGATTGTTGTATGCCTGACATGGTGGTGGCCTCTAGTATTGATGGCACAGAGACTAGAGATTTATCAAAGATCATGTGTGATGTTGGTGAGTCGGAAGTTGGCATGGTTCCTACTAGTAACACTACTCCCTTGGTGATATCTTCGGAGGTAGTAGTTAGTTCCAACATGGTTAATGATCAATTGCAGTTAGTTTCATCTGGACTACAGTCTGAGCCACTGACTGAGATTGGTGCATTCTATCGGCATTACACTGTGAGGTATGCTCATCAATTTACCTTTGATGACCATGTTGATGAGATAATGATATAGAGATGTACTTTGGTTCCTAGTGCTTATCATCAGTTATGGGACAATTTGATGCCTCAAGATGAGAGTTGTGATGGGCATGACATGGCGATAGGTTCTACAGTTGACAGCTTGATAATACATGACTTAGAGAAAGAGTTTCAGAGTGATGCTTCAGCGGGTGTTGTTATTGATTCTACTCCTTTGGCTATGACATCTCCTGACTTAGCTGGTGATCAGTCACAGTGGGTTGTATCACTTGTTCATGGTGAGTTGTTAACTAAGGTTGGTTTTTTTATCAACATTATATTGCAAGGTATGTACATCAGTTAGCATTTGATCCTTGTGTTGAGGAGTTGATGGCAGGAAGATTTGGTTTGGGTTCCAATTCTTGCTATTTATCTTGTGATGGATTTTCACCATCAGGGGTGCATGGTAGTTATGGTTATGAGATAGTGGCCGGTGATTTGCAAAGTTGTGTTGACTGCAGGAGTTGTACAGTGTGTGGATTCTCCATACTTGGTACAGTTTCATTCGAGAGCATTCACCATTGTTGCAGAGTTGGATTGTGCATTCTGTATAGCCCAATGGGATGCGTTGATGGTATTTACTGTGTTGGTAGTTTGATTTGTCCACTTTGCTTGGGTTCTGATGTTCTAAGAGTTTGTGCCTCATGGGTTTTTGATTGTGGTAGTGGTGATTTCGGAGTTTGGTTGAGCTATAATTGTCAGTTTGATTATGGATTCCTCTTGGTCATATTGCAGAGGATATTGCAGGAGCCTGTGTTAATTGGTAGTAGTATAGTTCATGACTACATTTGGGATCCAGGTGGATTGATTGGTTTATTGTTCAACCATTTCTTGAGGACAAGCAATGTTTGGGAGGGGAGGACTTTTCATGTCCCCTTTTCAAATAATTAAAAAAAAAAAATCTTTGCTAAGGCAGGCAGGCCCAAGAAAGAGAAGTTTCGGAAAAAGGGGGTTAATCTTTGGAAATCGTTGGACTAATAAATGAAAATTATTGTTAAAATATGTTTCATTAACCTCTCTTGGATGTGAGTTACAGTTATGCTCTCTTTTAAGGGGTTTGGAGGCATTTTGGGCTGAGAGGAGAACTTGATTTTTGCTCATTCTTTGTTATTCTTCAGAGGCTGCCAAACTTGTGGAGAAGGAGACCCAAGAACGAGAGTTTATAGGTTTCTAGGGAGACCCAAGAATGGGATTTTGTAGGTTTCTAGGAAGGCTAAGGACGGGAGTTTGAAGCCATTCCATGTGCATGCTCATACAGAGTTTGCCTTTGTGCTGAACAATGTGGATTTGTAGGTTTTTGGGTGTGTTTTTTGCATGAGTTTGGTGTTTTCAGTTCAGCATTTCATATCAGTTTTGGTTGCTTCTGTATTTCAGACTTTAATATATTAAAATAGAGCTGAATATATGTATGGGGACATGATTAAACTTCTGAGATAGATTATTAGTGTTTTGTGGTGTTTTCGGGCATTTTTGTGTTAATTTCGAGAGCTCGATGAGCATAGTTTTTGTCCTACATTTGAGAACTGTTGTGTAAAGGCTATACGGATCTAGAAATTTCATTTTGTAGGCTGTTGTGCTGCTGAAATTTCTGTAAAAATTTCCACTTTCAGATTTATTAATAATAGGTGAAGCTGTGAAGCTTTTGGCACAATTTCTGGCATACCCGATTTGGGGTTTCTTGAGAAATTTGGTGGATCTTTGGGATATTTGTTGTTTGATTTTAAAGATCTAATTTGAGGCTTGAAATATCATGTAAAATCAGAAAAGAGACATTTCATTCTTGTTCATATTCTTCTACCACTTCACCAAATTTTTCTTTGAGCTTCTTAACAATTTTGGTCTTCCTTATTACAGAGTTTTTCTTCTTGTCCATAGTAATTTTGGACTTGGCTACATCATAGTTACCAAAGGTTGTGGCCTTCTTATCTACTTCTTCTATCAGCAAAGCAGTAATTGCTACAGATGCCTCATCCACATTTATCTCATAACCTAGAGGCTTTAGCCATCTCACCCTTGGAACTATAGCCTAAACTATGTGAAGCCAGAATCAACTAGAAAGTAAACATCATGGAAATACTTCTCAACTAGTGACACTAGTATCCTCATTCTTTATTTCATTGACTTCTTAAAGTTTGCAAAGTAGCTAGTCATCTATTTAGAATCAACTAAAAATTTTCTCTGAATTTCTCAATGTATTCACCTATGTGCACTATAATAGATCTATTTGTCTTCCATACAACTTTACCAAAAGAAGAAAATGTCTTCTGCACATAGAAAAATATATAAACAAGCATTGAAAAAAACTTGCATTATGCATTCTTGGTTTTCCTTATGGCTCCTAAGTTTTTTGATAATTGTTGTAACTTTAACTTGACAAGGTCATAAGTATGATCATTATTGACTATCTTGTAGCCTATGTCAATAGCAATGCAAGGTACACAATTCAATCTATTGGATTGAAATAATTTATGTGCAATTATCCTTACTACAAAAGCAACTAGTGGATCTATGATGGTGTCAATTTTCATTCCTCTCTTATTCCACACCACCCCTATATTTTTCTCAATAACCTCTTTTGCATCACTTCTCATGGTCTTAGGTCTATCTAGGGTTGGATACCCTATTACCCTCTACACAATCCTCTTGGTAATCTTGATAGGCCCATCCTTTAACCACATAAAGTTATCATAAATCTTGCTCAAAACAATTTTTATCTGTAGACACCTAAAAATCCTTTAGAAAATAAAGTATTTTTATTTTCTGAAAAATTCCTGATGACATCATCATTTATTAATTAATTAAATAATTAATTTTTATGCCATTAATTCCCTTTATCTTAATTAAAAATATTTAATTAAGGAATCCCTCCCAAAAATGTTTAAATCTTATTTAAACAGTATTTCCTTATTTATTAATTATTTAATTAATAAATTGACCAAAAATCCTAAAATAAATAAATAAAATTTTTTTTGCCCAAAACTTGGTCAATTTCCTTATGACCAATAACCTCTTCCAAAATCTTCTAATCCTTATTTAATTTCGATTAAAGGCTAATCCCATCATTTCCTACCCGTAATCCCAACTCAAAATATTTAATTAAGATTAAATATTAATCCTCATGTTTATTAAAAAAGTTTTAATAAATATCTCCTCAACCCAAACCCTTGAAATAAATAAAACATTATTTATTTCCTAAAAATCTAATTTATCCTCATCCTAAGAAGTTCTAGACTCTTCTAGAAAGTCTTCATCCTCATCCTAGGAAATTCTAGACTATTCTAGAAAGTCTTTATCCTCATCCAAAGTCTAGACTCTTCTAGAAGATGTCTTTAAACCTAATCCTAATCCCCTCCTAACCTTGTCACATTCCCTAAACATGGGTTAAGAATTACTAACCCAAGCCAAAGTTAACAAATATCTCCTCCTTCACCCACCCTCATTAAATGCCATCCACTTGCCTATCCCTAAGCTAATCCTAAACCACCCTAATCCATCCTCTAATCATTTGCACAAGCCTAAGCAAGCTTAAAACCTTCCTAATCAAGTCCAAGTCGAATTTTCTCTCATCACCCTCAAAATATCTCAACCATAAAACTTTATGAAGTCCACTAGGTCATAAATGACTCTTACAAGCCCTTTTATTGCTCTTACAAGTCA
Source organism: Cupressus sempervirens (assembly GCA_028749045.1). Lineage (NCBI taxonomy): Eukaryota > Viridiplantae > Streptophyta > Pinopsida > Cupressales > Cupressaceae > Cupressus > Cupressus sempervirens. The sequence goes on from CM053787.1 coordinate 33,370,611, forward strand.
TTATGAGGGTCTTTATGAAGATTTTATCCCTTGAGCCTCCTTTGTTGACTCATCCTTCCCCTTTTCTCCATCCTCTCACCATGTGACATGTGTCACTCCTTGATTGGTTGTAAGGAAGCACAATCCATGTGCTCTCCTCTCATGCAATCTAAACCCTCCATGAGCTTTTTCCCATCCTTGCATCTTAGCCCTCAATCCCTCAAGCCTCTTGCCTATAAATTGGATCCTTCCCCTTTGCAAAATAACACAATCCATGAAGTAAATTTATAATGCTATTTTGAGAGCCAAATCCATACTAAAGCCATCTATCCACACCAAAAAGCCACAATCATCCATTGAAGCCTTTGGAAGCATATTGAGCATACATCTTATCCATTTAGATAAAGCTACTCAACAAGAGAGCTTCTTATTGAGAGAGTCCATTAATGGCTCATATTCTCAATTGAGAGCTCATCTTAGTCTATCTTGAAGTTTATGAATTTTGTTTAGTTTGTAGAAGCTTTATTTAAATTTGGTTTCTATTAGCATACTAATATTGCTCATATACATTATCCACTCTATCTTGAAAATGTTAGGGAAATCTACTGCACAAGTTAACCCTTTTCTTTCTAAAATCTTAATTTCCTCCTTCAATATTTCATTTTCACATAATTTTCCATATAAGTCTCTAATATCCATGTCACCTATGCTACCCACCTTACATGTGTAACAACATCTTATATCTTGAATCATTAAAACTTCTTGTGGTATCATCAATAGCACACCAAGATGGGTCTTGTTTATATGCAATGTCAGGAATTTCTCTAAAGTATTTATTAATTGAACATTTAAAACTTCCTTTCTCTCTTTAACCTTAGTATCATAAGAACTAGACACCATATTGATTACCTAGGGTTTGCAAGAATTCAAACATAACAGCTTGACATATAATAAATACCTTCACAAATCTATTGAATAGTGTCAAACAATGGTTGAATCTAGTCTAGTAAAACTTAGAATGACCTCTTCAATTATCCTTAAGCTGTTTGTGCTCTCATTGAATTCTAATGATGTAAAATTAATAAAAAATTTACCATATAGCCCTTAAAACTTCACAATTAATGTTTAATGCTTACATAGCTATAAGCTCAGCTATAATGATGATTCTAACTCACTTTAGCTTTCATGTAATTTCCTATAAGCTTAGAAACCACAATGAGCTCGGTCAATACTATCACCTATGATAGCTTGACATTAACTAGATTTCACTTGGAAGCTAAAGTGAAACTTTTCATGCTCGACAAAAACATGAAAACTGACGAAACATAAAGATTTCTTCCAAGTTCTAAACAACACTTTGCATCTTTCTTCATGCATATGTAATCTTTTCAAAATTAATTCCTTTGAACTAATGTATGGTATATCATTTAAATATTAGGTCCACACATACCTCTTGCATTCTTGATTAAGAGTGGTGTAATCACCTAACCCATTGGGTGAAGTGATTCCTCAACATATGTGTTTCCTTTTTCTTTGTTGAACTCATTTCTTGGTGCCTTTGACTTTGTTGGACAATGTCTACTTATGTAACTAGTCTTTAAGCAACTAAAAAATGTAGTCTAACTTTCTACTACCATCACTTATGAAATGTGTTCTTATGCAATTCTTAGGAACATTTTGATACTCTTGATAGTAGTGACAACTATACCTAGTATTATAATCCCAATTATAAGAGTTGCTATTGTGATTTACATTTGTCTATTTTTTTGATGACCACTTGGGCTTGGATCTACACTCATATGCTCTATGTTTGTACTTCTGATGGTTATAGAAGTACCCTTCAAATCTTTGTGTTCTCATGATCTTGGTTTTGCATTCATGTTCTTGATGTCCTTGCTTGTTGCACTTGTGGTAGTGACCTAAGAAATTTTTCTTAGGATTCTAATTTACAGTTTTGCTTCTACAAACATTAGTAGTATGTCCTAATTTTCCACAATTATGAAAAGTAGGTTTAGAGCTCTTACCTTTGTTGATCCTTTCTTAACCACTTTTGGATGATTCTCCTTCTTCTTTATTGGTGTAACCCAATCTTGTAGTATCACTGTTGGATCTAGGAGACCTCATAAATTTCTCAAAATACTTGATAGCTTCTAATGTAGGGGCATTGCCAGATTTAATAAATTTCAAAGATCTAGACAAAAGAATGGTTATTATTCATTATAATATGGCTTAAAAAACCAATTCATGTATATAGTTTAGTAGGGTTTCAATGTTATGTTTAGACCTTTCAATACTATTTTAAATAATAAAAATGGAAGATCAATGTAAACTTGTCAAAGTTAATAGCTTATTGTCAACTTCATAAATTGAAAATTAAGTAGATGGTTAAGGGGAGTTTTAGTTAGTTAGGAAGGAAGTTGGTCAGTTTTAACTTTTAAAGATTCTATTTAAATGTATCATGGTTGAAGAGAAGGAGAGGGTGGTCAATGTAATCAAGTTTTTGAGTAGAATAAATAATTAATTCTTTGCATTTCACATTCTTCTATGGTTACAGTACAATTTGGACATGATTATATTTAGTTATATGGATTTTTTTTGAATAAATTTCATTTGCAAAGGATAGTAGGTTGAATCTAAAGCATTTTGGTTTTTGAATGAGTCCATTTGGCCGAGTGTAGAGAAAGTTATCACTATTTGAAGTCAAACTGGTAAAAGCCCTCTTCAAGGGTATCTAGTGAGAACAATAGCGTAGTTTCCTATCAAAAAAAAATGCAATAAGTCTCCTCATTTTTTGGGATGGTGGAATACAATGTATATAACCTATAGTTGATATTTTATGAAGAGTTACAATAGATTTCCACATGATTTAAATGGGAAAATGCAACTGTGATAACCAAAGAGAGGGTTTTGTTGTTTTAGGGGTCATATCTCACAAACCCACCTTTTGATTTTTCTCATCTTTGATATGTTTTTGGGGGACATGTTGAACCAATAATCAATGGTTATATTGAGGAAATACTCTCTTATTTAGAAGTTATGAACTACTATGTATGGGTCTATAGAAGAGGGCAACATCCAGGTACATTCTCATTTATTTATTTTCAAAGTTGTATTTAATGGATGAAGGGAGTATATTATGTGTGGATAGGCTATAGAGAGGTTGAATATAATCTTATGAATAAGATAAGGTTGTCTCAGTAAATTTGGGGTGAAGGAGATACAAGGATAGGGTTCCTTATGTGAGTATCTTGTTAGTGGTTTGGTTATTGCTATGTTAACAACATTAGGACTGTCAAAGTCTTCATTTGTTTGGTGACCCTAGAAAAGGTCATTTGGGAATGGCTAATGGTCTAGGAGAAATATTTAAGAATTTATTCATTGGTCAAATGTGAAGGCAACCATCTAAAGGTCTTCTCCATGGTCTATGATTCAAAGAATGTTGAATGCATGCAAGATTTACATATGTTGAGGAGTTTGGTTGTGTGAACTATGAGTAGAAGGTTAAAAGAGTGAAGTTATTTGGTATGGTTGTGGAAGTGATTTAAAAAGTTGGAGAACTCCATTTGACCTTTGAGTAGGGCTGATTCCTTGAGTTGATTCCAAGTTTCTTATTGAATCCTTGAGTGGAGCTAGCCTACTTAAGGTGATAATGGAGGGCTCTACATCAAGTGGTATCAAAGAATAGTAAAAGATCTAGTTTGGGGTGAAGATCTTAGATTTTGAAGAACAGGAGTCCTTTTTTGATGCTTGGAGTTGAATCATCCTCGAGGAGTGTTCCAAAGTGGTGATTTCAAGTTGGATAGATTTTGGATTGAAGGTGGTTTCTAAGGTTTTTGTTTGAAGAAGGTTGATAGTAGGTTATCATGGTAGATAATGATGGTACTAGGTACATCTAGGATTCATCCATATTCAAGAGAAAATGTAAGTGCTATGGTAAGGTATGCAAGGTTATTGTTTCCAGTGGGTCTATTGGTAATCTTATTTCAGGTCAGATGGTTTCCAAATTAAATTTGAAAAAGATAGCGGATGGTATTCCTTACAAAGTATATGGTTTCAATAATGATCAATGGGTTTATATTAGAGAGTAGGCCTATGTTTCATTTAATATTGGTCCATATGTTGATAAAATATTATGCGATATTGTACCTTTGGATGATTATCATTTGATTTTTGGTAGAAGATGGCAAACAGATGTTAAGGCCATACATTGTGGATTGAAAAATGAATATGCTATTAACAAAGATGGACAGAAGTTTATGATGAGTTCACAGTAGGATGATAAGGAGACATGAGAATATCACAATCCTGGTTGTTTGGAAGAGGAGAGATCTTGAGACAAAAGGAACATGAAGATAAGAAGATAGACATGAAGAGTCCACTGAATTTACAAGGAGGCAAAGTGCAACAAATAAGATTTAAAGAAGATGGTGAATCTCATGGTGAAGAGGTTCAGATTGTTGGAACAAAGATAGAAGAGAGAGTTGCTGATGAAGATGTGAAAAGAAGAGAATTTGAAGACAAAGGTATGATATTGATTGAGGATATATTGTGCCCACTAAAAACAAGGCAAAAAATGGGTCAAATTTTTTTCTCAAAGGCCAAGGTGAATGAAGTTGATGAAATGACCACCAACGATAAGGTGGAATGCAAAGGAAAATGGAAAGAGAATGATGAGAAATTTTGGAAAATAATAGAGGTTTTCAAGCATGAAGAAGGAAACATATTGATGAGGAATGAAGAGAAGATGCATCAAGGAATGTGTACTCCAAATATGGAGATAAAATATTTCAATCTAATGGATTGTTTTTGTATTCTTATTCTAATTTTGTTTTAGGTACATGGGGCTATGGTTGAAATGCCTAATATGGTGAAATTGTTAGAGTTTGGTAAAGGTTACATGTTGGAAAGCATATGCTACTATTTATTATTTCTATTGATTTGGCTTATGGGTATTTTACCTCTAAGAAAGAGAAGAAGATGTTGGAAGAAATCCAAGGATGAAGACCTCAATAAAATGTATGAGGACATGAAAAACAAGTTTGACAAGCTGAATTCAAACATGGATCAACATATGAAGGAGGAGAGGAAAGTGTTTCAAGGGAAAACAAGACACAAGGTGTCTACAACACAAGTAAAAATGCATGGAAATAAGAACACATTTCCAAAACATGGATATACATTTTCTAATACTTATTTTGTAGGTAAATAGTTTTCAAGGGATTGAGGAACATTTGAAGTTAGGGAGCATGATGCAAGGGCATTGCCGGATTTAATAAATTTCAAAGATCTAGACAAAAGAATGGTTATTATTCATTATAATATGGCTTAAAAAGCAACTTCATGTATAGATTTTAGTAGGCTGTCAATGTTATGTTTAGATCTTTGAATAGCATTTTCAATAACAAAAATGGAAGATCAATGTAAAGTTGTCAAAGTTGATAGCTTATTGTCAACTTCATAAAATGCAAATTAAGTAGATAGTTGTTTAAGGGGAAATTTAGTCAATTAGGAAGGAAGTTGGTCAGATCTAACTTCTAAAGATTCTATTTAAATCCATCATGGTCGAAGACAAGGAGAGGGTGGTCAATGTAATCAAGTTTTTGAGTATAATAAAGAATTAATTCATTGCATTTCACATTCTTCTATGGTTACAGTCAACTTTGGACATGATTATAATTATTTATATGGATCTATTTTGAATAAATATCATTTGGAAAGGATATTAGGTTTACTCTAAAGAATTTTGGTTTTTGAATGAGTCCATTTGGCTGAGTGTAGAGAAAGTTATCATTATTTGAAGGAAAACTGGTAAAAGCTCTCTTCAAGGGTATCTAGTGACAATAATAATGTAGTTTCCTTTCAAAAAAAATGCAATAAGTCTCCTCATTAGTAGGGATGGAGGAAGAAAATGTATATTAATTGTAGGTGATATTTTATGAAGAGTTTCAATAGATTGGCATGTGATCTAAATGGGAAAAGGCAACTGTCATAGCTGAAGAGAGGGTTTCTTGTCACAGAAATTTGGGTGTTGTTTCGGGGGTCATATCTCACAAACCCACTGTCGGATCTCTCTCATCCTTTGATATGTTGTTGAGGGACATGTTAAAAAAATAATCAAAGGTTACATTAAGGAAATACTCTCTAGTTCAGAAGTTATGAACTATTTTGTACATGTCTATAGAAGAGGGCAGCATGCAAGTACATTTTGGTTTATTTATTTTCAAAGTTGTGTTTAGTGGATGAAGGGAGTATATTACATGTGGATAGGTTATAGAGAGGTTGAATATAATATTATGAATAAGATAAGGTTGTCTCAGTGCATTTTGGGTGAAAGAGATACAAGGATAGGGTTCCTTATGTGAGTATATTGTTAGTGGTTTGGTGACTGCTATGTTAACAACATTAGGATTGTCAAAGTCTTCATTTGTTTGGTGACCCAAGAAAAGGTCATTTGGGAATAGTTGATGGTTTAGGAGAAATGTTTAAGAAGTTATTCACCGAAAAAATGTTAAGGGAACCATGTAAAGGTCTTCTCCATGGTCTAGGATTCAAATAATGTTGAATGCATGCAAGAGTTATATATGTTGAGGAGTTTGGTTGTGTGAACTGTGAGTAGAGGGTTAAAAGAGTGAAGTTTTTTGGTATGGTTGTGGAAGTGATTTAAAAAGTTGGATAACTCCATTTGATCTTTGAGTAGGTCTAATTCCTTGAGTTGATTCCAAGTTTCTTATTGAATCCTCGAGTGAAGCTAGCCTACTTAAGATGATAATGGAGGGCTTTGCATCAAGTGGTATCAGAGAATAGTAAAAGATCTAGTTTGGGGTGAAGATCTCAGATTTTGAAGAATAGGAGTCCTTTTTTGATGCTTGGAGTTGAATCATCCTCGAGCAGTGTTCCAAAGTGGTGATTTCAAGTTGGATAGATCTTGGATTGAAGGTGGTTTCTAAGGTTGTTGTTTGAAGAAGCTTGATAGCAAGTCATCATGGTAGATAATGATGGTACAAGGTACATCTAGGATTCATCCATATTCAAGACAAAATGTAATTGTTAGGGTAAGGTATGCGAGGCTATTGTTTCCAGTGGGTCTATTGCTAATCTTATTTCAGATCAGATGGTTTCCAAATTGAATTTGAAAAAGATAGCACATGGTATTCCTTACAGAGTATATGGTTTCAATAATGATCAATAGATTTATATTAGAGATCAAGCCTATGTTTCATTTAATATTGGTACATATCTGGATAAAATATTATGCGATATTGTACCTTTGGATGATTATCATTTGATATTTGGTAGAAGATGGCAAACGGATGTTAAGGCCATACATTGTGGATTGAAAAATGAATATGCTATTAACAAAGATGGAAAGAAGTTTGTGATGAGTTCATTGTAGGATGATAAGGAGACATGAGAATATCACAATCCTGGTTGTTTGGAAGAGGAGAGATCCTGAGACAAAAGGAACATGAAGATAAGAAGATAGAGATGAAGAGTTCACTAAATTTACAAGGAGGTAGAGTGCAAAATATAAGATATAAAGAAGATGGTTAATCTCATGGTGAAGAGGTTCAGATTGTTGGGACAAAGATAGAAGAGCGAGTTTCTAATGAATATGTGAAAAGAAGAGAATTTGAAGGCAAAGGTATGATATTGATTGAGGATATATTGTGCCCACTAGAAACAAGGCAAAAAATGGGTCAAAATTTTTTCTCAAAGGCCAAGGTGAATGAAGTTGATGAAATAACCACCAAGGATAAGGTGGAATGCAAAGGAAAAAGGAAAGAGGATGATGAGAAATTTTAGAAAATAACAGAGGTTTTCAAGCATGAAGAAGGCAACATATTGATGAGGAATGAATAGAAGATGCATCAAGGAATGTGTACTTTAAATATGGAGATTAAATATTTCAATCTAATGGATTTTTTTTGTATTCTTATTCTAATTTCTTTGTAGGTACATGGGGCTATCGTGGAAATGCCTAATATGGTGAAATTGTTAGATTTTGGTAAAGGTTACATGCTGGAAAGCATATCCTACTGTTTCTTATTTTTATTGATTTGGCTTATGGGTATTATACCTAAAAGAAAGAGAAGAAGATGTTGGAAGAAATCCAAGGGACATCAATAAGATGTACGAGGACATGAAAAACAAGTTTGACAAGGTGAATTTAGACATGGATCAACATATGAAGAAGGAGAAGACAAAGTTTCAAGGGAAAAAAAGACACAAGGTGTCTATAACACAAGTACAAATGCATGGGAAGAAGCACACATTTCCAAAACATTGATATACATTTTCTAATACTCATTTTTTAGGTACACAATTTTTGATTGATTGGGGAACATTTGAAGTTAGGGAGTATGATGCAGGGGCATTGCCAGATTTAATAAACTTCAAAGATCTAGACAAAAGAATGGTTATTATTCATTATAATATGGCTTAAAAAGAAACTTCATGTATTGAGTTTAGTAGGCTATCAATTTTATGTTTTGATCTTTGAATAATATTTTAAATAATAAAAATGGAAGATCAATGTAAAGTTGTCAAAGTTGATAGCTTATTGTCAACTTCATAAAATGCAAATTAAGTAGATAGTTGTTTAAGGGGAGTTTTAGTCAGTTAGGAAGGAATTTGATCAGTTTTAACTTCTAAATATTCTATTTAAATGCATCATGGTCGAAGACAAGGAGAGGGTGGTCAATGTAATCAAGTTTTTGAGTAGAATAAAGAATTAATTCATTGCATTTCACATTCTTCTATGGTTACAGTCAACTTTGGACGTGATTAAAATTAGTTATATGAAACTATTTTGAATAAATATCATTTGGAAAGGATAGTAGGTTGAATCTAAAGCATTTTGATTTTTGAATGAGTTCATTTGGCCGACTGTAGAGAAAGTTATCACTATTTGAAGGAAACATTGTAAAAGCCCTCTTCAAGGGTATCTAGTGACAATAATAATGTAGTTTCCTTTCAAAAAAATATGCAATAAGTCTCCTCATTAATAGGGATGGTGGAAGAAAATGTATATAAATTTTAGGTGATATTTTATGAAGAGTTTCAATAGATTTCCACATGATCTAAATGGGAAAAGGCAATTTTGATAGCCGAAGAGAGGGTTAGTTGTCACAAAAATTTGGGTGTTGTTTCGTGGGTCATATCTCACAAACCCACCTTTGGATTTCTCTCATCTTTTGATATGTTTTGGAGGGATAGGTTTCCCTAATAATAAAAGGTTAGATTAAGGAAATACTCTCTGGTTTAGAAGTTATTAACTATTGTGTACAGGTCTATAGAAGAGGGCAGCGTGCAAGTAGATTTTGGTTTATTTATTTTGAAAGTTGTGTTTAATGGATGAAGGGAGTACATTATGTGTGGATAGGTTATAGAGAGGTTGAATATAATCTTATGAATAAGATAAGGTTGTCTCAGTGCATCTGGGAAAAAAGAGATACAAGGATAGGGTTCCTTATGTGAGTATCTTGTTAGTGGTTTGGTGACTGCTGTATATGAGCAATGTTAGTATGCTAATAGAAACCAAATTTAAATAAAGCTTCTACAATCTAAAAAAATTCATAAACTTCAAGATAGAATAAGATGAGCTCTCAATTGAGAATATGAGCCATTAATGGGCTCTCTCAATGAGAAGCTCTCTTGTTGAGTAGCTTTGTCTAAATAGATAAGATGTATGCTCAAGCTTTATGCTTCAAAAAGGGCTTCAAATGGAGTTGGAATTTGGGTGTGAGTGTATGGTTTTGATGTAAAATGGCTTCTTAAAATGGCATTATGACTTTAATTCATGGATTATGTTATTTTGCAAAGGGGAATGATCCAATTTATAGGCAAGAGGCTTGAGGGATAAGATGCAAGGATGGGAAAAAGCTCATGGAGGGCTCAGATTGCATGAGAGGAGAGCACATGGATTGTGCTTCCTTATACCCAATCAAGGAGTGACACGTGTCACATGGTGAGAGGATGGAGGAAAGGGGAAGGATGAGTCAACAAAGGAGGCTCAAGGGATAAAATCTTCATAAAGACCCTCATAATGGCTTATAAGAGAATAAAAGGGCTTGGTAGAGTCATTTATGGCCTAGTGGACTTCATAAAGTTTTATGGTTGAGATATTTTGAAGGAGATGAGAGAAATTTCGACTTGGGCTTGATTAGGAAGGTTTTAAGCTTGCTTAAGATTGTGCAAATGATTAGAGGATGGATTAGGATGGTTTAGGATTAGCTTAGGGATAGACAAGTGGATGGCATTTAATGAGGGTGGGTGAAGGAGGAGATATTTGTTAACTTTGGCTTGGGTTAGTAAGTCTTAACCCATTTTTAGGGAATGTGAAAAGGTTAGGAGGGGATTAGAATTAGGTTTAAAGACATCTTCTAGAAGAGTCTAGACTTTGGATGAGGATAAAGACTTTCTAGAATAGTCTAGAACTTCCTAGGATGAGGATGAAGACTTTCTAGAAGAGTCTAGAACTTCTTAGGATGAGGATAAATTAGATTTTTAGGAAATAAATAATGTTTTATTTATTTCAAGGGTTTGGGTTGAGGAGATATTTATTAAAACTTTTTTAATAAACATAAGGATTAATATTTAATTTTAATTAAATATTTTGAGTTGGGATTAGGGGTAGGAAATGATGGGATTAGCCTTTAATCAAAATTAAAGAAGGATTAGAAGATTTTGGAAGAGGTTAGTGGTTTTAAGGAAATTGGCCAAGTTTTGGGCAAAAAATAATTTTTTAATTTATTTTCGGTTTTTTGGTCAATTTATTAATTAAATAATTAATAAATAAGGAAATAATGTTTAAATAAGATTTAAACATTTTTGGGAGGGATTCCTTAATTAAATATTTTTAATTAAGATAAAGGGATTTAATGGCATAAAAATAAATAAATTAATTAATTAATAAATGATGATGTCATCAGGAATTTTTCAGAAAATAAAATACTTTATTTTTTAAAGGTTTTTAGGTGTCTACAACTGCTATGTTAACAGCATTAGGACTGTCAAAGTCTTCATTTGTTTGGTGACCCAAGAAAAGGTCATTTGGGAATGGTTAATGGTTTAGGAGAAATTTTTAAGAAGTTATTCACCGGTAAAATGTGAAGGGAACCATGTAAAGGTCTTCTCCATGGTCTAGGATTCAAAGAATGTTGAATGCATGCAAGAGTTATAGATGTTGAGGATTTTGGTTGTGTGAACTGTGAGTAGAAGGTTAAAAGAGTAAAGTTGTTTGGTATGGTTGTGGAAGTGATTTACAAAGTTGGATAACTCCATTTGATCTTTGAGTAGGGCTTATTCCTTAATTTGATTCCAAGTTTCTTATTGAATCCTCAAGTGGAGCTAGCCTACTTAAGGTGATAATGGAGGGCTCTGCATCAAGTGGTATTAGAGAAGAGTAAAAGATCTACTTTGGGGTGAAGATTTGAGATTTTGAAGAATAGGAGTCCTTTTTTGATGCTTGGAGTTGAATCATCCTTGAGGAGTGTTCCAAAGTGGTGATTTCAAGTTAGATAGATCTTGGTTTGAAGGTGGTTTCTAAGGTTGTTGTTTGAACAAGGTTGAAAAAAAGTCATCATGGCAGATAATGATAGTACAACGTACATCTAGGATTCATCCATATTCAAGATAGAATGTAAGTGCTAGGGTAAGGTATGCAAGGTTATTATTTCTAGTGGTTCTATTGGTAATCTTATTTCAGATCAGATGGTTTCCAAATTGAATTTGAAAAAGATAACACATGGTATTCCTTACAGAGTATATGGTTTCAAAAATGATCAATGGATTGATATTAGATAGCAGGCCTATGTTTCATTTAATATTCATCCATATGTTGATAAAATATTATGTGATAGTGTACCTTATGATGATTATCATTTGATTTTTGGTAGAAGATGGCAAGAAGATGTTAAGGCCATACATTGTGGATTGAAAAATGAACATGCTATTAACAAAGATGGAAAGAAGTTTGTGACGAGTTCACTGTAGGATAATAAGGAGACATGGGAATATCCAAATCCCAGTTGTTTGGAAGAAGAGAGATCCTGAGACAAAAGGAACATGAAGATGTGAAGATAGAGATGAAGAGTTCACTGAAAGGACAAGGAGGTACAATGCAACAGATAGGATATAAAGAAGATGGTGAATCTCATGGCGAAGAGGTTCAAATTGTTGGGACAAAGATAGAAGAGAGAGTTTTTGATGAAGATATGAAAAGAAGAGCATTTGAAGACAAAGTTATGATATTGATTGAGGATATATTTTTCCCACTGAAAAAAATGCAAAAAATGTGTCAAATTTTTTTCTCAAATGCCAAGGTGAATGAAGTTGATGAAATAACCACCAAGTATAAGGTGGAATGCAAAGGAAAAAGGAAAGTGAATGATGAGAAATTTCAGAAAATAACAGAGGTTTTCAAGCCTAAAGAAGGCAACATATTGATGGGAAATGAAGAGAAGATGCATCAAGGAATGTGTACTCCAAATATGGAGATTAAATATTTCAATCTAATGAATTTTTTTGGTATTCTTATTCTAATTTATTTTTAGGTACATGGGGCTATGATGGAAATGCCTAATATGGTGAAATTGTTAGATTTTGGTAAAGGGTACATGTTGGAAAGCATATACTACTATTTGTTATTTCTATTGATTTGGCTTATGGTTAGTATACCTAAAAGAAAGAGAAGAAGGTGTAGGAAGAAATCCAAGGATGAAGATCTCAATAAGATGTATGAGGACATGAAAAACAAGTTTGACAAGGTGAATTCAAACATCGATCAACATATGAAGAAGGAGAGGATAGAGTTTCAAGGGAAAACAAGATACAATGTGTCTAAAAGACAAGTAAAAATGCATGGGAAGAAGAACACATTTCAAAAACATGGAGATACATTTTCTAATGCTTATTTTTTTGGTACATAGTTTCCCAAGGATTGTGAAACATTTAAAGTCAGGGAGTATGATGCAAGGGCATTGCCAGATTTAATAAATTTCAAAGATCTAGACAAAAGAATGGTTATTATTCATTATAATATGGCTTAAAAAGCCACTTCATGTATAGAGTTTAGTAGGGTGTCAATGTTATGTTTAGATCTTTGAATAATATTTTAAATAATAAAAAAGGAAGATCAATGTAAAATTATCAGAGTTGATAGCTTATTGTCAACTTAATAAATTGCAAACTAAGTAGATAAGTGGTTAAGGGGAGTTTTAGTTAGTTTGGAAAGAAGTTGGCCAGTTTTAACTTCTAAAGATTGTATTTAAATGCATCATGGTCCAAGAAAAGGAGAGGGTGGTCAATGTAGTCAAGTTTTTTAGCAGAATAAAGAATTAATTCATTGCATTCCACATTCTTCTATGGTTACAGTCAAGTTTGGACATGATTATAGTTAGTTATATGGATCTATTTTGAATAAATATCATTTGGAAAGGATAGTTGGTTGAGTAAAAAGCATTTTTGTTTTTGAATGAGTCCATTTGGCTGAGTGTAGAGAAAGTTATCACTATTTGAAGGAAAACTGGTAAAAGCCCTCTTCAAGGGTATCTAGTGACAATAATAATCTAGTTTCCTTTCAAAATAACATGCAATAGGTCTCCTAATTAGTAGGGATGATGGAAGACAATGTATATAAATTTTAGGTGATATTTTATGAAAAGTTTCAATAGATTTAAATGTGATCTAAATGGGAAAAAGGCAACTGTGATACCTAAAGAGAGGGTTTTTTTGTCATAGAAATTTGGGTGTTGTTTCGGGGGTCATATCTCACAAACCCACCTTTGGATTTCTCTCATCTTTTTATATGTTTATGGGGGACATGTTACACCAATAATGAATGGTTAGATTAAGGAAATACTCTCTGGTTCATAAGTTATGAACTACTATGTACGGGTCTATAGAAGAGGGCAGTGTGCAGGTACATTTTGGTTAATTTATTTTCCAAGTTGTGTGTAATGGATGAAGGGATTATATTATGTGTTGATAGTTTAGAGAGAGGTTGAATACAATCTTATTAATAAGATAAGGTTTTCTTATTTCATTTGGGGTGAAGGAGATACAAGGATAGGGTTCCTTATGTGAGTATCTTGTTAGTGGTTTGGTGACTGTTATGTTAACAGTATTAGGACTATCAAAGTCTTCATTAGTTTGGTGACCAAAGAAAAGGTCATTTGGGAATGGTTAATGGTTCAGGAGAAATGTTTAAGAAGTTATTCATTGGTTTAATGTGAAGGAAACCATTTAAAGGTCTTCTCCATGGTCTAGGATTCAAAGAATGTTGAATGCATGAAAGGGTTATATATGTTAAGGACTTTACTTTTGTGAACTATGTGTAGAAGGTTAAAAGAGTGAACTTGTTTGGTATGGTTGTGGAATTGATTTAAAAAGTCAGGGAACTCTGTTTGACCTTTGAGTAGGAATTATTCCTTGAGTTTATTCCAAGTTTCTTATTGAATCCTCAAGTTTAGCTAGCCTACTTAAGGTGATAATGGAAAGCTTGACATCACCTTCATTATGTTTGTTGAAACTTTTAGCAAGTTCTTTTTCTTTTATTAGATCATTCTTTAGTTGTTCATTCTATAATTTTATTGTTGTGATTTCAATATATTTTCCATTCAATTCATTATTTGAAACCATCATTTGATTCAATGTTTCCAGTTGCATGTGAGAAGTCCTATTCACCTTTGATGTCTTCTCTTCTAGTATGTTGGTTAGAATTCTTTTGCCATCTTCAATCATGAATTTTTCCTCTTCAACTTTTTTTTTCTCCTCAATTAGGTCACACATATACATTGATTGGAATTCTTGTTTTATCTTTAGATTACTAACCTCTTTAGTTAGGGCTTCATTCTTTTCCATTAGATTTGCAAGTGTTACATCAAATTCACTTATGTTTTCATCTATAAATAATTCAGTAGTGTCAATCTCTTAGTATTGTATGTCATTCACTTCAATAGCTATCTCTTTCCTTCTCTTCAATGATCACTTCAACTCATCTATTTCTTCATTCAACTGATGTATGGAAAATTATATTTCAATCTTCTAGTTCTCAATAGTCTTTACCAACTTGTAGACTTCCATCTTCAAGATCTTTCCTCAAAGCTACAAATATTTCCTTTTCCAAAGAACAAAGCTTTGATACTAATTGTTGGAAATACAATAATGAAAGTAAACTTAGAGAGTGGGGGGTTGTATGAGTACTTCAAAACTTCAACCATAAAAATATTCACCACACATCCACCTCTAAAATTGCATGTAAATTGAAATAGCTAGCTGAACATATTAATTCATAGCATAAGAGTAAATAACATTTAATACATATGACACAAGATATGATTACCTAGAAACCTTCCAATGAGAAGGTAAAATTGGGGTGGGTATGACACCCAAAAATCTTCACTATGGTAGTTGTCAAGTGTATCTAAAGAAGGTTACACTATTTGATCATGAAACACAATCTACCCTATTAAAGGCTTACAAGATTGTTAGATCTTACTCTATTAAAGGATTTCAACATCATGTTAGAAGTGTGCCTGGTTAAAGGACTTCAACTTAAAATTATAGAAGCACCTCGTTAAAGGATTTGCAATAGCCTATTAAGACTACTCTATTAAGAGATTTAAATAATTCACTTGTTAGAATATTTCAGCAATGATCTTGTGGTTAGCACTCTACTGCTAGATAATAGATCACCTCTTTGCATGTGTCCTTGATCCTTATTTGATTAGATGTATCACTTCTATCCTCTAACTAATTCTATAATGTATCTCAATTCACAACTCCTTAGCCACCATGAATACTTTGTTTGCACATGAAAACTTTTCTTTTTTCTCCTTCCACATTCATAACAAAATTAGGATTTTTCCTCCTTAAGAAGACCTTGGTGACTTAGGGCTAGGTATGAATAAAAAATTGTAAATCATCCATCTAGCCACTCAAAACATCTCTTTAATTAATTGGATGCATGTACTACATAGGGATTCAAAATTAAGATTCATTCTTATCATCTAGGATCACAAAATGATCCTTAAGTTGGCTCCAAAATGGTTTACATAGTAGTTTGTTCCATTACAATCAACTATGTCAAAACTATCTTACTCGAAATTTGAAGTCTCTAATGCTCGACATCAACTACAAATTCAATGCTATCACTTGGCATCTAAATTACTTGGCACATACTAATTACTTGACACTTGATTGACTCAACACTAATTGTTGACTTGATACTAACTGAGTAACTCACTCAACATATACTATTTGACATGTTATGTTCGACATGAATTGCTTGTGTATGAACTATAATTTCTAACTTGTAAATGACTTAAGTGTACATACACTCATATGTCAAAACAAATCTAAGATCAACATAAATCATCAAAACTAAAAATCTCTTGTACCACTGTAATGGGCTTGGAACCAGCTTTCCAATGATATTGCATTTATAAAAAATAGAGTCTAAATGCCCAAGATATGAGTAAAAACCCAAAGGTAGGTCCAAATAGGGCCTAAAGGGGTGATAATAATGTTGATGCAAGTTGACATGGCATTGATGTTAGAAAATGATGAGCCCAAACTTGATGGTCAAATAATCATCGAGGGAAAATAAATGTCAAAAAATGATCCCTAAACGAAAAAATATCCAATCTTTGGAAACAAGCCAAGAAACCAAGGAGTGCTTTCAAAAGAAAAAACCAGTAGCATGTGTTTTGAAAAAACACACCAAAAAATGCAAATTTGTTTATGAACTACCAAGATATAATTGCCCAATCCACTCAAAAACTAGGTGTAGGTATGAAAAAAAGGCTTGAATTGGAGGTGATTTGAAATGGGGTGTTTTGACCTGTAGTTTGAATCAAAAGCTTCATGCACAAGAAAAATACATCCACAAATTAAACATGCTTCCACTCACAAAAATCATTTCCAACATATAAAAGAGGCTTGACACTTTATTGAAGAGTGTACACTGAGAAACTGTCAGCTCCTGCAAATGGTGGACATGAGCTAGAGAAGATCGATTAACATGGCATTCATGGTGGGAGTTCCAAGGTGTTGATGTGTCCCATCAGTGGGGACCAAAAATGCTTTCAACAAAATTATTGCCAAAAACAAGTTTTTAGTGAGCACAAACAACACCATAACTCCCAATCCCAATTATAGTGACTACATGGAAAGATAGTATCCATGGGGCATCCCCAAACCAAGTAAAATCTGGAGGTATGGTACACAATAACAATTAAAGTAATTGCAACCATAAACTTGTTAGCCAAAGGGTCCAAGAAAGCTCCAAATGTAGAGCACAATCCCATCTTCCATCCATGATAGTGGCTAATCAAGGCTAAATTATACCTCAAGAGAGTAGATAGGGCCACCCTCAACACCCTCACACCACCTCAGTGAGTAATGCAACCATCCAACCAATTTGTAATGGCTACTACAATGAAGATACTTTATGTGTTCATTGTTGCCCATCGATACTCCATAAATAGTTTGGTTCAAAATAATTCAAGACAACTAGAAAGGGTTGGAAATTTTCCATTTGGTCAAGAGTGGAGTCAAAAATTATGGATGAAACTCAAAAAGAATGTCAAAAAGCATGTGAAAGGCTTTATAACATACAATTTAAAAAAAAGAAAAATGGACACAAAAATTGGTTTGCACCAATCTCCAAGTAATTTCCAAAAAATGCATCTCCTAATCACATGCACCAAATGCATTAAAGGTTTGGGTCTTATGCCATTGATGTGACCACTGTCAGAGGGGTTGCCCCTCAAAAAAATCACACCCTAAATATTAAAAATTGTCTCCTCCTATTATCACAAATCAGAGGTTGGTAAATTGAAAAACACCAACCATCAAAATGGAAGATGACTTTTATGTGCACAGGGTCTCCATTGGCTAAAAAACACAAGCCTTCTAAAAATGAAGTCATTGGTAAGATAGGCCAGACCTACTAAGAGGAGAAGGAATGGGGAAAAAGACATAGAATCCATTGAAAAATGCTTCTATTGGTGACTCAAAATAAAAGCCTCTCTATTCAAACATCATGCAAGCCATCTAGCATGGCCTTTAAAAAATGTCCCCTTTGTGTATTTTTTAATAATAATAAATGTGAGAATTGGTTGAGCTTGCACATCAGTATGAAGCTTGGGTGTCCTTCAACATCAAGGGTGACACTAATAGAGGTTGACAATACTGACAAGGCCAAAAGGAGGTATGTGAAGGCACAAAGAAGGATAGGGGCCCTGCTACACATGCATGGCCTATAAAAAATATTTCTTTTGTAAAAATAAATGTCTCCTCATGTGAAATCTTTTAAGTATTCAATGTCTACAAAATTTATTTATTAACTTGAAAAATAAAATAAATAAATCATTACCTCAGTTTGTGTGCCCTAGTCAAAATAGCCTGCGTGCAAAATTTTTTTGCCTCATATTTCAACAGCATGCAAGCTAAATGTATCATGAATCTAGTGAGGAACATTGGCCCACTACCAACCATTCCCCTCCCAACATCACTCATTGTGGCCTACAAGATTTGAACCTGTGGCCAAGCTCTGGTACCATGTTAAAGTTGATGGAAGATCAACCCCATAGCTCCCAAGAATCACCTTCATGTAAAAACTTATCATAGAAAGAGAGAAGAAAAATTTGTGGAGGCTAGAATTCCTAGATCGATAGATGAGACATTCTTGATGAGAAAAAAGAGAAATTGTTGTTATGAAAAGTGAATCAATGTGTAAATTACAATGAGGGATCAATCCTTATAAAAGGAGATCCAAAACCCTAAAAGGTAAACACTAGGTTGGATCATAATAATTAATAAAAAAATTAATTATTAGATGCTAAAGTTGAGCTTAATCAAAGTAGAGTTAATTAGGAAATATCTAATTACTCTAATAAAGGGGATGACTTCAAGGGTTTTCAAGCAAGTTAAGAGATAGAGTCGATAAGGGAACTTATCAGTGAATCAACACATAAGCCAAATAGTTATATGAACTTGCAAAAGTGAGTTGTAAAAATACATATCAAAACCCTATTATTTTCTTTCTAGTCATTGTAAAAAATTTGTTAATAGAGGTTGACCTAACTGTCACTTAAAGGACTTAATAGTCTATGTAAATCCTTTAGAAAGGTGACAATATAAATGGAATAATCAAATTCCTTTGATAAGGGCACTCCTAATACGGTAATTAAATCCTCTAACTAGGTCACATTTAATAGGGTTGGCTCCTAACAGATCTCACTTTGAAATAGTGAAAAATTGATGACATGTTGCTGGTAGGTTTTCTCAAATTGAGTTTCCACATAAAATCCTACTGTCAAATTTGTGTTGAATGTTTTATATGTTTTACATTTGATGAATTTTACATTAAAAAAAAAATGTTATGTTTAAAATATTAATTTTTTTATTGGTACAATAAAGACCAAGAAACAATAGGATAAGAAGAACAATGAATGATTGAATGTTGAAGTGTTCAAATGGTACATATGGACCTTGAATCTTGAATAACTGATTCACCCTCCCCTCTTAGTTATTCTAAACATTTCTAGCAATTGGTATTGAAGCTAAGTTCTTATAGTGAAAATTTTGAAGGTTCTTGAAGCTAAAGATCATGACTCAAAAAAGAGAGGTACCAAAGCCAAACAATGAGAACTTTCCTGCATGGACAACCTTAATGAGGTTGCATATATCTAGCATAGGTGATGCTGCTATCAATTATGTGCATAATGAGTTTGTGAAAGTAACAACTAATCCTTTGATAGATAAACAAATGAAGAGAAAGAACACAATCAAGAAATTTTGGAGATTGCCTCATCCCTAATATATGTCATGTTTGATGATATAAAAGAATGTGATAGTGCAAAGAAAATGTGGGACAAACTAAAGACTATATATGGAGGTGATGACAATGTCTGGAGAGCCAAATTTGAGATCCTGAGAGGTAAATTTGATAGAATGAGAATGATTGAAGGTGAGAATATATTACAATATTGCACATTAATCAAGAAAGTTGTCAATGCTATTTGAGGTGAAAATGGAACAATTGAAGATGAAACAATGATAAGAAAGGTATTGAGGTTTTAACTCCCTATATATGCCATTAGAGTCTCTCTAATTCAAGAACTGACATGTACTCCAAGTAACACTTTAACCTTGGAAGGTGTAAGTAGTAGACTTACTACTTTTGAGATGTCTAGCTTTGATAAATATACACCTACCACTATTGAATCTTCTTTTAAGTCACAACTAGTTCTTAGCAAAAAGAAAGGAAAACATGTGAAGAGTGACATTGATAATTTTGATGATGAACTTGATGAACTTGAATCACTTATTGTAAAAATATTTGGAAGAGGTAGAGGTAAACAAAGGTAAACTACCTATTATTTGTTTCCCATGCAACAAGGTTGGTCATATTGCTGTTAGGTGTCCTAATAGAGAAGACAAGGATGAGAGAAAGGAAAGAAAGTACAAAGGAAGAAGAGTTGACCAAGACAACAAGAAAAACAAGGATGAAAAAGGTAAGAAATCTTGTTATATTACTAGAGAAGAAAATGACACTAAATATGAAATCAATGATGATAAATTTGTCTATATTGCTATGAAAGAAGATTATGATGAAGATGATAAAACTGCATTAATCGCATATGTGAACAAGAGTGACAAATGGATAATTGGTAGTGGTTGTTCTAATCATATGACTTGTGACAAAGATAAATTTGAGGATTTTGGTCCATACAAAGGTGGATGTGTTAAATTTGGTAATGATATTCCATGTGTTGTAAAAGGTAAAGGTACAATTTGATTGATTAACAAGATCAAATGTGACAATGTTTATTGGATTGAAGGACTTAACTATAATCTATTGAGTATTTTATAGCTAAACAAATTAGGATACAGAGTTGAATTCTATATCAAGAAAGCCAAGATATATGATCCTTATGGTAAGCTAATCGGAAGTGGTGATTAGACAAGAGGTAACTTGTTCTATCTAGATTTATCAAATGAGAAATGTTTGTTTGCACAACAACAATATATTTGATTATGGCATAGGAGGTTATGTTATGCAAAGTGATTTAAAAATGATGAATTTACTAATGTTAACTAGATATTATATAGATCAATGATTGGAAAATTTCAATATGTTGTTCATAGCAGACCTAATATTGCATTTGTAGTTGGTATAGTTGCTGGATTTTCATACAATCCTAAGGAAAATCACATGATAGTGATGAAAAGGATATTGAGATATCTAAAAGGTATAGAAGACTATGAATTATAGTAAAATAGAAGTGATATATTTGAGGTAAATGTATTCATTGAATTTGATTGGGCAGGAAATATTGATGATAGAAAAAACACTAGTGGAGGTGCATTCTTTCTAGGAAAGAGATTGATGTCATGGAAAAGAAAGAAACATGATTGTATCTCCTAATCAATAGTTCAAGATGAGTACCTTGTAGTTGTAGTGCACTATTCAAACATTATATGGATTAAGAAATTACTGAAAGGAATGAAAGAAGAAATTATAGACCCAGTGGTTATCTATTGTGATAACACAAGTCCTATCAAAATTTGAAAGAATCCAATGATGTACACTATGACCAAGCACATTTGTACTAAGTATCACTACTTGAGGTTAATAGTTAAAGATAAAGAAGTGAAGTTAGAATATGTACACACCAAGGAAAAAATTGTTGATACATTCACAAAGCGCTACCTAAAGATGCTCATGAATATCTTAGAGGTAAATTAGGGGTGATTCCTCTAAGTAAAGAAACTTAAGGAGAAGAGGTGCACTACATAAAATATGCTACTTAGAATATCCTACACATTTATTGAAAACAACTCTACTTTGGGGCATGCCTAAGGTAAATAGTCAAGGATAGCATAATAGATTAGTCATAGATAGATCAAAAAGAACTCAACAAGATATATAAAATATGCATAATCTAGATGTATGAAGTGATTGAAGTAAGGAATGCTAAGTGTCTTTGGAATTGTTGTCAAAGAGGGAGAGATTGAAAGAATTGATTAATGTCAATTCTACACAACCCAAGAAGAACCTTTTAGCCAATAACCTGTCACAAGAGAAGAATAATGGAGATAGAAGAAAAGTTTCTCTCAAATGTAAAAAATGCATAAGAGATAATGAGATAAGTACAAGGCTCAACCTTATAAAGGTGAAATAAAAACCCTAAACTAAAAAAATTAGGTTGCACATTATTAATTAATAATTAATTAATAATGCACGTAAATGAAGCTCAAGTAACTAGAGTAATAGAAACTTATGTAATTAAATAAATATGATTTAATTAATAAGCATAAAAAAAAATACTCTACTACCCCACCTTAAGCTGAAAGCAGGGTGTAAGCTTACCTAGCAAAGCTATGAAAGCAAAACAAGTGGGTCCTGGCAATAAGGCCTGATTAGGTACCCAGTACAAGGAAATCTCTATAAACCAAAGCAAAGGAGAAATCTAGTGGGAAAAAAATCCTCTCCAAAAAGAGATGTAAAAGAAAGAAAAGACAAAAAATAATGACTTCAGGAGACTCTCTCAAAGTCATAAGTACAATGCGTGCTACCAACCCCCCCGTGAGAGAGGGTCAAGGTTCCAAAGCCCCCTCGGAATGAAAGAACCCATGGATCAATGAAAAAAACACTATGACTCCAATGTAGAGGAGTGAAAATTAGTGGACATTGTAGAGGGAACCTCTGTCATGTCCCCTTTTCAAATAATAAAAAATAATAATCTTTTCTAAGGCAGACAGGCCCAAAAAGGTGAAGTTTCAGAAAAAGGGGAAAATCTTTGTAAGATAATGGACTAATAAATGAAAATTATTATTAAAATATGTTTTAATAAACCCATATTGGACGTGAGTTAGGGTTATGCCCTCTTTTAAGGGGTTTGGAGGCATTTTGGGCTGATTCCAGAACTTGATTTTTGTTCATTTCCTTGTTGTTCTTCAGAGGCTGCCAAACCTATGGAGAAGGAGATCCAAGAATGGGAGTTTTCAGGTTTCTAGGAAGGCTAAGGATAGGAGTTTGAATCCATTCCATGTACATGCTCATGCAAAGTTTTCCTTTGTGCTGAACAGTGCAGATTTGTGGTTTTCGGGTGTGTTTTTTGTAAGAGTTTGGTGTTTCTGGTTGAGTATTTCATATCAGTTTGGGTTGCTGCTATATATCAACATTAAGATGTTAAAATAGATCCAAATATATGTATTTGGCTATGATTATTATTCTATGATAGATTATTAGTGCTTTTGTGGTGTTTTTGGCTCTTTTGTGTTGTTTTCAGGAGCTCGATGAGCATTATTTTTGTCCTCCGTTTGGGAGCTGTTGTGTAAATGTTATATAGATATAGAAATGTAATTTTGTAGGATTTTATGCTGCTGAAATTTCTATAAAAATTTCCACTTTCAAATCTATTAATAATATGCGAAGCTGTGAAGTACTTGGCACTATTTTCGGCATACCCGATTTGGGGTTTATTGAGAATTTGGTGGATCTTTGAAATATTGGTTGTTTGATATTAAAGATGTGATTAGAGGTTTGAAATATCATATAAAATCAGAAAAGGGAAATTTCAATGGTATCAAAGCTATGATCTTTCCAGCCTGAGGGTTTGTAGAAGTTTGCATGTCAGTTTTGACAACTACCCAAATCTTGCATGTCATAATTTATGGTTGCATGTTGCTTCTAATCAGAAACATGTCAAAATTTATGGTTGCATGCTACTTCTAATAATTTGCATGTTAGTTCTTGGTGAATTTGGTGGTTGCATGTTGCTTCTAATTAGCTGCATGTCAAAATCTATGGTTGCATGCTACTTCTAATCATTTGCATGTTAGTTCTTGGTGTTTGAAGAAGTTATAACCTATTGGGCTTACACTCTACCTTAACCAAAATGGACAGGTATAGTATAGAGTTCAAAGGACACGATCTTGGACAATTGATATCTAGAGTCAAAATAGTAGAAAGGATGGTTATTTAGACATTCAAGATAAACTTAGGAAAATAAGCCATGACATGTCTGAACAGTTGGTTGAGCACCACCGTATGATGAATGACATGTTGTCCAACCTAGCTAGGGTGGATAAGTTGACTAGAATTCTATTTGGCAGATTTTCTCACAGGGTAGATGACACAATTACCAATAACTTGCATGAGGAGTTTGAGAAACTAGCTTATAGCCAAGTAGAGGTCTCAAATTCTACTCTGCCACAGGAGGTAGTGGGTTTAGATGATGATTATGAGGATTTTTTGGTGCATGATAGTGAGATACCTAGTAGAGTTGAGCAGACATTGAGCATTCATGACTTTGCTGAGAAAGAGTACATGGCACAGTTAGATGCTTCATCACATAAGGTTGAGGCAGGTAGTACTTCACATGATTTGTCCAGCTAGTTGAAGGTGAACAAGGATAGTATTGTGACTTCATTATCTCATCATGATAGGATGCAGGATATGATAGAGGATCACATTCAAATGATTCAGTTACAGGGTAGACATAAGGGAGTTCAGGCAAAGTCTTCTTGTGTTGACTTACAGGTAATTAGGGAAGGAATGGGAATGATGAAGTTGAGTTATTTACATCTTCTATCAGATTGTGACCATCTTATTATCCTTTTTGGAGACTATTCAGATGCCTTAAGGAGGAAGGAGGAGGAAGTTGATAGGATTTCTCACGAGGATGAGGACACTAGAGCTTCTTCGGTGAATACTCCATTGACATTACAAGACTAGGAGAGACATGGGGATAAGCATGGCATGGAGTTGAGTTTAGTTTCATCTTGCACTCATGATACTTAGCTTTCTACGAATGGTAGATCATATG
Source organism: Cupressus sempervirens (assembly GCA_028749045.1). NCBI lineage: Eukaryota > Viridiplantae > Streptophyta > Pinopsida > Cupressales > Cupressaceae > Cupressus > Cupressus sempervirens. Next base: position 33,395,432 of record CM053787.1, read on the forward strand.
TGGTCGTTGATAATGTTGCGAGTTCATCTTGCATTCAAATCTAGGATACAGGGACAAAGTTAGATAGGTATGTGGAGTTAGTTGGTATTGGTCATATTACTCAGGTGAGGAGTTTTCTTGAGTTACCAGATGATTATAGTTTATGGATATGGACTCAAGATTGTTATATTGGCATTTGGGATTCAGTTGACTAGAAATCTTTAACACTTTTTGGTAGCTGTGATTGTTTGGGTGCTATCATGGATTTGATTAGCAAATTGCACGGTGTTGTCTTTTCTTGTGCCAAGAGCTTATCCAATGTTGGTATTAGTTTTTATACACTAGTGTTGGGCTTTGTTCATATATCTAGTCGACCATTTTTACTAGAATGAGTTGATGATCTTTCATATTTTGCAGTGTGTACAGATGAGTCTCAGGATCATATTGGCATTGATGAAATCCAGGAGGATGTAGTCGGCAATTTTGAAGACTTAGTTTCCTTGGTGGTTTCTTTTGGCACAAAGGAGTTGGATAGAAATGCTACAGTTTTTGATACTCCATATGTTGATATGAGCTTTGGATTTGATTCGCATGATATGGATGGTAATACTCTAGAGACAAGTAACCTTGAGGATGTTCTTTTAGATAGTATATAGTCTAGCTAGTGCCATCATGTGTCTAGTTAGTTGAGAGTTAGTGAACAAGACATTGCTATCGCTTGCCAACATTTCAATGCTGTCATCAATTGTTAGCAATTTATGGATGGGGTTCTCCTACTAGTGATGAGTAGGGAGGTAGTTATCTTTCCTTGACAGAGTTCCACTCTTTATGGGAGGCTATCTAGATTTTGAGATAGGATTATATGCAGTTGGTAGCTGATAGAGATTATCTAATGGAGTGGGGTAGTATAGCATACGATGCATTGTTGGTTAAGGAAGATAAGGTGAATGAGCTTACTCAGAAGCTTGAGGTGACTTTTGAGATTCTTGAGAGTACACAGTTGGCTTTCAAGGAGTCAACGTTTCATTTGGCTAAGGTGACCATGGAGTTAGAGCAACTACAGTCTTTACCAAATTTTGTATAGTCACAAGTTGTGGTGTCTAGTGATCTGAGGATGTCCATGGTCAAGATTGTCAAAGATAGTGGAGATGGGGATGTATCCATCCTTAATACTAACATTGACATATCAGGTTCATCCCTACTAAAGTCAAGCTCAGTTGAGTTGGGTGCTGCAGTAGATTGTTGTGGTATGCCTGACATGGTGGTGACCTCTAGTACTAATGGCACAAAAATTAGAGATGTTGTATCAAAGACCATGTGTGATGTTGGTGAGCTAATAGTTGGCATGGTTCCTGCTAGTAATACTACTCCCTTGGCAATGTCTTCAGAGGTAGTAGTCAGTCCCAACTTTGTTAGTGATCAATTGCAGTTAGTTACATCTAGATTGCAGTCTGAGCCACTGACTGAGATTGGTGCATTCTATCAATATTACATTGTGAGGTATGCTCATCAATTCACCTTTGATGACCATGTTGATGAGATGATGATACAGAGATTTATTTTGGTTCCTAGTGCTTATCATTAGTTGTGGGATAGTTTGAGACCTTGGGATGAGATTTGTGATGGGCACGACATGGTGATTGGTTCTACAGTTGATAGCTTGATAATACATGACTTAGAGTAGGATTTTTGGAGTGATGCTTCAGTGGGTGTTGTTATTGATTCTACTCCTTTGGCAATAACATCTCCTGACTTAGCTGGTGATCAGTCATAGTTAGTTGTATCACTTGTTCATGGTGAGCTATTGACTGAGGTTGGTTTTTTTTATAACCACTATATTGCAGGGTATGTACATTAGTTAGCATTTGATCCTTGTGTTGAGGAGTTGATGGAAGGCAAATTTGGTTTGGGTTCCATTTCTTGCTATTTATCTTGTGTTGGCTTTTCACCATTAGGGGTGCATGGGAGTTATGGTTATGAGATAGTGGTCGGTGATTTGCAGAGTTGTTTTGACTACAAGAGTTGTATAGTGTGTGGATTCTCCATACTTGGTATAGTTTCATTCAGGAGGATTCACCATTGTTGCAGAGTTGGATTGTACATTTTGTATAGGCTAGTGGGATGCGTTGATGGTATTTACTATGGTTGTAGTTTTATTTATCCACTTTACTTGGGTTTTGATGTTCTAAGAGTTTGTGTCTCGTGGGTTTTTGATTGTGGAAGTTGTAATTTTGGAGTTTGGTTTAGCAGTAATTGTCAGTTTGATTATGGATTCCTCTTGGTTATATTGCAGAGGATATTGCAGGAGCCTGTGTTAATTGACAATAGTATAGTTCATGACTACATTTGGGATCCAAGTGGATTGATTGGTTTATTGTTCAGCCATTGCTTGAGGACAAGAAATATTTGGAAGGGGAGGACTTGTCATGTCCCCTTTTCAAATAATTAAAAATAATAATCTTTTCTAAGGCAGGCAGGCCCAAAAAGGTGAAGTTTTGAAAAAGGGGGATAATCTTTGGAAGCTAATGGACTAATAAATGAAAATTACTATTAAAATATGTTTTAATTAAGCCCTCTTGGACATGAGTTAGGGTTATGCCCTCTTTTAAGGGGTTTGGAGGCATTTTGGCTTATTCCAGAAGTTGATTTTTGCTCATTTCCTTGTTGTTCTTTAGAGGCTACCAAACCTGTGGAGAAGGAGACCCAAGAACACGAGTTTTCAGGTTTCTAGAAAGGCTAAGGATGGGAGTTGGAAGCCATTCCATGTGCATGCTCATGCAGAGTTTTCCTTTGTGTTGAACAGTGCAAATTTGTGGTTTTTGGGTGTGTTTTTTGTAAGAGTTTGGTGTTTCTGGTTGAGTATTTCATATCAGTTTTGGTTGCTGCTGTATATCAGATATTAAGATGTTAAAATAGATTTGAATATATTTATTTGGATATTATTATACTTTTGTGATATATTATTAGTTTTTTTGTTGTGTTTTCGGCTATTTTGTGTTGTTTTCAAGAGCTCGATGAGCATTGTTTTTGTCCTCTGTTTGGGAGCTGTTGTGTAAATGTTATACAGATCTAGAAATGTCATTTTTTAGGCTGTTATGCTGCTGAAATTTCTATAAAAATTTCTACTTTCAGATCTATTAATAATATGTTAAGCTGTGAAGTTTTTGGCACTATTTTCGACATACCCGATTTGGGGTTTATTGAGAATTTGGTGGATCTTTGAAATATTGGTTGTTTGATCTTAAAGATCTGATTAGAGGTTTGAAATATCATATAAAATCAGAATAGGGATATTTCAACCTCAAAAGATGAGGTGTCACTAGAAGGCTGAGCTAATGCTCAATGGAGTAGACACGAGGATCTTGAAAGGGAATCCCCAATGTAAGTGGTATGAGAGGTATGCTGACATTGTCATCAAAGAGGAGATGAATGTCCTCTATAGAATCCTCAACAATAGCACCTAATGGCTCAATGAATGGAGCTGGAGGATCAAGCATTGTTGAAGAAGAACTTTTCTAAACATAAAAGAGTTCAAGAGGAGGTGGCAAGGAAGTCACAACAATAGTCTCAAGAACCACATAGAGGTTCAAGAAACCTAACTATACCACATGATGCTCTCTAAAAGGAGGAGAGTCATGCTTTGGAAAAGGTGGAAAAAAGTGTGCAAAGGAGTAGAGATGAGTTGAAAGATCAACTGTCCCTATAGCAATAATAACTCCTATCATACTATCCCGAATGAAAACTGAATCTGGAGTGAACTCAACTGTCTTCTCGGACCCACTGTGAGAAATTTGATAAACTAATAGAAGGTTTGTAGACAAAGATGGAGCATACAACACATCATTGAATGTTCCATCCTGAATGCATACAATTCCTTTCTCACAAACTGTCATAACAATGTTATTCCCAATGATAATATGAGGAATAGGAGAAGCTTCAAAAGAAGAAAAGATCTCTCGAGAAGATGCCATATGGTGAGAAGCACTTGAATCTAGTATCCAAGTGACCTGTGAAGGGGATGTGAAAGAAGCTTGTAATTCATGACCCTTTCCAAGATCATGTCTAGTTGTAGAATTGATAGAAGAAGACTAATAAGTAGATCCCTGTGAGCTAGAAGAGGATGGAGAGAAAAGATTGCTCTTCTGAAGAAGAGCTAGCAAATCCACTATCTATTTCTGATAACCATCAAACTTCTTCTAATAACAAAGTGACTCATCATGTGTTTCCTTCTGACAATACGAACATGTAGGTCTCTCAGTCTTCTATTTTTCCTTCTTAGAAGAAGATGATGGGCCAATAGAGTGCTGAGAAGAGGAATCTGATAACTGCTTCATCTTTTATGTGCTCTGAGGTGGCTTGGCAATCAATGTCTCTAACTGTGAACTTTTAAGAGAATCCATTTGAGTGAGCTTTGATTGCTCATGATTCAATCAATCACAAAAGGTCTTAAATGAGGGCATAACATGTCGTGCACCTAGAGCATCCATAGTGGAGTAGAAGGTAGAAGTGAAAATCTAATAAGGTCCTCAAAGCTTGGATAGTATAAGAAAGATACACTCATTATCAAATTTTTTCTTTCCTGCAACCTGTAACATAGATCGAAGAGACTTACATTTCATCAAGAAATCCTCAATGCTGGTGAATGATTCAGGAATCAAGGAGGTAAACTTTGCATCTATCTATAGAATCCTAAATTGATTCATTGTGCCAAATAAGGTTGAAAACTTATCCCACATAGCCCTAGGTTTATTCAAACCATCCAGGTGAAATAGTAACCCCTCTGAAATATTCATTGCAATGAGGCCCATTGCCTCATCCATTTTGTTGTGTTACATAAGAAGCTCATAAGACCTCCATAGAATTGGTTGAGCCACATTGAGACATGACCATAATCCTTTTGCCATAAGAAATTTGGTCAATAGTCCTTTCCAAGTATGATAGTTGTGTGGTGTAAGGCAGGTGACATAGGAGTCTTCCATTGAGAGAAGAAGATAGAATTAGAAGGGTCTTATTCTAAATTAAAGTACATAAAAGAAAAATTCTCCCCACAACAAATAGTGATATCCCTCAAGTACCAAAGGAAGCAACTATAGAAAGCATAAAAACTGAGAAAGGAACCTGGATTTCAGATGCAGAGAAGAGGGAGGCAGAAGCCTCTACTTCAACACCAAAATTGGAAGCTCAAATGAATTCAAAATCAAACAAAACTAACACCATTGTCTCTGTCTCTAAACTAGCTTTTTGGTGCTTCTTTTGGATTGAAAAAAGACCTCCGTATGCCCAAGTTATGGCCAAAAAACCAACTGCAGGCCCAAAAAAGGAGCTCTCTGGAAAATTACAGACCCAAGAAAAAAATTGACAGCCATACAACCATCATATAACATTTTGATGACATCATCACTGACAGTGCATTGATGTGGCAGTTGATTGGGCAAAAACATAACTGGTTGACTAGTCGCTGATGTGGTAGTTAACTGGGTGATGACATCACTGCTGACAGTGCGCTGATGTGGCACCTTGAAATGTGTTCCCAAAATTGCAAAAAAAAAATCATGTGCAAAAACCCAAAATTTTTGTCAAATTTGGCAGATCTTCCAAAAATGTTGCCAAAAAAGGTAGATCTCACCAAAACAAATACCAAACTTGGCAGAAGAGGGAAAAACTTTTTAATGTTTTTTTAAAAAAAATATGCCAAAACTAGCATGTGTACCACTCTACAGGTAGGGTATGCGGGCTGTACAAGCCCTTGTGTAGGCATATGTAGCATAGTGTACCCACTGATGTCTGAGGTCAGCATATCGACTAATGTCAAATCAACTTTTTAGAAGTTGATAATTTTTTATTTTATTTTTAAATCGCATGCAAATAAAATTCATTTTTCAACTTTTGGGAAAAGGTTGAAATTAAATTTTTTATGCAAATTTTTGAAATAATAAAAAACATTTGCACATTTTCCAAAAAATTTACCTTGGAATTCATATCAATGGCCAAATTTTTTTACAGATCACTCTGGTAACCAAAATAGGTCAAATTTTATATCAAAATTCTCCAAATCGATCCTCTGAATCCATTGGTAAGGTCTATGTTGGCTCAAGAGGCCTCCAAAAAAAGTGTATCACTAGATCCAACCAAATTTTTTTTTGAAAGATCAAACCCTTGAAGCTCCAAAAAATTCTTCAAATCAAGAACAAGCAGCCACAGATCTGAGCTCTGATACCATGAAAGAATTGATTAATGTCAATTCTACACAACCCAAGAAGAACCTGTTAGCCAATAACCTATCACAAGAGAAGAATAATGGAGACAAAAGAAAAGTTTCTCTCAAATGTGAAAAATGCATAAGAGATAATGAGAAAAGTACAAGGCTCAACCTTATAAAGTTGAGATAGAAACTCTAAACTAAAAAAACTAGGTTGCACATTAATAATTAATAATTAATTAATAATGCACCTAAATGAAGCTTAAGTAACTAGAGCAATAGAAACTTATGTAATTAAATCAATATGGATTAATTAATAAGCATAAATGAAAAATAATCTAATACATATATACTATAGAGGGAGAGATACACTAGTAAGAAGAGAGATGTACCCAAGAGGAACAAAATGATAGAGGAAGTTTGTGAACTTGCAAAGATGAGAGTCAAGATGAAACTAAGGATATTGATCACTTGTGATAGTGAAATATTTTGGATTGCATGGAAACAAAGAGGGAATTTTTTTTATAAAGATATGAATTGTAAGATACATTATGATGTTAAGATATCGAAGTGTTGTCATCAATTCTAAAAAGGGAGATTGTTGGAAACTTACAATTGGAACAACTATTGTTTTGTCTTTGATGTCAAGTCTACTCATGAGCCATGTTGCTATTTGATCTAAATGTCATGACTATTTGATTGATGAAGAGGATTTGAGATATTTCTCATAATAATAGCACCTAGAGGAAAGCTTGAGCCATGAAAAGGAATCTACAATGGATATTTGATTAGTTAGACTTTGATAAGACAAAGTGATTGTTTACATCATTAATATAAATCTTAACCAAGAAAAAGAGTAAATGATTAAGGAATGCGGAGTGATGTTAGTGTCAACCAAGCCACAAGTGCCAAGAAAATATAGCATTGACCAAGTATTAGTATTGACCAAGAAAGTTAGTTGATGCTAAGAAAGAAGTTCTATAATGATCAAGTGTCAGAACTTTGTGATTGTCAAGTGATAGTATTTTGAATGTGCTTGAGAATCATGGTTTCCAGCCAACTTAGTTGATTTACTGGGATATGGAAACCATGTTGAAGATAAGATTAATTAGTTAGATCATTAAATTCTAGGTAGATATTAGGTGAAGACCTAATAGATAGATTTTAGAGAAGTTTCTAGAGGATGATCAACAAGATGGACATAAAAAATGAATCATTTTTAACGATATCATAAATCCTAAGATCTATGATGATCATGGAAAATGAAAAAGAAAGAATTACCAATTTATGAAGGTATAGAGACAAAATTTGAGAGTATTCACACACAAAGGTGGATTAGAGCACACCAGGGTGAACAAAAGTGTGTAAGAGTGAGAGTAAAGTAAAAACAAATTACTTGCGCAAATGTTGCTGAAGTTGATAAGTAAATATAAGTAGAAGGCTTAAGTTATAATTTTAATAGGATTACTACTTGAAGGGTTTTTAAGTGAGATAAGAGATAGATTGGACAAGGGGAATTATCAGCAAATCCACACATGAACTGAATAATGATTTGAATCTACAAAACTGAGTTGTAAACATATAGATCAAAACCTACTATTTTCCTTCTAATCATTATAACATTTTGTATTGAAATCCTTTTAATAGAGGTTGACCTAATATTAATTTAAAGGAATTAATAGTCTATATAAATCCTTTAGCAAGGTGGCTTTCTAAATGGAGTGATCAAAGTCCTCTGACAAGAGAACTCCTAATAGGGTGATTAAATCCTCTAATTAGGTCACATTTAATAGTGTGTATTGTAACTTTTAATAGGGTTGGCTCCCAATAGAGCTCACTTTGAAAGAGTGAAAAAGTGGTGACATGGTGCTGGTAGATTTTCCCAAATTGGGTTTCCACATAAAATCCTAGTGTCAAACTTGTGTTAATTGTTTTATATGTTTTACATTTGATAAATTTTACATTCAATAAAGCATGTTATATTGAGAACAATAAATTTTTTATCAATACAGTAGAGACTGAGCAACAACAGGATAAGTAGAAGAGTAAAGATTGAATGTTTAATTGTTCAAATGGTACTTATGGACCTTGAGTAACTAATTCATCCCCCTCATTGTTATTCTTAACATTTGCAACATAAATAAGCAAACAATGATGAATCTATCAAAGAGGTAGATTTCTATAAATAATGAGATATTGAAATTGAGATGAATTTGAAAGATAATGATGATGTTTTTGAAAAAAATTATGCACTTTGTATTTCATCTTTGATGTTACAAAAAATGTTAAGCCTTTAATGAGAAATCAATGATAACCAAGCTTACTTAGGCATCAAAAACAAATTTATGTGTATGTCAAGCATTCAATGATGACCAAGTTTAGAGATAGTATTGACTGAGCTATGTTGGTTAATGAAGTGGATCTTGTATTAAATAAGTTCACTTGGTTGCCAAAGGAAAGTTAGCATAAAGTCAATATTGATCAAGTTTAGTTGGTTAATGTTAGAAGTCTTATTCTAACTGAGTTAGGTTAGTTAACAAAGGGATTCTTAGTGTTGATTGAGTACTCAATTTTGTGTTAGTCGACTATCAATATTTTAAGTTTGAAAAATTTATTGGTTAGCACAAACCAACTTAAGGGTTAATATTTGATTGCTTAAAAGAGTATTCAAGCCAACTTAAAAAGGTGAATCATATATAGGAAAGTTCAAGTTGAGGATTGAAGTATTGAACTGAATAGTATGAATTAAGCAAACAAACTTGAAGGATATCTGTAAAGGGCAGAGCATTTGAGTTGACTGAGCTACAAAGAACATTATGATTAAGGAGGATCAATTAATCAAGCCAGAACTAAGATCTGAATTAGAAAATTTAGTTGCAAAAGAAATCAAGTCAAATTATTGTTACTCTCTAATAATTGTTGTAGTGAATCAAATCTCTTAACAGAGTTAGTCTAACAACCATTTAACAAATCCTCTAGCAAGGTGGAATTTCTAGATTGAAGTGTCTAAAGAACTCTAACAAGGATACTCCTAATAGGGTGAATTCAATCCTCTAATAGGGTCACACCTAATAGTGTGTTTTGTAACCTTTAACAAGGTTGGCTCCTAACAGGGCTCACTTCAAAAGAGAGAAAAACAATAACTAGTTACAATTGGTGGTTTTCCCAATTTGGGTTTCAACATTAAATCTTGGTGTCTCTATTTTTCATTTTATTTATTTTATGTTTCTTCAACTAAGTTAATAAAGGATAATCAAATTAATATCTTAAGGTCTCTTTTCTAACCTTGTTATAGTAATAGATTCAATGTTAAGTGAGTTAACAATAAAATATTCAGTGTTAACCATGTTACAAAAAGTTTTGGTTTCATATTGTGTCAACATCTTAATAGGACTTTGGATTTTTTTTGTAGTAATTGATTCACCCCTCCCCTCTCAATTACCCCTACCATTTCCAAAAATTGGTATCAGAGCATCTAGTGCTTGCAGATAAGGTTTCAAGGACCTAAGCTAAAGATCAAGATGTCTTACACAAGGGAGATTCCTAAACTAAATAGAGATAACTTCCAAGCATGGTAGGAACTCATAAAGCTACATTTGTAAACCATTAGAGATAGGAGCCTAAACTATCTAGAGAAAATATATGTGGCACCTATTGGATCTTTATCTATGGATCAAACTGTGGAAAAGAAGAATCACAAAATAATGATGATTGGCATTTCCTCTACTCTCAATTATGTTGAATTTGATGAAGTCAAATATTATCCTATACTCATGAAATGTGGAACAAGCTAAAATATATCTATGTAGGAAATAAAAATATGAGGACAGCTAAGGTACAATGTTTAAGAGGTTAGTTTAACAAGATGAAGATGAGAGAAGATGAAAATATTGTACAATACAATATATGAATCAAAGCAAGTGTGAGTGCAATCAGAGCCTTAAGAGCTCAAAAATAGATGATTTGATAGTAGTCAACAAGGTACTCAAATATCTTCTTCCTATGTATGCAATTAGACTTTATGCTTTTCAAGAAATGAGATGTGATCCTAAAAATGATATATAACTTTGGATGCACTAGTGGGAAGGTTGACAACCTTTAAGTTAGATAAATTTGATAACTATGTTCCTAACTCTGGTAAAGTTGAGTTTGCATTTGTAGCTAAACTATCACTCAAGAAGATAGGTGGAAAATCTAAAAGAAAAAAGTTTAATAGTGAGGATAAAGATAATTCTAATGAAGACCTTGAAGTAATTGAAGCCCTTCTTGCAAGAAGATTCCCTAAAGGAAAAGGAAAGAACAAAGGTGAAATACCTTTAATTTATTTTTCTTGTGAAGAAGTTGTCACATTACTATAGGGGTCCAAACAAAAAAGGAAAAGAAGGAAAGAATCATGCCAAGTACAAAGGAAAGAAATATTTCAAAAGTTATAGATAATATAAGGATAAGGGTAAGAATCTTGTTACATGGCTAAAGACTCAGATAGTAGCGATGAAGATGAAATGATTTACATTTCTATTAAACATGAATTAGATGATGAAAATTACAAGATGACACTTATTTCTCATATTAGCAAGAATGACACATGGATTATTAATACTGGTTTTTGTTACCACATGATTAGTGATAAATCAAAACTCGAGCACTTGGAACACTATGATGGTGGGAGTGTTAGATTTGGAAATGATAAACCTTGTTATGTAAAAGGAAAAGGTTGCATTATGTTGTCTGATGAACTCATATGTGACAATGCTTATTTGGTTGAAGGACTAACACAAATTCTTCTTATTGTGGCACAGTTGAAAAACATTGGATTCAAGGTAGAATCCATGAATGGAAAGTACAAGCTTCTAGATGGGAAAGAAAATCTATTCTATCTTGATAAAACTAAAAGTTCATGTTTCTTAGCTCAAGTTGGTTATGGAATAAAGGTTTGTGTCATGTGAGTTTTATTAACCTAGTCAACATAAGCAAGAATAAAAGAGTGAGAGGTATTCCTAGTCTAAAGAAACCTGATATGGGCATGTGCAAAAATTTTCAAATTAGAAAGATGGGAAAGAAAAGCTTCAAAAGAAAGAACTATCATTATGAAGAATTTTTGGAGTTGGTTTATACAAATCTTTGTGGACCCATTGGCATAAAAACATACTATGGAGGTAAGTTTTTTATTTTATTTGTTGATGATTATTCTAGGATGATGATAGTTATACCTAAAAGATAAATCTGAAGCCTTTCAAAAATTTAAGTGGTATTTGGTTAGAGTGGAGAAAAAAATAGGAAATAAACTAAAATGTATAAGGTCAAATAGAGGAGGAGAATTCATTTCAAATGAATTAATTGAATTCTACAATGAAAGAGGAATAAAAAGATAGGTATCTGCACTTGGTACACCTCAGAAAAATGACATAGTAGAAAGAAGAAATGGATCCATTATGGGCTGTGCAAGAACATCGATGATACTAAAAAATGCTGCAATCAAATTCTAGAAGGAAGCAATTAGCATAACAGTTCATACCTTAAACCAATTTAATTGAAGAAGGACATAGGTCAAACATATGATGAATTATGCTATGGAAATAAACCTAATGTCTATTATTTCAAATTATTTGGAAGCAAATGTTATAGCTTGAAATTATCAAGGAAAGGAAAATTTGATGTGAAAAGTGATGAAGGAACATTCTCGGGATACTCCAACAAGAGAAAAGCATATAAATGTTTGAATCTTACTACTCACAAAGTCATAGAAAGTGCACATGTAAAAATTGATGATTTTTTAGAAAAGAGTGAAGGAAAAAGTAGAAAACAACCTAAAAACAAAAAAACATGATGCAAGGAGGGATAGGGAAAACTAGGGCCAATGACACACCTAGCTTTCCAAACCACCCTGCAAGAGTTAACACAATAGAAGGAAACAAAAGAACAAAAAAGAAAGGAAGAAGAGTAAAATACTTTCATTGCTTATTCAAATATTCAACATATATGCCTAGCTATAAGGCATTTTGGGTTAAAGCCAAATACAAATTACATTCAAACACAAAGATCAACAACAAATTTGCACTTTCTAGTTCTACTCTATAATCCTCTTCAAAACTCTTAGTTGCTATAGCTCCAAGCCTAAAAACTCTATTTATTCTAGCCAAAATAGCTTATAGATCATTTTAGAACATGGAGAAGCCATAATTTTTTTTTCAACAAACATTAAATGAAAATAAACCTAACATTAAATACGCAAGTCGGACTGCATCAACAATTGAATTCCACAAATTGATGTCCAATAAACATCATGATATCTCCTAGATCCAATTGAGTTAGAAATTAAACTTCAAAATATGGGTAGATATTCAGCCCCTCTACAACCGATTAAGTGCACAAAGTTTGATTCATCAAGGAAAAATGCACATCCATTCTAAAAGTTGAGCACAAAAAACTATTGTGTAGAACTGCTATAAATTGATGTTCTGGGATAATTTTCATATCTCCAAACTCATAAGGAGTTAGAACTTGTAACTTGGTCCATAGATATTAATCTAGGTCCTATTCAATCCTTGAATTGGGCAGCCCTTCATTCATTATAGAAAATTAGTTACAGGATTTGCAATAGGCACCTAGAAACTAGAAAATGCAATTTCAATAGAACATAGTTTCAACAGCAAGATAAGAACTGAAATCATGTAGGATAAAAGTGCAACCCAAGATGCTCCCACATTATAAAATTAGGGTTGGAAGAAATTATTCTCCTAAATCATTGATATGCCACAACTTGAGCTAAATCCAACTCAGATTGAGAAATCCATGAAGCATCTTCCATAGGTCTGTTACTTCACTTCACCAGATATTCATAGTAATCTTTTCCTCTTGTGCTCTAACCAATTCTCTGATCCAATATCTATTCAACTTCTTAGGATAGTACTTTGATATAATAACTTCATCATCTAACTCACGATACTTGTATAAATCAGCAACATTGAATATAAGAGATATATCCATGCCATTGGGTAACTCGGTTTCATAAGTGTTTCCACTGTCAAACTTCTTCAAGATCTTACAAGGTCCAAATTTCTTCATCTTTAGTTTACTATGTGTTCCAACTAGAAATTTTCCTTTCTTTAGATGAACCATCATCTCATCACCAACTTGAAAATCATGATGTCTCCTAGACTGATCAACATTCTCCTTATACTTTTGATTACTTTGTCCTATCCTCAACTTCACTTCATTGTACAAAGATTTCATAAAATTATCAAATTCTTCTCTTGCAACACTTATCTTTTCTCCACCAGAAACATCTCTCAAATTTGATACTCCTGTAGGCTTCATTTGAGTAACAATCTCAAAAGGTGTATTCCCTACACTCCTATTCACAAGATTATTATATGCAAATCTAGCTTGTGCCAATACCATCTCTCAATTACTTGTCTTATTCTCAACTAAAAATCTCAACAAATTACCCATCTTCTTCCACAAAGTCTTCCAAAAATAATCAACAAATTACTGTCTCTGTCAGAAATAATACTTCTTGGTAATCCATGCCATCTCACAATCTATTTAAAGAACATTTCAACAACATGCTGAACATCTAATGTTTTCTTACATGGTATGAAATGAGCCATCTTAGAAAATCCATCCACAAAAACAAATATAGAATCATACCCCTTCACTATTTTAGGTAATCCAAGAACAAAATCCATACTGTTGTCACTCTAGGATTTCTTAAGAATAGTAATAGGTGTGTACAAACCAATATTTTGACTCACTCCTTTTGCAACTTGACAAATTCCACAACTATTTACAAATTTCTAAAGATCCGTATATATTTGTGGCCAATAATATTGCTCTTTCAGCAAACTCAATGTCTTATCAATTCAAAAATGTCCATCTCATCCACCACTATGCTTTTCCTTAATCAAATTCAACATCATAGAACTTCTAGGAATACATAGCTGAATACCTTTTAACAACATACCTTTTTGAGTGAAATACTCATCATACTTACTTATGTGATTGGTCAAATTTGGTGCTCTACACTCTTTGCATACCTCAAAAAATTAAGATCAGCATCATATAACTCTTTCATTTCATCAAAACCAAGAACTTCAACCTTCATTTCAATTAACAAAGAATTTATTCTACTCAATGCATTAGCAACTCTCTTAGTAACTCCACTCTTGTGCTTGATTACAAATGTCAAATGTTGCAAGTACTCAACACACTTTGTATGTTTTTTATTCAATTTATGTTGACTTCCCAAGTATTGTAAAGCTTTATGATTGGTATACAATACACACTACTTAGGAATCAAATAATGTCTCCAATTCTTCAATGCTTGAACAATAGCATAAAATTCTTGATCATACATAGAATGCTTCTGTTTAGCACCATTAAACTTTTCACTAAAGAAAGCAGCAAGCTTACCTTCTTGAATTAGTAAAGCTCCTATTGCATTACCACTTGCATCACATTCAACTTGAAATACTTTGTTGCAATCAAGAAAATCTAATATAGGTAATTTAGCAACCTTTTGTTTCAAAGTCTCAAAACTCTTATCAGCTCCATGTGTCCACTTTAATTTCTTTTTATCTCCCCTCATTGTCTCAGTCATAACATTACAAACAAAATTGAAATTCTTTAAAAACTTTTTGTAAAAACTATTCAAACCATGAAATGATATTACCTCTCCCAAATTCTTAGGTGTAGGCCACTCCAAAATTGCTTTAACCTTCTCAAGATCCATCTTCAAGCCATTAGCTAAAATCAAAAATCCCAAATACCCAATCTCCTCTTGCATAAAAGAAAACTTTTTCAAATTAATCAAAAACTTTTCCTCTTTCAACCTTTGCAATACTTGTCTAATATGCTCAAGATATTCTTCCTTAGTCTTACTAAATATTAGAATGTCATCTAAATAAACAATCACAAACTTACCCAAGAATATTTTCAGAACTTCATTCATCAACCTCATGAAAGTACTAGGTGCATTAGTCAAACCAAAAGGCATAACCAACCATTCATATAGACCATTTTTTGTCTTGAAAGAATTCTTCCATTCATCACCTTCTCTAATTTTGATATGATGATAGCCACTCTTGAAATTAATCTTGGTATAATACTTTGCTCCACTCAAAAAATCCATTGGGTCGTCCATCCTTGGCATAGGAAACCTATATTTCATTGTGATCTTGTTAATAGCTCTAGAATCAATATACATTCTCCATTCTCCATTCTTTTTAAGTCCTAATATAGTAGGTACAACACATGGACTCAAACATTCTCTAATCAAACCTTTCTGTAACAACTTGTGTGCTTGTCTGTTAATATTTTCATTCTCTGTAGGTGTCAATCTATATGGTGCTTTGTTCAGAAAAATAGCTCTAGGAATCAGATCCATGCAATGGCTTATACTTCTCATTTTAGGTAAACCATCAAGAATATCATCAACAATAATATCTTTATACTCATTCAGCAATTCTGCAATTTCTACTATCATACCAACTTCTGATGCTTGGTCATTACTACCAACACTCAGTCCTCTAGGAACTATAGCAAAACAAACTTGATTCTTCTTTACTTCCTTTTCAAATTTCTTTCCATTAATAATGTAAACTTTTATTTCAGTACAACTAACCTCATCTTGACTTTCAATTAAAGGTAGCAATATTTGTTTCTTCCCATTTACCCAAAGAGTATATTGATTCAATCTTCCATCATGTACAACATATCTATCATATTGCCAAGGTCTACCCAACAAAATATGACAACAATCCATGGGCATAATATCACACAAAAATTCATCAAAGTAATGTTAAATTTTGCTCACTTACCAATATCTTATGCTCATTTTTGATCCATGAAACATGATAGGGTTTGGGATATTTCAGTGTCTATAACTAAAAATTTGTAACCAAATCTTCTAATGCCAAATTTTTAGAACTTCCACTATCAATGATCACCTTGAAACATTTTCCAATCATCTGACATCTGGTCTTGAAAAGACTTGTTCTAAGGACAGGTTCCTCATTGCTTCCCTTATTACATAAAGTTCTTCTCACCATCAAATTTTCTCCATCCTTATGTCCACTTGGTGAACTCTCAATGTCTCCTTGAATCACAACATTTCTATTACTTTTCTTTCTTTCAAAAGATCTACATTCAAAAGATCTATGCCCCTCTTTGCCATATCTCAAACAATTACCATAGAAACCACCTCTAGGATATGAATTACCTCTTCCTTGATAAGATCTAGTACCTCCTCAATATGAGCTACCACCTTTCCACTTGGTCTTGTCTTTGTCATCATTCTTCCATTCAAATTTTCCTTTATCTTGCACAAAATTTTCAGATTTGCCACCTTCACCATAAGATCTACCTCTACCTCTTTGTCTTTGTTCATGCTTCTTTGTCAAGATCTCCTTAGCTTTCAAGGCATATTGATATGCTTCTTCCACACTTTCCAATTTCACAAAACTTATTTCATCTTGTACTCCAAATCTCAATCCATTTATGTACCTTACAATTTTCTCAACATCATCATCCACATGTCCAGATTTGATGTCTAATCTATAGAATTTGTCAGTATACTCTTTCACAGTAACGTCCTTTTATTTCAAATTTTGCATCTTTCTCAACAAGCTAACTTGGCAATTAGTAGGAAGTAATTTTTTCTTAACCTTTTTTACCATCTTTGGTCATGTTTTAATCATCTCATTTCCTCTCCTTTGTCTATTAGTTTGCAAATTCTCCCACTGTAGTGATAAATGGCCTTTTAAGCTAGTAACTGTAATCTTCACCTTTCTATCATTAGGAGTGTTTTCATACTCAAAGAATTTCTCCATATCTAAGATCCAATCTAACACATCATTGATATCCAATTTTCCATCATAAGGAACAACTTCTATAGCAGGCTTTGAATTTTCCCTAGATAATACTCGCAATAATCTTTCCTCATCTTGGTCTTCTTCAAGTTCTTGATTATTGTTTGGTGCTACTAATTCATCATCACTTACATCATCAAGATCTACTCCTCTCCTCTGGGCTATCTCTACAAAATCTAATTTGGCTATAATTTTTCTTAACTAATCCAATATTTCATTATCAACATCTCCTCTACTACAAACCATCTTTACAAATTAGGTTCTTGCAAGATCATAACCCTCTACAAGTTATAGGTCAAATTTGTAGATCTAATTAGGGTTCTACATCATCAAACATCCAAAAGGATGAATCTCTAGCTTTGATACCACCTAATGCAAGGAGGGATAGGCAAAACTAGGGCCAATGGCACACCCAGCTCTCTGGACCACCCTACAAGAATTAACATAATAGAAGCAAACACAAAGAAAAAAAACCAAAGGAGGAAGAAGAGTAAAATAATTTCATTGATTCTTCAAATATTCAACATACATGCCTAGCTGTAAGGCCTTCTAGGTTATGGCCAGATACAAATTACATTCATACACAAAGATCAACAACATATTTGCACTTTCTAGTTCTACTCTATAATCCTCTTCAAAAGTCTTAACTACTCTAGATCTAAAAAATCTATTTATACTAAGAAAAAATGGCTTAGAAATAATTCTAGAACATGGAGAACCCATGAGTTAACTCTCAACAAATATTAAATGAAAATAAACTTAACATTAAATACACAAGTTGAACTGCATCAGCAATTAAATTCCAGAAATTATTGTTTGAGCAAAATTGGGATATCGCCTAGCTCCAATTGACTAAGAACTTGATCTTCAAACTATGGGTATATATTTTGGTCCTATATAACCCATTAAGTGCATAAAGTCTGATTTGTCAACAAAAAGTATGCATCCATTCTAAAAGTTGAGCATAGAAAACTGTAGTGTAGAACTACCAAAAAATGATGTTCAAGGAGAAGTGCCATATCTTCCAACTCATAAGGAGTTAGAACTTATGCCTAGGAAGATAGATATTAAACTAGGAAATATTCAATCCTTGAAGTGTGCATCCCTTCATTCATTATGGAAAAATAGTTACATGGTCTGCAACATGCATCTAGAAACTAGAGAACACAGTTTTAGAAAAACATAGTTTTATCAACAAGATAAGAACTAAAATCATGCAAGATAGTAGTACACACCAAGATGCTCCTACATCAAAAAAAATTTCTACTTTGAACCTAGTAGTGTACCTAAAATTCAAGCAAATGAAATTGTAAATTAGCAGCCTACACCACTTGAGTCCCCTAAATCTCCAATTCAACACAATTTGCAACTATTGCAATTAGAGTCACATTTAGAAGGACCTAAGTTTCATCTAGTTCAAACTGAGTCATAGTCTAACAAACCAAAATTATAGATAGTGGGAACTAACCATGATTTAGAGCATGATGAATAGAATGAAACAAGTTCTAAATGCAAAGAGAAGGTACTTGTATTTCCTAGATATTTCAAAAAAATCATGCACTTGAGAAAATAATTGTAGATCGGTCAAAAGGCATAATAAAAAGGAAAAAATTGAAAGGTACATGTTTTCTTACTGAGTTTAAACCTAGATATATTAAAGATGCATTAGAAAATGAAAGCTATATTGAGGCAATGAACGAAGATATTGATCCAATTGAAAGGAACAAAACTTTGACTCTTATTCCTAGATCCAAGAAAAAAATGTAACTTGCACAAAATGGGTATTCAGAAATAATTTGAATGAAAATGGGGAAGTTTCAAAAACAAGGAAAGATTAGTATGAAAAGGCTATTCTTAAGAAGAAGGTATTGATTATTGGTGCAAGGGCCTTAGGTCTATTAGCTCCTAATTTAATAGTTTTGAAAATAACCAAGAAACTAGACCAATGCATATAAGGCTAGCAAATTCCTATGATGGATACACTTGATTGCAATCTTGGACCAACTATAAGGCTAGAACCTTCTTGTACTTTAGGCTCTACAAAACCTAGGTGGGTGGACCTTAGATTCAATAGATATGATACCAGTGCAAAAAAATTCCTAAATCTATTATAGTTGATAAAACCCTTATATCTCTTAATAACTCATGTAATGACATAGATTTGTGGTAGCTAAATGCAATTCTATGAAATTCACAAGCTAAGTGAGGGTTAGACTTTTTAGCTATTCAACATGAAAGGGGGAAAACCATTTGATTAATAATGATGAATCTAGAAAAACCCCTAATATGTAGCAGTAAGAACCGATTAATCCTATAGTTGATTAGTGCCTAATCCATTGGGAAATTCTATGAATCAAATACATAAAGATAGGTACCTAAGACATATTGATATCTTCAGATATCTAATCTATCCATTAACCTTGTCAATAAACATCTATGTTCAATTTAAATCTCATTCTTACCTGATATCCTCCTCAATAAACTTGCAACCCTATTGATTTCCCTGAAGCATTTACATAACTCCTTGAATTATAAGCAATAATGAAACAACATATAGCCTTAAGGGACTGCAACTATGACCTAGGCTATTTGTTCAAAGATCATAAAACATTACAACTCATTGAGAGAGGAGACAAGATTTAAGATGAAACTCAATCATCTGTTGTTCTTTGTATTGATTTTCTTGAAATAATACATTCATGTGCATGAAATCAAAACATAGAAAAACCTAATAGATTTGAACTTTCTATATTATCTCTTCATTACTACTGTTCATACAAGAGAATTATGCTGAAAGAATGGTGTCTCAATAGTGAGCTAATTTTCTTCTCAAAATTGGAGCCAACCCTTATAATGGATGAAAGAAACAAAGATATAGAGGAGAGTGAATTCACAGATCTAATCTAAAGATGACATGTGTCCACTTGGAAAACCTTCACAAAAAGTTAAAAGAATCTCTCTAATCTCTCCCCTCAACTAAAAAATCAAATCCTTGATCCTTTTTTCCTCCCAAAGAATAAAGTATCTTAGATATTTTGACAGAAATCATAGCTAATAGCAAAAGACAAAAATTCTGAGAAGTTCCATCAAAAAACAAGCAAAATATATCATTATGCATCAAGCTTTGAACAAACTAAGCCAACAAAGCATATCAAAAGCATCCCAACTGAATTTTGCAACTACAATGATGAAATTATTTCCCATAACTGAGCATTTTATTGAAAACACAAAACCTCTTGTATCACGCAATAGTGACCAGCTATGCTAAAACTAACTTCATATCCATAAAGTTTGTCTCTTCCTACTTTCGACGATATAATGGAGTGCCCATTTTAGTGAAAAAATGCCCTTGTTATGCCACTCTAAAGTTTAGGCTTTCACTTATATGTTTCAAGACTCCATTTTAAATATTGAACCTTTACAAAGGTTTGAACTATGTAATATTTCAAATCGGATTTCAAACCTAGCTTGCATGTAATTTTGAGGAAATATATTAAAATATTAATCTTTTGAAAAATTTTCTCATAGATTCCATCCAAGTCAAACCTAGTTTGACCATCCTTGTGACATGTGTTAGCATCTGATTCATTCCTTTTTTGCATAGTGATCCAACCCCTCCAACTAGGCACCATGTGTCAGCATTTGATTCATCCTCCATTCTACCATGTCAACATGCCAAGTCACTATGGCAGATCATGGTCACTATGTATCTATCCAAGTTGGCATCTGCCACATCATTAGTGACATAGTGATAGAGTGACACATGTCATCCCTACCACCTCAACACCTGGTCATCAATCCATGTCATCATGCCACATCATGGTTGTGATGCCACTATGTTATCTGTCGAGCAACTTCATCTTGGCGACATAGTGACATTGGTCAGATCTACCATGTGGAATGATCTAGTGCATCATTGAGATCTACCTACCACATTACTACAAAGTCGCTGTCTACTCACCATTTTTTGGTGGTGACATAATGTCTTGCTAGATTTTTCAAGTATTCTAGTGGCTTGGTGATGTCATCATACTTTTTTGCATGATTGGGCATTCAAAATTTGTTTGACTCCACAAGAGTTGGCTGGCCAACTAGGCCCCTCCACATGCCATGGCTTCCTTTAAAAGGCATGTCTCTTAAGATATGTAACAAATTAAGTGCTTTTGTATTTAAACACTTCAAAAAATCCTTGCCCACTCAATGTGGGACTAAACCTGTGAAGCATTTCCTTGCCCTTTTCTACCATGAGTTACCTCTACTCTGTCATGGGTTTGCTTTACAAGGCAGCTCTTCCTCACATGCCTTCATGGTCAGTATTACAACATGGAGCTCCTCCATTGTTGCATTCTACACATTTGGAAGGTCTCTTTTTTAGTGTGAGATTCCCCTTTTTATTCCTCACTATTAATCAACTCATCCATAAATAAAACATATTGTGTCATTGGATTTGGAGCATGCCTCCTCCTTTTACTCACTTCCATTGAAATAAAGTTGCTCATTATCGCATATGACTCTGGCATTACTAATATCTGAGGTAAGTATAGCATTCATGTTTTCTCATCAAATCTTATGCATTGAATGGCTAAACCATTATTTTCTTGACTCACTTTATGAGTTACTACTTGGATCTTCACTCTAGCATGCATGAGTTTTGATGTTGTTCACTTGGATTCTTCTTTTAAACTACTCTATGCTAGTTTATTTCAATGGTGCTACCTCTGTTATGGCAGCTTCCTACTCCTTCACATAGAGAATTATTTTACCTATGAGTTGATTTTATATATATTTAGTGGCTTCTTACATGATACTCTTCCTCCTCTTCATTGTGGGAGCCCTATTTCATGTGCTTTTTACTCTTTATATTTGCATCCCTTTCATTTAAAGCTATCATATCACCTTTTTCCTAAAAGATGGAGTGAAGTAAAATCTCCTTACATTTAATTCTCTTAGGTCCAAGAACAATGAAATCAACAGTACTGCACTGAACCTTTGGATTTTTGACTGCATCAATCTTCACCAATTGGTTACCAAGATCTCTCGTTAACGGAGAGAAGTGAATGATAAATGCATCTCTGCTAATTTGTTTTTTCTATAAAATTTGGTTTAGCTTTGCTTCAAATTGAGGATGTAGATTCTTTCTGAATTGTCTATCTTGGAAGATAGTTGAAAGCATATACATAGCATTCTAATATAAACCTATGTCGTTGACACCCATCAAACAAAGTATAATAATCATACATATTGCCATCTCTCGAAAATAGGTTTTGCTATCAATCTTGAAAGTTCTCATCCATGTAAATCTGTCACTCTTTGAAGTTACTAAAAGCTAACAAATTATATCACAAA
Source organism: Cupressus sempervirens (assembly GCA_028749045.1). NCBI lineage: Eukaryota > Viridiplantae > Streptophyta > Pinopsida > Cupressales > Cupressaceae > Cupressus > Cupressus sempervirens. The sequence continues at coordinate 33,417,824 of CM053787.1, forward strand.
TGGGATGATAAAACTTTTCAAGCCTTCCCTAGCATCTAGGTAAAGTTAGTGATTTAAGAAACTAGGCACAAGAGGAGTTTTCTTGTTCTCTAGTCATAAACTCTACTAGGTAAAACCTTGGCAAAAACAAACCTCTTGATAAATATTCACATGAAGATGACAAAAAGAATAGTTTTTCCATTAGGGATAGAAAAATATGTGGAGTAATGTAATCCTTTTGGTTCTTCCAATTATTAAAAGTAGAGTATAAAGCTACTCCAAAATTTTCTATTAGATTCAACCTTTTATCCCGTAGATTGCTTCTTGTTATTTCCAACATTGAGAGTTGACAAAATATTTTTTTGTTAGCACCCTTCATCCATAAAGAATTACCCAAAAACAACCATGTATCTTATAAAAGGGTCTAGTTTAATAGCTCTTGATAAGCGATCTTCTACTCCTTTCATGTAATCTTCATGGAACTTAGGATACTTCTACATCAAATCAAATGATTCAAACCATAGGGGGAAGCTTAGAAATTAAGGAAATATATGATTTTTCATTGACTAGAGAAAAATATATTTTATATCCAAAATTTTACACCATTATAATGCCAAGTGACTAGCAATCCAATATGTGTACGAATGAACAAGCATGATCCCATATTCTAAAATATGTCTTCTGATTGACATACCAAACTCTAAAATCATTATTGCCTCAAACTAAAACTAGGATATTGTGTATGCCAAAATAACTATAGTAAAATAGTACACGGGATTGTTAACAACTCTTCACCATGCATACTCTCTTGAAGATCAAGGTCTTTTGATAGGTTTACGTTATCTATATAAAGTCTCATTAGGGCTACAACCTTCAGTACTACACAATAATCATTGGATGCAGTAAATGTCATATCAAAATGGTCTTCAATTTGAAGATTCAGGAGACACTTTAAAAAGAAAATCATTACCCTTTAAAATTGTATTTACTAGATTGACATTAGATTTCACCCCTTCAATAATCTAGTGAATTTAGTCAAGCTCCAAAGTGGGTTCGGCTATTTTTGTTTTTTTTTCAAACACCTAATTTCTCAAACTAGCCTATTGAACCCATCATACTGATTGGAACTAAGTTCAACCGTTTATCAATCAATTGAAATTCATTTTACCATTGATTTGCAAACTATCACTTTTGCATTAGGAGGTCCTTTGATTGGTCTTAAAAACTAACAAGAATAACTGATTGGGCTTTGTAATCTAACATACTGATTATCTGTTTTGTATACTCTTATCATGTCAAATCTCATCTCATGATGACATAGGGGTCAAAAGATATTGACCGTTGAAGTTACCATTTCAGAATTGCCTGGAAGAAAACTTGTTAGAAAACAATAATTCATGTTTAGATTTGGCTTTGAAAATTGGGCAAACTGACACTTGGGGGCACAAAAACTAGGACATTGGTTCATTGTCACAAGGAAAATATAAATCTGAAATTTGGACTCATGAAAAAAAACTAAGCGTAAATGGCGAGTGGTCAAAGTGAGCTACTCAGAATTGCAGACTAGAAACACTTAGTTTTTATAAATGGAATTGACCTGGAAAAGTGTGCAGATGGATTCATCAAGACTTAAAAATTGGCACACATAAATTATTATTAGAGTACAACATAGTGGTACAATCCATTTAATCTCAACTATCATGGATTTTGAGATATGACATCATAAATAGGGGTACTAACAAATCTACCTTTCTTGACACCAGTAAAAAATTAGAAATTACATTTGGAATTGCATTTGAAAACTAATCAAATGGATTCAACATAAGCTCAAACTTGAAACATAGTAAGTATTTGACCTCTAAAATGAAACACAAAATGAATTTTCTCATTTTGGTCAACTGGGTCAAAATTATGGCATGTCAACTAGGGCTTCCTAGAATTTTGAGTAATTCACATTAGCATGACAATAATAAATGACCAAATTTGTGGGATTCATAACCTAGTCAAACAGATTTGAAATGACTCAAAATTTGAAACATAGGTTCTTTGGTATGGCCACTAAATAATTCTAAAGTGGTGAGTCATGAAATGTTACTGTGTGTGAGATATTCAATTGCAAACAAGCCCTTCTATCATCGTTTCACATAAGAAAAAATGTAGATTTCACAAATGCTTAAAATAGGACTTGACAAAATGACTCAGAACATCAATTTATCTTCATGAAAAAAATAGATGAACTAAATGAAAGATGCTAGAAGCATTAAACACCTCTTAGGCCTCAAATGTACAAGTGGGTACATGCACATTTAAAATCTTTTATAGGGCTTGATTTCTCAATGGTATTCAAAATCAGGGCTACAATTTTGAAGCCAACAATGGCTCTATCTAGGGATGCATGTCCCTTGTGGGCATGTTAAGGATTTAGATATTTGAAATAAGTAGACCATTCTCAAAAAAAAAAAAAATTCTCTCAAATAGTTTTATTGAAAGTAAAAACAACTACTACTATGTACAAATGATGACCTGAGGTCACCGAACTTGAACAAAACTTCTTACCTCTGTCATAAATCTGATTCTCATTGACATTCTCATGAGGTAAGCTAGAAATGTCACTTCCATCAATTTCACCAATTAGATCAACATTTTGAATCAACTCACTTGGCAAAACTTAGTCTACAACTTCACTTTCATAATGCATATAACAACTAGCTTCATTTTTTGCAACTTGCTCATTGCGAAACTTCTAATTTGCATGCTTATAAATATGAAACTCAAAATGAAAATTTGAATATGAAGGCTTCATACTCAACTTGGGGAAAGGGATTACACATAGCTTGAAAATGTATATCCTTATGCATAACTGAAGTGTATTCAAATGAGCAATCAGATTTGTACTCACACATGTCATCAATGTCATAATCTAAAAGTAATCTAGAATCTTCAAATGGTTCTTTAAAATTATAAAATGGATCAGCCATCATATTAGAATATCCATCATAAAACTCATTACAAGGTTCATGCTGATTTTTAACAACAACTTCATCAAACAGATCATCATCCATCTTATCAGATGCAACATCATCATCTTCACCATCATACACGAGAGAAGGGAAACTTGATCTCTCATAGCAGTATGATAAAGTATCATCATTAAGATTATCCTAAAGTAAATCTAAACTATCCATGTGCTCTTCAAAAAGAGGGTTGTTAATTCCATGCAAAGCACCTTTGTAGACATTATGACAAGTTATGTGTCGATCAACATCAAATTCTTCACCATATAATGGATTAGTGAAAACTTTAAAACCATTTCTAACATCACTATCATGGACACTTTCAGCATATGAAGAAAAAAAATTAGAATCATCATAAGAAAACACACCATCAACTCCATCATCAAAGCATGTAGAATATGAATCAATATTACTTGCATTGTCTCCATTTAGGTGATTCAAATGTCTTGCAAACAAATCATTATTTATCTCACCAATAGGTGTTGATGCATTAATCTTAGAATCATTCATATGTTGATTATCACTGTATGCATCCTCAAGACATTCATCTACACAATTAAGTAATCCATCTTTATAAACAACCTCTTTATCCTCATATTGTGTAGACAACTCTTTTTCACAACTTTCAACCTCAAACTAATTTACAAAATTGTGAAATGACACTTCACCTTTAGATTTAAAAGCATAACTCATACCTTTACTAGCATAAGAATACTCACTCCCATCATTGCTTTCTTCTTCCAAATTTACATCTGATTCACATGAAGATGAACATGTACTATCACTATCCTCTTCTTGACTTGATTTACCACTCTCATAATTATCTTCACATGAGATTTCTTCATAATATGTTGGATCAACAACTTGACTTTCATCACTTGAAAAATTACTATTGGTTTCTTTGTCCTCATAGTGAGATGAGTGCCTTTCCTCTTCAAAGTTTACAACATTCTCAACAAGAGGCATATTATCAGTAGGAGAATAAACAACTAAATTTATTTCTTGCATATTTAATTGATCAAGTGAAGTAACTTTGTCAACTATTTTTGTGATATTATAAACATGTGCATTCAATTCAGCAAGAAGGGAATCATTTCTTCTTTGCAACAAAGAGACTTTATCTTTACATGTTTGTATTTTTGAATTTTCAACAAAAATATCAACAACAACAAGGGTGCCTATTTTCTAATCTAAAAATAAACACTCCTTTTGACATTGATTTTTCCTTTGCACCTCATCTTCCTGGCAAATATTCCTAGAGAAGTGACTCTAGGTTAAGCCATATTTTATGTTATTCTCAATCTCTATTTCTATCATAAATTTCTAATGCAAAGTCCCAGGCTCTTTATCTCTTAATAGGTAGCTCATCTTCTTATCAAATGCATCATGATAAATAACTAGACACACTTGATCATTGGGCTTATAACTTTCAAGAATTCCATTTAAAACCTTTGCAAATCTGTTATTAAATTTAGGAACTAACTCATGATTCCTGATTTGAATATTCAAAAACTTATCAAAATAATAAACAATGGTTACTCTTTCCCTGAACTGCTTCATGAAGGCTAAAATTAATTTGTCCCAAGATGAAATTGAACATGATAGTAAAAATGAAAACCAATCCTTAGCATCACCTTCCAAAGTTTGAACAAACAATTTCATATGAACATCTTCATGAGCAATCTCAAAATCACCAATCAAATCACTAAATATTTGAACATGATGACTTGCTGAATTTTCATGGTTCCCACTAAACTTAGGAAAATATTTTTTGAGGTTATACAACATAGGGTTTGGGAAACCATGAATGTCATCAAAACACAATGGCATATATCTCTTGGTAGAAACAGATCTAGAATTCTTATCCATGGATTGCATAGCAGGTGAAGGGAAATTTGACATTTCTCACAAACTTAAAACTCAATCACCAATATTACTTTCAGCATTCATTAATTGCAGAAGATCTGGAGCTCTTTCTACAAATTCAAAACTTCAAACATACTTCAAAATGTAAAAATACTTTTGCTGAATCTTTCTCTCACAAAGTATGTTGAACTGTATTAAACCATTCTCCTATTTAATGCTAAAAATCATTTGATGAAGAATCTTTTGTAAAGCTTACTTTTATGGAAATGAAATCACATTAAAGTGGAAAATACCTTTCAATACTGATGCCCACAACTTCTAATCTACTGGTTTGGTAGTGGTGCTAACATGAACTTCCTCACACCACATATGAAACCATTATAGGGCCACCACCTCCTTGATGAGGAAAATTAAATTACAACAATGATTTATTCTTGAAATAATTTCACTTGTAGTAGATACACATGACACATAACACTATAGATTTGAAATGCACCTCTCTTTTCCAACAAGCTAGATCTACCCACAAAAACTAAAAGCCTTTGATATTGAAATAAACCATGCACTAGTACAAATATTTAGGCCAGAGTCACCACTCACACTTAGTGAGAAAAGAACGAAAACAATTTACCACTTGTAAATTCTGAACCATACTTTCAATATAGGAGAAATTTGTAGATCATCAACATCTTGAAAAGTTAATATACTTCATAAACAATTATGACTCTAAATTTACAGCAGTACTTTGAAAACCACAAATGGCTGAATTGACTAGAAATAAAACTTAGTAACAACACAATCTGCATTCAATCCTTAAAAGGTACTACTACAAATAGATAAAACTTAACTGGGGAACATGAAACATTGCATGCAAAACTGAATATGCTCAATATATCAAAGATTTCTAGCTCCATAATTTAGGCATTTACAACCTTTGTTCCTATTGGTGTAAATAAGTATTTACTTATTACACTTACTTAAGCTTACTTAGGTTAATGTATTATTTAATTATTTTTGCATTATTTTATTATTTATTTAGGTGAGACACTCAGGAGTTTGTGTACTCTCATTGAGTTACACAACTCTAATTATGCACACGGTGTCTAAAACATAGGAGTTAGCATCATTCATTGAGTTTTCATGTTGACAACATAGTTATATGCACTCCTCATTTAGCACATGTTGTCTACACCACTAATTTGCATGCTACACCATCGTAGGCTTATCCTCACATCATCACACTTAATCCTGTGCTTACTGGAGGATAACCCATATCTAGTGGACATGTTCCTGGTTGTATGACTTATCATGTTGTTGTTTTCTATGCATTCTAGAAGCTCTCTTGAGGCCTTTATATATAGGAACTCCTAGTGTACTCTCACACTGGCATATTGAATGAATATCATAATTTTGATCATACTCTATCTATTTTGGTCTACTGTGTGCTTGTTTTGAGTTCTTTAGTTCTTGGGTGAATTCTAGCCTTAGCCAAATTCTTACATGGTATTAGAGCTGAGGGAGATTCTCTACACATAGTTTTTCAAGACCATTTATGCTTCAGCACCTTGACCTAAATCTAGAGAATCCATTGAAATTGGGAGCATCTAGAGCCAAATTTGACCTCACCGTTGCATCTAGAGTGTCAATTTGGTGAAGATTGACTATAAATTTTCCTGTTGGGTGAAAGTTGATCATGAGAAAAATTTTTGCAAATTGGAACCTAGAGGCCCTAATTTGCAGTTTGGGTATGGTCAATTAATTGATCTAATTAATTCTTTGTCAGATTTGCATTTATTTTTATGTTTGAATTTTTGGTTATTTTTTGGATTTTTTACTACCCAAGTAGGGAAAATTCTTTTGCATAACTAGGCTGTCAGATCCTGGCTACACAATCTCAGAATTATTATTTATTTTGTAGGGATATATTTTTAATTGGTGGGCTATTTTCCAAGCAGCTTGTACACCTCTACAACTACGAGCAGCACAAAGCACAAATCCAACATGGCCCAGCTAGCCCCCAAATATCCAGTGACATCCTTTTATTTACATCCACCGTAGGCTTACATTTAAACTACACTTGAAGCGCTCTTCCCATGCATGTGGGACAAAACTAAGAAAAATCTAGCAGCCCACTTCAAATATTCTAGCCTTGGTAGTTGATTTCTTGGCAATGCCCCATTTTACTAGCAATTAGAATGCAAGTTTCAGTCATCGCTAAACAAATCTGATGAATAGAAAAGAGTCTCTAGTAGGTAGAAAATTCTTGCTCGGTACTCCAAAACCTAGCACACCTGCAAAATAATCCAATTGTAATCTATTGTACCTACAAACCCTACAACGTGGCATGATATAGAGGCCACATGGACTATTAATACACATAGTGAATGGAGATACCTGCCACACATCATCCTGTAGTCAACCCCACATTTTAAAGTAGATGCTTTGTCAACTCTGTAGGGAAAGCCATGCAATTGATTTTTATGTCTGGCCCCAACACATGGTAGGATGAGCGACAAACCCTGCATAATCACATCTGATGTTAGACAATCCGACTTAGGGCCACTATGTCATTGTCCTAGTCATCTGCCACATACACCACAAACATAGTTTTTTTGTATTATTTTGTATAGAGCATACAATCCATATGCCACATAAGTTTTTGATGTCATGTTGATGTCATCATAGGGCAGAAGGTGCACTAACATTATCAAGTTCGTTATCCTAAATTTGATAGCTATTTGGACATCATTTCAAGGAAAATCACAACTACTACGATGGTTGTATGACTGTCAAATTTAACTACATCTTTCACTATGTAACTCCTCTCCAGATTGATTTTGGTTTTTGCAGTTTGACTTTGGGAGGCCGTAACTTGTACATCTAGACTCCAAATCAGGTGCAATTTTTTTAAAAATTGGGTAGAATTTCCTAAAAAATTTAGTGGTGTAGATTTTTTGGGTTTTGGTGCAAGGATTGTTTAGAAATTATGTTTTTTTGGTGACCATACCTGCATAATCCTATATTTTGCAACTTCAAATGCTCCGTACGGGCACATTTGAAGTTGAAAATAGGTTCTATTTTTGTTGAAAGTGCATTATTTTTTGTCTACTTTCTAGATCCTTAATTAGATTGTAGGGTTGTGTGGAAAAAATTGTCACTTTAAGCAATAGGGCTTTTCTTTGCTTTATAATGCTTCAAAATTGTAGCACATTGTAAATTTCTTGATTTGTAATCCATTAAGAGGTTGTAATAAGAAAAATCAAAAGTCCACAAAGGCCAAATTGGCAAGTAGCCCATTGTAATCACACTACTAATAAAGTGCCTATTGTCACTTAGCTTTGCACCCTTGTCCAAAGCCTATGCATGAGGACAACCTAGTGAAACATGGAAACAACCTCCAAGCTATGGGATTTGAACTATGAGGTTGAGTCTCTAGAGAGGGCCAGCTTCCTCTTACTATTAGGGTTCACCTAACTACTCTTGGAGAGGAAAAGGGAGAAGGAATGCATGAAAAGCAAATTTACCTATTCTACTCTAGGGAGGTGATGAACCAAAATAGAGTGTTCAAACCAATCTTTTCCCATACATGCACTACAGAACTAGAATGAAACTAAGGATATACACATTCAAACTTTGTTTAATCTAATAACCACACGCAGATCAAAAAATCCAAGATGAATGACACAAGGAAAGGGATATTCACTTATATTATCATTCATAGATCCAAGGAGATACAGTCATGCAGATCATAGATCTCTATAAAACACCAGTGAGAAGCAAAGAGTTCTTGCACTTTCACACCAATGGCTAAAGGAGATAAGGTAGAATATCATTTGGTTCAGAGGCAAAGGGAATTTTTACACTGAAATTGCAGAGCAACACTAGAGAAAACAAAGAAAGGTCAACTCTAACAAAATTTACAAAAATTGCCTTTATAGTGCAGACATAACTTAGATGTCCTCTAACTATAGTTACATCACAACTACCTACTATTAAATCCTACAGGGAATAATCATGGGGATTCAAAAGAAAATCTGATCCGAGTATAGCTTTTGGTAGCATGAAATCTGATCTTTTGTGTCAAATAATGCGTTGAGAAGATAGAAACGGTGCCATTAAGCCATTCTGACTAGGTAGATGGATCAAAAAATGGGTAGTGGAGTGTCCCTCTCATTTTAAATTCATTCTAGGTTGGTTGGGATTGATTACAGAGATCAAATCATGCAAAAAATCTAACTTTTTCCCTATTTCTATCTCATGAATTGGCAGGGTCAGTAAGTCAATTGGATTTTTGCACCGGGATGAGCCACGTGGGCCAATGGTCTTTTTTTATTTTTCCACTCAATGGAGTCTTCACGAGTTTTACTACATCCTTCATTACTAACCGTACCAAGACCTCAAATTCTAATCACAACAGTCACATTAACTGTCAGTGCCTCCATGTTAATGCCTTGGCTGAGCCTACTAGGACACGTGTCCCTTAGGTCCTTCTCCACAATATTTAAATACTTAGCAACTCCATCTTGCAGGGGTGCCTTGATCATTGATCTCAAAGAGATCGACGATCGTGAAGATCCTTTCCATTACTGTGCTGACCCCTATACCTCTGGTCCACACAGACACTTGGCAACAACTTGGGACCATCCTGGCAAATTACACAAGAAAAGAGCGGTCCACCAAGACATGTGGCAGTAAGGGGCATGCCCACAATAATTAAAACCCCTACACTTCCATCAAGTAGGAAAGTGCCAACCTTTGATTCTCATAGATTTGATGGTGGAAACTCCTCAGGTGTTATTCTTTGAACAAGGTGAGCTCGTGATGTCATTCCCTCCACGTCTCATAAAGAGCCATTCCCACAATGCTTAACATCTTCGTATCTTCATCTTCTGGACATGCACCAGCCGTGGATCAAAGAAGATCTGATGGTGCTTGGAACAAACACCTTTGGACCCCTGCGTGACTAACCTCTATGATGTCATCTGGACACGTGTCACTAGGGTGCTTCCCCACACTGTCACAAGGTCTAAAAAAGCTCAAAATGTTGGAAAGTAGGCACCAATCAAAATGCCAGCTTAGCCTATCATCCTATGGCCCACAAGAAGGACATGGAACCACCTTCCATGTGGCACAAAGGGGCTTCCTCACAATGTTTAAAAGTCATCTATTTGGAAAATGTGGGGACACGCCCACCGTAGATCGCCAAAGATCTAACGGCATGAAAAGTTGCAGGCCGACGTCAATGGACTTCAAGAAATATGAAATAGTTTAAGCTTTGATCGTTCATTTTTATATTTTCTAGGTGTTTAAATAATATTAAATTTGTGAACTAGCCATTGGGTGGGCTACATTTGAATCCAAATCTTTGGCAGGGAAAAAATGGATAACATTTCTGGTGACTCATAGGGGATGCGAGCCTGCTACGCAAAAAACCATTGACCTTGCATGTCCATTGGGCTACAGAGTCATGGAAGGCATGAATCATTGTTCTAAGAACCCTAATCCTACCCCTGTAGGCATAAAACTCTAAAGAAACTCTGTTTCTACAACTGGAACCAGAAATCAAACATCTTTGCAACCCTTAAAGATTTCAAAACTTGTTGTCTCACAGAGAGGCAACCCTATGCTCGTGCACTTCTTGGAAAAGCAGGGAACAAACTGGAAACAAAATTAAGCTAACTATGTACATAGAATCTCAAAACCTTAGAAACGTGGCTTGAGATAGATCCCATTGACTGGGATAGGCAAAATCTCACCATCAAGCTTGCTTAACTAGAAAACATTTTCCTATTTACAACTTTCAATCAGATAGGGACCATTCCACAGTGTGTCAAATTTTGAGTGCCTCCCTAGTTTTTACCTATCTACATCTCATTTCAAAACTAGATCACCTTCTTTGAAAGTCCTGACCCTAGCTATTTTGTCAAAGCTCTTCTTTACCTGTCATTGATTTGTCTCTAGGGTCTGCATAGCCTAATTTATTTTCTCTACTAGCTCCATCAATTCTACCATTCTCACTATCATGGCATCATCTTCAATTAGTTCCAACTAATGAGCTAATTGTAGGGCTGGGAACTCCAATGAAATTGAAAGCCTTTCCTTTCTACCATATACTAACACAAATGGAGAATTCCCTATCGATATCTTAGGTGTTATCCTATCAGCCCACAGAGCTATTCTCATTTTTTTATGCCAACACCTCTGGTTATCCTCAATTATTCTCTTTATGGTTTTGATCAAGTTCTTGTTGGATGACTCAGCCAGGCCATTACCTTATGGATAGTAGTTTGATTATGTGCTCAATTAAATGTTGTGGTCAACTGCCCATGCACAAATCTGAACTCCTACAAAAGACTTTGCATTGTCTAAAATAATAGTTGAAGGGGCACCAAACTTGGTCACAATTCCATCAAGGAACTCAACAACTAAAACCATGGCAACTTCCTCATCTGATTCTTGAGATGATAACATTTGTTTACACAATCCTTTCCCTCTTACCACCTTGGTGACCTGGATGTCAATATCATATTTCATTACCTTTTTAATCCAACCAACTCTTTTCTCACTGACATCCTTGCTCAAAAGGAACTCCTTCACACTGGCATGAGGTACTAACAAATGAATCCTATTATGGGACAGGAGATGTCTGAATTTCTTCAAGGCTCTGATGACTGCAAGGGTTTTCTTTTCTACATAACTATATTTGTCTTCATACTCTTTAAGCCCTTTGCTAAAGAAGGCTATGGGCTGCTCCTCATAATAGTAGAAATAATTGACTCACCACCTAAGGTATAGAGGATGAAATCTTTCTCATAGTTTGGATTAATGAGAGTAGGGGTTGAGGCTATGGCTGCTTTGATCTCTTCAAAACTTTCCTTCCCTTCCTTGGTCCATGTAAAGACCATACTTTTCTTGAGCATAGTTGTAAGGGGTTTCACCATGGTAGCAAGATTAGGAATGAATCTTCTCACAAAATTTATCCTAAGAAGGAAACTTTGCAATCCTTTCTTGTGTTTAGGAAGAGGAAGAGCAAGTATTTCTTTTGTTCTCTCTGGATCAATGGTTAAGCCATCTTTAGATACAATGTGTCCTAATAATTTTTCTTGATTGATAGCAAAGACACACTTGCTTATGTTAAGAGAAACTTAAAACTCTCTACACCTTAAGAATACCTCTCTGAGATGACCAAAATGATCATCTACATTCTTTGAATACACTGTGATATCATCAAGGTAAACCAACACAAACCTTTCAATCATATTCTTGAAGGCCATCTCCATTTCTTTTTGAAAGTTAGCACCTACATTAGTTAGTCCAAATGGCATTTTACAATAAGAATAAGTACACCACTTGGTAGTGAATGCAGTCTTGTATCTATCAGACTCCTTGACCAACACTTGATTATAGCCAGAGAACCCATCAAGAAATGAGAATCTCTTTGAACCAGTAACCTTGGATAAAATTTGCTCCATGGAAGGAAGAGGATGGTGATCTCTAAGGGAAGCTTGGCCAAGGTCCCTAAAGTCCACACACAATCTAATTTCCCCATTCTTCTTCCTAATAGGGACAAGGTTTGCTACCCATGATGAGTGTTTGATAGGGAAAATTATGTTGGCCTCAATCAATTTGGATAGCTCCTTTCTCATTAAGGGTTCAATTTTAGGATTCACTAGTCTCTATTTTTGTCTTACTAGTTTTACATCATTAATTAAATCTATGGTATTCTGAAACAACCTTGGGTCAAAGCCCTTTAAGTCATCATGTGTCCAAGAAAATACATCATTAAATTATTGACATAGATGAATAAAATTTTCTTGTTCAATTTCAGAAAATACCTTCCCCATGTTTAAGGGCTTTCCATTGGCAATCATGATTGGAGTATAGTCATCTTCATCAGCAACTAGGTTCATGACTCTGCCTCTTGCTTGATTATTAGGATTAAAAACACTCTCTAGAGTAATGAGACCTTTAGGAAACTTGTTGGAGCTGAGATTAATTATTTGGTCACCATGCTGATCCTGCAGTCTGGACTAATTTCTCTCTGAAAATTCTACCTCATTCTACAAGAAGCTCACAATTTTCTCATCAGATTCAAACACTTGCCAATGGATGTCATTGTCAAGGATGGCAGACCTTACTACCACTCTGATTTGTTTCTCTTTCTTCTCCCCAAAATTCTTTGGCACATCATGAGATGCACCTATTGCTTCAAGTCTATCAGCATGTCTATTATCTTTTCATGGGATGCTTTGGATGTTAAATGCATTGAAACCTTCAAGAAAATCCCAAACTCTATGTTTATAAGAATTGAGCAAACCATTTTTGGTGCTATTCTGGTTTCTCACTTGGTTAACCACCAACTCACTATCCCCATATACATTTAAAGCTTGGATTCCTCTTTTTTGACCAAGTAGGAGACCTTGAATCAATGATTCATACTCAGCTACATTATTAGTGCAATTGAATTGGAGCTTAAAGGAGAAGTAGTACCTCACTTATGCACGAGAAATCAACATCACACCAGCCCCTGATCCATTCTTATTCCTTGATCCATCAAAGTACATACTCCATATCCCACTTATATCTTCTTTAGTCCCCACAAGGTTGGGAACTAAAGCATTCTTCTCTAATATAAAATATGTACTGAGGCCTATCTCAAGAGTTTCTGATGTAGAATCAAATTGATATGCATCAGCCCATTCATCTAAGAGGAAATCAGGTACTTGTGCTAGGGGAGTGGTAGGTTCACTTGCTATGTCATTCTCATCCACTTCTAGGATAGTGCAATTCATGTTGATGAGGTTAGGGGTGTAGGGCTTAGTATGATGGAGAGCTAGAGGCTCTACTCTGATTGACGCTTTGGCTCTATATCTTGTTCTAAAAAACATATATGACGAATCAGAAGATATATAACCACCTATTTGGGTAGTGAAGTCTCTTGACAAACAAATGGTGAAATGTGGCTTGACCTCAACAACTGATATATCTTGAGTTACAGTACAACTAGGGCATGAATGTAGGGCCATCTCAACCTTCCTAAGGATCCCTATAAGTCTTGACAGTACTACCATACAACTGTAATACACCCTTAAGAATGGGCTCATATTTCATTCCCAAAGTATCACCAACATGCCTAGGCATCACTGAACTACTAGCCCCTGAATCAATCATGCACTTGTGGATTAGTTTATCCCCTATAATTAGAGAAACATAAAATGGGGGAGGTATAACCTTTTTATTTCTTTCTACCCTATCTAATGGTTGTACTAGGCTAGTGGCACTTTCCATGTTGGGTGGTTGATCCTTTGGTTCAATTCTTTCTAGTTCTTGCTATAGCAACTTCTTCTGCATGGGTATAGTAGCAAAAACATCCTACATAGAAATATTCACATTTTTTTTCTTCATTATTTCTACCACACTAAATGGTGCAGTAAGTGCTTTAGTAGAAGCCTTGAGAGCTATCCTTGTAGGAGGTTGAGGTGGAACAACCAGAGGAACATTCACATCTCTTTTGCTATTATTTTTCCTTTGCTATTGAGAAACATTTGATTGTTCATTTACTACTGATTGCTCATGAGGTGTCAGATTTGAAGTTGAGGCCTGATTAGGAGGAGGAGGGGAAACATCTTCAATAGCTCTCCTTTTGCTCCTAGTGTTGTGAGCAATGGAATCCTAGTTTACATTATGATGTTCTTCCATTTGATGATTCATAAGGGAGCAATCACCCTATCCTTGCATGTATGAGGCCTCTTTAAATTGTTTCTCCTTGTATGATTATTCTGATGTAGGATCTTGGATGGCCAAAGCCAAATAAGACTCAGCCTTTTGACTCATGCAATGAGCATAAGAGTAGTTGCAAGAGGGGCAAGAATCCAAATCTTGGGCCATGTTGTTTTGAGGGACTAAGGCCCTACTCTAACTTGCATTCAGAGTTGAAGCATGGCTATTTTTCCTATTTTGATCAAGAGAATTATTCCCATAATTATGATTTGGAGGCCTACCACTATTCAGAGTTTGATGTTGCAATTGATGAGCTTTACTCCCTTGAGCTTGCCTTTCTAAAGTCACCACCTTGTTGCTCATTTTATGCATCATTGAGAAGCTGTCCTCTAACTTCTTTTCTTGGCCTTGCAATCTCTTATCTATGTTCAACATCATAGATTGCATCATTTCTTTGATTTCATTCATCCCATTTGAAGATGTGGAAGCTTGAGGAACTGGAGTAAGAGCTTGTGGTGTAGAAACTATGGGAAGAGGAACAATTGTTGGTTGGTGGTTTGGGACATCAGGAAAGAAGGGCATAGGAGGCCTTGGGGCTAATTTCCATCCCTATATCAATATATTTTATGCCCTTATTGCCATGTCATAAGCACTAGGTAGAGTATCCCCTCCCATAGTTTGGATTGTAGTGGCAATGTCACTATTAAAGGCTCTAAGATAGTGCAAGAAGGCATTACCAAGGGTAGGCTTCACTGAAATAGGTATTCTATCCCATTTTTTTTGAAATCTATAGTTGAAATCGGTCATACATTCATTGGGGGCTCTTTTTATGGTAGTCAACTATTCTAAAAGTGACAAATGATCACTTTTGTCCTCAAAGTGTTTTCACAGTCCTGCTCCTAACCCATCCCAATCTATTATAGAACCATGAGCCAAACCTTTATACCATTGTAGTGCTTTTCCTTTCAAAGATGAGGCTAGAATCCTAACTACAACATCATCCTCTATAATACCATGGATATTACAGACATTTGCAACCTCTTGAATGTGTTTTGAGGGTGAGATAGAAGTTTCACTAGTAAACTCTAGTATACTTTTGAGTGCAGCTATTGGTATGTCATGTCTTTCGGCCAATAAAAGAGGACTTACACCATTAAAGGTGGCAAAGGTATGGGCTCTAGGAAATTCCATATAGACAAGTGATCTATTTATATGTGTCAATGGCAATCTATGCTGAGATCTAATAGTAGGAGGAGTAGAGATGGATCTTGTACGTGTATTTGTCACTATTGCACTCCTAACTAGTGATAAGGATTCTCTAGTCCTCCTACTAGGATTTGATAATGAAAGCTCTTGCTATTGAAAATTACCTCTAGAAGATGCCCTCATTTCAGCTTTGGGCATGAATTCTTGCAACTTTGGTTTAGAACCAGATGTATTTGAAACCTAGAGTTGCCAAGTACTTGAAGAGTGAGCCTCTTAAAGGCTTGAACACTGAAGCCAGTACTATTTCCTCGGTATTAGTCTTAAAATATTTCTTCTTGGCACCAGTAGACTTGAAATCTTCTGATATAAGTCCCACTAGGCGTGCCAAAAACTGTTGTCACTTAGGTTTTCACCCTTGTCCAAAGCCTATGCATGAGGACAACCTAGTGAAACATGGAAACAACCTCCAAGCTATGGGACGTGAACTATGAGGTTGAGTCTCTGAAGAAGGCCAGCTTCCTCTTACTATCAAGGCACACCTAACTACTCATGGAGAGGAAAAGGGGGAAGGAATGCATGAAAATAAAATCAACCTATTCTAATCTAGGGAGGTGATGCACCAAAATAGAGTGTTTGGACCAATCTCTACCCATACATGCACTACAAAACTAGAATGAAACTAAGGATATACACATTTAGACTTGCTTTAATCTAATAATCACATGCATATTAGAAAATCCAAGATGAATGACACAAGAAAAGGGATATTCACTTATATTATCATTCATAGGTCCAAGGACATACAGTCATGCAAATCATAGATCTCTACAAAACACCAGTGAGAGGAAAAGAGTTCTTGTACTTTCAAACCAATGGCTGAAGGAGATAAGGTAGAATATCATTCAGTTCAGAGGCAAAGGGAATTTTTACACTAAAATTATAGAGCAACAATAGAAGAAACAAATAAAGGTTGACCCTGACAAAATTTTAAAAAATTTCCTTTATAGTGCAGGCATAATTGAGATGTCCTCTAACTATAGTTACTTCACAACTACCTGCCATTAAGTCCTGGGGATTTAGAAGAAAATCTAATCTGAGTATAGCTTTTGGTACCATGAAATTTGATCTTTTGTGATGTCATCCGAACACATGTCACCAGGGCACTTCCCTGCACTGTCAAAAGGTTTGATGAAGCTCAAAATGTAGGAATGTGGGCACCAATCAAAATGCCAGCTCAGCCTACCATTCTACAGCCCACAAGAAAGACATGGACCCACCTACCATGCGACACAAAGGGGCTTCCTTGCAATGTCTAAAAGTTGTGTATTTGGAAAATGTGGGGATGCATCTGCCGTAGATTGCCAGAGATCTAATGATGCAAAAAGTTGCAGGCCAACATCAATGGACTTTAGGAAATATGGAATAGTATAAGGTTTGATTGTTCTTTTTTATCTTTTCTAGGCATTTAGCTAATATTAAATTTGTGAACTAGCCATTGGGTGGGTTGTGTTTGAATTCAATGTTAGAATTCTTTGAGAATAACTAAGAGGGGGGGTGAATTAGTTATTCAAAGTCCAAAGTGCCCTATTAATACCTTTTTAATGAATCCATACCCTTTTCATCTGTTCAAACTTAAATCAGTCATATAAGCAAATTACTATAAATCAACATGCAAAGATAAAACATTCAAGATCAACACATAACACAATGATTTACGTGGAAACCCAATTTGGGAAAAACCACCAGTAACATGCTACTTGATTCTCACTCTTCTGAAGTGATGCCCTATTAAAAGCCTACCCTATTAAAGGCTTACAACACACTATTAAATGTGACCTTGTTAGAGGATTTCACCAAACTGTTAGGAATGGGCCTGGTTAAAGGTCTTTAGAACATTCACTAGGAATGCCACCCTATTAAAGGATTTATCTAACGGCTGTTAAACCAACCTAAGTCCATAGGATTTATCTTACTGTTACAATTAGTAGAAAGTAATGATATTGGTCTTTTGATCTGACATAACTTACAACATACTTTGCAGATTTCAGATCACTCTTTCAGTTTAAGCCTTATGCTTGTCTTCAATCACTTCAGCTCTGATTGTTTGTTTCCCTCTCAAACTTTTTCTCCTTGAGTCTTATTGCTCATTCTACCAATGCAATCATTCTTGTGGTCATCTATTAAATAGAGTTCATGTGCTTTCTTCTCCTTAGCACATTCTACAACACTTCATGCTTTTATGCTTGGCCACGGCTCTCTCTCTCTCACTATTCCCCTATTTTCCACACTTTTTTTTATTAACTTATGTCTTCTTATATAGAGGTCTGATTTGCCTTTTGCCGCTCAATTTTTCCTTTCCAATCTTAGGGTTTCAAAATGGATTAGCTAGGATATAGTGTATCTACCCTATATCTTGTTCTCTTCTAGAAACTTTGCCAGTTGTATCTTAAAAATCTTCTACATGGTGTTCTATGCCACCAACTCATCATTCTTATCTTCCTTTTAATTCACAAATTTCTAGATAAAAACTTTGTCAGCTTAGATTTGACGAATCTTCGATTTTCAAAATAATGCAGCAACTCGACATCATTGAGTTACTAGTGCTCGAGACCTTTGTGTTACTAGGCATTATTGAGTTACTGGTGCTCAACACCTCTGTGTTACTCGACACCTATATCTACTCGGCACTTGGTTCTATTCGGCACTTGGTTTTGCTTAGCACTTGATTCTGCTCGGCACTTGATTCTGCTTGGCACTTGGTTTTACTCAGCACTTGGTTTTGCTTGGCACTTGATTCTGCTCAGCACTTGATTCTGCTCGGCACTTGGTTTTTCTCAGCACTTTAACTAGGAATTTTCTCGGCTCTTACTAGCTTGCTTGGCTCCTTCTCTCTAATGAGCTTAGTTTGAGCTTTACAAAAGACTTAGCTAAAACCTTAGATCTTTGATATGTTTCAGTGTGCTCATTCTTTGTATCTTTTAGTATGTCATCCAATACTTCTTTGTATCTTTTAGTATTTCATCCAATACACTGTTTCATTAATGGCTTGATTGGTCCTTGTACTTCATTACAACATCATAACTTCAACCTTTCTCTAGATGTTCTAGTTACATCTTATTGATTTCTTCCACCTTGACAATCAACTAATTGATAGTATTTGGACCACTAAAGCAATTGTCAACCCTACAAGTAGCTAGTTTGACATCAATGACAAAACAATGATTCAGGGCATTCTTTACCAGTTCCATATATTATTCCAACAACTTTTCTTATGATTATTTCAATCATTTCCAACAATCTCCCTCTTTGGCATTGATGGCAAACCAAACTAATCAAGTAATCAATTCAGTTACCACCAAGATTGTATTGGCTTGCTGCATTTTCACTACTGATCACATATATCTCCCTCTTTCATATATATCTCCCTCTTTCTTTGTATCTCCCTCTTTCATATATATCTCCCTCTTTCTTTTCATTGATAAGTTTTCTACATATTTCTCCCTGTTTGACATAAATGCCAAAGATGTAGCATCTTTATCATGCAAAATATAAGCTTTGGCTTCTTTTTTTTTTTCTCCCTTTGTCACCATGCTTATGACTGATTTGGAGTTTCTGTTCCTGTTGTCATCCTTTGCACCAACCTATTAATATTTCAATGATTTATTCCTGTTGATGCAAGGCAGCTTCCTTGTTGCCTTAAACTACTTGACTTAGGGGTATAACCCCCAACTTGCCTCTAAGATATTCATAGGCATCCTTGGGCAATGGTTTGGTGAAGATATCTATAGTTTGTTCCTTTGTGTGAATGTATTCCAACTTTACTTGTTTGTCTTCTAACAATTCTCTGACATAATGATACTTGATTGCAATATGCTTGATTTTTGCATGCATTACTAGATTTTTGGATATATTTATAGCACTTGTATTATCACAATACAATATCACCAGTTTTGTTACTACTTCTTTCATTCCATTCAATAGATGTGTGAGCCATACAAAGTTTGAACAATTGACTATAGCTACCACATATTTTAATTTTGTAGTGGACTAAGATATACATGTTTGTTTTTTGCTAGTCCAGGTAACCAACCTTTTGCCTAGAAATAATGCACCTCCACTTGTGCTTTTTCTATCATCAATGTTTCCTCCCCAATCTACATTTGTATATGCATTAAGTTCAAATTTTCCATTCTTTTTGTAGTATAGACCAAAGTCATCAGTCCCTTTGAGATATCTCATTATTCTTTTTACTGCTATGAGATGATTTTCTTTAGTATTAGCAGAGAAACTAGCCACTATTCCAACTACTAATGCTATGTCTGGTCTACTATGTACAACATATTGTAGTTTTCCAATCATGGATCTGTACATTGTTTGATTGACTTCAGCTGACTCATCATTTTTGGATAGCTTATTTCCTGTGGCCATTGGTGTGCTAACTAGTTTGGATTCCTCCAATCCAAATGTTTTAAGAATCTCTTTGATGTATTTTGATTGTGTAATAAATATTCCATGTTTGAGTTAATGTACTTGCAATCCAACAAAAAAATTGATTTCTTCAAACATAGACATCTCAAATTCATGTTTCATTTTGTCAACAAAGCATTTGCAAAGTACTTCTTTACCACCAAATACTATGTCATCCACAAAAATTTTAGATACAATAATGTCTTTACCTTCTTCAACTTTGATGTACATGTTGTTGTTATCATCAGTTCTTTCAAATCTAATTTGCACTAGATACTTGTGAAGTCTCTCATACCATGCTCTAGGTGCTTGTTTCAAACCATAGAGTGCTTTGTGTAACTTACACACCATATCCCTATTGTTTTCATCAAAAAATCCTTTTGGTTGTTCAATGTAGACTTCTTCTTCTAGTATACCATTTAAGAAGGAAAATTTTACATCCATCTAATAGACTTTAAAATCTTTGTAGGAAGCATATGCAAGTAAAGTTCTTACTCCTTCCATTCTAACAATAGGAGCGAATGTTTCTCCATAGTCTATTCCTTCTTCTTGAGCATAACCCTTGCATACTAATCTGGCTTTGTTTATGGTAATCTCACCATTTTCATCTAGTTTGTTTCTGAATACCCATTTGGTGCCAATCACATTTTTGTCCTTTGGTCTGGGAACCAAACTCCAGGTTTTATTTTTTCTTATTTGATCAATTTCTTCTTCCATAGCTTTATGTCAGTTATCATCTTGTAATGCACCATGTACTATCTTGGGTTCAGATTGGCTAATCAGACATGATTCATGTCTTAGTCTATTCCTTGTCATTGGTCTTGCATCTTTGTCACCAATTATTTGTTCAGCAGGGTGATGTCTTTTCATATATTTGGATAATCTTGGCTCTTTCCTTGTTTCCATGTTTGATCTTTTGGATTCAGGATCACTATGTACTTCATTGTCAGGTTTTCTTCATCATGTATGTTGTCTTCAGAATTAGATTGTGCATTTTCTTCATTTTGTAACTCAGCTTCTGAATGCAACTCAGCATTCACTGGTTGTGAATCAGCTGAAACTGACACTTGTTGTTGATTTTCAATTTGATTGACATCATCCTCATCAGCAGTCATTCCTTCATAAGAATATACAAAGGTTCTATATTCTTCCATTTTCTTTGGTATTTCAGCTTGGACTTCTATGTGCTCATCAAAATTTACATTTGCACTTTCCACAATTTTGTTAGTGTTAATATTCAAACACTAATATGCCTTACTTCTAGTGGAGTAACCAAGAGATATACCTTCATCACTTTTTGCATCAAATTTTCCATTTCTAACATCTTTAAGGATAAAACATTTGCAACCAAACACTTTGAAATGTTTTACATTTGGTGAGTAACCATACCATAATTCAAAAGGTGTTGTATGTGTACCTTTCTTGACTTGTACTCAATTCAGTGTATGAACAACTACACTTACAGCCTCTCTCTCCAGTATTTTACAACAAAATTCTTTTCCATTATTAATGTTCTGGGATAGTCAATTACAGATCTGTTTCTTCTTTCGGCAATTCCATTCTGTGGGGGAGTTCTAGGAGCTGATGTTTGTCTTTTGATTCCATTGTCATTACAGAATATCTCGAATTCATTTGATGTAAATTCACCACCTCTATCTGATCTTAGGCATTTCAAGCTTTTTCCAATTTCCTTTTCAACTCTAGCCACATACCACTTAAACATTTGAAAAGCATCAAATTTTTGTTTTAAGAACATAATAGTCATCATCTTGGAATAGTCATCAACAAATAACATTATGTATTTATCTCCTCTATAGCTTTGTATTTCCATTGGACCACATAAGTCACTGTGAACTAACTCAAGTATCTCTTTAGATGTATAGTTTTTGCTTTTGAAACTTGATTTTGTCATCTTTCCTAACTAACATTGTTTGCACATGATATTATTAGGCTTCTTTAATTTTGGTAAACCTCTGACTTTCTTCATTCTACTGATGTTGACTAGATTGTCAAAGTTGACATGACATAATCTTCTATGCCATAACCATTTATCATCAAATTTTGCAAGTAGACAAGAAACATCATCCATATCAAGGTAAAACAAATTACTCTTTGTTTGTTCTCCTTTTCCTATCAGTTTACCATCATTGTCATAGATTTTTGCAATTTTGTTTTCAAATTCCACTTTGCAACCTACATTGACTAATTGTGAGACACTCAGTAAATTGTAGTTTAATCCTTCAACATAGTATGCATTGTCACATGAAATTTGTTCTATGAGCTTAATGAAACCTTTTCCTTTGATTTGACATGGAGCATCATTACCAAATCTAACAATATTTTCATCATACTGAGTAAAGTTAACAAACTTACTTTTGTCTCCTGTCATGTGATGTGAGCATCCACTGTCTATGATCCATCTGTCATTCTTGTTTATACATGTCACTAGTTCTATGGCTTCTTCTTCATCAGATTAGTCCTTCATGGCTACATAAACAACTTCATCATCATTGTCATCAGAATTCTCTTCAACAATATAACACTTCTTACCTTTTTCTTTGTAATCTCTCTTGTCGTCATCTCTTCTGTTCTTGTATTTTTTGCCTTCCTTGGAATCCTTTTTCTGTGGACATATTGCAGCAATATGACCTACTTCATTGCAATTGAAACAAATGATAGGCATCTTACCTTTGAATTTTCCTTTGCCCCTGTGAAATCTTCTAGCGAGCAATGCTTCCAATTGTTCCACATCTTCCTTATCAGTGCTACTATCACTAGATACATACTTCATTTTTCTTCCTTTCCTTGATTTCACCTATTCGGTATCCTTCAATGATAACTTGGCCTTAAAACTAGATTCAACATTTTTAGGTTTGTAGTTGTCAAAGTTAGATAACTCAAATGCAGTGAGTCTACCTATTATACCTTCGAAGCTTAGATTATTTCCTGGTATACATCTTAGCTCTTGTATTGCTGATACTCTAATAGCATAGATAGGTAGAAAGGTTCTTAAGAACT
Organism: Cupressus sempervirens; assembly: GCA_028749045.1. Taxonomy (NCBI): domain Eukaryota; kingdom Viridiplantae; phylum Streptophyta; class Pinopsida; order Cupressales; family Cupressaceae; genus Cupressus; species Cupressus sempervirens. The sequence goes on from CM053787.1 coordinate 33,441,094, forward strand.
TACTATTAACAGTATCTTCATCTAGTTGACCATTCAAGCATCTTATTGCACTTACCACTTCCTTTATTCTTGCACCATACTGAGCAGCATTCTCATTTTCTTCCATTTTCATGTCATCAAATTTTCCTCTAAGACTTTCTCTTTTTGCTCTTTGTACATTCTGATCTCCTCCATACATGTTTGATAGGGCTTTCCAAATTTTGAATGCAGTTTCATATCCTTTGATATCATCAAACTCAGCATAGCTGAGTGCAGAGGCAATTTCTAGCATTGTCTAGTTGTGCTCTTGCTTGTTTTTCATGTCTTCAGCAGTAGGAACACCTATTGGATCTACATGTTCAGTGATAATTGAATTTTGGGCATAATCTCCTATGGATCCAAGATGTAGCTTCATCAAACTTTGCCATGCAACAAAGTTGTCTGTGTTGATCTTGGGAACTTCTCTCTTTGGCATTTTGATCTTTTCTACTAGCAGTCCTTTTAAATTGAATCAGTAGTTAGCTCTGATACCAATTGTTAGAATTCTTTTAGAATAACTGAGAGGGGGCGGGGGGTGAATCAGTTATTCAAGGTCCAAAATGCCCTATTAATACCTTTTTAATGAATCCATACCCTTTTCATCTATTCAAACTTAACTTAGTCATATAAGCAAATTACTGTAAATCAACATGCAAAGATAAAACATTCAAGATCAACACATAACACAATGATTTACGTGGAAACCCAATTTGGGAAAAACCACCAGTAACATGCTACTTGATTCTCACTCTTCTAAAGTGATGCCCTGTTAAAAGCCTACCTTGTTAAATGCTTACAACACACTGTTAAATGTGACCTTGTTAGAGGATTTCACCAAACTGTTAGGAATAGGCCTAGTTAAAGGTCTTTAGAACATTCACTAGGAATGCCACCCTATTAAAGGATTTATCTAATGGCTGTTAAACCAACCTAAGTCCATAGGATTTATCTTACTATTACAATTGCTAGAAATTAACGCTATTGGTCTTTTGATCTGACATAGCTTACAACATACTTTGCAGATTTTAGATCACTCTTTCAGTTCAATCCTTATGCTTGGCTTCAATCACTTCAGCTCTGATTGCTTGTTTCCCTCTCAAACTTTGCTTCCTTGAGTCTTATTGCTCATTCTACCAATGCAATCATTCTTGTGGTCATCTATTAAACAGAGTTCCTGTGCTTTCTTCTCCTTAGCACATTCTACAACACTTCATGCTTTTATGCTTGACCACAGCTCTCTCTCTCACTATTCCCCTCTTTTCCACACTTTTTTTTTATTAACTTATGTCTTCTTATATAGAAGTCTGATTTGCCTTTTGCCGCTCAATTTTTCCTTTCCAATCTTAGGGTTTCAAAATAGATTAGGTAGGATACAATGTATCTACCCCATATCTTGTTCTCTTTTAAGAACTTTTCTAGTTGTATCTTAAAAATGTTCTACATGGTGTTCTGTGACACCAACTCATCATTCTTATCTTCCTTTTAATTCACATATTTCTAGATAACAACTTTGTCGGCTTATATCTGACGAATCTTCGTTTTTCAAAATAATGCAGCAACTTGGCATTATTGAGCTACTAGTGCTCGACACCTCTATGTTACTCGACACCTATACCTACTTGGCACTGGTTCTATTTGGCACTTGGTTTTGCTTGGCACTTGATTATGCTCGGCACTTGGTTTTGCTCGACACTTTAACTAGGAATTTGCTCAGCTCTGACTAGCTTGCTCGGCTCCTTCTCTCTAATGAACTTAGTTTGAGCTTTACAAAAGACTTAGCTAAAACCTTAGATCTTTGATATGTTTCAATGTGCTCATTCTTTGTATCTTTTAGTATGTCATCCAATAATTCTTTGTATCTTTTAGTATGTCATCCAATACACTATTTCATTAATGGCTTGACTGATCCTTGTACTTCATTACAACATCATAACTTCAACCTTTCTCTAGATGTTCTAGTTACATCTTATTGATTGCCTCCACCTTGACAATCAACTAATTGATAGTATTTGGATCACTAAAGCAATTGTCATCCCTGCAAGTAGTTAGTTTGACATCAATGAAAAAACAATGATTGAGGGTATTCTTTACCAGTTCCATATATTATTTCAACAACTTTTCTTATTATTATTTCAATCATTCCCAACATTCAAATCTTTGGCAGGGAAAAAATGGATAATAGTGCCCAAAGCATCTATTTTAGGGGGGGTGTTCTTGGTGTTGTGTTCTCTCTTTTCTGCACTATTCTTTAATTTTTTGCATTATGGGTAACTTTAAGTTTCCTAAATTAACTCCTCATAACTATGCTACATGGTCCATTAAAATGTGGTATCACTTAATGCATAATAGAGTTTCACAATATCTAGATGGTACTCTTCCTAAACCAACAAGTGATAAAGCATTAGAAAGTGATATTTCAGTTTGGGTAGCAATGGATAGGAAACCCCAAGGTTATATATGTTTGGGGGTAGATGATAAGATCATGTATCAAATCAAGAAGTGTTCTACATCCAAGGAAGTTTGGGATACCCTCAAAAACCCTTATCGTAAAGTGTCTGAAGCAGATGTGTTCAAAATTGAAGATGAACTTTTTTCCTTATATTTTAAGTCATTTGACTCAATACATGATTCCATCATCAAGGTGAATGAACTAAGGAAGAAGCTTATATATTTAAGAAGTTCTATCAAATATGGAAAACTAATCTATCTCATTTATAACAAGCTTCCATAAGAGTATTCGACATTTATATCTTATTTTAACACCTCAAAGACTACCTTAGGGTCTTCCTATAAGAAAGTCACTTTTGATTAATATGCTAAACTATTGGATGATGAAGAAAAGAAGTTGAAATCAATGGGATTCTCAAATCACCTTAGTCTAAAGCATTGGTGGCCAACAATGAGGGTTCTCACAATTCAGCTAGACAGTCTTCAAATAAAAGAAAGGGTAAGAAGAAACAGAAGAGCAAATCTAAGGATGTAGAAAAAACAACACCACAATCCAATCAATAAGGCAAGTCTTCTTCAAATTCCAACAAGAAGGGGGACAATAATAAGGAAAAGAAGAAGTGTGCTTATTGCAAGAAATTGGGTCATGAAGAGCATGAGTGTTATCTTAAGAAGATTGATGAATTGACCAACATCATGAAGAAACATAATGTTCCATTGCCTAATGCTTACAAGGATAAAGGGTCATCTTTCGATTCAAAGGGAAAAGGGTAAGCACTCATGGTGAATTCAAACTCTTCAAAGGAATGGATATTTTACTCAAGTGCCTCAAATCACACGAGTTCTTCAAAGGAGGATTTTTCTTCAATGAAGCAATCAAAGGCACCACACATCTTCATGGGAAATGATAGAAAAATGAAAGTTGAAGGAAAAATAAATGTGGAGATGGAAAATGGAGAGTTTCAAAATGTTCTCTATGTTCCAAACCTAAGTTTGAATCTCCTCTCAATCTACCAAATCACTAACCTTGGAGATGGACATAGAGTTGAATTCCTTCAACAATCAGTAAAGGTGCATAGTCTTAAGGATGAGTCCTTTGTTGTAGTGGGGAAAGTGAATCATAACAAAAGGTTGTACTCTTTCTCTCATTTTGTGCCCAAGTCTCCTTCAAAAGCCTTGTTATCACAATCCAATTCAAACATGCAACTATGGCACGAGTGGTATCATTATCTTGACTTTTGCTATCTTTAGCAACTTTGCACATATATAATGGTCAAAGGTCTACCTCAAATCAACTTTTCTAAGGGTGAATGTTCAAAAAAATTTAGTGGATATGCATTCAAAGGGGAAGTTATAGAGAGGGAATTCTTTAAGAGCACTAGATTTTCTACATCAAGTTCACATGGTCTTAGCAAGTCCTTTTGCATTCAGCTAGGGCTGCTACATACTCACCTTTGTTGATGACTTTTCAAGGTTCACGTAGGTCTATTTTCTTCATAATAAGAATGAAGTGTTGGAAAATTTTCTAGACTTCAAGACTCATGTAGAAATAAAATCCAGAAAGGCCATCAAAGTTCTCTGAATGGACAACAGAAGCATGTATGTGAACAAAAGACTTATGGACTTTTGCATACTCGAGGGCATTGATCTTCAGACTCTATCAACATTCAATCCGCATAAGACAAATGTTGTAGCATTGAGGATCTAAACTCTCAAATCTATGGCAAGTTGCATGATACATGCCAAGTCTCTAGATCCATCATTAGAAGTTGAAGCAATGTCTAGTGCCACTCACATTGTTAATTGTTCTCCTCATCTAACCTTAGATGGTAAAACTACTTTTGAGGCATGGTGTGGTAGAAAACCTATTGTGACACACTTTAGAGTCTTTGGTTGTCTTGCATGGGCAAAGATATTATCTGGGGGATGCAAGGTGCAATCATCTTGGCCTTGTACTTTCATTAGTTATGAAGATAGTGTAAAGGCATACAAACCCTTGGATCTTAAGCCATATCAAATTTTTGTGGAGAAGGATGTTTATTTTGAGGAAAGCTCACCAAGCTTGTCCTCTACTCCTCTTCACACATCATATAGTGTGGAAATTGATAGTGGCACCAGTGATACTGCTTCAATAGCTTCAAATATGTGGGGTTCTATTAATAGTTGCAGTGAGAGGTTACTACCTCAGCTTAGTCCACATGCATACATTGCCATAGTGATAGGTCCAACACAATAGGGTACATCCAATCTTCCAAATACAGGTTTAGTGATAGATTTGGGAGATAGTATTGATGATCTACCTCTTCTTCTTGATGCAGAAGTACCTTCTTCAGTTATCACAAGGGCTCCATCTGACTCTCTTGTTCATTCTCTACATGATCAATTGTCCTAGGTTGAAGTGATTATGGATACTTATGATCAGAAGTTGCAACAGGTTTCTTCATCAATTATAGAGACAAACAGTTCTTTGAGATAGGTTCTTCAGCTAGTTGAGCAAGTTTCAAAGACATCACTTATCCATGCAATTCTTTCCATGCATAATAGAAGCATCTCATTTGTACCCTTGGCATTCTTTCTTCCTAAGGTGAGGAACACCAATCTTTAGTCTTGGATCAACTTCTTTATCGAGGCGGTCACTATTTGGCATTCTTCTTTGGGGGGGGAGCCTATCCAGTCTCTCTTCCTCTTCTCATTATTCTCTTATGTATATACTAGATTTATGTCATAATGGGGGGGTCTTGATTACTCCATCCATCCATGCATCCCTTTTATCTCTCTTTTTGGGGGAGGGTTTTTCCCATGAGGTTTTCCCTCTTTCTCCACTTTATGAGAGATTGCATATCATTATGTACATGGGTACCTAACATGGCCTAGTAGTCGGGACCCATATTGTATTGCATCCTAGAATTCGTAAGCTTAAGGGTATTCCCCTAAGTTGCACTTAAGGGGGGGTATTGGTGTAAATAAGTATTTACTTATTACACTTACTTAATTTTACTTAGGTTAATGCATTATTTAATTATTTTGCATTATTTTATTATTTATTTAAGTGAGACACTTAGGAGTTTGTGTACTCTCATTGAGTTATGCAACTCTAATTATGCACACGGTTTCTACAACACAGGAGTTCGCATCATTCACAGAGTTGTCATATTGACAACACAGTTATCCACACTCCTCATTTACCACATGTTGTCTACACCACTAATTTGCATGCTACACCATTGTAAGCTTATCCTCACATCATCACACCTAATCCCATGCTTAATGGAGGATAACCCATATGTGGTGGACATGTGCCTAGTTGTATGACTTATCATGTTGCTGACTTCTATGCATTCTACAAGCTCTCCTGAGCCTCTATATATAGGCACTCCTAGTGTACTCTCAAGCTGGCATATTGAATGAATATTGTCATTTGGATCATACTCTATCTATTTTTGTCTACTTTGTGCTTGTGTTGAGTTATTTAGTTCTTGGGTGAATTCTGGCCTAAGCTAAATTCTTATAGTCCCTAGTAGAGTCAGCATTTTGTTGGCTCCTAATTTAACATTTTTGAAAATAACCAAGAAACCAGACCAATACATCTAAGGCTACCAAATTCCTATGATTGATACACTTGACTGCAATTTGGGGCCAACTATAAGGCTAGATCCTTCTTCTATTTCATGCTCTACAAAAGCTAGAAGGGTGGACCTTAGATTCAATCGATATGGTACTAGTGCAAAAACATATTTCTAAATCTATTATAGTAGATAAAACCCTTATATCTCCTAATAAATCATGTAATGACATAGATCCATGGTAGCTAAATGCAATTCTATGAAATTCACAAGCTGAGTGAGGGTTAGACTTTTCAGCTCTTCAACATGAAAGGGGGAAAAACATTTGATTAGCAATGTTGAATTCAGCAAAACCCCTAATATGCAATAGTAAGAACTGATTAATCCCATAACTGATCAGTGCCTAATCCATTGGGCAATTCTATGAATCAAATACATACATATGGGTACCTAAGACATATTTTAATTTTTAGATATCTAATCTATCCATTAACCTTGTCAATAGACATCTATGTTCAATTTAAATCTCATTCTTACCTGATATCCTCCTCAATAAACTTGCAACTCTATTGATTTCCCTAAAGCATTTACATAACTCCTTGAATTATGAGCAACAATGAAACAACATACAACCTTAAGGGACTACAGCTATTACCTAGGCTCTTTGTTCAAAGATCATAAAACATTATAGCTCACTGAGAAAGGAGACAAGATTTAAAATGAAACTCAATCATCTATTATTCTTTGTATTGATTTCCTTGAAATAATACATTCATGTGCATGAAATCAAAACATAGAAAAACCTAATAGATCTGAACTTTCTGTATTATCTCTTCATTACTATTTTTCATATAAAAGAATTATGCTCAAAGAATGGTGTCTTTGTAGTCAGTCAATTTTCTTCTCAAAATTGGAACGAACCCTTACAATGGATGAAAGAAAGAAAGATATAGAGGAGAGTGAATTCCTAGATCTGATCTAAAGATGACATGTGTCCACTTGGAAAACCTTCTCAACAAGTTAAAAACATCTCTCTAATCTCTCCCCTCAACTACAAAATCAAATCCTTGATCCTTTTTGCCTCCCAAACTACAAATTATCTTAGATATTTTGACAAAAATTATAGCTAATTATAAAAAACAAAATTTTTGAGAAGTTCCATCAAAAAGCAAGCAAAACATATCAGTATGCATCAAGTTTTGGACAAACTGAGCCAACAAAGCATATCAAATGCATCCCAACTAAACTTTTTAACTACAATGATGAAATAATTTCCTATAATTGAGCATTTTATTAAAAACCTTCTATAGCATGCACCAGTGACCACCTATGCAAAAACTAATTTCATATTCAGAAAGTTCATCTCTTTCCAATTTTGACGTTATATTGGAGTGCCCATTTTTGTGAAAAAATGCCCCTATTATGCCCCTCTAAAGTTTAGGCTTCCACTTATATGTTTCAAGACTACATTTTAAATATTAAACCTTTTCAAAGGTTTGAACTATGTAATATTTCAAATCAGATTTTAAACCTGGCTTGCACATAATTCTAAGGAAATATATTAAAAAATTAATCTTTTGAAAATTCCACTCATAAATTCCATCTGGGTAAAACCTAGTTTGACCACTCTCGTGACAAGTGTCAGCATCTAATTCATTCCTTTTTTGTACATTCATCTAACCCCTCCAACTGGGCACCATGTGTTAGCATATGATTCATCCTCAATTATACCATGTCAGCATGCCAAGTCACCATGCCACATCATGATCACTATGTTGCTATCTGAGTCAGCATCTTCCACATCACCAGCAACATAGCGATAGAGTGATACGTGTTGTCCTTGCCACCTCAGCACCTGATCATCAATCCATGTCATCATGCCACATCATGGTCATGATGTCGCTATGTTATCTATTAAGCAACTTCATCTTGGTGACATAACGACATCTATCAAATCTACCAAGTCGTATAATCTAGTGCATCATTGAGATCTACCTACCACATCATTGTTGAGTCACTGTCTGCTTGCCACATGTCACCACATGTCAAATTTTAATTCGTCATCAGATCTACAGGTGGGATCCACAATCTTCCTACTAGATTTCAAGGTTTTTTGGTAGGTCATTATGTCACTACTAGAAAACCTTTCCATTTTCTTGTGGTGACATAGTACCTTGCCAGAGTTTTCAAGTTTTATGGTGGCTTGCTGATGTCATCATACTTTGTTGCACATTTGGGCATTCAAAATTTATTTGACTCCTTGCCAACTAGCTGGCCAACTGGGCCCCTCCACATGCCATGGCTTCCTTTAAAAGGCATGTCTCTTAAGACATGTTACATATTAAGTGCTTTTGTATTTAAACACTTCAAAAAATCCTCACCCACTCAATGTGGGACTAAACCTATGAAGTGTTTTGTTGCCCTTTACTATCATGAGTTACCTCTACTTTGTCATGAGTTTCCTTTACAAGGAAAATCCTCCTCACATGCATTCATGGTCTATCTTATAGCATGGATTTCATCCATTTCTATCTCCTACATGTTTGGCAAGGTCTCATTTTTAGTGTGGGATTCCTCTTTTTATTCAATGACTTCTCTTTTAACAAGCTTGTCTTGTTTTATTACTTTATTCATTTCTTACAAATTCCATTCTTAGCACAAAACCCTTGAAGCAAAACCAAGAGCACAGGAAGTCAAATCTCTCCCACCACTAGACTATTCATGGTGAGAGGTGTAGAAAATTTTGACTACTTGTTGGTTACTTCCATAGAAGTTGTGAATAACCTCTATCTTTCTCAACATAGCAACATCATCCTCACTATCAATCAACTCATCCATAAATAAAACATATTGTGTCATTGGATTTGGAGTGTACCTCCTCCTTATACTCACTTCCATTGCAATAAAGTTTCTCATTACCACATATGACTCTAGTGTTACTAATATTTGAGGTAAGTACAATGTTGATGTTTTCTCATCAAATCTTATCCATCGAATGGATGAATTATTATTTTGTTGACTCACTTTGTGAGTTACTACTTGGATCTTCACTCACGTACATATGAGTTATGATGTTGTTCATTTGGCTTCTTCTTTTAAACTACTTTGTGCCAATTTCTTTCAATGGTGCTACCTATGTTATGGTGGCATCCTGGTCCTTCACACAGAGGCTTCTTTTACCTATGAGTTGCTCTGCTATATATGTAGTGGCTTCTTAGTGTGATACTATGCCTCCTCTTCATTGTGGAAGCCCTGTTTCATGTGCTCTTTACTCTTGATATCTCCATCCCTTTCATTTAATGCTATCTTATCACCTTTGTCCTGAAAGATGGACTGAAGTAAAATCTCCTTACATTTAATTCTCTTAGGTCCAAGAACAATGGAATCAACCGTACTACATTGAAACTCTAGACTTTTGACTGCATTGATATTCACCAATGGGTTACCAAGATCCCTCATTAACTGAGAGAAGTGAATGATAAATGCATCTCTACTCGGTTTGATTTTATTTTTTAAAATTTGGTTTAGCTTTTCTTCAAATTGAGGATGTATATTCTTTCTAATTTGTCTATCTTAAAAGATAGTTAAAAGCATATTCATAGCATTCTGATATAAACCTATGTTGTTGATACCCATCAAACAAAGCATAATGATCATAAGTATTGCCATCTCTATAAAATAGGTTCTACTATCAATCTTGAAAGTTTTCATCCATGTAAATGTTTCATTCTTCAAATTTACTAATTCATACCATAATACTTCTTCATCAAATAAATGATTCAAACCATAGGGGGAAGCTCAACAATTGAGGAGATATGTGATGTGTCAATGACTTGAGAAAAATATTTTTTATATCCAAACTTTTATACCATTCTAATTCCAAGTGAGTAGAAGTCCAATATGTGTACAAATGAACAAGCATGATCCCATATTATGAAATATATCTTCTAATTAACATACCAAACTCTAAAATCATTATTGCCTCAAACTAAAACTAGGATGTTGTGTACGCCAAAATAACTACAATAAAATATTATACACCATTGTTAACAACTCTTCACCATGTATACTCTCTTGAAGATCAATGTCTTTTGATAGGTTTAAGTTATCCATATAAAGTCTCATTAGGGCTAACACCTTCACTACACACTCATCATTGGATGTAGTAAATGTCATATCAAAATTCTCTTCAATTTGAAGATTCGGGAGAGACTTTGAAAAAAAATCATTACCCTTTAAAATTGTATTCACTAGATTGACATTAGATTTCACCCCTTCAATAATTTAGTTAATTTAGTCGAGCTCCAAAGTGGGTTTGGCTAAAAAAAATTTAGTTTTCAAACACCTAATTTCTCAAACTATCCTATTGAACCCATCATATTGATTGGAACTAAGTTTGACCAGTTATCTACAAACTATCACTTTTGCATCAAAAGGTCCTTTGACATGCCTTAGAAATTGACAAGAACAATTGACTGGGCATTGAAATCTGACATATTGATTTTATGTTTTGCATACTCTTACCCTATTAAATCTCATCTCATGACATTTTCAGGGTCAAAATATATTGACCGTTGAAGTTACCCCTTTAGAACTACCAGCAAGAAAACATTTTAGAAAACAATAAATCGTGTTCAGATTTGGCTTTGAAAATTGGGCAAACTGACACTTGGGGGTACAAAAAATGGGATGTTGGTTCACTATTATGAGGAGAGTATAAATCTTCAATTTGGGCTCATGAAAAATAATTGGGTGTAAATGGTGAGTGGTCAAAGTGAGCTACTCAGAATTGCAAACTGGAAACACTTGATAGAAAAATGGTTTTTGCAAATGAAATTGACTTGGGAAAGTGTGCAGACAGATTCATCAAGAGTTAAAAATTAAAAACTTAAAGTATTTTTAGAGTACAACATAGTGGTACAATCCATTCAATCTCACCTCACAAATTTTGAGATATGATGTCACAAACAGTGGTACTGACAAATCTGCCTTTCTTGACACTAGTAAAAAGTTAGAAATTGCATTTGGAATTGCATTTGAAAACTAATCAAATAGATTTTTCATAAGCTCAAACTTGAAACATAGTAAGTCTCTAATCTCTAAAATTTAATACAAAAGGAATTTTATCATTTTGATCAATTGGGTCAAAATCATGGAAAGTCAAACAGGGCTTCCCAGAATTTTGAGCAATTCACATCACCATGACAATAATAAATGACCAACTTTGCAAGATTCAAAACCTAGTCAAACAGATTTGAAATGACCCAAAATATGAAACATAGGTTCTCTATTATGGACACTAAATACTCCCAAAGTGGTGAATCATGAAATTTTACTATGTGTGAGATATTCAATTGCAAACAAGGCCTCCTATCGTTGTTTGACACTTAAGCAAAAATGCAAATTTGATAAATGCTTAAAACAAGACTTCTCGAAATGACTCAGAATGTCAATTTATCTTCATGAAACACATCAACGCACTAAATGAAAGGTTCTAGAAGCATTAAAAACCTCTTATGCCTCAAATGGACAATTGAGTGCATGCACATTTAAAAGCTTTTATAGGGATTGATTTCTCAATGGTACTCAAAATTAGAGCTAGAATTTTGAGAGCCAAAAAGGTCCTAAATAAGGTGATCAAACACCAAGGATGGATAGAATAGGAGGTTAATAAGTGTCCAAGGTGACATAACTCATTAGGTCAATCTCAAGCATTCCTAGAATGCATTTAGACAAGTCTAAGGTAGGTCAATGATTGGTCAACATTGTGAGTTGAGAAAAAATCTTTATTTTCATATTTTTTAGTCTTCTGGTATGATTTTTTAAGGTTTGGTAGGAATTTGGCATCATTTTTTTGACATATTGGAAGAAGTTGTAAGAATTGCAAACAAAGTTGTGATACAACTTTTTGTAACTTTTCTTGAAAAATGTTAGATCAACAGTCAATTTATTATTTTGATTGAACATATGGGAATGAATTTGTAAGGTCATTAGGTGATGAAGGGTGCTCCCCTTAAAACCATAAACTCATAATTGAAACAAAGAAACAATAGAAAATGTAAGAACAAAATATGGACTTCTTACTTGTGCCACAAATGCAGAATTACGAAATTCACAAGTACAAAATGGTAACCCACATAGGTGCCTTCATTACACTAACCTACAAGACTAAGATGCAAACTATCACCCAAAGTTGTCCTAAATAATGTTTGGGCCATTCTTAAATAGGAAATTTTATGCTGCCCGAAAAGTTTCTAGACATTGAAACTTAATACCTAGGGCCAACGAACCCTAATAATACATATAGAATCAGCCAAATACATCTTTGACAATTATTTTAGATATTTAGGGTAGCCCAACTTTGGAAGGCCATAACTCATGAATTTCACAAACACCCTTCCATTGAGTTTTCAGACCTCATCTAGTACTCTAAGGTCTCCAATGGTGAGTTTGAAGATTTTTCTATAAATATTTCCAGTAAAAATCCACAATAACTTCTCTAATCCTTAAGCTAGAGCAACGAGATATTTAAGGTAGGCTTATAACTCTAAAATGAACCTTCATGTAAAAAATGAAAACATTCTAAGTTCGTATGACAAACTTACTAAAAATAGCAAGTTCCCATAAATAGTAACCACCTTGTCTACTCATCCTTATTAAAATAGAAAAGACTAAAAGAAAATATTTTTGGGTGATGCAAGATTGCCCTTACACCTAGGATGCTCCTACATCAAACACCCAATGAAATTTGAGAAGTGACTTTGTCATGTTTTAGGTTTTCAAATGAAAACCAAGATAGTTAACCTACTCCCTTGCTAGCCATGATGAACCCTCTACTGGCCTCCCTTTCGTTTGACTAGGTAATCCTCATAAGTTTTGTTCCTTATAATTTTTCCAACACGAGTGTTCAACATCTCCTCAATCACCTTTTTAGTTGAACTAGCTGCTAGAATACTCAACTGCACTTCTGCAACTTCATCTCCATCACCTCCTTCATAATACTCTAGAAAATCTAAAATATTAAATACTAGTGAAATATTAAATTCAGTGGGAAACTTAAATTCATAAACATTTCCAGAATCATGCCTTTTCACTATCTTGCATGGTCCAAAATTCTTCATCTTCAACTTATTATATGTACCCACTGGAAAACACTCCTTTCTTAAATGAACCATGACTTCATGTCCAATCTAAAATTATGTATACATCATTTTCATATTTCCTTAGCCTTATACTTTGTATGCATCTTTATGATGTGTTTCTTTACCTCCTCATGGTTGTTCTTCAAATGTTTATAAAATTCTTCTGCTTCAACACTACTCATCTCTCCCTTATCCAAGTGCCTCAATTCAAAAGCATTTCTAGGACTACTCCCATATACTATTTGGAATGGTGATCATGGGTATTCTTCAAATGTTTATCAAATTCTTTTTCTTCAGCACTACTTATCTCTCCCTTATCCAAGTGCCTCTATTTAGAAGCATTTCTAGGACTACTCCCATATACTATCCAGAATAATGATTTACCAGTACTCCTATTGAAAAAATTATTATATGAAAATTCTTCATGTGGTAAAATCATATCCCATCCTTTTGGCTTGTCTCCAACTAAACATCTCATTAATTTTCCCAAAGTGTGATTCACAACTTATGTCTATCCATCAGTTTATGGATGAAGTGATGAACTAAAATTCAACTCTATCTTCAATTTCTTCCACAATGTACACCTAAAATACCCAACAAATTTGGTATCTTGATCTGAAACTCTACTTTTTGGAAGACCATGTAGTCTCGCAACTTCTCTGAAAATAAATTTTCCACATGAAAAGAATTACTAGTCTTCTTGCAAGGAATAAAATGTGTCATCTTTGAAACCTTGTCAACCACCACAAAAATAGAATCATGCCCCAACTATGTCCTTGGTAATCCAGGGAAAACGTCCATGTTAACATCCTACCACAAATTCTCTAGTACAGGTAATGTCTGATATGACCTTGTATTCTGCTTCACCCCTTTTTCCATTTTGACATTCTCTATAACTTTGTACAAAATCCTTCACATCTTGCTACAACTATGGCCAATAATAATACTTAGCAACCACAGCAATGGTCTTTTCTCTGACAAAATTTCTAGCCAATCCTCCACTATGCTTCTCCTTGATGAGATTCTCTCTCATTGAACTTCTAGGAATGCACAACTAGCTTCCTTTGAACAAAATTCTTCTTGGATCATAAAATCCAACCACTTTGTACTATAAAGTGTAATAGCTTCTATACAAGCCTTCTACACTTCACCAAAATCAAGATCATTTAGATACAAAGTATTGAGTTCCTTGAACCCAACCACCTCTATTTCCATTTCTATTAGTAAAAGTTGTCTTCTACTACAACTTTTTTAGACTTCCCACTCTTGTGTTTTAGTACACAAAACAAACTATATAGGAAGAAGATTGTGTCTCCACTTCTTCAATGCTTGAGTTATAGCATAAAATTCTTAATCATAAACAAAATATTTTCTTTTGTCATCATTCAATTTCTCACTAAAGTAAACAATAGGCCTACCTTCCTAGCTGATAATAGCTCCTATTACAGTACCACTAGCATCACAGTCTACTTGAAACACCTTTTTAAAATCAGGAAGTGCTAAAATAGGCTACTTAGTAACTTTCTATTTCAATAGATTAAAATTCTTATTTGCCTCTACAGTCCACTTAAATTATTTCCTATCCCCTCTCATTATTTTAGTCAAGGGTCTGCAATACTACTAAAACCTCTTATGAACCTTTTGTAAAAACTAGCTAGTCTATGAAAATATCTTACCTCTGTCACACTTTTTGGAGTACGCCATTCAAGGATAGCCTTCACTTTTTTGTTGAAAATTGGTTATATGAAGTGGTCTAATTATTTTTATTAATAGAAACACATGATTTACATGTTGTAGAAAATCTCAAAAATAATGATACCTACCTTTTGGTACTCAAAAAATTGTCTAAGTATGAAACTAGTTTACATTAGTGTACTATTTTGATGTATAACTTGTTTATATGATGTTGTCTAAGAAAGAGAGGTTAGATGGAAATAATATACATATTGATGATGATGTGTATAATTTTTGACATCAGTATGGACTATACAAAAAAGAGATATTCACAATTTACCAATGAACATAACAACAAAATTAAAGGTAAAGGAATTATTTTATTTACAAAATAATTACTTGACTAATTAGGGACAACATCCTAGATGTTTACTCTAAGCTAGAAAAGTATATTGTGGTCTTAGCTGACCAAACATCATTTTGTGTAAAGGCATGGTATTTATGCAAAGGATATCTTGCGAGATTAAGTGTGCATTTTTTATGTGCAAGTGATGTGTATTGTAATGTGATAAAGTTATATGCAAACTTTTTGTGGAGTAATATATGTAAAAGTTTGTGAAACTTGATTTTGTGATCCAAAATCTAAATGAGGTTAGAGATCAACCAAAGAAGAAGTTACAACATCTATACATCTATATTTGAGGAACCTAATGGTCAATTACTTGTTTGGGTAGTGAACTCATATTGTAATTGATAGTGCATATTTGTGTAGTGTTCTCTTCTTGCATCTATTGTAGTACAACTCCTAATAGGGTTGGAATCTCCTGATAGGGACTCCTATTTACTGAATGTTTTTATAGACTCCTAACAGGGTCCATCCTCTAACAAGGAACATTTATATTAGTTCATCATATAGTAGGTATCATCCCCACTAGAGTTTTCCCTTGTCCAAGGTTTCCCTAGTTAACAAAATATGGTGTTATGAGTTCTCTTTATGCATGGTACAAATTGACAAATAATATCTAGTTGGCAAAAAAAGTTTGTAGAATATTGATTCACCCCCCCTCTTAGTATTCCCTATTCCTAATAATTAGTATTAGAGAACAATTACTTAGAAGAGGCTTAACAACTTGAGTAAGATCCCTATGAATTTGATCTCCTTACTAAAGAAAGATATAAGTTAAAAGATAGATACAAAGAATCTAAAGTACACATTGGAAAATTGAAGGACAAGATTGAACATCTCAAATTCAAGACTAAATCTATTGAATATGAATGTGCCAATGATCAATATTCAAAACTCAAAATAGAGTACAAAATCTTGAAGCATGAATTCAAAATTACTAATCTATAGTTGAGTTTGAGGAATGATCCTAGAAAAGTTGAATTTGAATTGAAGACTCAAAATTCAAATCTTAGAGGGAATGTAGCAAAGTTGACATTTGAGTTTGAAGCATTAAAAGAAGACCATGAAGAACTTGAAAAGTACAAGACTATGTCAAAAGGTGAACTAACTCAAAGTAAGGTATAGCTTGAAAAGCTTTATTCTAGCATATAAAATATTAATGAATCAATTTCAATACAAAGACCTATCTATGATAAGATTGGTCTTGGTTACCTATTTAACATGTCTGCAAAGAAACTAGAAAATATATCAGATTTGAAAGAGAAAGAGAAATCTAATGATAAGATTGAATCAAGTCAATCTTTTGATAAATCCAAAGACTTAGAACAAGAGAAGGAAACTATGAAATATGATGAACCTAAGCAAGTGGAAATTCCTAAGGAAACTAGGTATGAATTCTGAGGTAAGTGTTTTTTATGTAATGAAATTGGTCATATGAAAAGAGATTGTACAAATAAGTCATTCAATCATGTTTCAAATTACTACTATCATAATTGTCATGGTATAGGTCATAAAGCTATTGCAAGAAGCCTAAATATAATAATGATAGAATAAATAGTAGAATGTTTGGAAATAATAAACCTACAAATAGAAGAAGATATAGTAAAAGGACATCAAGAGAAATAAGACCTTTTGATGAAAGAAAATAGATCATGTGTTATAAGTGTAATAAATTTGGTCTCATAGCCTAGAACTGTCAAGCACCTATTGATCAACAAAATCCTAGAAGCAAAACCCTAGTATGTTAGTTTTGCAACAACTTCAAACATACATCAAAGTACTGTAGAATGAATAGAAGGAACAATGGAAGGAACTTTGGGAATGGCAGAAGGAATCATGAAAGAAACTTTATAAACAAAATCAACAATGGAAGAAACTTCAGAAATGATAGAAGGAATCATGGAAGGAACTTTGAAACTAAGAAAGACAATGAAGATCAAACAAATCTAGTCAATGAACTTTGAGAATAACTTAATGAGGAATTTTTTAAAGGATTGGATATCTAAAAAGAAAAGTTAGATGATGATGAGATAGGAAAAGTGAAATAAGCAATCAAGTTTGATTAAACCAAGTTCAATTAAGCTTGTTTATAACACCAACATCTAAAGCTTCATTTAGAGATCAAGCTATGAGTAGTGAGGTTGAGATAAGATGTATCTTGATGAGTTTTTATGATAGCTAAGCTCACTTGCAATTTGAAGCTTATTGTAACAAGTTACAAAGGAAATATGAGTTATTGTTACAACAAAGAAAGTTTATTCTATGACAGAAGATGAAATCTATGTTTCTACAAAAAAATATTGTGGAGAAAAGTCTTTAAGAGCATTAACATGATTAAAGGAAGCTATGATGAACTTTAGTTAGCATTTGAAGATCAGACAGAAGATCTTGAGCAGATATTTGATTATAGAGTGAAATTAATAGCTTTTTCATGTTAGTCAAGTACATAATTAATGCAAGTTCTAGCTGAATAAATGGAGTATGAACTTGATTATTTCCACATTGTGATTATATTAGAAGCTTAGAGCACCTAGAAGCAAATTTTCAAAGTGATTTCATGCAAATTCCTACTTTGAGAAAAAAGTATTTTATCATTTTTTGCATAGAAGTTCTTCGATGAAATTCTATTTGGTATGATCATGGATATGTCTATAGTTCATAATGTAGGTAATGTTGATAGACCCAAATTAAAACTTATTCTTATGAAAACCCTAGAGGGAAACCCTAATTCAACATTATCAATTACTCTAGACAACATAGTTTTATTGGAAGACATAGGAAGCTACGCGTATAGTAAGTTTGAATCTATTAGAAGTGAGTTTACAAAAAATGATATGGAAATTATTTTCAATCATGATATGACTATTAAATCTAGATATGAGTATCTGAAAGATTTAGATTTAGTTAGATATCACTTTTATTGTGAACTTGATACTAAAGAGTGGACTTAGATTATAGTAAGTAGAATTCATAATGGAAAGATTTGGATGGGAGAAGATGTAGTTGAAATCTCTGCCAACCTTATTCATGAGGTCACTAGTCTTAGAAAACAAGGAAATGTATCTATTGGTGATAAACTAGTAAAGAAAAAGGTTGAGAGTTATACTAAGGCAGTATATAATGGTAATGCAATGGTGATCAGCACCATTAGGCAACATGATGTAAGATTTTTGAGTAGAATAATTGTATATTCTATTTGTCCAAGTTATAAGAGTGATGAGTTATTAGCAGGCTTTTGTTGGAAATATTCAAGATATGATAGGTTACTGAGAGGGGAGGGGTGAATCAGTAACCTTAAAACTTTAAAACAATTTAGCACTTTAACCACATAGACTATTTAAAATTCATTCATCTAATTTACTGCATATATGAGAGAACAAACATTTATAACACATGTACACAGTGATTTGGTGACCCAGAAACCTTCCAAATAGAAAGTAAAACTAGGGAGGGGACGATACCCACAAAACTTCGTTACTGCAGTATGAAGTTGGCCTATTAAGGCTTTTCAAGAATTTTGGTTTTTCAAAATTGATCTTTGTAGAACTCCTACATATACATTTCTACTACTGTATATAAATTTCTACTATTGTATATACATTTCTATATATCTTCTTGATGACTTATAATGTATATATAAAGATTCTTATGTACACTCATAGTGATAACTCTTCTCACTTATTATGATGAATCTCTCCCACTTTTTGACAATAATGCCGAAGGATTGCATATATACAATTTATATGGCTACACCAAAGTGAGATAGAAATTATTGATGTACCTTAAGGATGGTTGAAAAAATACTATCCCAAGTTTGCTACAAAATTTGATAGGTGGAGAGAGCAATTTGAACTTATGCTGATAATTGGATCAAGTGATTAGCCACTGAGAAGTTTCAATCTTGGACCAATGTTTTGCAATGAGCAAGATGCTTCTGTATTATGTCCATGATAGGAAGGATCATGTGTTGGATGTCTATGAGTGTAGACTAGATCCTTACTTCCTCTCTCAATAGTTCAACCTAAACATCTGCCAAATATTTGATTTTGGTGTGATGGGAGGTTGTGGAGGAGGAGTCCACCTTTAGCTTGGATGCACTAGATTTCATATCAATTTCAATATTATTTAACTTATCCTTTATTTCTTTGGTAAAAGCAGAAACATCACAAACTTTATCAAAAAGTGATGCTACATTATTAAAAGAATTTTCAAAATTTCCCAAAAATACTGATAATTTAACTTGCTTTATTGCTATCTTTTGAGCAATACGCTCTAGTACCTTATTATCAAATCTTTTTTCAACTTTCTCGATAAGTTTCTCTTGACTAGAAGAATCTTCATTAAATTTTTGTACAGCCTCTTCTAACTGAATCAAAATGTGTTATGTACAATCTACTTCAACATTTATAGCATATATAATTATATTCTTGGAATTTTCAATTATTCTATGTTCCTTATCCCTTTCTGATCTTAATTGTTTCTACATAGCTTTCATCTCTATGAGTTGATTGGGTAACCTCATCTCTTCAATGGTAGCATTGTCATAGTCAATCTTAGGAATTACTAATTCTGTGTCTCAGTCAATGTCTTCTCCAATTTCCTTTCTAGTAATCATAAGTTTTAATGGATGCTTTTGTTTGACTTCTATGATGATTGGTTTGACCTTAGGAATAGACACAATAGTGGAGATAGAAGGAATATTAGTGAAAATTGGGATAGGACTTGAGGATTGAATGCCAATAGAAGTGCTAAAAGGATAAAAAATTGGAACATTTCTCAAAAATGGTATCATGCATGGTAAAGTACCCATAATAGAAACTGAACTGGTTGGAGTTTAAGTGGATACAAATGATGCTAATGGAAACAAAATTGTAGAGCTTACTAGAATTGATGAAAACAAAATTGTGGAACTTACTGGTACAGTCACTGATGATGGAGCTGAGGAGGTTGGCTCGATAGTTGAAGAAGTGATAGATAGCTTAGTAGATGAAGTGCTTGGCAGATCTATTTTAGATACTTGGAGCTGGGAGATGGCTAGTGAAGATTGAGCAATTGATGTGGCAATTGTGCTCACAATCTCACTTGCAAAAGTTGTCTCGATAGTGGATGTAACAATTTTTGGTGGAGAGTGAGGAAGGGATGCAATCACTTCTGCTACAATTTTAACTAGATGCTCTCCATCTTTTCCTTCCTCATGTGCTTCTTCCTCCTTGTCTTCTTCCTCATTTTCTACCATTAGTGCATGTAGCTCTCCTAGGATGGATGGCGTGCTATCAAAATCGCCACTGTTACTATTGTCATCATCCTTGATTTCAACAGGATCATCACTGGGCTTTTGTAGATGATAGATGTTCTTCCACATATTTGTTGCATCATTTACAACATGCTCAATGTATTTAATTAAAATCAAACATGTGTGAAATCTAATCATCATTTTACCTTTATGTTTCTTCATTGTTGTCTTTAATTCTGCTTCAATAAGGCTTTGTAGAAGATTCCTTAGGGATTTCTCATATGTCTTTAGCCACTTGGGTGGCTAACTCCCATCTTGGTTGCAATCTCTCCAACAACTCTTTGAAGATTTGAGGGGCAAGCTGGTCTGGGGAGTATTTGCATTTACCCATCTTATTGAGTACTAGTTACTCAATCTATATTTTCTCAGATCAGTTCTTGTTTCAAATTTCAATGGCTTGAAATTTGTGATGCTAGCTCCCTCTTCCAATTGTTTAAGCCTTTCCTCAAATGTGAGTGGAGGCCTAACACGTATAGGTTCCTACTTGCCTTTTTTAGTTCTTCTAGAGAATGTTGTAGTAGGCTTCTTCTTAGGTTGGGCAATAATTGCCTTGCCTTTCTTCTTTGGCAGTTCCTCTTCAGATTCATGTTCTTCTTTTTCTTTGCCTCCTTCTTCTTCTTCATTATTTTATTCATCCTCATCTTTTCCTTCTATAAGCATAAGAAGGCCAGTAGCAGTTTTCAACTTAGCTATCTTCCTCTTGCCTTTGCTTATAGCTGAAAGGAAACTTAGGTGTGGAAATGGCTTCCTACACTAATCTCTTAAGAGAAGTATGGTGCAAATCCTATTAAAATATTTTTTACATAACACAAAGATTTTCTGGTTGGGAAAAATATTTCAGTAAAACAACCCCACCCCTCCAGAACCTGCACAATGTATTATCTTCAACACAAGGTTACAATACAATTGCAATGCAAGTTCAACAGCAACAATAGAAGACTCCAGTAGCCACTCACAGTACCAACAATACACTTTTTTGCATCCACCTTTTCGCAACCCTAAAAATGCTTATAACATGCACTTCACTTTTAGGGCTACTCCCAAAGGTAACCATATTAGGGTTTTACCATTCTCTGAGAAAATAGGAACCCTAAAAAATTTTTACTATTGGGGTAGAGTGTACAGTATTCAAATTTATTTGTCACCACATGTCTTCACCTATCATGAATCTTCCTAACATAGCTCTTACATGTCATATGAATCCATCATAACCATTTTAGCTATGATCTCCTTATACACACCTCAAGATGCTGACACATCAACATTATTTGCAAGAAATACATTTTACAAAAAAAAAGAAAAAAAAAAAAGGAATTATCCAAGGTTGAGACACCTTATTCCTAACATTCTCCCATTTGTCAAACACCTTGTAAGGGTAACAGGAACATAACAGGAACTAACCGCTATAGGCTAAAAGGCCCATAGACTCTGAACACCATCTAAACTTCTCAGTGCCCACTGGTTTCATTAATGCATCTACAACATTCTTCATATTATCTACCTTCTCCAAATTTACCTTTCCATATTCCACCATATCTCTCACAAAATGAAACTACACATCAATGTACTTCATTCTAGCATGGAAAGTTGGATTCTTTGCAAGGCAAATAGTGCTCTAACTATCACACCAAATAGTAATTTGTTCTACATCAACACCAACATTAGAACACAATCTCTTAAGCCAAATGGCTTCCTTAAAAGGATGAGTAGAAGCCATTTACTCAACTTTTATAGTGGACAAAGCAACCACAAGTTGTTTCTTGCTCATCCAACTAATGGTACCACCAACCATAGTGAACACATAAGCACTGGTGGATCTCCTATAGTCAATATCACCTGCCCAATCTGAATCCACAAACCTATGAATACAAACTGAATGCAAAGATCCAAAAGAGTTACCATGATAACATATGGAGTAATCTGATGTACCCCTCAAATATCTGAATACTCGCTTAACTGCATCCCAATGTACTCGTCCAGGATTAGCCATAAAATGACTCAGGACTCCCACTACTTGGGCAATGTCTGGTCTAGTACAGACCATAGAATACATAAGACTGCCAACTGCACTAGCATAAGGTACTCTACTCATGTCCTCCATCTCACTTGGAGATTTTGGACAATCATCTATAGATAACTTTGTTCCCATAGGAATAGGAACACACAGTGGTCTACAATCTGCCATGTTGAACCTGTCCAACACAGACTTCACATACTTAGTCTGACTCAACCAAAGTTTTTTGTTAGACCTATCTCTACTGATTTCCATACCCAAGATGTACCTAGCTACCCCAAGATATTTCATCTCAAACTGTGTTGGCAACTAAGATTTAAAATTAGAAATCATACCCTTACCCTTCCCAAACAGCAACATATCATCAACATATAATGCAACAATAAGAAGGTGATCATTTTCAACTCGAAAATAAACACAATGATCTAATTTAAATCTTACAAATCCAATTGACAACATAGAGACATCAAACTTAAGGTACCACATCCTAGGAGATTGCTTCAAAGCATATAGATATTTCTTTAATCTACAAACTAAGGATTCATTACCTTTAACAATGTAGTGCTCAGGCTATGACATATAAATCTCTTCCTCCAAATCACCATGAAGGAAAGTTTTCTTTACATCCATCTGTTCTATCTCTAAATCATACAATGTAGCAAGAGATAACAGAAATCTAATGGATGTCAACTTTGCAACAGGAGAGAATATTTCACCATAATCTATTCCCTCTACCTGTGAATACCCCTTTGCAACCAATCTAGCTTTGTACCTTTCAACACTGCCATTTGCACAGAATTTCTTCCTTAACACTCATTTATAGCCAATAGATTTTCTCCCTTTAGGAAAAGATACAAGGTCCCAAGTTTTTTTTTTCTCTAATGAAACCATCTCATCATCCATAGCCTTAATCTAGGAACTTGCATCTTCCATGCCCAAAGCCTTTTTCACATATCTAGGCTCATTATTGTTAGTAATCAAAGCAAAAGCACAATTGGAATCTAACATAGAATATCCAAACCTTTCTGGTTGCTTTGTTTCTCTCGTGGATCTCCTCAAGGGCTACGGTTGAGGTTGTTCTTCCTCTTCTTCTGAACTATTAGAGTTGCTAGAGCTCTTCTCATCATTAGACCCAACATGGTCTCTCTATTCAGTCTTCTCAGGGGTAGGAGGCAACTGAACAACATCTTTTTCCTTTTCTTTTTCATCTGGTTGTAGCACAATAGGAGAAGATGTTAGCTTTCTAAAAGTAACATTTCTGCTATAAAACACCTTACTAGTCATAGGATCCCAAAGCTTGTATCCTTTCACATTGGCATTGTATGCAATGAAAATACATTTAATAGCTTTGTTTTCCAACTTAGATCTTTTCTCCTTTGGAACATGTGCATAAGCTTCACAACCAAAAACATAAAGATGTCTAATTGAAGGCTTCTTACTAGACCACACCTCCATGGGTGTCTTACCAACAAGGGCTAATGTAGGAGATTTGTTAACAAAATAGCAAGTAGTGGCCACAGCTTTGGCCTAAAACCTTTGTTCTAAACCAGCTCCACTAAGCATACTCCTAGCCTTCTCCATCAGTGTCTAGTTCATTCTCTTTGCAACTCCATTTTTCTATGGGGTATAAGGTATTGTCTTATGCCTCTCAATACCTTGTTCTTTACAAAATTGTTCAAACTCTACTAAGAAAAACTCACCACCATTGTTAGTTCTCACACACTTAATCTTCTTACTAGTTTGATTCTCTAAAAGGGCTTTTAATTCCTTGAATTGACTAAAGACTTGTGTCTTACTTTTAAGGAAATAAATCCATGTCCTTCTACTATAATCATCTATGAAAGATACAAAAAATATAGACTTGGAGATTGAGGGAACTTTTATAGGACCAAATACATCAGAATGAATAAGGTCCAAAATATCAGAAGATTTATGAGAACTAGAGTAAAACTGAACACAATTTTGTTTACCATAGACATAGTGTTCATAGAAGTCAAACTCGAGATTGCAATCATTTAACCCCTCAATGAAATTTTTATTTTTTAGGGTTCTAAGACCCTTTTCACCAATGTGATGAAATCTCAAATGCCACAACATTGTTTTTTCTGCAGGAAGCTTACCTTCCAAAGTGTTTGCATTGCCATCGGAACCAATAACCATAGTATTCTTCACTGCTCATTCAGATGGTGAGGATGAAGAACTATTACATAGAGGAATACATGCATCTAGCTGAAATAAGGTAGCTCTCCTAGTACCACTTGCAAGAACTATTGATCCTCTCATCATCTTGCATCCTTCTTTTGAAAAAACAACTTGTACACCTACATCATTCAGCATACTTATAGATAATAGGTTTCATGCCAAACCTGGAATGTGCATAACTCCATTGATTCCCTTTACTCGTCCATCAAGGAATTTGATAGTGACCCTTCTACGTCCAACTATCTTTAGGTGAGAATAATCACCCAAGTACACCTTTCCACCATTGAACTTTTCATATTTTGAGAACTAGTTTCAATGAGAGGTCATGTGAAAAGATGCACCCGAGTCAACCAACCACAAATAATTAGATGCATGGGCTGCCAAAGCTATGATGAATGCATCACCATCTTCTTGAGATCTTTCTAAATCTAAATATGAACCTTTCTTCTTCTTCTTCGGCTCTTTGCAATCTTTACAGAAGTTCCTAGGTTTATCTTAGTTCCAACATTTTGCCTTGGACCTATTGGAAGTCTTTGACTTCCCATGGGATTTGGATCTACCCTTTTTATCAGACTTATTGTCATTTTTCTTCCCTCTTTTCGTGGATCTCCCATGAACAACAAGGGCTTCTTTTTTTGAAACGGAAGCCTTTCTCCACATCTCCTATGATAGCAACAAAGACACCATATCATCCATTTTGAAAGTGACTAATGTGCTTCGAGGAGCCATCATAAGATGGTCCCATGAATCTGGTCAAGAACACAAAAGTGTGTAGTAATGATCATCCTCCTCTAACTTGACACCAGCTAATGTCAACTATGTAGCCAATAGATTAAAATTCATTTAAATGATTCATTAAGGATCCACCTTCCTCTGTTCATATAGAGTACAACTTCTTCCTCAGGAACAACTTGTTCACCAAATATTTGGCTTGATACATGGCCCCAAGTCTTTCCCACAAACTATATGCAGTTTTCTCATCTAGAACATTCAGAAGAACTGCATCGGTTAAATAGAGTCTTATGAGACCCTTAGCTTTATTGTCTTTGATATCCCAATCTGCTTGAGCTATAGTTGCTGGTCTTGTAGCACTCAAAGTCGCTTCCCATAGGTCAAGATCTTCCAACATGCCTTCCATCTTGAGTTTCCACAACTGGAAATTAGTGCCAATAAATTTCTCCACCTACATTCTTCCATATGATGAACTTGCCATCTCAATCTACAAATCAGATTCAGGATGCTCTACACAAGATTCCCAATCAACTTGAGATTAGCTCAAAAAACCCTACCCAACAACTAGGATCAAAAGTTGATCAGGCTTTGATACCACTTGAAAGGAAACTCAAGTGTAGAAACAGCTTCCTACACTAATCTCTTAAGAGAAGTATGGTGCAAATCCTATTAAAATCTTTTACTATTACAGATTCAATATCATGTAAACAACAATATTTTAGCCAAGCAAGCATAAAGAAAATAGATAGAGAAAGAAAGATATAACACAAATGTTAGGATAGACCATGGACAGAAATAAAAACTACATGCAAATATAACCAATAACAAAAAATAATAGATCACACAGAAATGAACACAAGGCACCAAGATTTAACATGGTTCACCCAATCCCTAGGCTATGTCCACCAAATAGCAAGTCTGATATTATTACAATCCGTAATCCCTTACAGCTCAATACCGTTGCAAGAACCAATTTTGCATCACAACATAATGAAAATAATCCAACCCTAAACCCTTTTATACAAGTATTAAACCACTTTAGGGTTATAACATGTCAGCCATAATTAGCCATAACTTTAGTGGCAAATTGTAGGGCCCATTTGCCATTGCACCAAAAGCCATGACTGTTAGTGAACATGGAATACCACATAATTAACCACCTGTGGGCAGGGGAGCACGTCGCATCACCCAACAACAAAAAATTTCCGGTGGGGAAAAACCTTTTGATAAAACAACCCCACCCCTCTAGAACCTACACAATGTATTATCTTCAACACAAGGTTACAATACACTTGCAATGCAAGTTCAAAAGTGACAACAGAAGACTCCAGTAGCCACTCACAGTGCCAATAATACACTTTTTTGCATCCACCTTTTTGCAACCCTAAAAATGCTTATAACATGCGCTTCACTTTTAGGGCTACTCCCAAAGGTAACTATATTAGGGTGTTACCATTCTTTGAGAAAATAGGAACCCTAAAAAAATTTTACTATTGGGGTAGAGCGTATAGTACTCAAATTTATCAATTTCCACATGTCTTCACTTGTCATTGAATCTTCCTAACATAGCTCTTACGTGTCATAGGAATCCATCATAACCATTTTAGTGATGATCTCCTTATACACAACTCAAGATGCCGACACATCAACATTATTTGAAAGTAATACATTTTACAAAACAAATAATAAGAATAGGAACTATCCAAGGTTGAGACACCTTATTCCTAACAATAGCCAGGGGTAGCTTGATTTCAAACTCAATTCTAGCCTTTTCCTTGTCATATGTTCCAAAAATTGGTTACTTTGGGTCTACTCGCTCATTCACCAGTGCTTCAATAATGTCCCTGGCCTCATCAATATTAACCTCATAAGGAAGAGGTTTCACCAAGCAACTTGGGGTCTGACTGCCTGAATGTATACTTTATCATAGTCAACAATAAAGCATACATCATCTTTGTAGTCTTCAACCAATTTTGGTGGAATTCAGAACCTATTATTCATTCTTTCCTTGAAATCTTCAAAATAATTGTCCAAGATGCTTTCAAAGTTTTCACCCATTTTTGCTACAAACTCATTTATCTGATAAAGAATGGGAATATATTTTCTCCACACTATAGTTCCTTTTGATGGAAAGAATTCTTGAATGTAGAAAAATAAGAAAGTTAGTAGAGAACCAAATTTACAGAGATTGTTCTTTGATATCCTTATGCTGTCCATGTTCTTGTTCAATTGTTTCAACAATAATTCTAATAGGTCAAATTCAAGGTTTTTCTTTACAATTTTGAAGGCCAAATCCACAGCCTCATAGGGTACACTATTTAGTCAACTAGAGCTATAGATTTTTTGGCCAATGACATGAATGTCAAATCTTAGTTCGACATCAGATATGGTGCTAACCTTCAAACCTCTACCATCCCATTCAACTAGGGTTTGCCTCTGTAGCTCATCCTATCCTAGGGTTTTGGTAACCTTCACTTTTTTGAGCATAGGGAGACCTGTGATTTTGTGAATCATCTTCTTTGTGATTGACACTGGCTGCTCTAACCATAGTTGCCCATTGTGCACTCAACTCAAAATATATCTAATCCACTTGGTTTGGAAGCTTCTTGGCATATGTGAGATATGATTCAAACCTTTGGTTTCAAGATGCTTATGCTCAAGTTTCAAAGAGCCATCAACACTCATTTCTCCTAGGGCATTGTCCACATCTAGGTTTCCAATCTCTTGAACAAAACATCTAAAATGTGTACGAATATCATTTATAAGGAGTACCTTTGGTGGAATTTGAGAATGAGCACCATTAGGGTCAAGTGATTTTGCTACGGCCGAAACAATTCTAAAGTTAGGCGCTTTCCATTCTGTACCCTTTACCAACATATTTGAACCCTTCTTTGCCTTGGTACCACTACTAATCCCGGATGTCATTGATGCTCAGTAAAAGATAGAAATTTTTCAAACAAAAATTTCACTAGAAAACTGCTTGGAATCACTCGGCATTTCTTGAATTGCACCTAAAAATTTCTTAGCTCTGAAATTTTGATGAAGAATGAAATCAAATTCTGGTCTTTTGATGAAAATTTTGTCTATAATGCTTAGTACAAAGGTAGTTGAGATGACATAGTGGTTGACATGCTATCATTCACTTGCTCAATAGAAGCTTGCAACTCGGTGATTGAATAAAACTTGTGTTGCTTCTAACCTAGCTTGGCAAGGTCTCCAACTGAATTTCCTTGGTAGAGGTGACTCGGTGAGAGACATACTTTCTTTGATCTTTGTGTATCTAGAATACTAATTTGATCATTTTTCTTTCTTTGTATTTTGGAACTGCTTGAGATATTACTAGAATATGCAGTTCCATATTCTTGTTTATGAATCTAATTGGAAATGTTGGAGTCGCCCACTTGTAGAGTGACATTTCCATTGTTTGAACTATCCTTCTCGATAGATTTTGGAATCCACTATTGCCTCATCTACTTTTGAATGTTATCAGCTTTAGTTTCTTTTCATCTTCAATTCTTCCTATGTTCATGCAATTTTTAGCTATATGACCAAGTTCAGTGCATGTATAACATCTTACAGTAGTGTCCTTCTTCCTTAGGTGATGTCTTGCACAATTTTTGCCAATGTGTCCATATTCTCCACAATAATGACATCTGCACCAGGTATTGTAGTCCCATCCAAATATTGCTTTAACAAGTTGTTCAGCTGGATCGAATGATTTTGATTTGTATTGGAATGCCTTGTGACCATGCTTCTTGCATTTGTGATAATTTCCTTCAAATTTTGATTTCTCCTTGCATTCATTAGCTTTATGACCATGCTGACTGCAATTGTAGCATTTACCATTGAATTTACCTTTTACATTGCTCCAACACTTGTTTGATGTGTGACCTAGCTTACCACAGTGATTGCAAGTAGGTCTTTGATTCCTTTGGGCACCTTGTTTGGAGGTTTCACCTTCTTCCTTATAACCAAGTCTAGCTTTACCTTTCTATCTATGAAGATTCTACTCACTTTGTTGATTTAATTGAGTCATATCTGCTTGAGATTTCATAATTCTCTCATTGAATTTCTTTTCAGTGATTAAGTCATTTTCCAAACTTTCATTAATTTGTCTCTCAGATCTCAAGTTGCTTTGTAATCTTTCATTGATTTGTCTTTTAGTGATTAGATCATTCCTCAGGCTTTCAATTTTAGATCTTAGATTCATAATTTCTTCATTTGCATTAGATAGTTGATCCACAAGATCTTCATGCTAACGGGATTGAACTAAAAGGTAGTCAAAGAGAGTTAAGCATCAAGCTACTTGACCAAAAAGAAAGAAAGAAGACATTGTTGGAAATTCATGACTCTAATAATGATGAAGAAGTATAGGAACAAGAAGACAAATAACTCTAGAAGGTATTTTTTTCTAAGCAACCAGTGGGTAAAACAAGGTAACCCTAGAAACCAAAGATAGAGAAGATTAACACAACCATTGTTAATGAAAGAAACTTTGTACAGATGAATAAGTTTTATGATTTTTATTATGGTATTGAAAAAGATTAGATTGATATCTCTACTATGAGATTTATGGTTCTTAATAACTTAAAACTTGAATACATTAAAGGTTTTGTCAATCAGGAAGTCTATGACAAATTTATAGCAAAGAAGGAACCAATTTAGGAAGAAGATATGGAACTTCAGAAATCAATGATAAGAAATATGTGCAAGACTATAGATGAAGAAGAAGTAAAGAAACTGATGGGTGCACTAGCACCCTATTTATAGAACAAAATGAGGCCAATTCTATTTATGGGAGGTGATAAGGATGTAATAAGAAGTGAAACTGCTGCAACTATAAATAAAATGATGATTGAGGTAGAGACAACTCGTACCACTATAGAGAAAACTTCAAAAATATCAATAAGTGGTGATACTATGCAAATTAATCAAACAAATTTTATAGTTAACATTGATGATAACCATTTTATAAACTATGATCAGCCAGAGCCCCTTTCTAAAGATATTCAAGATTGCTTGAGAGTGACTAAAGATGAGAAAAGACACCTTGTAGAAGAGAAGAAGAAGATTGAAAAAGCTGAGATAAAGTTTCTTGAAGAGAAAAAGAAGTAGAGAGAAGAATGAAAGAGGAGAGAAGAAGAGAAAGGAAAGAAAGATAAAGAAGAAAAAGAAAGAGAGAAGAAGGAAGAAGAAGAGAGAAAATCTAAGAAGATAGTAGAGAAAAAACAAGAGGAAGATGAGGTGAAAGCATCTAGCTCATCCACTTCTATATCTCTTGCTAACCTTATAAGTGATGATGACGATCAATCCAAATCAATCTCATCCTTGACAAAGTTGATTGAGAAAAATAGAAAAGTCAAAAGTCTACAGAGAGCATTAATTGAGGTGATTGATAGATTGCACAACACTCTCATAGATAAGCATATAGAAGAAGACCCTAAAAAAGAGCTCAAGTAGCTATAAAATCATTTGATGATGAGTTTACAAATTTTTTTAATGTTGCTAAGGTCTAAAGCTCAAATTTCACATGATGCTAATCTTTTTAGCACCATTTGTCAAAATATGCAAAATGATTTGCTGAGTCTTGATACTTGTATCAAGGGACTTCAAAAATGTCAACAAGTTGGCAAGGTACTATACATCAAGTGTAGTTTATCTCATAAGTTGACCAAAGATTTGGATAGCAAGATTCAAGGGAAGCTAAGTGAGTTGGAAGCTCTAACTAGTTAGGTACAACAACCTTCTTGCAGAACTGATGAGTTAGAAGGACAATTTATCGGTGTTCACACAAACATTGGGAAAATAGAATTTGAAAAAGAGAAGATTTTGAGGAGACTATCAGAATTTATAGAGTCTATTGATCTGAAGATATCATCTATTGAGAGATAGTTGGGAGAATGTGTCAAAGCAATGGACACTTATACACATTTCACCTACTATGAACTTAATGTAGTTGAGATTGTATCATATGCCTTATGTGCAATGCTCACTATTGCTGAAGCAACTAAGGATTCATGGGGAGAAAGATATAGATAGTTTGAAAGAAAATTTTGATGATTGTATGATGATCATAGTAGTTTGAGGCAAGATGACATGAATTTTGACAGTGTTTGAAAGTTTTTCACAGTTTGTTTTGGACTGTTTTACCTTTGTCATTGATGTCAAAGGGGGAGAAGTGTAGAAGAAATTGTGTAGTAAGCTATGTATGTAATATAAAGTATATTTAATGTAATAGATGTTATATATTATAAGTTCTGGAAAAGTTTTGTCACTTAGACAATTTTCCTTACTTTGTTGCCATCAATGCCAAAGGGAGAGATTGTTGAAAATTGGCTATATGAAGTGATTTAATTGCTGTAATTAATAGAAAAACATGATGTACATCTTGTAGAAAACTTCAAAAATAAAGATACTTATCTTTTGGTACTCAAAAAATTGTGTAAGTATGAAATTGGTTTGCAATAGTGTATTGTTTTGATGTATAACTTGTTTATATGATGTTATCTAAAGAGAGAAAGGTTAGATGGAAGCAATATACATATTTATGATGATGTATATAACTTTGAACATTAGTATAGACTATATGAAAATGAGATATTCATGATTTACCAATGAATAGAACAACAAAATTAAAGGTAAAGGAGTTATTTTTTTTACAAAATAATTACTTGACCAATTAGGGTATTGAACTAAGGTCAGAGATCAACTAAAGAAGAAGTTATAGAATTTATACATTTGTATTTGAGGAACCTAATGTTCAATTACTTGTTTGGGTAGTGAGCTCTTCCTATAATTGAAAGAGCATGTTTGGGTAGTGAGCTCTTCTTCCATCCATTGTACTACAACTCCTAATAGGGTTGGAATCTCCTAACAAGGATTCAAAGTTTCCTAAAAAGGACTCCTATATACTAAATGTTTTCATAGACTCCTAATATGGTCCATCCTCTAACAAGAAACATTTATATTGGTACGTCATCTAGTGGCTATCATCCCCATTAGGGTTTTCCCTTGGCCAAGGTTTCCCTACTTAACAAAAAATAGTGTTATGATTTCTCTTTATGCATGGTCATTATTACTATTGAACATTACTTGTTTAATTTATTATGCATGGTTCAAAGTAACAAATAATATCTAGTTGGTGACAAAATTTTGTAGAATACTGATTCACCAGCCCCCCCCCCCCCCCCTCACTATTCCCTATTTCTAACATTTCTAACAAATAATATCTAATTGGTGACAAAAGTTTGTAGAATATTGATTCCCCCCCCCCTCCTCACTATTCCCTATTTCTAACATTTCTCTAGGTCTATTTTCAGACCTTTTGCTAAAACTACAAATCCTAGGTACACCAACTCCTCCTTTACAAAACTACACTTCTTTAGGTTTATTAGTAACTTTTATTCCCTTAACTTATCAAATACCTTGTGAATATGAATCAAATGCTCCTCCAATGTCTTACTAAAGATCAATATATCATCTAGGTAAACAATGATAAGCTTACCCAGAAACTCATTCAATACCTCATTCATGAACCTCATGAAAGTGCTTGGTGCATTGGTTAGCCCAAAAGGCATGACTAACCACTCATACAATCCTTCTTTTGTTTTGAAAGTAGTCTTTCACTCATAACCTAGCTCTTATACCATTGAATGAAGGGTGATCCCCTTAAAACCATAAACTAAATACAAAAACAAAGAAATAATAGAAAATGCAAGAACAAAATATGGACTTCTTATTTGCACTACAAATGTGGAATTAAAAAATTCACAAGTACAAAATGCTAACCCACATGGGTGCCTTCATTACAGTAATATGCAAGACTAAGCTACAAATTATCATGTAGAGTTGTGTTAGACAATGTTCAGACCTTTCTTACATAGGCAATTTTATGCCACTCAAGAAGGTTCTAGACAATGAAAATTAATACCTAGGGCCAATGGACCCTGAAAATACATATAAATTTGGCCAAATACATCTTTGACAATTATTTTAGATATTGCAGGGAGCCCAAATTTGAAAGGACATAACTCACAAATTTTTGCTTTGATTGGCTATTATAACCACTTTTTGGAAATGCCAGCTCCTAATCTATAAGCTCGAATTGGCACAAGTGCCATGATAGTGCAAGTGCCTTTTTGTTGAATTTTTAGACCTCATCTAGGCACTCTAAGGCCTCCAACAGTGAGCCTAAAGATTTTTCTACAAATATTTCCATTAAAAATCAGTGATTACCTCTCTGATACTTAATCTGGAGAAACAAGACTTTTAGAGTAGGCTTAGAACTCTAAAATAAACTTTCATGTAGAAAATGAGAACATTCTAAGCTCATGTGAAAAATCTACTAAAAATAGAAAGTTCCCATAAATAGTAACGACCTTATCTACTAATCCTTATTAAAATAAAAAAGAATGAAAAAAATATATTTTTGGGTGATGAAAGATTGCTCCTACATCATGAGGCTAGGCCTAGAAGATGAATATCTTCAACCTAGTAAAGGGTGGGAATATGTTGTATGGACTTTGAATCAATTAAACAAGTGTTTTTGGTGGGAAATCATGTATAGATAGTGAGTCCATATTTGAGATCTATTTGTAGAAAGAAAGTAAGGACCTATTATGATTGTGGAGAGTTATGTTTTATGTTGATTTTGAATGTATTAATTTTCTTTGGTCATGCTAAATAAGTTAGTATCTACTTTTGGTTTTATTTGTATTAGCTATTTACCTAGTGTGTAGTTAGGATTTTATTTGAAATGGATTCTCCCTCCTAATTTCCACAGTGGAAGACCCTAGTTCTTGGTGCATAGAGGGGTATTAGGATGGAGATAAATATTATGGTTTTTGTTTTACTACCACTTACTTTCTTGGAAAATTCTGGCAAAATTTGAGGCTAATTAACTAGTATGCTTAGCATGCTAACACTTTGAAATAATGTTACAGAAGATACATGATAGATTATGGGTGCTTGAGGTTGGGTGGGTATCCATGTGGAAGGATGCCATTGATGATAGAAGAAGTTTTTTTAATGTGAGTTTTTGGTTTTAAGGTTTAGAAGCCCAAATAGTGTATTTAATCCTCATAAGCCTTAAATTAGGGCTTGAGAGTTAAGGGATTGGGATAGTCAAACCAGGACCCATCCTGTGTGATTAGTTAGGTCTTATTATGTTATAAGAGATGCTATAATTGGTTGGAAGGGTTATTTGGATTTGTTGGAGGTTTAATGTTAATGATACTATACTAGGGGAATATCCTAAGCATTGGAGTATTGATATGTTACATTCATGACTATGTTTTTTATTGATGTCAGCATAGTAGTGTTTTTCTAGAGACTAGAAGAATAGTAGTCATCGATCTTATGTTGTGCAGAAATTGAGTAAGGGTTAAGTGATGCACAGTTAAGGACATGTTTGTGAGAGTTTCTTGATGATTTGGTTAAGAGGCCGAAGTACAAATCAAAGATGTATGATAGTTGTATATGATTTACTATGAGTAGTGTAGAAATAGAGGATCAATTTGGTAGTTTTTGATGTTTGAATTATATCTTTTAGCCAAGATATAATGAGGTGATTCATATTCAATTAGTGATAGAGGACAGTCAAGTGATGACGTCTATGAGTGTGCAAGACCTAGAGTCATATGTGTAAGTTTTGTATAGACTATGAGTTGATAGTGTTACTATAATTGTAATTAATTATATATCATATTTTAATTAATTGGAAAATACTTAAGGCCTACTCAAGGAATTATTATGAAGATATGGTATAAAGGAAAGATGTTTTCCTTGATTGTAAGAAGTGTGTAAAAAAAGAGGTATTGTGATCATTGTTGAACTACGAATTGCAAAAAGGAGAAAAGCATTTATTGAATGATTGTAAGTGATCCAAGGGATTATTGGATGTGCAGTTCATGATTTGGTTATAAGATCAGAAGGAACATAAGTCTGGTTCATAGGAAAAAGACAAAGGAAGAAAGTGAAATTTATTACTATTATTCTATAAGGAATAATATAGAGACCATTTGGATAGTGGGTTCATTGGTCTTTCCCTTGAAGCCGTTTCGGTCGTAGGTCTAGCTATCTGGCACAACTCCTAATAGGGTTGGAAACTCTTAATAGGGATTCATAAGTATTGAATGTTGTGAAAGTATCCTAATAGGGTATATCATCTAACAAGGAATATTTATATTAGTATATCATCTTATGGGTACCATTCCCACTGGGATTTTCCCTCTAATCAAGGGTTTCCCTATTTAACATATATGGTGCTATTTTATATGAGTATATTATTGTGGTTTTAATTTATATTACTCATATGTTTAACATTATTTAAATTTGATATTGTTGATATTATTCTTATGACTGATCCAGACCCCCCCTCCCCCCAATTATATCAGTGGACTATATATTCTAAGAATTTATATCAGAGCTTTAGGTCCTTGAAGGATAAGCTTAACAACTTTGGTAGATCAATGGAAAATATTTTCAGAAATGATTGTCCTAGATTTTATGGGGCCAATTATGATAATTGGAAGAAAAATATGAAGACTCATCTAGTGTGCATGGGTCTATGATGTTGGATCTTGACAAAGGGAAAGAAGAAAATCATCGAAGAATCAAAGCTAGAAGATATTAGTGAGGAAGAAAGAGATTTGTTCATGTGTAACATTAGAGTAAGAAAATCTTTATTGTGAGCTCTTCTAGAGAATAAATACAATCAAGTAAATTCACTTGAAACATCTCATGAAATTTTGGAAGCATTAGAATCTACTTTTGAAGGTGATGATCATGCTAAAACAATGAGGTTATTGTTAGTCTGAATTTTCGAATGATAAAATTCCTCTATAACAGAATAGAAAATTTAGATTGTCTCCATTAATGGTGAATAGGATTTCTAGCTAAGTCATATTTTTTTAGCCTTTGAAAATTTTTGTTAAAACCCTATATCCTATTCCATTTAAATTTTCCCAAGCGCTAAAATTTTTTAAAATAGGAGGATAAGTGAATATTCTTTTCCCACCCATGTTGAGTTTTTTGTTCCATCCTTGTGAAAGGATTTTTACCCCACTGTCGGATCCTTTTGAATCTATGGTTATTGTTAACTTGCTATGGAAAGATGCTTGATTGTTACATATAGCGAGTTAACGATCTTGATGACATGTGTTTATGATACTGAAAAGAGAAATCAAGCACTGAGAATTTAGTTAACATGAGGTAAATTTTGGCACGTGATGTGTCCCAAGCTTGTCAGTTTCAAGAATAAATGCACATAAAGAAAATTGTGAATGGTGTCACCTGCATCCAAGTTTTTTTGTCATTTGCTAAGTCGCTATTGAAAAAATCCATGCGACTCGTCGGTGGTGACATAGCGAATGCTTGAATTTTGGCAAAAGGGTACTATTCTCCTAAAAGGTTGATATGACCATGGAAGTTCCCACACAACATTATAAATGTGCATGGCCACCTTCTTTAACACTAGCATTAATTGGAAGGGTTTTCAATCAATATGTGTTTTGTCATTGGGATTGAGAATCCATCAAAGGTCACTATATCGCTAGCCAAAACAAAATGCCACTTTTTCAGTAGTAACATAGCAAGGGCCTGATCATTGCAAAACATGAAATTTCTATTATAACTAGAAATATTATTGAGGATCCCGAAGAAAATCTTGTGCAGATTTTGCTTTTACATCTGTGCAAGTGGAGCTTTATTTGTTAGCGTCTATCTACCGAGTGGTCGCTAGCCGAATATTTAGTGTTTTTGATGGTAGCGATGTGGTGACCTACCTAAAAGTCACAAATGTGGCAAGGCCAAGAACATGTGATGTCATTAATAGATAAAAAGGAGTACACATGTGTGCTAGCATGTTCATCCATCTCAACGATAGAAGTTTATGGAAGATCATTAACAGATAAAAAGGAGTACATGTGTCTACCTTTGTGTTCTTAAATGTCATTTTGAATATCTTTCGTACGATCAAAGTAAGACCAGTGGTTATCATTAGCTCGCTATGGAAAGGTGCTCAAAAGATAAGTATAGCGAGTTCACGAGTTGATGAAATGTGTCCTTGGTCATCCGTGGGCCCAGTTTGAAATGCCAGCTTTGAAGGAAAGGTAAAAATGGAGGCAGATTATTGGTTTGACTGCCAGCATACTAAAAGGAATATTAAGTCAGCCTAGTTTTCATTCCTTAATCATATGATTTCAAAGGATTGATGGTGTAGGTTTAAATGCTGAAGGTAGTGGCACTTTGCACATTAATGAGATATGAAAAGTTTCGCATGTGAAAAGAAAAAACATAGTGTAACTTATAAGATTTTCTTGGTTGCACCTTATGCAAATAAAGATTTGAAGTCTTTTCTAAATAGGATCATTTACTTAGAGGATTGTGTAGACTTTGGCACAAGTGCCAAACATCATAAAAGAACTACAGATAAGAGATTTCCAAGTGCATATTTTACTATAGTCTCTTAAGTGTTGCAGTCTTGCATGGTATAGCAGAAATGGCTCCAAAGAATTCACTAATTCTTAGACTATGGATAGCAGAGGGATTACTTGACAAGAATAATTTGATCCCTAGTGTTTCTTCCTCTTGAATTGGTTCAAGTTTGTTTGAAAGGTGGTTTTCTAAGAGGAAGTTGTTTCTCTCGTATGTAAGTATGTGGAGTTTTGATCAAGGAAGACTAGTAATCCCAGGTGTTTTTATGGGTTGTGATCAAGCTACTAAAGTAATGAGGGGAGCAAAGAATAGACTTGATAAAATTAAAATCCTATCAGCAGTAACACCTTTCTCTAAGGAAATTTTCAAGATGGCAAACTTCAATGCCATGGTAGCAAAAGTATGTAGGACCCCATGTAGAGTTTTTAGAGAAGGTGAAAAAGATTTTATGCCCATGGGCTACATGCAAATAGTCCCTCTGAATTTTTGTTAGTACACGTCCTTTTATATCGGTAGGTGTCAAATTTTGGTTGAAAATTGGTTTTGGATGTAGACATAGTTGGCGACGCAAAAATTGCGCATTTTGTTATATTTGATAGCCAAATTGTTTCCATACTCGAGGGTGGTTTAGTAAGGGTTAATCCCATTTTCTTAAGGAGTTGTGTTAATCAGTCAAGAGTGGGAAGTAAGGATGTTCCTCCTAGTATCGTAATAATGGTAAAACCCACGGATACAAGTTAGTTTGCAATCATCAGAATAGATTTTGTTAGGGATAAGCTTAGCAGTTAAATATATGAAGGAATCATAGTTGGAGCTAAATTAGCAAAAGGAGGTGATAGATGGAAGCTCACAAGAGAATATATGGTTTGTATAACTTCCTATTAATCTTTTTCTTTCCAGACAGATGTATGTGTCTTCTTCTTGTAAAGGGCACCTGTCATTTTCCCTTAGCCTGAAGCTTGTTGCATCTCACACTATATAAGTGAGATCCCAAGGCTAAAGAAAGGGTCTGAATTCTATTTTCTAAGTGATACTTAGTCTATTTTTGGTCCCTTGTTTTGAGAAAATTGGTGGTGTATTTTCTTTATCAGATTTTGAGAATACATGAATATAGAATGATCTGTGTTTCTTTCTAAAGGTCATTTTGAGTTTACTGTAAATTGTATACAATTTTCAAGGAAAATGAATACAAATTATGAATTTTCCCCATATTTTTTCTTTCTAAACTTTGTCTCCTTTTGATTACTTGGTTATCTTGATGTTGTATAGGTAAAGGCTTGTGCAATTGAATGCAATCCAGTTAGGTTGTATATCTATTTATCACTGATGTTAATTCAATGGATTAAGTAAAAGCTCTGATGAATATGATAAGATTTTTTTAGTAGGGGAAAGGATTTTGAATGATGAGTTCTAATAAAAATTGCTGATGAAATTTTTTGTAAGGCAAGAAATTAGATCTAGAAATTTGTAGTAGACTCTGAGTCGTAATGGATTAGGCACTGATCAAATTTGATCCAACTGAAAGAGAAATATGTCATGAATGGTTGTCAAAAATGTAGAATTAAATCAATTTTAGTTTTATTTCCTATAGATCTTAAAATTTGGCCAGTGCTTGTTTGTATGGAATATTTTAGCTTCAGTTAGCCACTATTGTCGAGAACACATGCAGATCTACAGAAGAATTTTTGGCCATATCTAGTATATGGGATGTGTTTATCAAGTTATCAAGAATTGTGTATGTATTTGAGGATTTGAAATGAGAATCAAAATGAAACTAAAATAATTGTCACATAGTGTTCCTAGTTTTGAATCATCCCTGGGTATACCCACCCTTTTTTTGCAGAGCCTGAAGAGTAGAAAAGCACCTATGGTTTTGTTGAAGTTGGGCCCAAATGGTTTTGCACATACAATTGCTAATAAGAATTGGCTAGTCTTTAGATTGTGTGAGTATTATCATCTTGGTATTAAGCATTTTGTTGCTTAGTAGTTTTAAAAAACCAAAAAAATAGTGACTCTACTGGGGAGTGTATTGAATCTATGTGACAAACAAACCTTGAGAATTTGAAAAAGAGATTCAATACAGTAGGAAAAGGGTATAAAATTTTTGCAACCGTAAGTTCTCTAATGTGTTTTTCTAGATTTCTTACTTCAGCTTTATGCACCCCAATATGTTGTATCTAGTTGTAGTAGTATTCTTCAAGATTGAATGCAGATTGTGTTGTCATTAAGTGTTATTCTCAATCAATTCAGTCAATTTTGGTTTTCAGAATACTACTATAAGATCAGAGTCAGAATTGTTGAATAAAGGTTTCTCTCTTCTAAGTGTTTTAAAGATTTGCAAAATTTTACAAATTTCACAATTCAGTTCAGATCTATAGTGTTATGAATCATGTTTAAAATCTTTCTCACAAAAGTGAGTGGTGACTCTATCTAAAGGATCTCTAAACCATTGTAGATCGGTGATGTATAAATTGTTTTCAAGAGTTTTTAGTTGAATCAGATAGATCTAAAAGTTGCGTTGAAATTTTTAAATAGAAGAGAGAGTATATAAGTTTCTGACTAGTAAGTTTTGAAGTGTTGTTTGATGTGCTATTATAAGAATTTATAATGATAAAGATGAATCATAGTAGTGATGTCATTTAAATTCTCCTCAAAGAGATGGTGACTCTATAAGGTTATGATAAGTGGTGTAAATATTTCAGATTAGCACTAGGCCAATCAATAGATTAGTGTTTTCATACAACAACACTAAAGGTATTCTCATTTTCATGCAATTTATTTTCATGAAAATTGATTGTGAAAAGTGTTCTCCATCAAGTGAATTTTTAGCACTAAGGGGAAGAGAATAGTCTAAAAAGGTTTCATACACTTCATTGGATCGAGTCTTTGTTGTTGTTTCAAAGTTTATGAAGTGTATAGTTTGAAGTAGTTCATTGATAGAAGGGGATAGATTTACTGTAAATTTTAAATAAAAAATCATTATAGGAGAATGAGGTTAATTTTTTTTTAAAAGGTTGTCAAGATTCATTTCACCCAAGATGCAACCTGTTAATGAAATTCCTAGATCCATCTCTACCAAGGGGTATATGCCATTATGTTTTAATGGTATTCATGGTTTCTCGAATGTCATTCCTAGTGATGTTAGAAAAAGTTTGCCTAAGTTTAATGGAAACCATCTTGTTCCAGCCAATCATCATATTGAATTTTTTTCTGATTTGATGGGTGACTATGAGATTGCTCATGAGGATGTGCACATGAACTTATTTGTTCAAACCTTAGAAGGTGATGCTAGAGACTAGTTTTCTTTTCTACCAGCATTTTCTATTTCATCTTGGGGTGAATTGCATTCTACCTTCAAGGAGCAATTTGGAGAAAGGGTAAGCATATTTGATTCATATGACAAGTTCTTAAAGATTCATATTCAGAGTGATGAACTTGTCTCTCAATTTAATATTAAATTTGCAAGAGATTTGGATGAAATCCCTGAGAATTATAGACTTGATGATCAAATGAGTTTAGCGGTGTATTTTGATGCATTTGACAAGAAAATGAATTATCTATTAAGGGATAAAGAACCTTAGACATTATACTAGGCTTTTGTGACCACTAGGGATATTGAAAATAATTTGAGGTATGGATCAACTAAAGGTCATTTTTCTATGTATGACTACCAGCATAATGTATTTGAAAGAAAGGATGAATGTGGTGTTGGTGCTTCAGTTTCAAATAAACATATCAATACTCCTGTTGTAGGTTTTAATCAAATAGAGAATTTAGATCAAAATATGTATGTAGGCAAGGTTAGCCTGGTTACAAATGACAACACACATGTTCAGGATGCTATAGTAGTAGGATGTATCTCAGACTTTGATAGGGTTCAGCAATGTGTTAATATTGTAGATCAAGAATTAGTTACATTAGCAAGTTCTTGTAATGTTGACTATATACATGATTCTATTGCTAATAAAGTTGTTGCACATAGATCTTAGTTTTGTGCAAATGAGGAAGCTGAAATTTGTCTCCCTAATCATGAGTTTG
The DNA here is from genome assembly GCA_028749045.1 of Cupressus sempervirens. Taxonomy (NCBI): domain Eukaryota; kingdom Viridiplantae; phylum Streptophyta; class Pinopsida; order Cupressales; family Cupressaceae; genus Cupressus; species Cupressus sempervirens. The sequence goes on from CM053787.1 coordinate 33,483,059, forward strand.
ATATTGCTGATCCGATATACCATGGAAAGGTGATACAAAATGAAGAATATGAATAACACTTATCTCAGTCACACTCAGAAGAACAGAATTCACATGTTTCTAATTTTCAGCAATAGATGTGTATTGTGAAGATGAACCATGTGAAGACAATGAAAAGAGAGTTTACTCAAGTCAAAAAGAGGAAAGTGGTAGTTTATTTTCATCTTCATGTGAGTCAGATGCAAATCGGGAGGAAGAAAGCAACGACAGAAGTGAGTACTCTTTTGTCAGTAAAGGTATGAATTCTTCTTTTGAATTTGAAAAGGAAAGTGCATCTCAATTTTTGTGTTACACAAATCAGTTAGTTAATGAAGAATATGAAAGTGATTTATCCACAATGTATGAAGATAAAGAGATGGTGAAGTCAGTTGATGTTAATGAGTCTCAAAATGAAGATTTCAGGGAAGAATTGTCAGATGTTTTTTTAGAAAAAAAAGATTAAGCATATAGTGATATGTTTAGGAATGAATTAGGGTCTATTTGTAATAATTATCCTAAAAAAACTAATGAAGGGGATATAATTATGGACACTATATGTTTGGTAGAAGAAATAGAAAGAGATTCTTCATATAGTTCTAACTTTTCTTCATATGCTAAAATTTCCATGAAAATAAAATAGGTAGCGGATTTAAAGTATATAATAATGTTTTATATGATTATGCTTGTGAGGATGAGAAACTCATGTTTTTTCCTAATGTTCAAAAGGGATCAATGCATGGAGTCATTAACCCATTGTTTGATGAAGACATGGAAAGTTCAGATTTAGCTAAGAATGAGTTTAATGATGATACATTGTCTTACTATTATGAGAGATCAAATTTTTCTACTTTTGGATATGATGGTGAAAGTGTTGATGAGATTGCATCTTATGAAATTGATAACAAGGTGTTTTATGAAGGTGTTGTTGAAAATCAGCATGCACCTTGTAATGAATTTTATGATAAATGTTCTAATAAGATGACTAACCCACTTGCTAATCTTAGAGAATCATTTGAAGATCTTGGATTAGTTTCAATTTTTGACATTGATGACATGTATGAGTACCAGTCAGATTGTTCTTCAAAGTACCATCAAGATATACACATGGATACACAATTTGAAGGTACGAGTGATACTCTTCCTCAAGTTGAATATGAAACTTTCATATTTGAGATTGACAGCATGCATAAGTCATTAAATAAAGATGATTTTCAGTTTGGTATGTTTAAGAGTGCTGATCAGAACCTTTATAATGAGAAAGTGGTTGCAAGTGAATTTAGTTTTTATATGCATTATGAAGGTTAATTTATAGTTTCAGTTTTGCCAAGGAAGTTGATTCATGATGCCAAGCTGATTGGTGAAATTGATATAAGACATATTTTTAGTTTACCTCATGCATGTTTTGATGAGAATTAGATTTATAATAGAGGTAAAAGTTTTTGTTGAATTGCGGTGGCCCGAGCCCATCGTTTATACGTAATCTTAGTGGATAATTTGTTAGGAGCCTATGTGTGGTCTGCTTTACCTAGAGATATGAATTCTTGCCATGCCCGCAAGGGGCATGCATCCCCAGATAGAGCCACTATTGGTCTGAATTTTTGAATGATAAAATTCCTTTGTCACAAAATAGAAAATTTAGATTGTCTCCATTAATGGTGAATAAGATTTATAGCTAAGTCATATTTTTGTTAGCCTTTGAAATTTTTTGTTAAAACCCTATATCCTATACCATTTAAATTTTCCCTGTTGAAAATTTTAAAAATAGGATGATAAGAAAATATTCTTTTCCCGTCCATGTTGAGTTCTTTGTTCCATCCTTGTGAAAGGAGTTTTACCCCACTGTCAGATCCTTTTGAATCTATGGTCAATGTTAACTCGCTATAGAAAGATGCTCGATTGTTACGTATAGCAAGTTAACAAGCTTGATGACATGTGTCCATGATACTGAAAAGAGAAATCAAACATCGAGAATTTTTTTAACATGAGGTAAATTTTGGCATGTGATGTGTCCCAGGCTTGTCAGTTTCAAGAATAAATGCACGTGAAGAAAACTGTGAATGGTGTCACCGACATCCAAGTTTTTTCGATATTCATTAAGTCACTATCAAAAAACTCCATGCGACTCGCCAATGGTGACATAGGGAATTCCCAAATTTTGGAAAAAGGGCAGTGTTCTCCTTAAAGGCTGATATGATCGCAGAAGTTCCCACACAACATTATAAATGTGCATGGCCACCTTCTCTAACACCAGCATTAATTGGAAGGGTTTTCAATCAATATGTGTTTTGTCACCAGGATTGAGAATCCATCAAAGGTCGCTATATCACTAGCCTAAATAAAATGCCACTTTTTTGGTAGTGACATAGCAAGGGCCCAATCATTGCAAAACATGACATTTCTGTTATAACTAGAAATATTCTTGAGGATCCCGAAGAAAATCTTGTGCAGATTTTGCTTTTACTTCTGCGCAAGTGCAGGTTTCTTTCCCGACGTCTGTCTACCAGGAGGTTGCTAGCCAGATATTTAGTGCTTTTATTGGTAGTGATGTGGTGACCCTCTTGAAATTCACAAATGCAGAAAGGCCAAGAACATGTGATGTCATTAACAGATAAAAAGGAGTACATGTGTGTGCCAGCATGTTTAGCCATCTCAGGGACAGAAGTGTATGGACCCACTCCCCATGTACAAAGCACACAAATAATTTTGATCATTAGGTTAAACCAAGATCAAAGGCTATTATTAATTCACTATGGATAATTGCTCGAAAGTTAGGTATAGCGAGTTAGCGAGCGATGGCCCACCACTATTGCAGTAAGTTATTGTCCACAAGATCAAGTATTGATCGACAATGCTTGTTAACTCACTATGAAGAGATGTGCAATGAATAAGTATAGCGAGTTAACAATCGAGGGACCCACCTTTGTGTTCTTAAATTTCATTTCAAATATCTGTCGTATGATCAAAGAAAGATCAGTGGTTATCATTAGCTCGCTATGGAAAGGTACTCTAAAGATAAGTATAGCGAGTTAATGAGTTGATAACACATGTCCTTGGTCATCCATGGGCCCAATTTGAAATGCCATCTTTGAAGGAAAGATATAGATGGAGGCAGTTTATTGGTTTGACTACCAGCATGCTAAAAGGAATATTAAGTTAGCCTAGTTTTCATTCCTTAATCATATGATTTCAAAGGATCGATGGCACGAGTTTAAATGCTGAAGGTAGTGGCACTCTGCACATTAATGAGATATGAAAAGTTTCACATGTGAAAAGAAAAAATAGAGTGTAACTTATAAGATTATCTTAGTTGCCCCTTATGCGAATAAAGATTTGAAGTCTTTTCTAAATAGGATCATTTACTCAGAGGATTGTGTAGACTTTGGCATGAGTGCTAAATAGCATAAAAGAACTATAGATAAGAGATTTCCAAATGGGTATTTTACTATATTCTCTAAAGTGTTGCAGTCTTGCATAGTATAGCAGAAATGGCTCCAAAGAATTCTCTAATTCTTAGACTATGGATAGTAGAGGGATTACTTGACAAGAATAATTTGATCCCTAGTGCTTCTTCCTCTTGAATTGGTTCAAGATTGTTTGAAAGGTTGTTTGCTAAGAGGAAGTTGTTTCTCTCGTATGTTAGTATGTGGAGTTTTGATTAAGGAAGACTAGTATTCCCAAGTTTTTTTATGGGTTGTGATCAAGCTACTAAGGTAACGAGGGGAGCAAAGAATAGACTTGATTAAATTATAATCTTGTCAACAGTAACACCTTTCTCTAAGGAAATTTTCAAGATGGCACACTTCAATGTCATGGTAGTAGAAGTATGTAGGACCCTATGCAGAGTTTTTGGAGAAAGTGAAGAAGATTTTATGCCCATGGGCTACATGTGAATAGTCCCTCTAATTTTTGTTTAGTGCACATATTTTTGTATTAGTAGGTGAAATTTTTTCATTGAAAACTGCTTTTGGATGCAAACATGGTTCACTAAGTAGAAATTGATCATTTTTTTATATTTGATAGCCACATTGTTTCCATACTCAAGGGTGGTTTAGTAAGGGTTAATCCCATTTTCTTAAGGAGTTGTGTTAATCATTGAAGAGTGGGAAGTAAGGATGTTCCTCCCAGTACCTTAATAATGGTAAAACCCATCGGTTCAAGTCAGTTTGCAATCATCAAAATAGATTTTTTTAGGGACAAGCTTATTAGTTACATATATGATAGAATCATAGTTGGAGCTAAATCAGCAAATGGAGGTGATAGACAAAAGCCTGCAAGAGAATATATGCTTTGCATAACTTCCTATTAATCTTTTTCTTTTTAGATAGATATATGTGTCTTCTTCTTGTAAAGGACACCTGTCATTTTCCCTTAGCCTAAAGCTTGTTGCATCTCACACTATATAAGTGAGATCCGAGGGCTAGAGAAAGGGTTCGAATTCTATTTTCTAAGTGATACTTAGTCCATTTTTGGTCCCTTGTTTTGAGCAAATTGATGGTGTATTTTCTCTATCAAATTTTGAGAATACATGAATATAGAATGATCTATGTTTCTTTCTGAAGGTTGTTCTGAGTTTACTATAAATTGTATACAATTTTCAAAGAAATTGAATAGAAATTATGAACTATCCCCATATTAGTTCTTTCTAAACTTTTTCTCCTTTTGATTACTTAGTTAGCTTGATGTTGTATAGGTAAAGGCTTGTGCAATTGAATGCAATCCAGTTAGGTTGTATATCTATTTATCACTGTTGTTAATTCAATGCATTAAGTAAAAGCTCTGATGAATATGATAAGATTGTTGTAGTAGGGGAAAGGATTTTGAATGATGAGTTCTGATAAAATTTTTTGATAAAATTTGTTGTAAGGCAACAAATTAGATCTAGAAATTTGTAGTAGACTCTAAGCCCCAAAAGATTAGGCACTAATCAAATTTGATCCAACTGAAAGAGAAATATGTCACGAATGGTTGTCAAAAATGTAGAATTAAATCAATTTTACTTTTATTTCCTATAGATCTTAAAAGTTAGCCAGTGCTTGTTTGCATGGAATTTTTTAGCTTCAGTTAGCCACTATTGCTAAGAACACCTACAGATCTATAGAAGAATTTTTGGCCATATCTATTATATGGAATGTGTTTATCAAGTTATCAAGAATTGTGTTTGTATTTGAGGATTTGAAATGAGAATTAGAATGAAACTAAAATAATCCTCACACAGTGTTTCCCAGTTTTGAATCATCCCTAGGTATACCCACCCTAGTTTTGTAGAACTTGAAGAGTAGAAAACCACCTGTTATTTTCTTGAAGTTGGGCCCAAATGGTTTTGCACATACAATTGCTAATAAGAATTGGCTAGTCTTTAGATTGTGTGAGTATTATCATCTTGGTATTAAGCATTTTGTTGCTTAGTAGTTTTAAAACACCAATAGTTACAAAGTTGGATATTTGCATATCAAGATGCTAAGATTATGGAAGATGAATCTATAAGAAGTTATATTGGTAGAATATCTTAAATGGTTGTAGGAATTCAATCTCATGATGGAACCAAAGATGATTATGAAGTCATATGGAATATTTTTTAAAGTTTGTCACCACCTTCCAAGTCAATTGTGTAGATGATACTACTGATGCCTTGTATTGAGGATTTACCAAGGAAACCTTTCTTGGTAAATTGGAATAAGAAGATGAAGATCTAAGATAGTCCAGTGAATATTCAAGATTTGAAAAAACCTTTAGTTCCCTAAACATTCAACCTAATTTCACAAGGAGTACAAGCACCAATGGAGATTTTGCTAGCAGCAGTAGAGCTAATGAGGACAAGAAAATTGAGGAAGGAATATCCATTTTGCCAAGAAGAGAAAAAGATGGTAATAAAATCTTTAAATGTTGGACTTGTAATGAATTTGGTTAATGAATTTGGTCATTATGCATCTAAATGTCCTGAGAGAGAGAATAAGTATAAGGGAAAGTTTAATCCTATAAGAGATAGAGATAGAAATTGTTTATATGCAAATAAAGATGAAGAATATGATAAAAAAAGGTCAAAGTGAAAGTGTTGATGAATTAGGATTTGTGGCTATCAAGGAAGATGATCTTGAAAGAGAAATTAGAGAAGAAAGAGCTCTAGTTACCCAAGTGGAAAAGAAATCTGATTGGATAATTGAAAATGGTTGTTTCCATCTCATGACTAGTGATGTAAATAAGTTTGTTAATTTCAAAAATCATGATGGAGGAATTGATAGAGTTGGTAACAATGCAACCTATCATATTACATGAATTGGATCCATTACTCTTAATGGTAAAACTTACACTAATGGTGTCTATTTTGTTGATGGATTGAAGCATAACTGGTTGAGTGTTGGAGAGTTGGTGGACAAAGGTTATTAGATGAAGTTTACTGAGAAGACCTATACTATCAAAGATAGAGATGGTAAGATTATTGGAACTGGCACTAGATCCAAAGGTAATGTATTTCAATTAAATTCTACTAAGATGACATGTTTGGTAGAAAAAGTTGATAATAGTTGGTTATGGCACATAATATTTTTTTCATATAAACTCTTATAATATTGTGAAGGTTAGTAGTACATTTTTAGTGAGAGATATGCCTAAGATTGTTAAGTCTACTAACATTGTATGCAAGGAATGTATTTTTGCTAAGTTGAGGAAAGTGTCTTTTCCTAGCAAGAAGTTCACTACCACAGAGAAGTTAGAGATTGTTTACATAGATTTGAATGGTCCTACAAGAATCGGAGGATTCTATGGTGAAAGGTATTTTATGATTTTTGTTGATGATTTCACTAGAATGATGTGGGTAGCATTTCACAAAGAGAAATCAGAAGCTTTTGAGAAGTTCAAGATATTTAAGAATAGAGTTGAGAATGAATCTAGTGTTAAGATTAAATTTTTAAGATCTGATAAAGGAGAAGAATTTACTTCTAGAGAATTTAATATGTTCTGTGAAGAGAATGGAATCAAAAGAAAACTATCTGCACCTAGAACACTTGAGAAAAATGAGATTGATGAGAGAAGAAAATAAATCTATAATAGAGTTAGCTAGAGCAATGCTATTTTAGATTGATGTTTCTAAGACATTTTGGAGAGAAGTAGTGAATACAATCTAGTGATACTCTAAATAGAGTATAGACCAGAAAAGTTATAGACTATTGAAATATCAGTCAAGTTTGTTATTAGTGACACACACTTATTCAGATTGTATATAGCTACCAAGATCATTGTATAGTTCTTAGTGTTTGCCATGTATTTTAGTTGCTACCCAGTCCTTTGGACACATCTTAGTGGTTACCAAGTAGATTCAGTCAATGTGAAGTCCAATAGTGTAAACCATGCATTTCAGTTGATGTCGAGTTTATTAGTGGCTACTAAGTAGTGTAGTATTCACCAAGTTCACTATGTATGTGATGAGATTCCAGTGTTAACTGAGCTTCCCAATGTTAAACAAGAGACTCAGTTTATAATGAGCTTGATGAAATGTCCCTTTTCTGATTTTGTATGATATTTCCAATCTTTAATCAGATCTTTACGATCAAACAACTAATATCACAAAGATCCTCCAAATTTCTCAAGAAACCCCAAATCGAGTATGCCAGAAATGGTGCCAAAAGCTTCACAGCTTCACCTATTATTAATAAATCTGAAAATGGCCATTTTTACAAATTTTTCAGCAGAATAACAGCCTAAAAAATGACATTTCCAGATCTATATAGCCTTTACACAACAGCTCACAAATGTAGGACAAAAATTATGCTCATCGGGCTCCCAAAATTAACACAAAAATGCCCGAAAACACCACAAAAACACTAATAAACTATCTCAGAAGTTTAATCACATCCCAATACATATATTCAGCTCTATTTTAACAGCTTAAAGTCTGAAATACAGCAGCAACCAAAACTGATATGAAATGCTCAACTGAAAACACCAAACTCATGCAAAAAACACACCCAAAACCCCACAAATCTACATTGTTCAGCACAAAGGCAAACTCTGTATGAGCATGCACATGGAATGGATTCAAACTCCCATCCTTAGCCTTCTTGGAAACCTGAAAACTCCCGTTCTTGGGTCTCCCTAGAAACCTGCAAACTCCCGTTCTTGGGTCTCCTTCTCCACAGGTTTGGCAGCCTCTGAAGAATAACAAAGAATGAGCAAAAATCAAGTTCTCCTCCCTGCCCAAAATGCCTCCAAACCCCTTAAAAGAGGCCATAACCATAACTCATGTCCAAGAGAGGTTAATGAAACATATTTTAATAATAATTTCATTTATTAGTCCAACGGTTTCCAAAGATTAACCCCCCTTTTTTCGAAACTTCACTTTCTTGGGCCTGCCTGTCTTAGCAAAGATTATTATTTTTTTATTATTTGAAAAGGGGACATGACAAGTCCCCCCCTCCCCAAAAATTGCTTGTCCTCAAGCAATGGCTGAACAATAAACCAATCAATCCACCTAGATCCCAAATGTAGTCATGAACTATACTACTACCAATTAACACAGGCTCCTGCAATATCCTCTGCAATATGACCAAGAGGAATCCATAATCAAACTAACAATTATAGCTCAACCAAACTCCAAAATCACCACCACCATAGTAAAAAACCCATGAGACACAAACTCTTAGAACATCAGAACCCAAGTAAAGTGGACAAATCAAACTGCCAACACAATAAATACCATCAATGCATCCCACTGGCCTATACGAAATGTACAATCCAACTCTGCAACAATGGTGAATGCTCTCATATGAAACTATACCAAGTATGAAGAATCCACACACTGTACAACTCCTGCAATCAACACAACTCTATAGATCATTGGCCACTATCTCATAACCATAACTCCCATGCACCCCTAATGGTGAAAAGCCATCACAAGATGAACAACAAGAAAAGGAACCCAAACCAAATTTTCCTACCATCAACTCCTCAACACAAGGATCAATTGCTAACTAATGTACATACCCTGCTGAAGCATCACTCCAAAACTCCTGCTCTAAGTCATGTATTATCAAGCTATCAACTGCAAGACCTATCACCATGTCATGCCCATCACAACTCTCATCCCGAGGCATCAAACTATTCCATAACTGATGATAAGCACTAGGAACCAAAGTACATATCTGTATCATAATCTCATTAATAGGGTCATAAAAGGTAAATTGATGAGCGTACCTCACAGTGTAATGCCGATAGAATGCGCCAATCTCAGTCAGTGGCTCAGACTGTAATCCAGATGAAACTAACTGCAATTGATCATTAACCATGTTGGAATTGACTACTATCTCTGAAGATATCACCAAGGGAGTAGTATTACTATTAGGAACCATGCCAACTGTCGACTCACCAACATCACACATGCTCTTTGATACATCTCTAGTCTCTGTGCCATCAGTACTAGAGGCCACCACCATGTCAGGCATACAAAAATCTGCTACAAAACCCAACTCAACTAAACCTGACTCTAGTCGGAATGAACCTGATATGCTAATGTTAGTATCAAGGATGGATGCATCCCCATCTCCACTGTCTCTAAAAATCTCGGCCATGGACATCCTTGGATCACCAAACACCATAGCTTGTGACTATATAGAATTAGGTAAAGACTGTAGCCACTCTAACTCCATGGTCGCCTTAGCCAAATGGAACTGTGACTCCTTGAAAGCCAACTGTGTACTCTCAAGAATCTCAGAAGTCACCTCAAGTTTCTCAGTAAGCTCACTCACCTCATCTTCCTTGGCCAACAATGCATCATATGTTGTACTGCCCCACTCCATAAGATAATCTCTGTCAGCTACCAACTGCATATAATTTTGTCTCAAAATCTGAATAGCCTCCCATAAAGAGTGGATCTCTGTCAAGGAAAGATAACTGCCTTCCTGCTCATCACTAGTAGGAGAACCCCATCCATAAACTGCTAACAACTGATGAGCAGCATCAAAATGCTGGCAAGCGATAGCAATGTCTCAGTCACTAACTCTTAATTGATTAGGTACATGATGGCACTGGCTTGACTGTCTCCTACAAACCTCCTCTGATGCACTATCTAAAGGAGTATCCTCAAAGTCACTAGTCTCTAGAGTATTACAATCCATACCCTATGAATTAAATCTAAAGCTCATATCAACATATGGAGTATCAAAAACATTAGCACTACTATCCAACTCCTCTGTACCCAAGGAAAGTAAGTCTTCAAAACTGCCCACTACATCCTCCTGGATGTCATCAATGCCAATATGATCCTGGGACTCATCTGTACACACTGCCAAATATGAAATATCATCAACACATTCCAGCAAGTATGGTCGACTAGACATATGAACAAAGCCCAACACCGGTGTATAAAAACTAATACAAAAATTGGATAAGCTCCTAGCACAAGAAAAGACAACACCGTGCAATCTGCTAATCAAATCCATGGTAGCACTCAAACAATCACTGCTACCAAAAAGTGTTAATGATTTACAGTCAACTGAACCCCAAATGCCAATATAAGAATCTCGAGTCCATATCTGTAAACTAGAATTAGCTAGTAACTCAAGTAAAATCCTAACTTGAGTAATATGACCAATACCAACTAACTCCACATACCTGTCATGATGAGATAATGTAGTGACAATACTATCTTCACACACCTTCAGCTGATGGGATAAATCATGTGAAGTACTACTAGCCTCAACCTCATGTGATCAAGCATCTAACTATGCCTGGTAATCTCTCTCAGAAAAGTCATGAATGATCAATGTCTGCTCATCTACACCAGGTATCTCACCATCATGCACAACAACATCCTCATAATCATCATCCTTGAGGTCAAATCTATCTATCACTCTTTGACTAAAAACATCAAATGTAGTTACCTGATCATGACCTTGAGTAGTCATTCCACGATACCACCAATCATAGGCTACATCTTCTAAGTGTAGACTTGCAATTTGAACTATATCACTCTCCTTCATGGGGTTAAGTGTGAAGAAGGTCTGTAATTTTTGTAGCCATGCTCTAGCTGAAATTTTATTTGTTCCATCAAAAGTAGGTGCTATAAACTTGCTTATTTTATTTTTGAGCTCTCTTCCACTTATGTCATGCTCCCTTCTGTACTCTTTCTTGGGCATCAAAGTGTTCATCATATCCACATATTCTCTAAAAGGAACTGAACTACGAAAGTCATCATCTAAGCCATTATATGTAGCTCTTAATGTAATCAAGTTACCTGTAACCTCTTCCATAGGATTAATAGCTGGATTTGGTACTGGTGGCTCATCTGCAGGCAAGAAAATAGTTTTGGTTTATTTAGATTGTGTGGATTTTAGATTTCTTTGCTCCTCTGAAGTGCTCCCTTTCTCATTAATAGATGCAACTCCTTGTAGTTTTTATGTCAATATTCGCAAAGCCTCTCTAGTTTCTGCCAAACTATCCACTGTTTGCTTCTGAGTATTTTGGATGTCTTGGAAGAATTTCTTTGCCATCTCATCTAGATCAGCCATACTTTTCCCTTCCTTGGATTTTGTACTTTTACTTTCAATTGGAGGTTTGATCAAAATTTCTTTATTCTTTTCTCGCTGCAAATATCTTTTTTCTCTTTCACTTAGTTGCATGCAACCATAAATTTTGACATGCAGCTGATTAGAAGCAACATGCAACCACCAAATTCACCAAGAACTAACATGCATATGATTAGAAGTAGAATGAAAACATAAATTTTGACATGCAAGATCTGGGTAGTTATCAAAACTGACATGCAAGATCTGGGTAGTTGTCAAAACTAACATGCAAGATCTGGGTAGTTGTCAAAATTGACATGCAAGATCTGGGTAGTTGTCAAAACTGACATACAAACTTCTACAACCACAAAATTCACCAAGAACTAACATGAAAATGATTATAAGTAGAATGTAACCATAAATTTTAACATGCAGCTGATTAGAAGAAACATGCAACCATAAATTATGACATGCAAAATCTGGGTAGTTGTCAAAACTAACATGCAAGATCTAGGTAGTTGTCAAAACTGACCTGCAACTTCTACAAACCCTCAGGCTGGCAAGATCATGGCTCTAATACCACTGAAATGTCCCCTTTTCTGATTTGATATGGTATTTCATGCCTCTAATCAGATTTTCAAAATCAAACAACTGATATCACAAAGATCCTCCAAATTTCTCAAGAAACCCCAAATCGGGTATGCCAGAAATGGTGCCAAAAGCTTCACAGCTTCACCTATTATTAATAAATCTAAAAATGGCCATTTTTACAGATTTTTCAGCAGCATAACAGCCTAAAAAATGGAATTTCCAGATCTATATAGCCTTTACACAACAGCTCACAAATGTAGGACAAAAACTATGCTCATCGGGCTCCCGAAATTAACACAAAAATGCCCGAAAACACCACAAAAACACTAATAAAATATCTCAAAAGTTTAATAAAATCCCAATACATATATTCAGCTCTATTTTAATAGCTTAAAGTCTGAAATACAGCAGCAACCAAAACTGATATGAAATGCTCAACTGAAAACACCAAACTCATGCAAAAAACACACCCAAAAACCCACAAATCTACATTGTTCAGCACAAAGGCAAACTCTGTATGAGCATGCACATGGAATGGATTCAAACTCCCATCCTTAGCCTTCTTGGAAATCTGAAAACTCCCGTTCTTGGGTCTCCTTCTCCACAGGTTTGGCAGCCTCTGAAGAATAACAAAGAATGAGCAAAAATCAAGTTCTCCTCCCTGCCCAAAATGCCTCCAAACCCCTTAAAAGAGGCCATAACCGTAACTCACGTCCAAGAGAGGTTAATGAAACATATTTTAATAATAATTTCATTTATTAGTCCAACGGTTTCCAAAGATTAACCCCCCTTTTTCCGAAACTTCACTTTCTTGGGCCTGCCTGTCTTAGCAAAGATTATTATTTTTTTATTATTTGAAAAGTGGACATGAAACTTGAGGTGAAAATGCTTTCTGAGTCATAAAATGTAAATCAAGAGACTTAGTTCATATGATGAGTTTCACAATGTCTACTAGGTCACCAGTGTAGATCGAGTTCAGGACTACTTAGAAGTGATCAGTATCGACCAAGCTTCTACATCTACTAACTACATGATGGTGTCGAGTATTGACAGTGGTTGTCAAGTATCAAAACCTCACCAAGTCAGTCTTTTGGACTCGAATGTCTTCATGTGGGCTGACTTTGTAATATTTTTGGTAACTTGTATGATGGAAAACTTTTTAATTTGTACAATTGGATTGATATATATGTAATACATTGTATCATATCCAATGCATGGATGGTATGTAATGTGTATGAAAATATGAAGTTGTCAATGTGAATTACATTAGAGAAAAGAATAAGGAGCTATAGAGAAATATCTATCATAGAAAGGTTATTAGTACATAAAGGAATTTCATTTAGCAAACTAAGTTGTAGATCATAGATCTACTACTACTTCATCCTAATAGATGGATCAGTCAAATCCTTTCACAAGGTATCTCTAACAGTCTTTTGTAAATCTCTTTACCAAGTGCATACTTAATTCTATGTTTGTAAATCCTTTTACAAGGTGGACCTAGCATTCCTTATTTCTCCTAATAGGGAAAATCATCAAAAGTGGTCAATGTAAGCTTTAATAGGCTAACTTTATACTGTAGTATTGAAGTTGTGGGTATCATCCCCACCCTAGTTTTAGTTTCTATTTGGAAGTTTTTTGGGTCACCAAATCTTTGTGTCTTAGTGTTATGAATGTTTTTAGTTTCTCATGTATGCGATTAGATCAAAATTTATATAATGGATAAATGCTAATTGAATGGTTGGATTAAAGGTTGAAATTGTTGAAGTTTTAGAAGTTACTAATTCACCACTCCCCTCTTAGTAACTTAGCTTAGTCTTGAATATTTCAAAAAATTGATATCAGATTATTTTGGTTCTCATGTGAAAGCTTAACAAATTGAGAAAAGATCAAGGCCATGGAAATATTTAGACTTGAAAAAGCCATTGACAATGAAAAGTTGGATGTATAAATGGCCATTGCCCAACTCAAGAAAGAAAAGGAGCAACTCTCTCAATCCTTGAAAAAAAAAAGAACTTGCAATTCAAATAAATGATCAACTCTACATTGAAGAAAGAACTAAAGACCTTCATTCAAGAAATTTAGATGAAGCCAATGAAGAAATCAAAAAACTCCTAGAAAAGAATGGTTCCCCATAAGAAGAAGTAAGAAAGCTAAGAAGAGAACAAGAAATTAAGTTGGTAAGGTTATGTGAAGTCCTGAAATAGAGAAACGAGATAAAAGAAGAGATGGATGGAAGGAACAATGAAATCCAAAACCAATCCCTTTAGTAAGGAGACCTTATTGATCAGCTTTCCAATGAAAATAAAGAAATCATGAGCCTAAGATTTGAAAATGAAAGAATGAGGAATGATCTAAATTCTAAAAGACAAATCAATGAAAGAATAAAAAATGATCTAAAATCTAAAAGACAAATCAATGAAAGATTGAGGAATGATCTAAACTCTAAGAAGAAAATCAATGAAAGAATGATGAAATCTCAAGTAAGCGTGAATCAATTGAATGAAAAAAACCTCTATAGGAAAAAAGGAAAAGTAGGAATTGGCTATATAGAAGAAGGAGAATCATTCAAGCAAGCAACTCAAAAGAACCAAAGACCTACTTGCAATCATTGTGGTAAGATAGGTCATACATCAAACAAATGTCAGAGTAATGGAAAAGCAAGATTCAATGGAAAATGCTAAAATTGAAATCAACATGGTGATAAGGATAATGAATGCAAAGAGAAACCAAGATTTGAAGAAAAATGTCACAAATGCAAGAAACATGGACACAATTCATTAGAATGCAAAACCAAGGCATTGAATCCAATAAAGAAAATTGTGAAAGCAATATTTGGATGGGACTACAACACTTGGTTAAGATGTCATTACTGTGAAGAATTTGGACACACTAGCATGAATTGTGTTAAACATCATATGAGGAAAAGAGCTACTACCAAAAGACATTTCATTTGTATAGAACTTGGTCATCTTGCCAAGAATTGCATGAATACTGGTAGAATTGAGGATGAGAAGAAGGCAAAAGTTGGTAATATCTTAAAACATATGAGACAAAAATGGGGTCCTAAGTCTATCAAGGATATAAGTCTGAGAAATGATGGTCAAGTCACTCAAGAATTGGGTGACTCTACCATTTCTAATTAAGTTCTCATAGGAGAACTAGAACTAGGTTGTCAAGGATAACAACTAAATTAGTTCCAATTGAATGGTGGCAAAGATCCAAATGTGTATTTAGGATACAAAGTGATTACTTAGTGAGATCAATACTAGTTACTACCAAGTTACTTCTCTACTGAGTGAGGTCAGGTCATAGACTCTACCGAGCAAGGTCAAGAGTTATAAAGATACCTATCGTTATCGAGTCACAAAGACTTCACCGAGTGTTCAATGGAAAGTAGTGGATGACAATCTATCAGCATATCTACTTTAATATTGATCATTAATGGTGAAATTTCAACAAAAGGCATGGAATCAAAATCATTTCTTACCATGAAATTTTGAGTGCTATTGCGAAGAGTGATTTTTAGTGCAATTAAAGTGATTTGAGTGATTTTTAAGTGAAAGTTTTTTGAATTTTCTCAAACCCTACTAAGTGAAAATGGCATCCAATAGCAACAAGGTTAAGCAAGGATCTCACATGTTGGTTCATGGAGTTGAGTCGAAGGGACCAAATTTCAAGCTCACTTCTGCAATTTCTAAAACCCTAGATCAAGGCAGTGCATAATCCCAAATTCCTCCCAAGGTACTTCTTATCAATGATATTCACACTCATTTCAAATATGTTATCCAAGAAATTGGTACACTAGAAATGGATGATGCCCTAGGTTAATTATGTGTGAGTGAAGTCCTAAAACCTAAGAATCAACATCTAGAAACTAAAGAATTGACACACATGCCTCACATGCCCCAAGAATTTCAAATCAAATGGAATAGGTTTATCCTCATCCAAATGTATAATGGGTAGCTATAGCTAGAATAACCAATTATGATAACAAAGAAGATGATTCATCAAATCACTAGCCTCCCTATGCTATCCAAAGCCAAAATGACAGAAGCCCTAGGTCGAGTAGAACTGGAAAAGAAAACCCTAGCTGAATGGGATGGCAAAGGAATGAAAATCAATAGTGTCATTGATGTTGAACTAAAGTTTGGTATTCACATTATTGCACACAAGATATACAGTTTGAGAAGACTGAATAGTATGTCATGTGAAGTCGTGGACTTAGCTTACAAGGTGGTTAAGAACAATTCAACATATGACCTTGTTGAGCTATTGCTGAGACAATTCAACAAGAATATGGAAAGCATAAGAATTTCAAAGAAAAATCCATGTAATTTCAGCTCCTTGTTGACTTGCCTATTCTTTTATGTATAGAAATTATTTCCTTTTAAAGGCACTATACTATGGAGAAAAGATGTTCTTGTGCTCTATCAAATCAATGAGTATATTGTAGAGATGGGTGAAAATTACAATAGTATCATGGATAATTATTTTGATGTATTTAACGATAAAATAAACAGCAGGTTTAGAATTCCCAAGAAGCTAGTTGAGGACTATAAAGATGATATATTTTTCATGGTGGATAGTGATAAGGTATATATTTAGATAGTTAAGCCTATAATTGTGTGGGTAAAATCTCTTGGTTATGAGGTCAACATTAATGAAGCAAAGGATATCATTGAAGCTCTTATCAATGAGCTAGTTGATCCTAAGGCCACATAATTTGGAATGTATGATGAAGCAAAGGCTAGGATTGAACTTGAAATTAAGCTCCCTCAGGTGGTCAAAAAGGGAAAAGAAGAATCGCTAAACTAAAATCATGTTGACCTCTTTTGTTAACCAAGGGAAAATTTAAGGATGAGCAAGATGAAGAAGTAGAGGATGAGGAAGACTCTAAGTAAGAAGAACCTTTAAAGAATGAAGGCAAGGTGATCATCACCAAGCCAACAAAAATATCCACTATAGTTTTTATAAGGAGGTCAAGAAAGAAAGCTAACAAAGAAGGAGGAGACATCATATTTAGAAAACCTTGACCTACCTTCCAGGATAGATTAAAAAAATTGGAAGGAGTAGGCATACAATATTTTGAATCATTGAAATATGAGATCAAGACAACATAGGAGAAAAAGCAAGTTGAAGACCTGGTGTTGAATAAAATCGGTAAGTGGAAATACTCTCCAAATCAGCTCACTTCTCAAGTTCCCAATGAATTATTGGAAAAAATAAAGCCAAGATGGGATTTTGATATGAAAATTGTTAAGGACATATATGGACAAACCTTGAGGCAGTTGTTATCAACCATATCAAATGCTGAGGTGAAAGAGTCATTAAAGAAAAATGAAGAAAATTTGACTCTAAAGTTTAATACTTGTCTAGTTTTGATCAAGGACATTGAGGATGTTGTTAGGAATGCAAAAAACACTTGGAAGAATATATATTTGTTACATAAACCAAGTGATTTTCCAATCAATGTCAAAGATGATGATGAAGAAGAAGATAAGGAGAAAGATGAAGAATATGAAGAGGATCAAGGACAAGAGACTACTAAGGAAGAAAATCAAGATGATGAGGAGACTAACGCAGTCAAGATAGTTAAAAAAATCATTACCTCACTTCCTCACTCTCCAAACAAGCCAGTGTCAACAATGGAGATAGCATCAACAAGTTTGATTGTGACCACTAGTGATATATCAAATGTCCAATTGCTCTTTGTTCCCAATCAACTCAGCACATCACTAACAGATTTCTTATTCATCTACCAAGTTGAGTACTTCAATTTTGGCTTCTCCAATTTTGACTTCTTCATTTGTAAGCACACTAGCTTTGTGTTCTATAATTTTGAGCACACAAATTTTGGTTCCTTAGGTATTTTTGTAAGTATTCCTTCAGTTAGTACAATATCAATTTTTACTGCAAGACCAAGTATATCTACTATTGTTTCTATTATGGATATAAAAGAAATAAGTGTAAGGACAGTTGAGCCCAAGGTTCAACTTAGCACAAATTTTTTTAGGAAAGGAAAGGAGATAGAGGAAGACATTGATTTGGATGAGGAAATAGTAATCCCCAATTAGGATATTTACAAGCTTACTCCAAATCAAATGCAAACATTTGGTGAACTCCTCCAAAGGAAGGCTAAACAAAAAAGATAAGAGAGGAGAGAGATAGAAAGTATAAGATAATTGAAGAAGCTAAAAATATTTTTTCCGAAGCTATAGGAATTGAGATTGATTCTTCTCAGCCTATTTTGTATTAGGTAGCAGAAGCAGTCCAAAAATTCAATGAAGACACTAATGGATAAGATAAGCTAGTGGAGAAGGCTGAAAAGAAGTTTAATAATAAAGTGTTGGAGCAAATTGCTCAGCAAATTTCCATTCATCAAGTAGAGCTATCTACAATTTTGGGCAATTTAGAAACATCATATTCAAATGTGTCATCACTTTTTGGGAAGCTATGTGATGTTTCTAGTTTTACAAAGGAAATAAAGGGAAAATTGTCCAAAATAGATGAAGATCTAAAGGCTAGTGCTCAATAGGTGCAACTTGATCCCAATTCAAGCTTTGTACACTTCAAGAAAATAAGTATCTTATTAGAAATGCAAGGAAAATTGCTAAGGGAAGAAGTAAGGATCATATCCACATTGATTGACATACAAAACATGATCCTTCCCAACATGGATGCACTACAAAAACATATTGTATATTCAAAAACTCTAACCGATGACAATAAATTCTCTATTGTGAACCATATGAAAGAATTATCAACAAAAGTACAAATTGCACTTCATACATGCAAGTTCCTACAAGAAAATTCAGATAAAACTTTGGTAATTATTCTTTAGGTACATTCTGAATTTGCCTCATTTTGGTGTTTCTATGTAAATATAATAGAATAAATATTTGGCATTACTATCAAAAAGGGGGAGAAAAGGTATATTGGAGAAAGCCATATGTTATGGGGAGCAAGACGTGTAGAGAGACACATAGTATGGAAAGTATGCTATGGGGGAGAACTTGTAATAAGCAAGACATGTTGTATATAACAAGAAGATGTACAGTATACTGTATATGCTTTACAAAATCAATTTTGAAAAATCCCAACAACAATATAGTCTACTAAGCCAGTATCACAGGGCGATGAATATAAGATATTCATTTTTTACTGATAAGTGTTTTTGTCACTAATGCCAAAGGGGGAGATTGTTGACATATCAGTCAAGTTTGTTATAAGTGACACACACTTATTTAGATTGTATATAGCTACTAAGCTCATTATATAGTTCTTATCATTTTCCATGTAATTTAGTTGCTACCGAGTCCTTTGGACACATCTAAATGGTTACTGAGTAGATTCAGTTAATGTGAAGTCTAGCAGTGTGATCTATGCATTTCAGTTGATGCCAAGTTTATTAGTGGTTATCGAGTAGTGTATTATTCATCGAGTTCACTATGTATGTGATAAGAGTCAAGTGTTAATAGAGCTTCCCAGTGTTAGCCAAGGGACTCATTTTATACCAAGCTTGAGGTGAGAATGTTTACCAAGTCATACAATGTAAATCAAGAGACTTAGTTTATATGATGAGTTTCACAATGTCTACTGAGTCAACAGTGAAAATTGAGTTTAGGACTAGGTAGAAGTTATTAGTATGGACCAAG
Source organism: Cupressus sempervirens (assembly GCA_028749045.1). Classification (NCBI taxonomy): domain Eukaryota; kingdom Viridiplantae; phylum Streptophyta; class Pinopsida; order Cupressales; family Cupressaceae; genus Cupressus; species Cupressus sempervirens. Next base: position 33,502,818 of record CM053787.1, read on the forward strand.
CTTCTAAGTCGACTGATTGCATGATGATGCCAAGTATTCATAGTGGTTGCAATATCAAAACCTCATAAAGTTGGTCTTTTGAACCCAAATGTCTTCATGTGGGCTGACTTTGTAACATTTTTTTTAAGTTGTATTATTGTCGACTTTGTAATTTGTATAATTGGATAGATATATATGTAATGCATTGTATCATATCCAATGCATGGATGGAATGTAATGTGTATGAAAATATAAAGATGTGAATGCAAATTACATCAGAGAAAAGTAGAAGGAGAAAATTATAAAGGCCATAATAGCATAAGGAGTAGCAGAGAAATATCTATCATAGAAAGGTGATTAGTACACAAAGGAATCTCATTCAACAAACTAAGTTGTGCAGATCCAAAATCTACTAATACTTCATCCTAATAGTTGGATCAGTCAAATCCTTTCACAAGGTAGACCTAATAGTCTTTTGTAAATCTGTTTACTAATTCCATAATTAATTGTATGTTTGTAAATCCTTTCACAAGGTGGACCTAGCAGTCCTTATTGTTCCTAATGGGGTAGATCATTAGAAGTGGTTAATGTAAGCTTTAACAGGCTAACTTTATACTGTAGTACTAAAGTTGTGGGTATCATCCCCACCCTAGTTTTACTTTCTATTTGGAAGGTTTCTAGGTCACCAAATCTTTGTGTCTCAATGTTATGAATTCTTTCAGTTTCTCATGCATGCAATTAGATTAGAATTTGTATAATGGATAAATGCTAATTGAACAGTTGTATTAAAGGTTGAAATTGTTGAAGTTTTAGAAGCTACTAATTCACCTCTCCCCTCTTAATAACTTATCTTAGTCTTGAATATTTCCAACAATAGACAAGACACCTTATGAACTATGGTTTGGACATTCACCATTAGTCAAATATTTTAGAATATTTGGGAGAAAATGTTATATTAAGAGAGATGATGACATTGGTAAGTTTGATCCAAGAAGTGATGAAGGTATGTTTCTTGGCTAGTCATTGAAAAGTAAGGCTTATAGATGCTTTAACTATAGATCTAAGAAAATAGTTGAGTGTCAAAATGTAAGGATTGATGAGAATTTTGGAACCAAAAAGAAGATGATAGATTATAATTTAGATGAAGAATTGGATAACTCTAAAATTGTTAGATAGAATGCTAAAGTTTTCCATAAGACTAATGATGAATTACAAAATGATGTGCAAATTATTGAAGAAGGAGAAGAGAAGAGATCTAAACCTAGATAAGAGATAAGAGTTGAAATGTCAACTTCTACCCCTAACAAAAATCTGACAAGGAATCACCCTCCTAGGTAGATAATTGGAAGTAAGGACAAAGGAGTAATGACAAGGAACAAATTAAATGAAGATATATGTTTGGTATCTCAAGTTGAACCAAATTTCATAGATGAAGTAGTCAAGGATAATCATTAGATCCAAGTATTGAAGGAAGAATTGGATCGGATAATAAAGAATGATACATGGGAATTGGCTCTTAGACCAAAAGAAAAGAATGTGATGGGAACTAAATGGGTTTTTAGGAATAAGATGAATGAGCAAGGAGAATTTGTGAGAAACAAGGCCAAACTTGTTTGTAAAGGTTATTCACAACAAGAAGACATTGATTATGAGGAGACATATGCACCTATAGCAAGAATGGAAGTAGTAAGGATGTTCCTATCTTATGCAACAAACAAGAAATTCAAGGTTTATCAGATGGATCTCAAGTCTACATTTCTAAATGGAGAACTAGAAGAAGTCTATATTGAGTATCCTAAAGTTTTTTCTTTATCAAATGACAAAGACATGGTATGTAGATTTAAGAAAGCCCTTAATGGTTTGGGTCAAGCACCAAGAACCTAGTATGTGAGGTTGGATAGTTACTTGGTAAAGCTTGGATTTTCTAAAGGTATAGCTGACAGTAACTTTTATCTAAAAGAAATTGAAGATGGTTTATTGAACATTGTAATATTTGTTGGTGATATCATTTTTGGAGGCAATGATGAAGTTAGTGATGAATTTTTTGAAGATATGAAGGATGAATTTTTTGATGAGAATTATAGTAGAAATGAAGTTTTTCCTAGGATTGTAGTTTGTGCAAAATAATGATGGTATATTAATCTCACAAACTAAGTAGCTGATAGACTTTTTGAAAAGGTTTAGTTTGGAAAGTTGTAAATGTATTGGTACACCCTTGATAACTGGTCATAAGTTATCTACCAAAAATGAGACACTTGTAGAGAACAAAAGAAGTATAGATCAATGATTTGAGGTTTGCAATATTTGACTCACACAAGACAAAATATAGAAAATGCAATTTGGATAGTACCTAGATTTCAAGATGATCCTAAAGAATATTGTTTTGTAGGAGTAAAGAGAATATTCAGATATCTATAAGGTACATCTAATTATGGAATTTGGTATGATAGATCTATTGATTTCACACTTTGTGCATACACTAATACTAATTGGGTAGGAAATATGGATGTTAGAAAGAGGAAAAGTGCTAGAGCATTATTTCTAGGAGGAAGATTAGTTTCTTGGCTAATTAAGAAGCAAGATCATATTTCAAAAAGTACAACTAAGGTAGAGTATGTTGCAATATAAAATAATTGTAATCAAATTAAGTGGATGAAGCAAATAATGAAGGAATTCAAAATTGAGATTGAAGAACCTATTATCATTTACTATGATAACACAAGTATAGTATGTCTAGGAATCATGTATTTCATTCTAAGACTAAACATATATCAATGAAGTATCATGTGCTAAGAGAGAAAGCAACATAAAAAGATATTAGATTGTAGATATCTTTATGAATCATTTTCCTAGAGGTATATTTGAGTATCTAAGAGGTATTCTTGGGGCTATGCCCTTTCCTACTTTTGAATAAAAGATGCAAATAGTTAATTAGTCTAGTGTTGTCAAGCACTATTATTTGAGTGGGTTGTATGTTGATGCTTCCTAAATGGTGGAGTATCTAGTATTTATTGATTCATTAGGGACTCATGGTATTTGGTATAATGTATTGAATAGTGTTTTTGGACACTAAAGCTTGTTTATGATTTGAGTAGTTGATTAACAATTGGTATTTTGATTGACACCTTTTACATTGATGTCAATGGGGGAGAGTTAGACATGAAAAAAATATCCTAAGGAATAGAGGAGAGTGTGCATGAGAAGTACTCATAAGAAATGGGGCAAAGATATCCTTTTAGATATATTTAGAAATATTCATTTAAAGATGTAGGCTTATATACAAACAATATAAAAGATCAAAAAAGAAATTGGTATTCTTAGAACTTAGATATTTTTCATCTTTGTTACCATCAATATCAAATGGGGATATTTTTAGCATCAATGTTGATGATACTATATTGGGGGATTATCCTAAGAATTGGAGATTATTGATATGTTGCATTCATAAGTATTTTTGACATCTAGGTCTTGTGCACTCACTAAAATCATCACCTACCTTTCCTGTTTAACTAGCTTATTGCACATCATATCATTATATATTAGTTAAAAGATACAATGCAAACATCAAAAACTACCAAACAAATGCTTGGTTTCTACACTGCTCATTGTAAATCATATACAACTGTTATACATCTTCAATGTTGACTTTGTCATCTTAACCATATCATCATGAAACTCTCAAGAACATGTCCTTAACTACACATCACTTAACCCTTAGTTATTGTGCAACATAATATCTCTTACTACTATTCTTCCAATCTCTATTGAAACACTACTATGTTGATAGTGGAGTCATACATGTAAATTTTTGTATAGACTATGAGCTGATAGTGCTATTGTAAATGTAATTAATTATATATTATATTTATATTAATTGGGAAAGCCTTAAGGCTGACTCTATTGGAGTTGATGAAATCCAACTCCAAAGACACCCAAGATCACTTGCATGCAAAAATCTATCAAAGGGAAGCCAAGGAAGGAAGAGCGTGGAGCAAGGGAAAAACCCTAAACGAACATGAGAGAGAAGAAGATATTGCAACACAAGAAAATATGTATTTACAATATGCAAGAAGTGATGTTTTTGTTGTGAAAATACAGTGAGGGAGATTGAATATAAAGAGCTCAAGGAATCTTCCAGAACAAGCTAGAAGATGCTAGGAGATAAGTGTGACAACTAAGCATACATCCACATAAGGTGGAAATTCCTTGAACAAGGTGAGAGGATAAGTATGACTTAGGAGAGAAAAAACTCCCATATTGTCAACAACTTATAACTAACTCCTAGATTACAACTAATTAATGAAATGCAGATGCCACTTTTGCATTCTGGGGGTCATGAACATTGTTTTTGAGTCAGTTGTAGATGCACTATTTTCATAAAGCACCATGGAGGGGATAGTTTTTTGTTGTTTTAGGCATTCTCCCTTTGTCAAGTGAGTTTCCCTTCCATGACATTAGCCCCATGCAGTGTCAGTTTGACCATGTCTTTATAGGTGTTTGTGCCTCTTCCTCTCTCGTCATTCCTTGTTCATCTGTAGGAGACTTTGGCCCATCTTCTCACCCCATCTGCATTATGTTGGAGTTGATGAAATCCAACTCTGAAGATGCCCAGATCACCTGGATGCAAAAACTTGTCAAAGGAAAGACAAGGAAGGAAGAGCGTGGAGTAAGGGAAAAACCCTAAATGGACATGAGAGAGAAGAAGAAATTGCAACACAAGAAAATATGTATTTACAATATGCAAGAAGTGATTTTTTTGTTGTTAAAATACAATTAGGGAGCTCGAATATAAAGAGCTCAATGAATCTTCCAAAACAAGCTAGAAGATGCTAGGAGATAAGTGTAACAACTAAGCATACATCCACATAAGGTGGAAATTCCTTGAACAAGGTGAGAGGATAAGTATGACTTAGCAGAGAACAAACTCCCATATTGTCAACAACTTATAACTAACTCCTAGACTACAACTAATTAATGAAATGCATTTACCTAAGTAAGCTTAAGTAAATAGAATAAATAATTAATAAATTAACTATTTACTCTAACAGACACAATGAATTATTATGAAGATATGGTATAAAGGGAATATGTTTTCCTTGATTGTAAGAAGTGTGTAAAAAAAAAAGGTATAGTGATCATTGTTGAAGTGTGAATTGTGAAAAGGAATAGAGTGTTGATTGAATGGATGTAAGGAATTCAAAGAATTATTGGATGCAAAGTTCATGATTTGGTTACAAGATTAGAGGTAGAAGTCCAATTGATAGGAAAAAGATAGAGGAAGGAAGTACAATTTAGTTCTATTATCCTTCTCAAAATAACCAACAATCCTACCAAACACATCAAGCATTTACTTGGCCCTTTGTTCCAACAGCAAAACATATCAGATAGACAACCTTAAATGGATGCAAATGGGTCTAAGTTCTTTTTCCTTAAACCACATAAGGTTACAAATTAAAGGGATAGGAAATGAGAATAATAATGTAACTAAAGAAATCCTTGCTCATTTGTATTCATTTCTTTGAAACTATACATTTAGATGCATGAAATCAAAACATAAAAGCACCTAATAGATCTAAAAAATTTATATTATCTTCACTATTATTGTCATACCAGAGAAAATATGCTGAAGAAAATGGTGTCATAGTCAGGAAAACATATCAAGAACTGGAACCAACTGGTTTCACAGTGAAAATTTGGAACCTCTACAAAGAATGAGAAAGAGAATGAAATAGATGAGCGTGAATTCCCTGATATATTGTGCTTTTAGCATCTGTCAACCTAGAAAACATCCCCTAAAAGTGAAAAACCATCCCTCTAATCTCTTTCTACAATTGATAAATCAAATTCTCTACCATTTGGCCTCCCAAAAGCATAAAAATATCTCAGATACTTGATGAAATAATAACTACTTTTGATGCCAAATTAGGAATCAAGACAAAGGAAAAAATCAATTGAAAATGACCTCTAGAAGCCAAGAAAACTTTTTAGAATTCATTTAGGCTTCAAAAAAATTCATTATCTTTCCCCCAATTGATTTTGATGCTAAAGGATGAAATCTACCTGTTCTGTTGAGAATGCCCCAGAAAAAAACAAATTTGCTTATAGAGAGAATTGGTGAATATCTATGCAAAATCTGACCTCATATTTGGAAAATTCATCTTCTCTTGGTTCCAAAGGTATATTGGAGTGCATATTTTGGGCAAAAAATGCCCCTCTATTAGTTGTTTGAAAAATTAGGCTCCTTATAGCCTTGCACAATATTATTGCAAAAAATTGACTTATTCTAAAGTTTTAAACTATAGAATAATTCAAACTTTATTTTAAATGAATAAATAAACTTAACCAATGGAAAAAACATTAAAATATTAAATTTTTAAGCCCCTTTGATTTTTTCTTCTCAAATCCCATTTGGACAAAACCTAGTTGACTGACCTTGCCATGTGGCATGTTCTGATTGGCCGAATCCTACACAACTATCTGACATTCACCACATGGTTGCCACATCTCTATCATGTGTCACTTGCTACTTAGGTCACCATGTCATGTAATGAGTCAGCCTCATGCCACATCATCATCACATAGTGACCATGTGACACATGTCACCTTCACCATCTCAACATCCTATCATTGGTCTACCTTAGCTCACCATGTCATCCATCCATGTCACTACCAACTCAGATAGTCACCACATCATCAACTAATCACTATGTTGCCAAGATTATCTATCATACATGTTTTCTTGGTAGCATAGTGACCACCATAGGATCATCCATGTGTTGTCATCCTATTTTTTGAGATTCCATATCATCTCCTTGATTTGTATGCTTGCTCAAAATATCTACAAGTCACCTCCAGTTGGCTTTATCATTCATGGTGGAACCTTCCACATGGGTCTGCAGCTTCAAAAGCCATGTGTCTCTTAAGATACTTACAAAGTGTGCCTTGTGTTTTTTGAAGAGCAAAATACTATTTTACCGCATGAATTTGAGATTACAACTCTTCTTCATTTTTAATTTACTATTGTGCATCAAGACTTCACGGAAAGAAAAGGCTGAAGATCATTATAGTGGAGGATTTTTCTACTATCCTTCAAGCCCTCCTTGACATATTTTAAACTAGTCATTAACTTCTAACACTTGTCCCTACACTGTTGTGCATCCCTCAAGAAATGCTCCTTATGCAAAGCTTCAACAATTTCATCCCATAATTTTTTCTTTCTCTTACTATAGGAAAATTGAGGCTCCAAATCACTTCATAGCTTAATTGGCTTCAAAGTCTCAACCCTCATCCAATACTTGGACTATTTTTATGCTTCTTATCATCCTCCTCCATTTTAGTAGGTGGAGGAGGACGATTGTTCTCATCTCCAGAGCCTCCACCATCATCGCCATTTTCTGTGTTACATGAAATTATTTTTGCCAATTTCTCTATTCTTCACTCTTTTCTTTGACAAGATACTCAAGCAATCTAGTATCAAAATCCTCGCCACTCAAGTGAGTGTCTCCTCCAACTACTCTTACTTAAAATGAATCCCTTTTGATGGTGATAACAAAAATATCAAATGTGCCTCCTCCAACATCAAAAATAAGGATATTCTTACATGCTTTGGAAAAGTATGTCATAGTATCCAACCCGTAAGCAATGGTTGTAGCATTTGGTTCATTCAAATGTTGTAACACATTAATCCCAACCACTTGGGCAACATCCATTATAGCTTGTCTCTATGAATCATTGAAGTAGGGAGGCATCCTGATTATAGCATTCTTTACTTCAGAATTAAGAGACATTTTTGCAATCTTTTTCATCTTGAATAACACCATGGCTGAAATTTATTGAGGAGCAAAGGTTTTAGACTCACCTCTGTAAGTGAATTATATCCCCAGAAAAGTCACCATTTTGTTGGTGTTTGGAAATGCTACAGGTTTCAAATTACCTCAATGAAAACAAGATACACCTAGGGGCAACTAATTCCCATCCTTAACATATTCTTTTAGATGCTAGGCCAACTATAAGGCTAGAACCTTCTTCTACTTCAGGCTCTACAAAACCTAGGTAGGTGAACCTCAAATTCAATTTATATGGTACCAGTGCTAAACATATTCTTGAATCTATTAGTAGTAGATTTAGCCCTTAATCCCCTATTGACTCATGCAATAACATAGATATACGATAGCTAAATGACAAATAATGTAATTCATAAGCTGAGTGATGGCATCCTTTCTAGCTCTCTAACATAAAAGGGAAATATATTTGATTAATGATGTTGAGTTCAACAAAAACCCCAAATATGTAGTAGTAAGAATAAAAGATCCTATAGCTTATCAATGCCTTATCTATAGGGAAATTCCATGAATCAAACACATACATTTGTGATATCAATGATGTATTCCATATGTTTGATCACTTTGTGAATAAGAGATTGGTGTTCATAAAGACCTTATTCTTATGAATTATCCTTCTCAAAATAACTAGCAATCCCATCAAACACATCAAGCATTTACTTGGCCCTTTGTTCCAACAACAAAACATATTAGACATACGACATTAAAGGGATGCAAATGGGTCTCAGTTCCTTGTCCTTAAACCACATAAGATTATAGATTATAGAGATAGGAGACAAGAATTAGAATGAAACTAAAGAAATTATTGTTCATTTGTATTCATTTCTTTGAAACTATACATTCAGATGCATGCAATCAAAACATAAAAACACTGAATAGATCTAAACTTTTTTATATTATCTTCACTAGTGTTGTCATACTAGAGAAAATATGCTCAAGAAAATGGAATCATAGTTATGAAAACATATCAAGAACTAGAACCAACTGGTTTCATAGTGAAAAATTGGAACCTCTACAAAGAATGATAAAGAGAATTATATAGAGGAGAGTGAATTCCTAGATCTATTATACATCTAACATGTGTCGACCTAGAAAATATTTGGTAAAATTGAAAAAAACATCCCTCTAATCTCTCTTTGTAACTGATAAATCAAATCCTCTACCATTTGGCCTCCCAAAAGCATAGAAATACCTCAGATACTTGATGGAACAATAACTTCTTTTGATGATAGATCTAGAATCAAGGTAAAGGAAAAAAATTCAAATAAAAATAACTTCTAGAAGCCAAGAAAACTTTTTAGAATTTATTTTGGCTTCAAAAAACTTCAATATCTACCCTCCAACTAATTTTGATACTAAATGGTGAAATCTACTAGTTCTGCTGAGAATGCCCCAGAAAAAAATTTGCTTATAAAGAAAATTGGTGAATATCTATGGAAAATCTAACCTCATATTTGGAAAATTGATCTTGTGCAAGTTCCAACAATATATTGGAGTGCATATTTCAGACAAAAAATGCCCCTCTGGTAGCCATTTGAAAAATTAGGTTCCTTTTATAGCCTTGCACAACAATATTGAAAAAAATTGATGTTTTCTAGAATTTCAAACTATAGAATAATTCAAACTTTATTTAAAATGAACAAGTATGCTAAGCCAATGGAAAAAATAATAAAATTTTAACTTTTTAAGCCCCTTTGATTTTTTCTTCTCAAATCCCTTTCAAATCAAACCTAGTTGACTGCCCTCGCCATGTGGCATGTTCTGATTGGTCGAATCCTACATAGCTATCTCACATTCACCACGTGGACACCACATCTCTATCATACGTCACTTTTTGGTTGGGTCGCCATGTTGTATGATGAGTCAGCCTCATGCCACATCATTGTGACATAGCGACCACGTGACACGTGTCACCTTTGCCATCTCAACATCCTGTCATCAGTCCACCTCAACTCACCATGTCATTAGTCCATGTCACTTCAACCTCAGATAGTCGCCAAGGTTATCCATCATGCATCTTTGCTTGACAACATAGTGACCACCATAGGATCACCCATGTGTCAAAATCTAGTTGTCTAGGATTCCACATCATCTTTTTGATTTGCGTGCTTGCTCAAAATATCTACATGTCAACTCTAGGTAGCTTCATTGTTTGTGGTGGGGCCTTCCACATGGGTCTACAGCTTCAAATTCCATGTGTCTCTTAGGACACTTACAAAGTCTACCTTGTGGTTTCTGAAGAACAAAATACTATTTCACTACATGAATGTGGAATTACAACTCTTCTTCATTTTTAGTTTACTGCTCTATGTAAAGACTTCATGAAAAGAAAAGGTTGAAGATCATTGTAGTAGAGGTTTTTGTTGCTATCCTTCAAGCCCTTCCTAACATCTTTGAAACTAGCCATTAACTTCTCCCACTTGTCCCTACACTATTGTACATCCCTTGAGAAATGCTCCTTATGCAAAGCTTTAGCAATTTCATCCCACAAGTTTGTCTTTCTCCTTCTATGGGAAATCAAGGCTCCAAATCACTTTGTAGCTTAATCGGCTTCAAAGTCTCAACCCTCATCCAATTCTTGGACCATTTTTATGCTTCTTATCATCCTCATCCATTTGAGTAGGTAGAGAAGGAGGATTCTTCTCATCTCCAGAACCTCCACCATCATCACCGTTTTCTATGTTACATGGAATTATTTCTACCAATTTCTTTGTTCTTCACTCTTTTCTTTGACAAGGTACTCAAGCAATCTAGTATCAAAATCCTCGCCACCCAAGTGAGTTTCTCCTAAAACTACTCTTACTTCAAATGAACCCCTTCCAATGGTAATAACAAAAACATCAAATGTGCCTCCTCCAACATCAAAAATAAGGATATTCTTACCTACTTTGGAAAAGTATGTCTCAATATCCAACTCGTAAGCAATGGTTATACAATTTGGTTCATTCAGAAGTTGTAGCACTTTAATCCTTGCCATGTGGGCAACACCCATTGTATCTTGTCTCTATGAATCATTTAAATAGGCAGGCATAGTGATTATAGCATTCTTTACTTCAAAATTAAGGAACGTTTTTGCAATCTCTTTCATCTTGAATAACACCATGGCTAAAATTTCTTGAGGTGCAAAATTTTTAGACTCATTTCTGTAAGTGACCTATATCTCAGGCCTCTCATTACTTCTTCCCATTATTCTTTTCACATCATATACTATCTTCTACAAATTGGATACAATTTCATTCGTTGCACCCTCACCTACTAGTCTCTATGTTTCATTGAAGGAAATAATGGAGCGAGTGATTCTATTGCCTTGGTCATTTGTTATAATTTCAATTCTATAAGAATTCCAAACACCTACACAGCTATAGGTGGTACCTAGATTAATGCTGACAGCTTTATCTCTTGCCATGCTTGTGCTTTGCAATACCAATTTGTTAGATTGTGGTGACTAATCAGGAAAGTACTATACATACTTCATAAATAGTGGGGTTCGAGGACATATTATGGCTAACATATGGCCGACATGTTATAACCCTAAAGCAGTTTAATACTTGTATAAAAGGGCTTAGGGTTGGGTATTTTTCATAATGTTGTGATACAAAATTGGTTCTTGCAGCAGTATTGAGCTGTAAGGGATTACGGATTGTAATCAGGTTGTAATCAATGGATTGTAATAAGATCAGACTTGCTGTTTGGTGGACGTAGCCCAGGGATTGGGTGAACCACGTTAAATCTTGGTGCCTTGTGTTCATTTTTGTTTCTTCTATTATTTTCTGTTATTGGTTATATTTGCATGTAGTTTTTATTTATGTCCGTGGTTTATCCTAACAATTGGTATCAGAGCTTGGTTTTGGCCAAGGTTGTCTTTCAGTTATCCTCTGCAGGAAAGTCTCATGGTTAAGTGGGAGTCTCACAGTTGAGTGGGAGTGATGGAAGATGAGGGTAAGTTGAGGGTTGACAGGTTTAATGGGCAGAACTTCTAGTTATGGAAGATGCAAATGGAAGACTATTTATATTAGAAGGATTTATGGAAGCCATTGGAAGGAAAAGCCAAGAATTAGGGAACTATGTCAGAGGCTAAATGGGATATTTTGGATAGAAAGGCACTCGAAAGCATTCGGTTATGCTTGGCACCATCGATGGCATTTACTATTACAAAAGCAAAGATGACAGAAGATTTGATGAAAACCCTAGCAACACTATATGAAAAGCCCTCCGCTTCAAATAAGGTATTTCTCATGAAGCGTTTATTTAACATGAAAATGGCAGAAGGTGAATCTATTGCAGATCATTTAAATGAGTTTAATACTATTACTAGTCAATTATCTTCTGTGGGTATCAATTTTGATGAAGAAATTAGGGCTCTCTTGATTTTGTGTTCTTTGCCTGAAAGCTGGAATGGCTTGGTAATGGTGGTGAGTAATTCTGTTCCTGGATCTAGTACCCTAAAATATGATGATGTGATCAGTGTTATTTTAAGTGAGGAAACAAATAGAAAATCCTTAGGTGGATCTACATCAGGAAGTGCTTTAAATGCACAAAGCAGGGGCAGAACGACTGAAAGAGGAACTCTGGAAATCATGGGAAATCAAGAGGAAAGTCAAAGGGGAGGAGGTCTCAATCGAGAGGACCAAATGATTGCTGGTGGCACAAAAAGAAAGATTGCTAGAATCGAAAGAAAAATGAAGGAGATAAATCAGATGGAGAAAAGGAGGCAAATGTGGTAAGTAACAAATCTGAAGAGGATGCTTTGCTTCTATCTTTAGAGAGTGTTGATGATTCATGGGTTTTAGATTTTGGTGCTTCATTTCATGCTACACCTCATAGAGGTTATTTCATTGATTATGTCCAAGGGGATTTTGGGCTTGTTTATTTGGGGGATAATGAACCCTATCAGATTGTTGGAAAGGGAAAAATTAAGATTAATTTGCAGAATGGGAATCATTGGCTACTACATGAGGTAAGACATGTTCCAAAACTAAGTAGAAATTTAATTTCAGTAGGGCAACTCGGTGATGAGGGTTGTGTAGTTACTTTTAATGATAAAAATTGGAAGGTTTCAAAAGGTTCCCTTGTAGTAGAAAAAGGTGTGCAATTAGGCACCTTATATCTTTGTACAGGTCATATTGTTCCTTCTACTTTGATTGTTTTAGAGAAAAATGAATATTCAGCAACAATTACTGCAGTTGAGCAGGGAGAACAAATAGTTGTTGTAGATTCTGATACAGCGCTGCGGCACAATAGACTTGGGCACATGAGTGAGAAAGGTATGAAAGTACTTCATTCAAGGAAAGTTTTACTAGGTCTAAAATGTGTGAATATGGATTTCTGTGAAAGTTGTGTGTATGGAAAACAAAAGAGAGTGAGTTTTGTAAAGACAGGGAAGGAAAACAAAAAGGAGAAATTAGAGCTTGTGCATATAGATGTATGGGGACCAGCCCAGGTATCTTCCCTTGGTGGCTCTCATTATTATGTTACATTTATTGATGATGCAACTAGAAAAGTATGGGTTTATTTCCTTAGACAAAAATCTGATGTATTTGAAACTTTTAAGAAATGGAAATTCTTGGTTGAAAATGAGACTGGTAAGAAATTAAAATGTCTCAGATCTGATAATGGTGGTGAGTATTGCAGTCATGAATTTCAAGATTATTGCTCCACTAATGGTATTCATAGACAAAAAACTGTTCCAAGGACTCCTAAGGAAAATGGAGTGGCTGAACGCATGAACAAGACTATAATGGAGCACGCAAGGAGCATGAGGTTGCATGATGGGTTGCCCTTACACATGTGGGCGGAGGCTATCAATACTGCAATATATTTGATTAATAGAGGTTCCTCTACTCCTTTGGGCTGTGGTATTTTAGAGGAAGCATGAACTGGTAAGAAGGTGAGTTATTCTTTTCTCAAGACCTTCGGTTGTGAAGCTTTTGCTCATATAGACTCTGAAAATAGAACCAAGCTAGATGCTAAATCAAAGAAATGTGTCTTTGTTGGATATGGCATTAATGAATTTGGTTATAGGCTTTGGGATTTTGAAAATCTTAAAATTATTAGAAGTCGGGATGTCATATTCAATGAGAAAGTGTTGTACAAAGATCTGTTGTAGCAACATGAGAAGAAAGAAGATGATTATGTAGTGCTAGATGATACTCCAAAAGTTGATGTTCCAGCCATTCCTCATGATGTGCAACAACTGCAACAACACATACCACACACACCAGTGAATGTTAGACGGTCAACAAGGCAAATTAGACCTCCACAAAGGTTTTCTCCCTCTTTGTATTCTGTTTTACTTACTGATGCTGGTGAACCTGAAAGTTATGATGAAGTTGTGCAGGGCGATACTAAGATTCAGTGGGAGTTTGCAATGAAAGATGAAATGGACTCTTTGCTAAAAAATAAGACATGGGATTTGTGCAAGTTGCCTGCAGGTAAAAAGGCTTTACAGAATAAATGGGTTTACAAGTTAAAAGAAGAGGAAGGAGGTAAGAAAAGATTTAAGGCCAAGTTAGTTGTAAAAGGATTTTCACAAAAAAAGGGAATTGATTTTGATGAGATATTTTCTCCAGTTGTTAAAATGACTTCTATTCATACTGTTTTAAGTCTTGTGGCTACTGAAGATTTGCATTTAGAGCAGATGGATGTTCAAATAGCCTTTCTTCATGGTGATTTCAATGAAGAAATATATATGGCTCATCCATAGGTTTTTGAGGTCAAAAGTAAGGAGAACTTAGTGTGCAAATTGAAGAAAGGTTTATCTGGCTTGAAGCAAGCACCTCGGCAATGGTATTTGAAATTTGACAGTTTTATGCATAAGCATGGATATAATAGGTGTCATTCAGATTACTGTATTTATTTTAAGAGGTTGGATGATGATAGCTACATTATTTTATGTTTATATGTTGATGATATTCTTGTAGCTGGGTCTAACATGGATCATATTAAGGGGCTGAAATGCCAATTAGCACATGCATTTTCTATGAAGGATTTGGGGGCAGCAAAACAAATCCTTGGTATGAAGATTTGTAGAGATAGGAAGAATAGAACATTGACGCTATCTCAAGCTGATTATGTTGAGAAGGTGTTGCAACGTTTCTCTATGGAGAATGCTAAAGCTATCAGCACACCTTTACCTGGTGATTTGAAATTGACTAAAGAGATGTGTCCAAAGACACAGGAAGAGGAGGATAAGATGTCCAAGGTACCCTATGCTTAAACTATAGGAAGTTTGATGTATGCTATGGTATGCACTAGGCCAGATATTGCACATGCAGTGCGAGTCGTTAGCAGGTATATGAGTCATCCAGTATTTGAGCATTGGAATGTTGTCAAGTGGATTCTCAGATATTTGAGAGGAACATCCAATAAGTGTTTACACTTTGGGGGCTCTACTACTAATTTATAGGGCTATGTTGACTCAGATTTGGCTGGGGATATTGATACCAGGCAGAGTACTACAGGTTATGTCTTTACTATTGGTGGGGCATCCGTGAGCTGGGTTTCTAGGTTACAGAAGATTAATGCTCTCTCCACTATAGAGCCAGAGTATGTTGCTGCTACAGAGGAAGCCAAAGAGATGATATGGCTTCAGTTCTTCTTGGAAGAATTGGGACATCCTTAGAAGGATAATTATTTGTTCACAGATAGTCAGAGTGCCATTCATCTTGCTAAGAATTCAGCTCTGCATTCTAAGACCAAACATATACAGTTGTGGTACCATTTCATTCAGTCAGTTTTGGAGGATGGACAGTTAAAGATGGAGAAGATACATACCAATGACAATCCAGCTGATATGTTGACAAAGGTTGTAACAAGGGAGAAGCTGAACTCCTCTTCAGCTTCGGTTGGTCTTTTAGACTGAACATGAATAAAAGAACAGTAGAGTCCAGGATAGTTTGATCTAGTGGGAGCCCCATGTGGTAGTGGTATTGCTACAGGATAAGTCTCCAAGTGGGAGATTGTTGTTTAGTGTGGAGCTCGATCAGTCCCCAAGTGGGAGATTGTTAGATTGTGGTGACTGATCAGGAAAGTACTGTACATACTTCATAAATAGTGGGGTTTGGGGACATATTATTGCCGACATATGGCCGACATGTTATAACCCTAAAGCGGTTTAATACTTGTATAAAAGGGCTTAGGGTTGGGTATTTTTCATAATGTTGTGATACAAAATTGGTTTTTGCGGCGGTATTGAGCTGTAAGGGATTACGGATTGTAATCAGGTTGTAATCAATGGATTGTAATAAGATCAGACTTGCCGTTTGGTGGACATAGCCTAGGGATTGGGTGAACCATGTTAAATCTTGGTGCCTTGTGTTCATTTCTGTGTGTTCTATTATTTTCTGTTATTGGTTATATTTGCATGTAGTTTTTATTTCTGTCCATATGCATAATCCACCTAGAAAATCTCTTCTATAACTGAAGTTTTAGTGCATATCATCCAATATGATGTGACATCATCACCTTTGTTGTTAAGGTCTACAAATTTATTACCGAGATGCAACTTTTTTATGATAAGGGATCATGCAGCATCTTCTTGAAGAATCTTGACAAAATATTCTTGATAAAATATTATCCAAGGAAATTCCTGAATCATGCCAGTAAGATCACTTATCTAGCTTTGGGATAAAAAGTGTCATAGATCATAGCTCGCATTTGATCTATTCCTCCATTGCTTTGGACTAGTAAACACTTACCCCAATGTTGATGAAATATGTATGAATTTGTTGAATGAACACAAGAGGCTAAACCATAACTAGATAGAGCCTTCTGCAAGTGTTTTTCTTATAACTATGTTGAAAATTTTTAATCCTCGATGACTTGTTCATTGGATGAATTTAGTTGGGCTCAAAAGTGGGTTTGGCTAAAAAAAAAATTGGATTCAAACATATTTTTCTGCAATCTATCAATTTAATGCCAAAAGGTCCTTTGACTAGCCTTAAAAACTGACAAAAATACCAGATCGAGCTCTAAAATCAATCACACTAATTCTTAAATCTTATCTCATCATGAATTCTCAGTCAAAATATTTTGACCATTGAAGTTTCCTTCTTAGAATTTTCTGCAAGAAAACATGTTGAAAAACAATAAATCACATTCTATTGTAGCTTTGAAAATTGGGTAAATGGATGCTTAGGGAAACAAGAATTGGGGTATTGGTTCATTGTCATGAGGAAAACATAAATCTAGGATTAGTGTTCATGAAAAATAAGTGCGTGCATTTTGAAAGTAGTCAAATTTGGCTACTTGAAATTTGCAAACTGAAAGCACTGGCAGAAAAGTAGTTTTTGCAAATGGAATGGACCTAGCAAAGTGTGCAGACAGATTCATCAAGATTTGAAAATTGGCATGCTTAAATTATTTTTAGAGTAAAACATAGTGGTACTATCCATTCAATCTCACCTATAACAAATCTCAAGTTATGACATCATGAATAGGGGTACTGACCAATCTGCCTTTCTTAACATAAGTAAAAAGTTACAAATTGCATTTGGAATCACATTCGAAAACTAATCAAATAGATTCATCATAAGCTCAAAATTGAAACATAGCAAGCCTCTGACCTTTAAAATATGATACAAAATGAATTTTAGCATTTAGTCAATTGGGTCAAATTTATAGAAATTCAAATAGGGCTTCCCAAAATTTAGAACAAATTGCATCAACATGACAACAATAAATGACCAACTTTGATGGATTCAAAACCTAGACAAATGGATTCAAAAAAACTCAAAATCTAAAACATAGGCTCTGGTACGGACACTAAATATTCCCAAAGTAGTAACTCATGAAACATTACTAGGTGAAAGATATTCAATTACAAACATAGCCCCTTGTCGTTGTTTGACACTTAAGAAAAAATGCAGGATTGGGCATTGCTTAAAACGAGACTTCACTAAATGGCTCAAAATGGAAATTTATCTTCATGGAACACATAGATGTACTGAATTCAAGGTTTTAGAAACATTAAAAACTTATTAGGCCTCAAAAGTATAGCCGGGTACACATGCATTTAAAAGCATTTATAGGGCTTGATTTCTCAATGGTACTCAAAATTGGGGCTTCAATTTTGAGTCCCAACAGTGGCTCTATTTGGGGATGCATGTCCCTTGTGGACATGGAAAGGGTTCAAATCTCTAGAATAAGTAGACCACACACCTAACAATAAAAACCTCTCATGAACAGGTTTATTGAAAATAGGGAAACTAAACTAACTATACAAGGGGTAGCCCAAGGTCACCAAAACTTACTCAAAATTCTTACCTTTGTCAAATACTTGATTTTCATTTGTATTTTGTTGAGGTAAAATAAAATTATTATTCTCCTTTGTTTCACCCAATGCATCAGCACTTTCAATCACTTCATTAGGCAAAACAAATTTTTTATCATCGCTTTCATAGTGCACATACAAATCAACACTAGCTTCTACATCATGTTAACTATGAAAATATGAATCAACATGATCATAATTACTAATATCAAACTAAAAATGATCATCACTAACTAGCTCATAGACACCTTCAATTGGAAACACAAAAGTTTGGTATTCTACTTCATTCATCAAGTTACATGAATCAATTTGTAACTCACCTTGTGCATCCAGATACGAAGGGATGTAAAATTTAATTTCTCCTCATTTTTAATATTCATACCCCATAAATCAGACTAAACATCCACTACATTTTCTTTGCAGTCCAAAAAATTATTAGATACCAAATCACAAGAATCGTCATGAAATTGCATCTTCACAATATGTTGATCCGTATCAATGTTTTCCTCAAATAACTCATTAGAATAAACCACTTCATTACTATTAATTTCCTCATCATATGAGCAATCAAAATGTATCTTAGCCCCATGAAAAAAAGAAGAAGATAAACTAGCAACAGACCTTATCTCTACTTCTATCTTCTCAACATAGAACTCATCATATGTATTAATGTAAAAACTACCATCACATACACCTCCAAAACTTGACATAGCATATTCTGAAACATTATCTTCTTCAATAAAAAATTTAGGGGAAATGACTTCATCATATGAAAAGGTAAAATGTGGAAAATCACAAACATCCTTGGATAGGTTTGCATACTATTGGGCAATCATTTTACATGAGGTCAATAGCAGGAATCTATTGCGCAATTCCTCTCTTGAAAAGATAATCTTTTGGGATCAACTCCAAGGTTTAGTATTTTTATTGTGACATACCAAAATTTTCTCAATTGAAGATAAATGTGATTGTTCACAAGGAGGCCTTCGTTGGTTCTAATATGATCTCAGAATGAAGTTAACCTATTTGTTGTCTCAAAATAACACACAAAAGAACAATATTTTTGTATTTTCTAATTTTTTAATGAATGCAATCTAATAATGCAACTAGAATGAGTTCCTATTCTAACAAGGGGTTAGCAAAGAAAATAATGCAACTAAAAGAAAATAACATGAAATTGAAATAACTTGAAATTGAAACCCTAAATGGACATAAGCTATAGGAAAAAACATGCTGCAAGTTAAACTTTCAAAGAAATTGGTAGGAAATTAATGAAAATAGGAGCAACACTTCCTAGAATCCACTAATGTAATCATCGATGGAAATTTTCAATAACCAAATGATGTTTCACTCTTCATCAAATTGCATGGCCACAAAAAGTGTAGGCACAATTTGTGATCTCTCCTCAAGCTAGATATGTTAGTGGAATTCGTAAATCTATAGCAAAAACTAGAACTAAAAGATTGCACAACCAGAAATAATGCAATAAACCTTTGGTGGAATCACAATCTCATGAATAAAATTTATTAAAAAATGATGCATTTAGGAAAGAATCACTACACTCCAAATGCAAGTACAAAAAGCATAATTTTATTGTATAATAACGGTGGCCCTTTATTACATATTACAATGGGGTATTTATAATAAATTGTCTCTTCAATTTGTGTTGAGAGTGAGAGATATCTTCATGCAATAAAATGCTTTTAAAACATTAAAACAAACTAAATATATAGAGACTATCAATTAATCTGGTGCTTAGAGGGACTCCATCCATATTTAATTCATTAATTGGCTACATATGCCCTTTACATGTTAGAAATAGAGAAATCATGAGAGAGAAATTAGGAGGAAGCCATCATTAAAAGTGGAAGTGCATGGAGGTGCCAAAAATAGAAGTTGGTCCTTCACTAGGTGTGTGTCAAAGTTAAACTGTCATCAGAATGCATTCCCGATGCATGGAAAGTTTTATTTTTAGAACTGGTAGTTAACTATCAGGGCACCTCTGAATTGCAAAGATATGGACCTACATACCTATAGAGTTGTGGACCTATGGAGTTGCATGAAAATGTAGAGCTATGGACCTACAAAGCTGGGGACTTGTGGACCTTGACTGGGTGAAAAACTCAAAATTTTACTGAGTCTCAAAATTGAAATTCTAGCATCTAGGTTTTGTTCTTCTTCATCCCAAAATTATGTTTGGATGTTTTCCCTTGAATTTATCTATCATCTCAATAATTTTAGTAAAATTTAGAAATTCTAAAGCCTCATATTTATCCTTCACCTTCTATTTTTAGTTGTCCACCTCAATTTGAGTCTTTGCAAAGTCTCTGAGTTTGGTGTCCAGCTCTAACAGTGCTTCTTCTATCCTGAAGGCTTGTTTGATATCTTCATCATTGGATTCTTCCTCTAATTTCTTCTTGAAATTCTCTACTACTACCTCAACTAGCAATAGCTTCTCTCATTCTTCATCTTCAAAAATCTCCAAGCATGCATCACTATACAACTTTTCTACTTCCAAAATTTTCTCTCGGGCTTGGTCCTTGAGCCGATGGATCTCCTCATGTAATGGTTCCATCACTTTATTGTCATCTGCTATCTTCTCTATCCAATCATCAATCATGTTTAGCTCTTCTCCACTATATACATCGATCAAACTATAGTACCTTTGCTCTTTTATGGCTTGTAGAGTCTACAAATCCTTATTCCATTCCCATACCTCATCCATGATACTGAAGTCTTGCCTCAAAATTGCTACAATATTATTCACATTCTCCTACATAGCATGTAGTCACTTCAAATTCCTTGCGATTGTAGTAACACCTCTATCCTTAAGGCTTTCTCACCATTCTTGAAAAGCTTTCAAAAATGGACTAAGTCGTATGCCTTCCCCTTTTCTAAGAATTGTATTTAGAGTCTTCTTCTTAGGGAACTCAGGATCAAGAGGACCAACAACTTTGGCTAGATATCCCTTTAGGATCTCAACTTGCCTTCAAAGCATTCAGAGTTCAATCTCATCTTGTTCCATGTGCCTGAGAACCTCTTTGACTCCCATTTTCATCATCTATCAGGCTGAATCCCATGTAGGCTTTCCCAACATAACATCCTTCACATTATAATCCTCTAGACTAAAAGCTTCTACATCTGTACCTTTAGGAGGGAGAGCCACTTGTGCAAATAAATCTTGGTTTTGTATGGTAGTGACAAATGTGAATGGCATTGCATCATGTAATGAAGACTTAGGTTTGTTCAAGATCTCTGCAATATCACAAATGTCATCCTCTAATGCATGAAACTAAGGCTTAGCACTACTCATTATCTCATTTTGGAACCATATCAGAATGTGTTTCTCTACAACCTTGGCTCTTGATGACAAAGGGGTGTGTTCAACTACCTCTTTCCCTTTATCGCTCTTTCTTGGAGTCATCTCCTATTGTGAGGACTCTCCTTCTATAACTTCAGTTTCCATAGATCTTGTAGCTTGTTCCTTAGCATCTTGGGAAGGTTACTATGCATATTTTGCCATTTGTCCTTCTTTTGACAATTCATCAATAGCTCTTGGCTCAAGTTGCTCTTGTGGTGATGTTTCCTTTTGAACTTGTTCCTCTTTTGAACTTAGAGGTGGCAGAGTTATTGGACCATTACCTACCACCATAATTTTTGATGGAGATGGAGGAGTAAGATCAGGACCCTATATATCTAGTGGAATCTACATCTAGTCTTCCCATTGGGGTTCACTTGTAGGGGTGTCTCTGATCTTATCTCCAACAAACTTTGTAGCCAAGAGCATGAAATCAAAATCTGTCATGGAGAAAACATCCTCACCTCCTTCCCTTTGCTCATTCAACCAATGTTGCACTTCATCTTCTGAAGAAGAGAGTTCTAATGGTTCTACTTGGGTAGATGGTGGGGTATTCGTGGCACTCTTTCTTCTTTCTAACTATGTAGCTTTTGTTAACTAAGTTCTTGTTTGTAGGGGTACATGTTCCTCCTCCACTTTTGATTCTATTTCTTCCTCTAAAATAGTTTCAAGAATAGATGGATTAGGTACTAATCTTTTATTGATCCTTTGCCTTTTCTTCATCTTAATCTTGATCCTCTTATGTTTCTTGGAGATGGAAGGAGAAGGGGGCTCTTCTTGTATAGGAGGAATGAAGGCTTTTGAAATTTCTCCATCTTCTAGTTGGATTGGCACAATAGGAGGCAATTGTGGTTCATCCTAGACTAGGGTAGCTCTAGTATCTTGGGACTCTTGTGGACTTTATTCCTGCTATTGGGGAGGTGCCTATTCTATTTGAACCTCTTGAGGAGAAGTAAGCTTCCTCTTTCCCTTCCTTTTTGGAGGGTAATAATATCCAACTGGGCTATCAAGCTAGTATACTATCTCTAGCCTAATAGGAGATTGGAGCACAAATATAGGAACTATGACTTTCCTTCCTTTACCCCTTTTTGGGGGATCATGTGCATAGAAGATTACAGTATCAAGAATTGGATCAAGTGGAAAAGGTTTTTTGATCCAATCCTTTTTCATTCTAATAACATGCCTCGCTCAATGATTGATATCATCTCCTTTGTCTCTGTCAACCTCTACATTTAGAATCAGTCTTTCACCAACTTTATCTACATTGAACAAGGGATCCAGTAATTCTTTAGAGTCTTGTAGCCTTATTTCATTAGGGATATTCAAATGGAGAGCCTTTTTTGCTAAATAAAAAATCATCCTACAATAGTCCCTGATGCAGACATCATAGTCATTTGTGGCATTAATCCAATGATCTTCAATGGCATCCTCATGATGGAAGTTCTTTCCTATCAGGCTTTCCACTTTACCAACATTGTCAAAGTATGGATGAGGAGAGTTGTATTCGTCAAGAGGTTAGTTCTCCGATTCCCACTCAAAGGTTAGAATATCCTATTTTCACCTCACCTGATATGACCCAATGACCAACGGTCATTCCTAGTAGGGTCTTTGTTGCCTCTTTATGTTCTCATAGCTTGAATCAATTTTCCTAGAGATCTCTAATAATACCAACTTGTCACTTGGGTAT
Organism: Cupressus sempervirens; assembly: GCA_028749045.1. Classification (NCBI taxonomy): domain Eukaryota; kingdom Viridiplantae; phylum Streptophyta; class Pinopsida; order Cupressales; family Cupressaceae; genus Cupressus; species Cupressus sempervirens. The sequence goes on from CM053787.1 coordinate 33,525,953, forward strand.
CTTGGAAGCTTCTTAGGATTGATGGATGCACCATCTACCTGAAGATATGTGAATGTCTTGAACTAAATGAAATAAGCTTCGAGAGTTGTGATCTATGCTTTGGCTTCATCATATAACCTCTTCCCATAGTCTCCCTTAATGAATTGAATTATTTCAAAGATAAATGTATCATTCATGATTTTATACTCCTTGCTCTATGATGAGAGCTTCTTCTTCACCAACTATGGGTAGACTATGCATGGCTAGGCATCAGGGTCCTACATACTACCTTTCTTGTACAAACTAGGATAGTTCATTGCCTTTGCTACAAGTAGTTACACCATATAAGAAGTCATATAAAACATCTTCTTTTCCTTCACCATCTTTATTTGTTCACACAAGTTTTCACTTAGTGTGGTGGCCTAATCTAGTGGTATCTTTGCATGTCTGATGGTCTTAATGAAGTTGACCATGAATGTAGTGAGATGACCCGCTATAGGTAAGCCCATGACTCTGCTTAGGAGAATGATAGATTATTGGATGTCATCCTTCATGTATCCTTGAGTCATATACATTTTTTTGGTTATCTTTCCCTAAGGAGGCTTCTCAATAAGGTACAAGAATTGTATAATTTCAATGGCCTCTTGCTAATGGTCCCTATACCATCTCTCAGTTGCTTCATAGGAAAGTTGAATGAATTAGTCTGCTTTTGGTAGGTGGAAAACCTTCTCAATGTTATCAAGTTGCAAATCCAACACCACTTCCCCTATGACACTCTTGACCACCCTCTCATCGGGCACAAATTTTTGTGATAGGGCCATGATTAGTTCAGCTAATTGCATTGACACAAGGTGTGACGCTACACTCACTAATCTGGAATGGATCAATGTAGATACCAAAGCTGACCTCTTCATTGGTTTGTTGCAAATTCTAAGTAAATCTCCTAAATCTATGTGTCTGAGGTCAGTATCTCTAATCTCTACATAATCAACATGGACATCATTTAAATATTTGCACATTATGAGAAAAAAACATTATTAGTCCAAAAACATAAAAACTATGAATTAAAATAAAACAAAATGACCCCATTTAGACACTTCATTGATTTTCATTTATTTTTATTAGTTCTTCCTCCTTTTTCTAAATTTCCTTTTTATTATTTTATTATTTCTTAAAAAAATCATTTTTTGGAATTTTTTATTTATTATTATTATTATTATTTTAAAAAATAAAAATACATTAAAAAAATGTATGATAATGTTATGGAAAACCCATGCGGTGGAGAGTGCAAAGTGTGTGTGGCATGAACCTGATTAGGTGATGCACATTTTAGGGTTTGGTGTAATATGGGTGTCATCTTTGTCGCTTGGTGTAGGTGTAGAATGCAATGGCACCATGGCCTTTGTTAGGCAAGGGTGCAAAATGGAATGGCACCATCACCTTTTCTTGGCTCGGGCATAGATGCAATGGTGTCATAGCCTTTGTTAGGTGCAGGCATAGAATGGAATGGCGTCGCTACCTTTTCTTGGCATAGGCATAGATGCAATCGCACCGCAACTTTTGTTAAGCACAAGTGAAAAATGGAATGGTGTCACTGCCATTGCTTGGCATGAGCATGGATGTAATAGAACCACGGCCTTTGTTAGGCATGGGTGTAGAATGGAATGGCACCGCTTCCTTTTCTTGGCATGGGCATGGATGCAATGGCACCGTAGCCTTTGTTAGGCATGGGCACGAAATGGAATGATGCCACCGCCACTTGGGGTGGGTGTGGATGTAATAGCACTGCAACCTTTGTGAAGCACAAGTGTGAAATGGAATGGAGCTAGAGTAACTGCCACCGCTTGGCGCAAGTGCAGATGTAATTGTGTCACAGCCTTTTCGAAGCGCAAGCATAGATTTACCTTGCATGTCAAGCTAAGCTCCCACAAACAAAAGAAAAACAATGAATTTTTTTGAACACAAGTATGGGGTTATATAACCCTGGTGCTAGGTGGGGGTTGCGTAGCGCACCTTAGTGAGCACACCGGCGTACAATATGCACTATGCCTGTGTCTATATGCACTTGATTGATTGATTTTATTTTATTTTTTGAAATTTGTATTTCAATTTTTATAATTTTTTTGATTGTTATTTTCTTCATTTTGCCAATGTTTTTGTAATTTTTTTTATTTTTAATTTGTTTGTAATTTTTTTTTATTTTCTAATTTTTTTGGGTTTTTTTGATTTTTGACTCTAAAATCTAACTTTGATAGAATTTTCTTCTCTTGACTCTCGAACTGTGAGTCCAGGAGTCAAAAAAAATAGGGGGTCCCCATTCCTAGTGAGGAATGGGCATGTGTTGTGGACACCACAACACATACCTTTCAAAATCATGAGCCAACAAATCTGAAATCTCATCAACACTTAACAAGACTTCACTACTAGTTTCTTTTCCTTGGCTATGATTATTATCTAGATAGCTTGACACATTTATAATAGCAGACTTATTAGTAATACATTCTAAAAAATTAGAACTCTAATCATCCCATACATCTTCTTCTTTAGACAATACCTCAACAACTAGTATCTTAGCACATTCACATTCATCACTAGAAGAAAGACCCTTACTATTGTCACACTTCTCCTCTTCTTTACAATCATTATCATAACAAGATGAATCCACATTATGCATGTCATCAAATTGTTGATTATTAACCTCTGATTCATAAAACTAAGACTCTTCATCTTCAATATCATTTTCAATGGATTCATTGTATTCATTGGCATTTGGTTTATTAGCATTCAAAGCACCTTCAATCTCCATGATAAAATCTTGGAGTTCAAAATTTTTATCTAACCTTGACTTTACTAACCAATCAATTGACTGTGGCATAAAAATCTCTAAGAGTTCCATTGGCCATGAAGACTCCTCAAGTCTGATATGCCCATCAAGATTTATAACTATTGATTTAAACTTCATGTAAATTTGAAATCCACTAAGACCCTCAATATTAGCAATTGTATTTCTTATCATTATCATAGTCTTATCATGAATATTTCTTTTTAGCCTAGCAATATTTGAATGAAAACTTTCAAGAGTTGGCACATCACTTTTAGACCTAGACTCTGAATCCATCTTATTAAATATTAAACTCCTACGTATGTTTTCTTAGTGTGAAAACATTAGATAGAGACAACCATTTTATTCATTCAACTTTCATGAAGGACAAATACATGAAAATTGAAAATACATTTATGTGTTGGTGCATGAAAACTTTGATCTACTGATTAGAACTGTGTAAACACGAAATCCTTCACACCATAGATAAAATCTTTGTAGAGCCACCACCTACTTGAAGAGGAAAATGAAATCACAGTATTGATTCACCTTTTGAAAGCAATTACTTCAGTAGATACAAATAACCACATAAAATATTAATCAAGAAACTTATACTTCCTCTTTCCCAACAAACTAGATCTAACCACAAATACTAAGAGCCTCTAATATTAAAATAAACCATGCACTAGCACATAGATTTAGACTAGAATTACCACTCACAATTAGTGAGAAAAGATTTAAAACAATTTACCACTTGTAAATTTTGAACCAGACTTTCAATATGAAAAACTTGCAAATCATTAATATCTTGAAAAGAGAATACACTTCATAAATCAATTCTTGACTCTGAACTTTTCTCAACAATACTTACAAAAATTGAACTAATTGAAGATAGACTTATAATAGTCATATAACACAAATTGCATCCAATCTTACAACATATTGTTGTCCATGAATCAATCTTAATTGGGGAACACAAAATTCAGCAAGGATACGAAAATAATACCACAATTCCTTACCGTTGTAGCAAATTCCTCCTACTATATTGAATCCTCTTTTCAAATTCTCAAGGTTTGTCTACCATTCAGATTCAATATAGTCCCCAGTAGAGTCACCTTTTTTTGGTGACTCAGATGGGAAAAACCGTACTGAAATCTAGGACTGAAATATTCAATTAACACTAGAGATTCATGTCCTTTTAACTAGGTATATTGTCATTGTATATCCCTAACAGAGTCACCATTTTATTGGTGTTTTTCAACTATTAAGTAACAAGATACTCAATACCAAAATAATGAAAGCACAAACAATCTAAGGATCAACTACTTCATATAAACAATTGAATGTGTTTCTTATCTAGACCCAAATGCAACAAAATCTTGACAAATTTCCTACTCTTTAGGCTTTGCAAAACCAAGGTGGGTATACCCGAGGGATGGTTCAAATGAATACTACTGAATAAGAACCTCTTAGTTTCATTTTGATTCTCATCTCCTATCTTTTCCATATACATAGTCTATTCATTCCATGACACCTTAAGATAATATGCATCCCTTACAAGTAGATTTGGTCTCAATTCTTCTCAGATTTGTAAATATTTCTAGTACTAGTAGCTAACTAAGGCTTAGAGATCAAATACAAACAAGTGCTGACCAGCATTGAGATTTTTCAAACACTGAAATAAAAATTGATTTTTTATTTGATTTTGACACTTGTCTATGATTTCTTCTTATATAGATTGGAATTCATAGATTAGTACCTCATCCATTAGGATTCAAAATCCATCCAATTCATAGATCTAATTGATTTCTTTACAATCAACATTATCAAAAATTCTCACTAAAAAACATACCTGTAGATATCCTTCCTATTACCATGTAGACCCTTTCAATACCACTAAATCATTTATTTACTTCATTAAACTAATAGCAATAGTGAATTGACATACAATTTGATTCAATTGTATTCAACTAGACAGGCTTTGCTTATACAACTTCAAGATAACTAGGTAAAAGAAATGGAGACAAAATTCAGCTAGAAAAGATATGGTGATAGTCAATTTTTGTATTAATTTCATTTTGAAAAAAAATGTATACAATTGAACAAGACTCAGAATGACTCAAGACAAAATGCATAAATCCTATCAAATTGATGTATTCTCATAAACCTGTAGAGAAAAATATCATAAAGTATTCACATCAAGACATTGGACTAAATAGACTTAAAAGGAAGACTTAACAAAAGCTAAAAGGCATACAACTATTTGGACCCTTTCTCTAGCCCTAGAATCTCACTTATATATTGTGAGATGTAACAAGCTTCAAGCATAAAGAACTGATAGTTTTCCTTTTCACAAAAGATATTTACATTTTGTAGCTATCACAAAAAGAAAAAAATGTGTGTAACAGAAAAACTTTACATCAAAATATTATTTAGGTGGGCCACCTTTCTATTACATTTCCAAAACTGTGAATTCCATGATTTATTCTTTGACTACTCTGACTCCTTGGAGTATGCCACTATCAAGCTTGCTAATGATGTGTCTTGTTATGGTACCTACAAGTTAACCTCAACTTGGGCATTTTCACTATCTTCATCATGAACTATTAAGGTACCAGTTACTTTTGTTTCCTCATCTACCCCATCATCTTCTGCCACCTATTTTGAAGACATGGATTCTTCTTTCCATTTGTTAAAAATAGTGTCATCAAACCAATCAAAATTCAAGAGTTTTTATTGCACTTTTATTACAAAATTTTCAACCTTTTATATTTCAACAAGATCTCTTCAAATAACATTGTAAAATAATTGCACTTTGACTAGCTCTTCATTGGTCATTTCCCATAATATATGCCCCTTTTTATTTATAACATTATTCATTCTATGACATAGTATTTCATCTAATTCCTTTCCCCATTCTTCTTTTTCTTTTATTCTATCAACCCTTTTAAGGGCACTAGAAAAAGGTCAAACTTCTCCACTATGTACTTGGAAAAACAATTTGTTATTCACTTCTGAATAGAAATCCATTTCTCATCAAAGTCCTTCAAATTACTAAGTATATCAAAATCCTTCTTTATTTGATGGAAAGATAATTGGATGATAGAAATACAAATAACAGTAATATCATCATTTCTTTCACTCCATTTCTACATAATGGGATCCAATTATCTTCATCTCTCTTTATTTCATCCCATATATCTTGGATTCTTGTCAACTAGTCATAAAATGTTGGCCACTTAATTCAATCTACCAAGTAAAAAATTGTTTGCCTAAGCTTCTCTTCATACTAATTATTCAATTCAATCTATAATTCATATAATTTGGTTTTTTCTTCTTTAAATTTTTCAATAGTATAGAACTCAGGCCTTTGTAGGGTATCTAGTGACTCAATAATGGGGGTGTATTTAAATGGCTCAACTTGGGGGCAAGGATATACAATTCTTGGCCTATTGGATTCTCCTATTTTCCTCTTTCCAAGTTGTTTTTCCATTTGGGATATTTGGTTTTCCAGTAATTGTATCTATTTGCCTCTTTCCTGATATGCCTTAAGTATTTCTTCAAACTTGGCATTGAGTTCTAAGAATCTACTTTGTTCTTGTCTAGCCACCACATCTCCAAACTCTAACATTTCTTTAGCCATTCTTGTAACCTATTGACTACCCACTTCATCAGCCCTATATATTGTAAGAGCACCAGTATGTTCTGCACTAGAAATTTCTTGCATTCTAGTCTTCTTTCCTTTTTCAATTGACCATATGACTAGGGCTTGATGATCATTACTAAATTTAATCCCCCTATGTTCTTGTAATATCTCTTCCTCTGTTTTATAAGTAGACTCCTAACTTAGGCAAAACTAAGACTCCTAACTCCCTAACAAATTGTCTTCTAGCCTCAAGTATTAATTGGGCAAAATCCTCAAAAAATTTAGCCTTCACCTCTTCCTCAATGTCAGATTCTAATTTATTTGGCTATTCTTCTTTTATTTTTTATTTATTTTTCCTCAAAATTTCCTATATTCTATCTCCACAAAAATTATGCAAAAGCCCTAGATTTAACAAGACTCTCATCATCTATGAACTTCTAAGAGGCTTGAGCAATAATAGGATCTATCTCCTTATCTCTATAATTAACAATAGTGAAATCAAAGGAGGGCATAGGAGGCTCCTGAGGCACTCCTCTTTCCATATTAGTAGTAGTAACAACTATATCTCCTTCCCCATTCATATGTCTTAATTGTTCTCTTAAGGATGCTTCATCTTCTATTTAGAGTGGGGTTTGATTTGATGAATATTATTCCACATGAGAAGAGGATCTATATTCTAGTTTTTGTCTTTTGGGTACACTAGTGACAAGTGGACTCTCTATTCTTGGCCTTCTATGAGGGGGAACATGCTATATATTCTAAAGCACAATATATCCTTACCTCCTTTGTAAGGTGTATTGGCCTAGAGCAACTATCATTCTACTATTTATTCTTCTCTCCACCTCTACTGCTTTATCAGGATATGCTTTAGCAAAGGTAGTCTTCTTTTCATTCATGTTTTGCATTATTACCACAAAATCATTAATTAATACATTCATCCTAGCCCCCCAATACTTCTTATCTTTCAAAGGATTATAATTAGTGTCAAAAGCATTAATGAATTCTAAGACTTTATTGAAGACTATCTATTTTTCTTTTCTAACCTCCTATTCTTTTAATGAAAAATATTTCTAATAACATCTTCAATGAAGTATACATGTTGTGTAATAGCCTTAACTTTTGTCCTTTTCCTTAGGAGGTCATAGAATCCTTCTGGATCAATGTATCTTGCATGGGATTACACCATGTGATATCTATTCAAAAATAAACTGAGATCTCTCTAGCCTTTCTTAACAAAAAAAAAAATAATGAGCTATAGTGATAGTAGGGAAGAAGGTGAATTTACTTTTACATAACATGTCCCTTTCTTCAATGGTTCCTATTTTTAGAGGTACATGGAAAGGTAAAACATGAGGTTTTCTCAAAAAACCATAAACTCTAATCATAGTAGAATCATTGTACAAGATTATATCTCCCTAATTATGACTAACCAAAAGTCCCTTAGCATGGTCCTTAGGTCTAAATAATTCTAGTAGAGGATATGGAATTCTTGGGATACCCCCTCTCATGAGCAATTTGAGCCTTGATGCAAAATATCTATTAAATCTGACATAGTAGGCATCCCTAGCTTCCCAAGTCATCTCAGCACTCCATAGCTAGACTCGTAGCTTCTTACCATCCTTTTCTAGTTCTAGCTCCATTCCCTTAGAGAAAAATATAACTCCCTTATAGAGACAAATGTGCATCAACAAGGAGTACCAGCAAAAAGGTTTGTTCACCTTACCTTGAGATATTCTAATAAGACCATTATGAATCTCTTCTACAAGGTAGAAAAATCAAGAATGATCCTCATTCCAAACTATAATGCCTAAGCCATAATAAGAACAATAGAACCTTGAATATATTCCTCCTCATCCATCCCAAATATCTTGTAGAGAGTGAAATATAAAGCTTGGGCTCTATGATTGAAATATTTCTTCATCAATGGCTCTAGGGTGCTTGGGGTACCCAAGGGTAGTGACCCAATCTTAGCAATATGTTGTTGTAGTGGCCTTGCCCTTAGATATACTCTCTATGCATCATATCTCACTTGAAGATCATCCATACCAATAGGCTCATGAACTTCATGGTTAGGGTTGAGCTTAAAAACCTCACTGATCAATTTAGGTGAAACCCTAAAAAGATTGTCTCTAGAATAATTCTTCACAAAATCTAGTGATATGATCATAGTTTTTAGCTATATCATATAATAGATCACTATCAGAGAAAACCCCAGGGACCACCAATTTACCAATATCAAATTTCCAAACACTACTTAGAGGGGGTGTCTAGGTTACATTCGACAAACCATTTTTTAAACAATTCTAACCCTCCTACAAAAACCTAGGCATCTCTCAACCAATTGGCTTTATCATAAAAATCCTAACCCACAACCAACCTAGGGTTTTTTGGCATAAACTCCCTACTTGTTTTTATTTCATGTACATACAGTGGAAATTGTTCAAGGAAGTCATCATGAATAGACCTTTTAAGATAATCAATATTACTGGAGAATTCCTTTCATGGAGGCATTTTTGAAAAAAATTAACTTCACACAATTCTAATTCCTTGATTTTCAACAATTACAGATGAAATGTCCCTTTTCTGATTTTTCATGATATTTCCAACCTCTAATCAGATCTTTAAAATCAAACAACTGCTATCACAAAGATCCACCAAATTCCTTAAGAAACCCCAAATCGGGTATGTTGAAAATAGTGCTAAAAGCTTCACAACTTCACAAATTATTAATGAATCTGAAAATGGAAATTTTTACAGAACTTTCAGCAGGATAACAGCCTACAAATTGATATTTCCAGATCCGTATAGCCTTTACACAACAGCTCGAAAATGTAGGACCAAAACTATGCTCATCGGGCTCCCGAAATAGCACAAAATATGCTCGGAAACACCACAAGAACACTAATAATCTATCTCAAAAGTTTAATCACGTCCCAATATATATATTCAGCTCTATTTTAACAGCTTAAAGTATAAAATACAGCAGCAACCAAAACTGATATGAAATACTCAACCGGAAACACCAAACTCTTACAAAAATACACCCGGAAACTCACAAATCTGCACTGTTCAGCACAAAGGCAAACTCTGTATGAGCATGCACATGGAATGGCTTCAAACTCCCGTCCTTAGCCTTCCTGGAAACCTGCAAACTCCCGTTCTTGGGTCTCCCTGGAAACCTGCAAACTCCCGTTCTTGGGTCTCCTTCTCCACAGGTTTGGCAGCCTCTGAAGAATAACAAAGAATGAGTGAAAATCAAGTCTGGAATCCCCCCAAAATGCCTCCAAACCTCTTTAAAAAGGGCATAACTGTAACTCACGTCCAAGAGAGGTTAATGAAACATATTTTAATAATAATTATCATTTATTAGTCCAACGGTTTCCAAAGATTAACTCCCTTTTTCCGAAACTTCACTTTCTTGGGCATGCCTGTCTTAGCAAAGATTATTATTTTTTAATTATTTGAAAAGGGGACATGACAAGTCCTCCCCTCCCAAACATTGCTTGTCCTCAAGCAATGGCTGAACAATAAACCAATCAATCCTCCTGGATCCCAAATGTAGTCATGAACTATACTACTACCAATTAACACAGACTCCTGCAAGATCCTCTGCAATATGACCAAGAGGAATCCATAATCAAACTGGCAATTATAGCTCAACCAAACTCCAAAATCACCATTACCACAGTCAAAAACCCATGAGACACAAACTCTTAGAATATCAAAACCCAAGTAAAGTGGACTACCAACATAGTAAATACCATCAATGCATTCCACTGGCCTATATGGAATGTACAATCCAACTCTGCAACAATGGTGAATGCTCTCAAATGAAACTATACCAAGTATGGAGAATCCACACACTATACAACTCCTGTAGTCAACACAACTCTGTAGATCATTGGCCACTGTCTCATAACCATAACTCCCATGCACCCCTGATGGTGAAAAGCCATCACAAGATAAACAACAAGAAATGGAACCCAAACCAAATTTTCCATGAACAAGTGATACAACCCACTGTGACTGATCACTAGCTAAGTCAGGAGATGTCATAGCCAAAGGAGTAGAATCAATAACAACACTTGCTGAAGCATCACTCCAAAACTCCTGCTCTAAGTCATGTATTATCAAGCTATCAACTACAAAACCTGTCGCCATGTCGTGCCCATCACAACTCTCATCTCGAGGCATCAAACTATTCCATAATTGATGATAAACACTAGGAACCAAAGTACATCTCTGTATCATAATCTCATCAACATGGTCATCAAAGGTAAATTGATGAGCGTACCTCACAGTGTAATGCCGATAGAATGCGCCAATCTCAGTCAGTGGCTCAGACTGTAATCCAGATGAAACTAACTGCAATTGATCATCAACCATGTTGGAACTGACTACTACCTCCAAAGATATCACCAAGGGAGTAGTATTACTATCAGGAACCATGCCAACTGTCGACTCACCAACATCACACATGACCTTTGATACATCTCTAGTCTCTGTGCCTTCAGTACTAGAGGCCACCACCCTGTCAGGCATACAATAATCTGCTACAATACCCAACTCAACTAAACCTGACTCTAGTGGGAATGAACCTGATATGCCAATGTTAGTATCAAGGATGGATGCATCCCCATCTCCATTGTCTCTGACAATCTCAGTCATGGACATCCTCGAATCACCAAACACCATAGCTTGTGACTGTATAGAATCAGATAAAGACTGTAGTCGCTCTAACTCCATGGTCACCTTAGCCAAATGAAACTGTGACTCCTTGAAAGCCAACTGTGTACTCTCAAGAATCTCAAAAGTCACCTCAAGCTGCTCAGTAAGCTCACTCACCTCATCTTCCTTGGCCAACAATGCATCATATGTTGTACTACCCCACTCCATAAGATAATCTCTATTAGCTACCAACTGCATATAATTCTGTCTCAAAATCTGAATAGCCTCCCATAAAGAGTGGATCTCTGTCAAGGAAAGATAACTTCCTTCCTGCTCATCACTAGTAGGAGAACCCCATCCATAAACTGCTAATAATTGACGAGCAGCATCAAAATGTTGGCAAGTGATAGCAATGTCTCGGTCACTAACTCTCAACTGATTAGACACATGATGGCATTGGCTTGACTGTCTCCTACAAACCTCCTTTGATGCACTGTCTAAAGGAGTATCCTCAAAGTTACTAGTCTCTAGAGTATTACCATCCATGTCCTGTGAATCAACTCTAAAGCTCATATCAACATACAGAGTATCAAAATTTGTAGCACTGCTGTCCAACTCCTCTGTACCCAAAGAAACTAAGTCTTCAAAATTGCCCACTACATCCTCCTGGATGTCATCGATGCCAATATGATCCTGGGACTCATCTGTACACACTGCCAAATATGAAAGATCATCAACACATTCCAGCAAGTATGGTCGACTGGATATATGAACAAAGCCCAACACCGGTGTATAAAAACTAATACCAACATCAGACAAGATACTGGCACAAGAAAAGACAACACCGTGTAATCCGCTAATCAAATCCATGATAGCACCCAAACAAACACTGCGACCAAAAAGTGTTAAAGATCTCCAGTCAACTGAATCCCAAACACCAATATAACAATCTCGTGTCCATATCCGTAAACTAGAATCAACTGGTAACTCAAGCAAACTCCTCACCTGAGTAATATGACCAATACCAACTAACTCCACATACCTGTCATGATAAGGTAATGAAGTCACAATACTATCTTCACTCACCTTCAGCTGGCGGGATAAATCATGTGAAGTACTACTTGCCTCAACCTCATGTGATGAAGCATCTAACTGTGCCTGGTACTCTTTCTCAGCAAATTCATGAATGCTCAATGTCTGCTCATCTCTACTAGGTATCTCACCATCCTGCACAACAACATCCTCATAATCATCATCTGAACCCACTACACTGTAGTCACTGCCTGTTGTAACTATACCATCCTGAATACCTGTGGCATCACCCTTTGACAACCTGTAAACAATTGTCTCAATTTGAGTATCAAGTTGACTGTTACTATCAATCTGTGTAATATCCTTTCCCACCACCTCCTGTGGCAAAGTAGAATCTGAGACCACTACCTGGCTATCAGCTAGTTTCTCAAACTCCTCATGCAAGTTCTTGGGAATTGTGTCATCTGTCCTGTGAGAAAATTTGCCAAATAGAAATCCAGTCAACTTATCCACCTTAGCTGGGTCAGATAACATGTCATTTATACGGTGGTGCTCAACCAACTGTTTAGACATGTCATGGCTTATTTTCATAAGTTTATCTCGAATGTCTAAATAACCATCCTTTCTACTATTTTGACTCTGGCTATCAATTGTCCAAGATCGTTCCCTCTGAGACTCTGTACTATACCTGTCCATTCTGGATAAAGTAGAGTGTAACCCCAATAGGATATAACTTCTTCAAGCACCAAGAACTAACATGAAAATGATTAGAAGTAGCATGCAACCATAGATTTGGACATGCAACTGATTAGAAGCAACATGCAACCACCAAATTATGACATGCAAGATCTGGGTAGTTGTCAAAACTGACATGCAAACTTCTACAACCGCCAAATTCACCAAGAACTAATAGGAAAATGATTAGAATTAGCATGAAACCATAGATTTGGACATGCAACTGATTAGAAGCAACATGCAACCACCAAATTATGACATGCAAGATCTGGGTAGTTGTCAAAACTGACATGGAAGATCTGGGTACTTGTCAAAACTGAAATGCAAACTTCTACAACCACCAAATTCACCAAGAACTAACATGAAAATGATTAGAAGTAGCATGCAACCATAAATTTTTACATGCAGCTGATTAGAAGCAACATGCAATCATAAATTATGACATGCAAGATTTGGGTAGTTCTCAAAACTGAAATGCAATATCTGGGTAGTTGTCAAAACTGACCTGCAACTTCTACAAACCCTCAGGCTGGCAAGATCATGGCTCTGATACCACTGAAATGTCCCTTTTCTGATTTTTCATGATATTTCCAACCTCTAATCAGATCTTTAAAATCAAACAACTACTATCACAAAGATCCACCAAATTCCTTAAGAAACCCCAAATCGGGTATGTTGAAAATAGTGCTAAAAGCTTCACAACTTCACAAATTATTAATGAATCTGAAAATGGAAATTTTTACAGAACTTTCAGCAGCATAACAGCCTACAAATTGATATTTCCAGATCCATATAGCCTTTACACAACAGCTCGAAAATGTAGGACCAAAACTATGCTCATCGGGCTCCCGAAATAGCACAAAATATGCTCGGAAACACCACAAGAACACTAATAATCTATCTCAAAAGTTTAATCACGTCCCAATATATATATTCAGCTCTATTTTAACAGCTTAAAGTATAAAATACAGCAGCAACCAAAACTGATATGAAATACTCAACCGGAAACACCAAACTCTTACAAAAATACACCCGGAAACTCACAAATCTGCACTGTTCAGCACAAAGGCAAACTCTGTATGAGCATGCACATGGAATGGCTTCAAACTCCCGTCCTTAGCCTTCCTGGAAACCTGCAAACTCCCGTTCTTGGGTCTCCCTGGAAACCTGCAAACTCCCGTTCTTGGGTCTCCTTCTCCACAGGTTTGGCAGCCTCTGAAGAATAACAAAGAATGAGTGAAAATCAAGTCTGGAATCCCCCCAAAATGCCTCCAAACCTCTTTAAAAAGGGCATAACTATAACTCACGTCCAAGAGAGGTTAATGAAACATATTTTAATAATAATTATCATTTATTAGTCCAACGGTTTCCAAAGATTAACTCCCTTTTTCTGAAACTTCACTTTCTTGGGCCTGCCTGTCTTAGCAAAGATTATTATTTTTTAATTATTTGAAAAGGGGACATGACAAAAGACTACTTACCCGCTGAATTATCCTTTCTTTTCTCTATTAATTATGTTATAATTCACTAAAAACTTTGAGGAATTTTTTTCCCTAGCTCTGAAAACCCTTGCGCTCTGAGAATTCTTTGTGATTATGTGGTTCAATAATGGCGTGTTTACAAATTATACCAGAGCATTAAGATTGTACGAAGGAATTCTAAGAAACATTAGTTTCCTTTAGTCATTAACTTTATGACATACTTCAAGTTTGAATTTCATCTTTCAATCTCACAACATCAGATGGCTTTGATTTAAAAAGAAAAACTATTTTAAAGCTTTGAGTATCCTGGCCATTTTTCAAGTAGGCACTTGCCCACATTGTTTAAAGTTTGAGCAACTTTATCAAGTGGTAAATCACCCATCAATAATCACCTTTAGATCTATGGTCATGAAGATTCAAACATATTACAAATAGAACTTTTTAATATTGAGATCCAACTAGCATTCCATTTTAGCACCTTTTTCCAACCTAGCACATGTTAGCACATGTCCATCACAATTGGTCCCACCTTGCCACACATCAAATTAGTGCTTCCCCACATTACTTAAATGTCATGCAACTTCATATTGTAGGTAAGCACCAATCATTGATCTTGTGCAAATCGATGATCAAAAAAAATTGCATCCTTTTTGCACCAACATGTTTTGAAAATTTCCATGTCAAAGACAATGGTAATACCTTTGAAAAGGGTGGATCCATGATGTCACTATTTGCTATATTTCCTATTGGCACTTCCTCACTTTGTTTAAACATCAATCACTTTCTCTAAGTGGTAAAGTGCCAACCGTTGATCTTCTCAAGATCAATAATGGAACAATTTGCATCCTTAAAAATAGTGTGATATGCCAATGATTATGTCATCATGGCCATGTGTCATTGAGGCACTTGCCTGCATTGTTTAAAGATCTTTCAACTTTAGAAAGTAGGCAAGCACCATCCATTGATTTTCCAAAGATGAACAGTGGAATAGAGTTACAACAGGTAGTACTAAATCAAACCTTTGGAAATGAATGCATTACACTTGTTGTACTAGTATATGCCACTTTTTGGTAGTAGTAATTCCTTTCAGAGAATGTGGCACTAATATCATCATGTGCTAGATTTCAACAAGGTGTTTGCCCATAATAATTAAGTACCTTTCATCTTCATCTTGTGGGTAAGTGTCAAGCATTGATCATGAAATATCTATGGTGGAAAAGAAACATATCTAAAATCTATACATCACAATCTAACCTATCCCTATTCATGATAGGTGTCAAGCAAGTGCTTTCCCACTTAGTTTAAACTTTGAGAAACTCCATCAAGTAGTAAAGCACCCACCATTGATCTTGGAAAGATCAACTATGCATCAAAACTAAGAGTAGGACAACCCATTTGGAATGAGCTCACCAATGAAATCACAGGAAAATGGAACATGTCAAAGTTTTATAGTGCAAATAGGATTTTTTGTCAGCAAGTTCTATGTGTGTCAACAACGCTTCCCATAATTATTTTAAAAATGCCAAGTGCATCTTGCAGGTAAGCACCAACCATCAATATTATTGAGATCGACAATTGATAAGAATTACTCATCTAAGCTTACAAGGTTTCACATTAATTCTTAGAAGACACAACCATGGTTAAGATAGCTCAAAAAATAAGAGGTTTATTTGTAGAAAAATAAAAATAAAGAAAACTTTATAAAAAGAAAACTTAGGGTAAACTATATCCTATGCTATTTTGAAAATGAATACCTCCTTGAAAATTAGGGCACACAACTAGGTTTATTTTATCTTTCAAGAAATTTGAACTAGGGTTTTGACTAAGAACTACCAATATTTCAAAATGACCCTAAGTTTTTACTATGGGGGTACAACTTATGGCAAGAGGAAAAAACTAGGCCAACAGTGGCTCTATCTGGGGACAATGAATATGTAAAGATTCATATGAGGACTCAGAATCACTAGGAGAAGTAGACCACAAACTTGACTTTCCTTCTAACTTGACAACTCTAAGAGAGAAACTACAATAGGAAAAGAATATACAAGAATTGTACATAGACACAAAGGATAAACAAATATACAAAAAACCATAAAAACTATTGTTCATGGGGAAAACAAGTATTATAGTGAAAATACTTCTTAGAGAGCTAATCATGAACTGATAGCTCAAGAATGTTACCTAATAGATCCTTTAGGAAATAAGAATCCTCTTCCCATGAAGCTTCAATTAGATAAGGGCCCAACCATATAGGATGAAATTTGCCATGTTTTTCCTTATCCCCAATCCTGGCATTCCACATGAGGACTGTATCTTCAAACTCAAATTTCTTACTCATTGTTCTTCTATCATCAACTTCTAATTTCTAAAAGATGCTTCCTTCCTAATCTCAATCAACCCTATCAGCACATCTAGTCTTTCTAGCATGTCATCAATAATATCTTAACAATATTTTTGGATATAATTATAGAGTCCCACTAGGTTGTTCTGAGGCATCCTTTCCTAGATTTCATATACAATATCAAAAGGTGCTACTCCTATAGCCTTTTTACAATCACCCTATCACCCCATATGGTTAATTGCAATTTAGAATCCCAGGCTTTCTTATTATCATCTAGCATCCTTTTTATTATTTTCAGCAAGCTCTTATGTGTGGACTCAACTTGTCCATTCCCTTGTGGATGATATGGAGAAGATATTGATATTGTGATTCCATATTTGTCATAGAAATTTATGAATTCTTCAGATCTAAAGCACATTGCATTATTTGTCACAATCCTCTGAGGGTAACCAAATTTGGAAATAATGTTATTTAGCAAAAAATTGTTGACAACCTTGCTAGTTGCATTTCTTGTAGGAATTTCCTCCACTCACTTTGTGAAGTAATTAGTTGCAACCAATATCCATGAATAACTAGTACTAGTCTTAGGAGAAATCTCACCTATAAAATCCATTCCCCATTGTTTTGATGGTGCTTGAACTTCCATTGGTTTTAATGGAGTATTTCTTGAAAATTTCTTGATTTACCTAAAAATTTCTGACAAGCATCACACTTTCTAACCATCATTTGAGCATCTTTAAAGAGGGAAGGCCACCAAAATCTAGCTCTCATTACTTTATGTGCAGTGGTTTTGGCCATATAATGTCCTCCATAGATTCTAGAATGGATTTCACTCAGTACTTCTTTTGATTTTTCTTGATCAACACATTTTAGTATAACTCCTTCAAATTTTCTCCACCATAAGTTGTTCTAGACAATAACATACCTAATGGCTTGTAATTTAGTGCTTCTTTTTTCATTTTTAGTCAAATGAGATGGGATTTCCATATGTTGCAGATAATGAATGACATTAGTATACCATTCACAATGGTCCATGTCACATAAGTTTGGCCTTAAATCATCTATTACTATACTGATCTGATTAGTATCTAAGTTAGATTGGACCATAAGCCTAGATAATCCTTGACCTCTTACAAATTTTGTGATCTAAATTTCAGCATTAAATTCTTGAATCCTGTTGATCCATCTGCATTTCCTGCCTGATACCTCTTGCTGAGAAAAACTTTCCTTGAGAGATGCACTAGTTACAAATGCAATAACAATAACACCACAAAGCCTTAATAGCCTTCACCAAGGCATATGCTTTATTTTCTTTTATCTCATATATCCGTTTAGTAGGTTGGAGTGATTTATTAAAGAAAGCAATAGTTTGTTCATATCCTTCCTCATTCTTCTACAACAAGACTGCATCTATAGTATGACAAGATGCAAAAGAGAATATGTGCATTGGTTTTGTGTAATATGGAGTCCTAAGGACTGGAGCATCCTTTATGGCAATTTTAATATCTTGAAATTCCTATGAAGGTTCACCATCCCAGTTGGTAATAGCTCCTTTCTTGAGCATTTTTGAAATGGGTCTATTAATATCAGTAAAGTTTGTAACAAACCTCCTCATGAAGTTTACTTGCCCATAGAAATATTGTATTCCTTTTACATTTCTTGGCTTAGGTACCTTGTCAATAGCTACTACTCTTTCAAGATCTATCTTTACTCCATCCTTTGATACTATGTGTCCCAATAATTTTCCTTCAATTACCCCAAATGTAAATTTCTTTGGATTTAAAGATACCCCATATTCCAAGGCTTTGATAAAGATCTTTTCTCGATGACTGCAATGATCACTAGCTTTCTTGGAATATGTTGTAAGGTTTTCTTGGTATACCACCATAAATTTATCAATATACTCATGGAATGCTACATCCATGGCCCTTTCAAAAGTGGCATCTACATTGATCAAACCAAATGGCATCCTCACATATACATAAGTTCCCCATGGAGTTGTAAAGGTTGTTTTAAATTATTCACTCTCCTTCACAAGGACCTAATTGTATCTTGAAAACCCATCCATCATGGACATTCACTCAGAACTAGTTACCTATTACAACATGGCTTCCATCTTTGGCAGTCCATAATTATCCTTCAGGGATGCAATATTCAAATTTCTAAAGTCTACACATAATCTTATGTCTCTATTCTTTTTTCAAATAGGTACCAAATTTGAAACCTAGGTGGAATGTCTAATTGGCTTAATTATCCCTCCATCCCTTAGATTCATTAATTCCTCTTGCATTTTGGGGGCTAGACTGGGATTTACTAGTCTTTGTTTCTATCTAAAAGGTTTTACATTATCTTTTAATTGTATAAAATGTTGGAAAAGATCTTCCTTATAAGCCTTAAGGTCATCATATGACCATGCAAAAACATGTATGTACTTCCTTAGTAAATCAATAAGTGGCTCTCTAATTTTAGTAGGCAAGTCTTGGCCAATATAAACTTTCCTAGGAACCTCAGTAGTACCAAAAAGGATCTTCCCTATAAGCCTTAAGGTCATCATATGACCATGCAAAAACATGTATGTACTTCCTCAATAAATCAATAAGTGGCTTTTTAATTTTAGTAGGTAAGTCTTGGCCAATATAAACTTTCTTGGGAACCTCAGTAGTACCAAGATTTACTTCTTCTAATTCTCGAGGCTTAGGATCCCTAGTTTTAGGTTTCACTCTATCTTGATAATAAAAAATATTCTCTAAAACCACTAACCCCTTAGGTACCTTGTTGGTTTTCAACTACATAATCTCCTAGACAAAAATTATTTCTTTACCATCAATAGTTTCAATTAAATCACTACAATCCATTTCTTGACCATGGTATTTTTCCTCACTTAACATGAAATTTAAAATATCCTTGTCATCTTCAAAACTTACCAATTTTCAATATTGTTAGGTATTGAAGGTCTATTTTGAACTTCCATTTGTGAGATTCTAACAAATGACATTTCCTTAGGCTTGATTACTACATTTTCTAGTAAGTCTACCATTTTATTCTAACTTTTTTCTTTCCATGAAATATCAAATGCATCAAAAAACTCTATCTGATCCCAGACTACATTTCTATATCTTTTCAACCTTTTATTTTTTGAAGCATAGGTTTCCTTTATTTGTGAGATAACTAGTTCAGAATCACCTATGACATGCAACTTTTTTGATTCCATGGTGGGTAGCAACTTTTAGTACTAACAAAAGGGCTTCATACTCAGCTATATTGTTGGTAGAATAAAATTTTAGATTAAATGAATATCTAAAGATATTCTTCTCAAGAGAAACAAAAACTACCCCTACCCCTTAACCTTCTTTGGAACTAGCCGCATCAAAGTACATAGTCCACAAAACTAGTGAATCCATACAACATTCCACCTCATTTTCAATCAAAGTAGGTAATTTTGCTATTTCTTGAATGATCAATTATGCCCTAAAAGAATTTATACTAGTGTCCAAAAAGCAATTTCAATCCTTATCAGTTCCTTCTCCTAGAATCTTATTTACCCTTGGCTCCCTATCAACCCTAACTACCTTATCACCTATATGGAAGGTTGCATACGATAAATCACACTACAAGCTACCTCTCATAGTAGTACTCCACTTTCTAGAGAGAAACATCCCATAATGTGGGGGGATGTCAACCACAAGGACTGACATGGTCAACTCTACTTTAGGGTATGCAACTAATTTAATGGCAGTGCACTGATAGTACCTATAACAAGGACTTCTCTAGCATCCATACCTCTACATCTACCCTTTTTAATATCTACCTTCAGACCTAAAACTTCCATAACTTTGAAGGGTGTGATGGTGTTAGAGGCTCTTGAGTCTATCATGTAGTTCTTTAGATTTTTTCCTTTTATAATCAAACTGAGAAAAAATGGGTCAATATCTTCTATGTAGGCTACTAATGAATCATCCAAAAACATTTGCAGGATTTGGGATATAATACCATTATCTTCTATCACTACTGGGTTTTGTTGAATGTTTCTTTGTTTAACCATATTAATATTATTTCCTATCCCACACAGCCATGATAAGGTCTTACTCTTGTGCTCTTTGATTCTAAATAATTCAAACAAAAGTACTTTGACAGTAATTTGTGACAACATAGATATCATATCAATAGGTTTTGACACAATGGGCTTCACAAGCATACTTGGAGTGGAATTCCTTTGAGTAGTAGGCACTATAATATGCTTGGCTAAATCAGATGTTGAATTCTTTTCTTGCACTATTGTTTTAGAGGTGTCACTTGTTTGAAATTGCACTTTCTTTTTAGGCTCCCACTTCTTGATTTTACTATCTTTGGCCTTTATTGTATCAATATGAGTTTTTCTACTCTCATCCTTCATCTTATGTCTAATATCCTTGATGAATATACTAGAAGATTTGCTAGTGTTATTTCCAATTTTCATATTCCTTAGGTTATAGTTACTATGTACTTGAGAGATCATTTCTGCAGTGATTTTGTCAATCTCTTTCTTTGAAGGCATTCTCAAGTTTATATTATCAACATTTGAGGATACATTAAAAACCTTGTCTTTATCATAATTTTCATCATCTGAGAAAACTTGTTGATGATGTAGCTAGTAAGAAATTCTCTTACTAGTAACATCAGCCTCATGTTCCTCTAAATTAGAATCGACACAATCATAAAACATACCTACTATATTATAGCTCACATCATCATGGCTCTTTTCTTCTTCTTCTTCATGTTTTGTACTTTGATCTGAGGAAAATGACTGAGCAACTGCAAAATAATATGTAGAGTGGGGTGACTGACAAATGATGCACCATGGTACATCATCATTCATATTAATAGAACTTCTTTGTAGAGGATCTAGTGTACCCTTATTTTTGACATTCTAGGCTTGGTTGGGAATTGGTTTACCATCCTTCCATTGAGTGGTGTAGGGGAAATTCAACATTCTCAGCTATCTATTGAAATGGTTATTACTAGATAGGGCCTTCTCACTAGCAATGGGTTTTTTTGAACTTAAAGTTAATGGATTCATCTTTTCTAATAAATCCAATGCTTGACTTATTGATGGTTCTTCAAGTTTCTCACCTATGAGAGTTTTATCAACTTCCCTTTTTTTTGTTATTCTTGGGATTGAATAGCTTTGGATCATCTCTCATCCCAAGCTTACCAGATGCTTTTCTATTGTTTTCAATATTTACTACAATTCTGAAAGCATCCCTCAAAGTCTTAGGTTCATTATCCCTCAACTAATAAGCCATCTTGCTATCAAAAGCATTAAAATATGTTGTAAGACAAACATCCTCATTCAATCTCATAACTTGGAACAACTTATACAATTATTTTTGAAACCTTACATTGAAATCAAATGTATATTTATTAGGGTTTTTCTTGATATTATTGAAATCAGTCAACATGAAATTAGTGTTAGCATTGTCACCATATTGTTCTTTGAACAATTTCTCCATGTCACTCAAGGAACTAATGCAATCATCTGGTAATCTCCTAAACCAATCCTTGGCATCTTCTATTAATGAATGCACAAATAGTTTCATCACTACATCTTCATGCTCAACTTCAAAGTCATTCAACATGTTTACAAAAACTCTCAAGTGTTCCTCTCCAGTGACACCATTGTTCCTAGAGAACTTAACAACTTTGTCTCTTAGATCAAAATATATGGGATGAGGGAAACCAAGAATCCTTAGGAATAATATTTTTCTAAATTGTTCCATATATATAGACCTCTTCTAAAAACCAATAGCATTTGATGTGCTTGCTACATTGGCCTGATTTTGAGCAATATTGGCTTGAGATTATTGTATTTGGATAGTATGGATTGAAATACTAGTAGTGGATGGTGAGACAGGGGCAGACTGAGACATAGCCTAACTAGATATTACTGGTCCACAAGTAGGCATAGGAGTTGGAGTTTGAGTAGAAAAGTTGGGCCAAGAAGCTGAAGTAGAGTTAGACTTAATGAACTACATATTTCTCTTAGTTTCTGCTACTTGAGCTTCATTCTTAACCTTCTCAAGTTCTTTTGCCAAATCATCTTTCTCTTTTCTAGCCTTTTCCACATCAAGCTCTAGTTTAAACATGGGACGGTTTATAGATTTGTGTATTTCAACTTGAGGTTCATTTATTTGAATTCCTATAGATTTTCCCTTTCCCTTATCTATGGGTTTCATAGTAGGTTCTACAAGATCTTCTTTGATAGGGTTGTAAGCTTGAACTTGAGAAATGATCTTATCTTTGGCTCATTAGATTTTTTTTTGTTTTAGAACCTTAGATCTTAAAGTGTCTATATCCCCAAACACATCATCATGAAGGACTAAGATCCTTTCTTCTAGCTTCTTGTTTTGTTCTTTCAAGGCATCCATCCTTCTAAGAAAGTTATCTCTTTCATTAATGGTGTTCAAGGTGGCTTGCTCTCTTTCCTTCTCCAAATGGACATGCTTGGCCTCATCTTCTATGACACATTTCTTTAGAACTCCTATTTTTGAACATACTTCCTTAGGATCTACAGAAGTTTCTTTTGAATTAGCAAGATCATCAATATCTATAAGATTGGTCTCCATAAATGGAGCTATTCTAGGATATTTATTCCCATATCCTAGCCTATGGTTCCTATTTGATAGATGAAAAGTATCTCCTACTAAGGAAACATTCTTATCATGATAAACTTGTTCTTTTTGTAGTGGAGTACTAAATATCCCCCCAAAAGCCTTGTATTTTTTGACTCAGAACTTAATGAAGAAGACTCCCTTCCTACCACTAGTTGGTATTAAGGGTAAACTAATGTATTAACCATTGGTTTCCATGTGGAATTTGGATCTACTTTCTTTTTGCATTGATTTTTCCTACCAACTTGGGGAAAATTAGTATATAAAGGTACATCAGGATTGGCCCATGTGTAAGCTCTTGTATTCTTCCTTTTATCAGCCATTAAATAAGATTCCTTGTTACATATGCATAGCTTCAAAACCTTGACTGATTTTCCACCCTATTTTAGGGGAAATATGATAGTAAGATAGCTTTTGACTTCAAAGAAAAAGGTACAAAGAAATACTAGAACACTTTATAACATAAGGGACCAATCACATAAAACACATGGTTACAAATCTTGCTTGATAGATAAGACACTTCATAAAGTTTGTGTATGTCAATCTACACCTGTGGCACTAGGGTTGTTTCTCTCTCTTTTTAAATTCTCAATGTTTGTCACTGAAAAAATCTCACTATAACCACAAGCAGTACCACAAAATGATCTAACACAAACATACTCAACATGACCAAAGAAACTATAGTACATTTTACACACACATGTGTGTTAAGAAATTCCCCAGCAAAGTCACCATTTTGTTGGTGTTTTGAAATGCTACAGGTTTCAAATTACCTCAATAAGAACAAGATACACCTAAGGGTAGCTACTTCCCATCCTTAACATATTCTTTTGGATGTTGGGCCAACTATAAGGCTAGGCCCTTCTTCTACTTCAAGCTCTACAAAACCTAGGTAGGTGGACCTCAAATTCAATTTATATGGTACCATTGCTAAACATATTCTTGAATCTATTAGTATTAGATTTAGCACTTAATCACCTATTGACTCATGCAATAACATAGATCTATGATATCTAAATGAAAAATAATGTAATTCATAAGATGAGTGAGGGCATCCTTTTCAACTCTTTAACATAAAAGGGAAATACATTTGATTAATTATGTTGAATTCAACAAAAACCCCAAATATGCAGTAGTAAGAATAAATGATCCTATAGCTGATGAGTGCCTTATCTATTGGGAAATTCCATGAATCAAACACATACATCTGTGATATCAATGATATATTCCATATGTCTGATCACTTTGTGAATCAGAGATTGGTGCTCATAAAGACCTTATTCTTATGAATTATCCTTCTCAAAATAACCCGCAATCCTATCAAACACATCAAGCATTTACTTGGCCCTTTGTTCCAACAACAAAACATATCAGACATATGACCTTAAAGGGATGCAAATGGGTCTCAGTTCTTTTTCCTTAAACCACATAAGGTTACAGATTACAAAGATAGGAGACAAGAATTAGAATGAAACTAAAGAAATTATTGTTCATTTATATTCATTTCTTTGAAACTATGCATTCAGATACATGAAATCAAAACATAAAAACACCTAATAGATCTAAACTTTTTTATATTATCTTCACTAGTGTTGTCATACTAAAGAAAATATGCTGAAGAAAATGGGATCACAGTTATGAAAACATATCAAGAACTAGAACCAATTAGTTTCATAGTGAAAAATTGGAACCTCTACAAAGAATGAGAAAGAGAATGATATAGAAGAGAGTGAATTCTTGGATCTATTATACATCTAACATGTGTCAACTTGGAAAACATCTGGTAAAATTGAAAAAACATCCCTCTAATCTCTCCTTGTAACTGATAAATCAAATCCTCTACCATTTGGCCTCCCAAAAGCATAAAAATATCTCAAATACTTGATGGAACAATAACTGCTTTTGATGACAGATCTGGAATCAGGGTAAAGGAAAAAAATCAAATAAAAATAACTTCTAGAAGTCAAGAAAACTTTTTAGAATTTATTTAGGCTTCAACAAACATCAATATCTACCCTCCAACTAATTTTGATGCTAAATGATGAAATCTACTAGTTCTGCTGAGAATGCCCCAGAAAAAAAAAAATCTTCTTATAAAGTGAACTGGTGAATATCTGTGCAAAATCTAACCTCATATTTGGAAAATTAATCTTGTATCAATTCCAACAATATATTGGAGTACATATTTCAAAAAAAAAAATGCCCCTCTAGTAGCCATTTGAAAAATTAGGTTCCTTTTATAGCCTTGCACAACAATATTGCAAAAATTTGACTTTTTCTAAAGTTTCAAACTATAGAATAATTCAAACTTTATTTAAAATGAAAAGGTATTCTCAGCCAATGGAAAAAATATTTAAATATTAACTTTTTAAGACCCTTTAATTTTTTCTTCTCAAATCCCATTCAAGTCAAACCTAGTTGACTGCCCTCGCCACGTGGCATGTTTTGATTGGTCAAATCCTACATAGCTATCTCACATTCACCACGTGGCCACCACATCTCTATAATGTATCACTTGTTGAATGGGTCACCATGTTGTATGATGAGTTAGGCTCATGCCACATCATCATGACATAGCGACCACGTGATGTGTGTCACCTTTGCCATCGCAACGTCCTTTCATCAGTCTACCTCAGCTCACCATGTCATCAGTCCATGTCACTTCCACCTCAAATAGTCACCACATCATCAGCTAGTATCTATGTCACCAAGGTTATACATCATGCATCTTTTCTTGGCAACATAGCGACCACCACAGGATCATCCATGTGTCACCATCCGATTGTCTAGGATTCTATTTCATCTTTTTGATTTGTGTGCTTGCTCAAAATATCTACAAGTCACCTCTAGCTAGCTTCATTGTCTGTGGTGGGGCCTTCCACATGGGTCTATAGCTTCAAAATCCATGTGTCTCTTAGGACACTTACAAAGTGTGCCTTGTGATTTTTGAAGAACAAAATACTATTTCACCACATGAATCTAGGATTACAACTCTTCTTCATTTTTAATTTACCACTCTACGTAAAGACTTCATGAAAAGAAAAGGCTAAAGATCATTGTAGTAGATTTTTTTGTTGCTATCCTTCAAGCCCTCCCTTTGAAACTAGCCATTAACTTCTCCCACTTATCCCTACACTATTGTACATTCCTTGAGAAATACTCCTTATGCAAATCTTTAGCAATTTCATCCCACAAGTTTGTCTTTCTCCTACAATGGGAAAATCGAGGCTCCAAATCACTTTGTAGCTTAATCAGCTTCAAAGTATCGACCCTCATCCAATTCTTGGACCATTTTTATGCTTCTTATCATTCTCATCCATTTGAGGAGGTAGATAAGGAGGATTCTTCTCATCTCTAGAGCCTCCACCATCATTGCCATTTTCTATGTTACATGGAATTATTTCTACCAATTTCTTTCTTCTTCACTCTTTTCTTTGACAAGATACTCAAGCAATCTAGTATCAAAGTCCTTGCCATCCAAGTGAGTGTCTCCTCCAACTACTCTTGCTTCAAATGAACCCCTTTTAATGGGAATAACAAAAAAATCAAATTTGCCTCCTCCAATATCAAAAATAAGGATATTCTTACCTACTTTGTAAAAGTATGTCTTAGTATCACACTCGTAAGCGATGGTTATAGCGTTTGGTTCATTCAGAAGTTGTAGCACTTTAATCCCAGCCATGTAGGCAACATCCATTGTATCTTGTCTTTGTGAATCATTTAAATAGGCAGACATAGTGGTTATAGCAATTTTTTACTTCAGAATTAAGGAACATTTTTTCAATCTCTTTCATCTCTAATAACACCATGGCTGAAATTTCTTGAGGTGTAAAAGCTTTAGACTCATGTTTGTAAGTGACCTATATTCTCAAAAATGTCACCATTTTTTTGGTGTTTTGAAATGCTATAGGTTTCAAATTACCTTGATGAGAACAAGATACGCCTAGGGCAGCTATTTCCCATCATTAACATACTCTTTTAGACACTAGCCCATCTATAAGGCTAAACCCTTCTTCTACTTTAGGCTCTACAAAACCTAGGTAGGTGGACCCCAGATTCAATTGATATGGTACTAGTGCTAAACATATTATGGAATCTATTATTAGTAGATTTAGCCCTGAATCCCCTATTGACTCATGCAATAACATAGATCTACAATAGCTAAATGAAAAATAATGTAATTCATAAACTGAGTGAGGGTATCCTTTTTAGCTCTTTAACATAAAAGGGAAATACATTTGATTAATGATGTTGAATTCAGCAAAAACCCCAAATACACAGTAGTAAGAATAAATAATCCTATAGTTGATCAGTGCCTTATCTATTAAGAAATTCCATGAATCAAACATATACATCTATAATATCAATGATGTATTCCATATGTCTAATCACTTTTTGAATTAGAGATTTGTGTTCATAAAGACCTTATTCTTATGAATTATCCTTCTCAAAATAACCAGCAATCCTATCAAACACATCAAGCATTTACTTGGCCCTTTGGTCCAACAACAAAACATATTAGACATACGACCTTAAAGGGATGCAAATGGGTCTTAGTTCTTTGTCCTTAAACCACATAAGGTTATAGATTACAAAGATAGGAGACAAGAATTAGAATGAAACTAAAGAAATTATTGTTCATTTATATTCATTTCTTTGAAACTATACATTTAGATGCATGAAATCAAAACATAAAAACACCTAATAGATCTAAACTTTTTTATATTATCTTCACTATTGCTGTCATACTAGAGAAAATATGCTGAAGAAAATGGTATCATAGTTATGAAAACATATCAAGAACTAGAACCAACTAGTTTCATAGTCAAAAATTGGAACCTCTACAAAGAATGAGAAAGAGAATGATATAGAGGAGAGTGAATTCCTGGATCTATTATACATCTAACATGTGTCGACCTGGAAAAAATTTGGTAAAATTGAAAAAACATCCCTCTAATCTCTCTTTGTAATTGATAAATCAAATCCTCTACCATTTGGGCTCCCAAAAGCATAAAAATATCTCAAATACTTGATGGAACAATAACTGCTTTTGATGACAGATCTGGAATCAGGGTAAAGGAAAAAAATCAAATAAAAATAACTTCTAGAAGCCAAGAAATCTTTTTGGAATTTATTTAGGCTTCAACAAACTTCAATATCTACCCTCCAACTAATTTTGATGCTAAATGACGAAATCTACTAGTTTTGCTGAGAATGCCCCCAAAAAAAAAAATTGCTTATGAAGTGAACTGGTGAATATCTATGCAAAATGTAACCTCATATTTGGAAAATTAATCTTTTTCTAGTTCCAACAATATATTGGAGTGCATATTTCAAAAAATAATGCCCCTCTAGTAGCCATTTGAAAAATTAGGTTCCTTTTATAGCCTTGCACAACAATATTGCAAACATTTGACTTTTTCTAAAATTTCAAACTATAGAATAACTCAAACTTTATTTAAAATGAATAGGTATGCTCATCCAATGGAAAATATATTAAAATATTAACTTTTTAAGCCCCTTTGATTTATTTTTCTCAAATCTCATTTGAGTCAAACCTAGTTGATGGCTCTCGCCACGTGGCATGTTCTGATTGGTCGAATCCTACATAGCTATCTCACATTCACCACCTGGCCACCACATCTCTGTCATATGTCACTTGTTGGTTGGTTCACCATGTTGTACAATGAATCAACCTCATGCCACATCATCATGACATAGAGACCATGTGACATGTGTCACCTTTTCCATCTCAACATCCTATCATCAATCCACCTTAGCTCACCATGTCATCAGTCCATGTCACTTCCACCTTAGACAGTCGCCACATCATCAGCTAGTCTCTATGTCACCAAACTTATCCATCATGCATCTTTACTTGGAAACATAGTGACCACCACAAGATCATCCATTTGTCACCATCGTTTTGTCCAGGATTCCTCATCGTCTTTTTGATTTGTGTGCTCTCTAAAAATATCTATTGTTCACCTCTAGCTAGCTTCATTGTCTGTGGTGGGGCCTTCCACATGGGTATGCGGCTTCAAAATCCATGTGTCTCTTAGGACACTTACAAAGTGTACCATGTGGTTTTTGAAGAACAAAATACTATTTCACCACATGAATCTAGGATTACAACTCTACTTTATTTTTAATTCACTGCTCTACGTAAAGACTTCATGAAATTAAAAGGTTGAAGATCATTGTAGTAGAGGTTTTTGTTTCTATCCTTCAATTGCTTCCTAACATATTTGAAACTAGCCATTAACTTCTCCCACTTGTCCCTACACTATTGTACATTCCTTGATAAATGCTCCTTATGCAAAACTTTCACAATTTCATCCCACAAGTTTGTCTTTCTCTTTCTATGGGAAATGAAGGCTCCAAATCACTTTGTAGCTTAATCAGCTTCAAAGTCTCCACCCTCATCCAATTCTTGGACCATTTTTATGCTTCTTTTCATCCTCATCCATTTGAGTAGGTAGAGAAGGAGGATTCTTCTCATCTCTAGAGTCTCAACCATCATCGCCATTTTCTATGTTACATGGAATTATTTCTACCAATTTCTTTATTCTTCACTCTTTTCTTTGACAAGATACTAAAGCAATCTAGTATCAAAATCCTCACCACCCAAGTGAGTGTCTCCTCCAACTACTCTTACTTCAAATGAACCCCTTCTAATGGTAAAAAAAAAAAAAATCAAATATGCCTCCTCCAACATCAAAAATAAGGATATTCTTACCTACTTTGGAAAAGTATGTCTTAGTATCCAACCTATAAGCGATGGTTACAAAATTTGGTTCATTCAGAAGTTGTAGCACTTTAATCCCAACCGCATGGGCAACATCCATTGTATCTTGTCTTTTTGAATCATTTAAATAGGTAGGCATAATGATTATAGCATTCTTTACTTCAGAATTAAGGAATGTTTTTGCAATCTCTTTCATCTTGAATAACACCATGGCTGAAATTTCTTGAGGTGCAAAATTTTTAGGCTCATTTCCATAAGTGACCTATATCTCAGGCCTCATGTTATTTCCTTCAACAATATAGAAAGGCCAATGGGAGATATCATTTGTACTACATTATCAGAAAACCTTCTTACTATTATTCTTTTCACATCATATACTATGTTCTACAAATTGGATACAATTTGATTCATGGTGCACCCTCACCTACTAGTCTCTCTGTTTCATTGAAGGAAAAAATGGAGGGAGTAATTCTATTGCCTTGGTCATTTGTTATAATTTCAATTCTATCAAAATGTCAAACACCTACATAGCTATAGGTGGTACCCAAATCAATGTTGACAACTTTATCTCTTGCCATGCTTGTGCTTTGCAATACCAATTCATAGATAAAGTATATGCATATTCCACCTAGCAAATATCTTGTCTATAACTAAAGTTTTAGAGAAAATCATCCAATATGATGTCACATCATCAACTTTTCTATTTAGGTTTGCAAATTTATTACCCTGCTGCAACTTTGTTATGATAAGGGATCGTGCAACATCTTCTTGAAGAATCTTGACAAAATATTCTTGATAAAAAATTGTCTAAGGAAATTCTTGAATCATGCCAACAAGATCACTTATCTAGCTTTGGGATAAAAAGTGTCATGGATCATAGCTCACATTTGATTTAGTCCTCCATTGCTTTGGGCCAGTAAACACTTACCCTAATGTTGGTGAAATGTGTATGAATTTGTTGAATGAACATAAGAGCCTAAACCATAACTAGATGGAGGCTTCTAAAAATGTGTTTCTTATACCTAAGTTGAAAAATTTTAATCCCTAGTGACTTGTTCATTGAATGAA
This sequence comes from Cupressus sempervirens, assembly GCA_028749045.1. Lineage (NCBI taxonomy): Eukaryota > Viridiplantae > Streptophyta > Pinopsida > Cupressales > Cupressaceae > Cupressus > Cupressus sempervirens. The sequence goes on from CM053787.1 coordinate 33,557,119, forward strand.
TTTTTTCAAGCCCCAAAGTGGGTCCAGCTAAAAAAAATCAGATTCAAACACATTTTTTTGCAATCTATTAATTTAATGCAAGAAAACATGTTAGAAAACAATAAATCATGTTCTATTTTGGCTTTGAAAACTAGGTAAATGGACACTTGAGGAAAAAAAAAACTAAGGCATTGGTTCACTAGAATGAGGACAACATAACTCTAAGATTAGGGTGCATGAAAAATAATTGGGCACATTTGGTGAGCAGTCAAAGTGGGCTACTTTGAATTTGCAGACTAAAAACACTGACATAAAAGTGATTTTTGCAAATGGAATGAACTTGGGAAAGTGTGTAGACGGACTTTTCAAGATTTGAAAATTGGCACACTTAATGCATTTTTAATGTATAACATAATGCTAAAATCCATTCAATCTTATCTATCATGTATCTCAAGTTATGCCATCATGAATAGGGGTACTGACTAATCTACCCTTCTTTACACCAGTAAAAAGTTACAAATTGCATCTGGAATCACATTTGAAAACTAATCAAAAGGATTTATCATAAGCTCAAAATTGAAACATAGCAAGTCTTTGATATCTAGAATATGATACAAAAGGAATTTTAACATTTCAATCAACTGGGTCAAATTTATAACAAGTTAAACAAGGCTTCCAATAATTTAGAAAAATTTGCATCAACATGACAACAATAAATGAGCAACTTTGATGGATTCAAAACCTAGTTAAAAAAATTTGAAATGACTCAAAATTTGAAACATAGGCTCTTTGGTATGGATACTAAATATTCCAAAGTGGAAAGTCATGAAACATTACCGGGTGCAAGATATTCAATTGCAAACACAACCTCTTGTCGTTGTTTGACACTTAAGCAAAAATATGAGATTGGACATTGCTCAAAACAAGACTTCACCAAATGGCTCGAAATGGAAATTTATCTTCATGGAACACATAGATGTACTGAATACAAGGTGTTAGAAACTATAAATACCTATTAGGTCTCAAAAGTATAGTTGGGTATACATGCATTTAAATGTGTTTATAGGGCTTGATTTCTTAATGGTACTCAAAATTGGGGCTTCATTTTTGAGTCCCAATAGGTTCATTGGTCTTGCCCTCAAAGCTATTTTTGCAGTGGGTCCATCTATCTTCCACAACTCCTAACAGGTTTGGAATCTCCTAACAAGGATTCATATGTACTGAATGTCATAAAAGTGTCCTAATAGGGTCTATCCTCTAACAAGGAATATTTATATTAGTATATCATCTTGTAGGTACCATCCCCACTAGGGTTTTTCCTATAGGGTTTCCCTAGTTAACATAGCTAGTGTTATTGTGTATGAGTATCATGCTGTCATTTCAATTTACATTACTCATATGGTTAAGATTTTTGAAAGTTTTTATTAGTGATATTATTCTTATAACTGATTCACCCTACCACCATCTTAGTTATATCAATGGACTATATGTTCTAACAAGGGCTACTAGGAAAGAGCCCCTATTAGTCCTCCTAGAGAAACTTACAAGTTTGGCTTAGGAAGAAGCCCAAAACCTATCAGAGGGTTATGAAACTTGGTGGAAAGGTGGAAAAAAGTGTAAAGAGATGTTTTGGATTATTAGATCTTGGAGGGTGCAAGGGAGTGATGTGTGGGGAAGTTTGGTTTATTTTTGAAGGTTAGAGGCTACTTGGAGGATAGAGATAACATTACAGGGTGAAGTTGATGTGTTGAAGAAACCAATCACCACCACCTGATTCTTAAGTAGGTACTAAGGAGGGATATTAGGATATCCTATTGGATTACACCTATTGGTTTTTTTACACTATTAAGAAACAAAATACTTAATACAAGCTAAAAAGATCACAAAAACTAAAGGATTAGCTAATTCCCATAAACAGTTATATGTGCTTCAGATCTAGACCCAACTTCAAAAATATCAAAGAGATTTTCTACTCTTTAGGCTCTACAAAACCAAGGCAGGTGTACCTGAGGGATGAAAGATTTAAAACATGATACTACACATATATTTTACTCATTCCATGACATTCTATAACAATTCACACCCCTTACAATAGATTGGTCACAATTCTTCTTAGATCTACAAGTAATTCTGAGAAATAATAGCTAACTAAAAGTTGAATGTAAACAAGTATTGACCACCTTTGACACTCTTCAAACATGAAAGTAAAATTTATTTGATTTGATTTAAAGCTTGATTCTTATTCATGATTTCTCCATCTATAGACTGAACTAATAGATTAGTGCCTCATCCATTGGGATTCAGAGTTTATCCAATTTTCAGACCTAATTGACTACATTACAATTAATATTATCTGCAATTCTCACTAAAAATTATTCTTATATGCATCCTTCCTATTACCATGTAAATCCTATCAACTTCACTAAGGCATTTACTTAATTCATTGAACTAAAAGCAATAGTGAAATGACATACAATTTGATTTAATTGCACTCAATTGAACAAGCTTTTCTCATACAATTTCAAGATAACCAGCTAATGAAGATGGAGATAAGATTCAAGAAGAAAAGATATGGGGACAGTTCATCTTTGTATTAATTTCCTTTGAAAATTATATGACAATTGTGGCAAAACTCAAAAATGACTCAAGATAAGACATTAAATCCTATAGCATCAATGTATTCTAATATATTTATAGAGAAAACATTATAAAGTTTGCATCAAGAAACTGGACTGAACAATATTGAATAATACTAAAATTGTAAATGACTCAAACCCCATCTCTAGCCCTAAATCTCATTTATATAGCATGAGATGCAACAAGCTTCAGGCATAGAGGAATTGACAAATATCCTGAAGATAGGAAAATATTTACATTTTGTTATTGTCATAAAAGACAAAAAATTGTGCAATAGAAAAAAATTATATTATAAAAATTCTTTTGGTGGGACCATTTTCTATTGCATCCTTTTGTTTCATTTTCTTGTTGATGAAAAAGTTGATGGTTGGCTTTATTGTTGCTACATGGCTCCTCGAAAGATGTAGTTAATAGAATTGATAGTGATGTTTCTATCTTCGATTCATGCAAACTCACTTCAACTTGAAGATCTCCATTTACATCATCATGGGCTGATAAGACAATAGATATATCTATTTTCTCTTTAGACAATTCATCAGTTTGGATTTCTATGCTAGCAACTGCAATTGGTTTCTCACTTTTGTCCTCTTCTTCTTTTTGATCTCTTGTTGATGTGTCAATTATCTATACCTCATCTTGTTCCATTTCCTCATCATCATCAGTCTTAGCATCTTCTAACTACTCACCATGAGCAATATTTTCCATCTACCTGTCAAAAAGTGTGTCATTTGGCCAATTAATTTATAGAATATCATGTTGTTTCTTAATCACATATTCAGTAATTTTGCCAATTTAAACAAAATCATGTTTTAAAGAATCAAAGAACAACTAAACTTTTACAATTTGTTTAGTAGTAGTTGCCCATCATGCATTTCATTCTTCATTTATGAGTCTATTCATCCTTAGCTAGAATAGGTCATTTAATTCTTGGGCCCATTCCTCCTTATTTTTCAATTTATTCTTTTTATATAAAGCAAGGGGGAATTGTTAGTGTAGTTTTTTAATTTCCTAGTGGTTATTTATTTTTCCCTATATTGCTAGGTTTTTCCTACACTTTTAATAATCTTGCATAGGTTAATAAAGCATATCTTATTTAGAAGGTGGTTATAGGTGTCACCTTCCTACATGTGAGCATCCATTAGCTATCTTAGGAAGATATTTTTCTATCTTTAGTCTAATAGATGGTTTCTCTTCATTGATTAGTGCTACCACCTCCTCCCTCTTCCTAGTCTATATAAGCATGCTACTTGGCTTGTATTTGTGACCAATTTCTTTTACATCCTCTTAATGCTATTTTTCTTCTAGCATTTGAATTAGTCTCTTGGAGACTAACTCTATGTTGTGATTTTGATTTTGTATGATTTGCATTCATAGTTTATATATCTATTCTTTGCACTAGTTTTTTGGGTTATCAATCTTTTCAAATTCTAACATGCTATCAAAGCTTTTCTATTTGCAAGAGTAGATTTTACTTTCCTTATTTGAGAGATTCAAGAGAGAGCTAATAAATATTATTGTAATTTTTTTAAAAATTAAGTATGCTCTTCTCTTGTGTATTTGGATGATCTTGAGAAGCAAATTTTTTTGACAAAAATATTTTTAATCTTTGGGGTTTCTATCTCAAATCTGACAATCAACATGCATATTTGAAGTTTTCAATCAGTATTGTAGGTTACAGCATGTGATTGATGGACTTAGGAAGCTGATTCAATATTTGCATGTCATATTTTGGTTGCTGGGGTCATTTATTGGTTTTTGGGGCCATTTTTTATTGTTAAAAGTGTCTAATTTACACTACAGCTACATCTTTTGTACATCAACAAGAAAAACACTTTTTGGATTTTTTTCATAGCACTAAAAAACTATCTGAGTATCTTTTAGTTTTTTCATGCAAGCTATATATTTTTCATAATAAAGCACGAAAAGCTACCACCATACCTGTCTTTGTTGGCAATTGCAGATTTGAACATAGTTTTTAAATGCCTCATTCTTGTTTATATAGACTCTAAGTTCGATGATTCTTGTTATGACCTTGGCTATTTTTTTGTGCTCTATCCACAAGTGGAGTTTCTTTTTGATTTTCATGCATAAATTCTTCAAAAATTATAGATTATTCACTGTGACTATGCATAGTTCTTGTTTTGGAAACTTCGGAGGATCATAACTTTCTCATACGACCTCGTGAGTAGATCGTAGTGGCACTATTTGTTTCCTAAATTTTGTGCCCAAGTTTCACTTTCAGCATATGCTCTTCATGAGGGTTTTGTAATGTATTAAAATCAAGATCATTTAGTATTTCTTTCTAGTGGTAGTTGTAAACGCACTAAAATAAAGTGCCATATAATATTTCTTTAAGGGGGGTTCTTCAATTGAGTAAAAAGGGGGGGCATTGTCATGGTTTTTTTTTGGGCATTTTTTCTCTGTATTTCTTCATCATGGATCAAACGAATATGCCCATCCTAAATCCATACAATTACTTTGAGTGGAAATCACACATGAAAATGAACTTAAGGAAAGTTGGATTAAATAGGATAGCTATGGGACTTGAAACTGAATCCGATAAAGATGAAGATAATCCTAAGTGGTTTAACAAATGTGATGAGGCATATGGAATATTGTGTTTGTCTATTTCTCCTAATTTTCTATTTCACATTGAATCTTTGAATACACCAAATGAAATATGGTTAAAGCTAGAAACACTATTTGGCACACAAGATTCAATGAGGGGTCATATGTTGGAAAATGAACTAATTAGTTCAAGTCTAGGAAATTTCAACACAATCCAAGATTTCTTCACTAAATTGAAGTCACTAAGGTTGCAATTAAAACAATGTGGAACTAAAAAGAAAGATGAACAATTGATTCTTAGTATTCTCTCTAAGCCAATTTCAGAATATTTTGTGTTTGTCTCTACCTTCTATGCTACTAAGGGTGCACTTGGTACTCAATTTACCATGCTATCGTTAGATGATTTGTTGTCAATCTCACTAGAGAATAGGACAAGCTAATCTAGATGGGCACTCTTAAATCCTCTAAGTCACATGCCTTGGCTACCAATGAAGGCACAAAAGAACAAAAAGGACAAAGTATTAACAGCAATAATAAGGATAAGAAACAAAAGAATAGCAAGGAGAAGATTTTGGAAATATAGATGGAGTAACCGAGAAGGGGGGTGAATCAGTTACCACAAAAACAAATCCACAAATCCCTTAGATGTCTGATAAAACTAGTTACTATTATCACTCAGTAAACATATAGAAACATGTTGTAACTTGGTAGATGCAATGTATGTTAACTTATTATTGATCTTTAATCATTCATAGTGATTAACATGCAACCATAAAAAAAATAACATGAACACATGAGACACTAGATTTAACGTGGAAACCCAATATAGAAAAAACCACCTAGTAACTAGCTATTGATTTTCACTCTTCTAAAGTGAACTCTATTAGGAGCCAACTCAGTTAAAGGTTACAAAACACACTATTAGGTATGACCCTATTAAATGATTTAATCACCCTATTAGGAGTGGCCTTGCTAGAGGTCTTTAGAACAATTCAAAAGAACTGTCACCTTGTTAGAGGATTTACAAATGGTTGTTAAACCAACTCTATTAAGAGATTTAGAAATCATTGCTACAATGGTAAGAAAGTAACAATCAATAGACTTGAATGAGATGCAATTGAATTGCTGATATAGATCTCTATTTTGCTTCACTAGATCCTCTCTAATTGAATAAATCTTTGCTGCTCCTAAAGGATATATGATCCTCCTTTAAATTTTTCTCACTCTTCCTTCTCCAAATAATCAATACACTTGCATGCTCACTCATTACATTATTGAATTCTCAACTTGACCTTTTATTTATACCTTACAAATTGTCAAGTTAGCTTATTTACAACTTACAATTATCAATAATCATTACTTTAGTCAGCTACAATCATTACATGAAATAATTAAACTTTATTCCCAAAACAATGAAATCCTTCATTGGCTGACCTTGCTTGGTAAACACTACTTTAGAACTGATTTCTAGTGTTAACCAACTAAAGCTCAGTTAACATTAAAAATCATGTACAATTCTTTGGAGACCGAGTGAACTCAATAAGCATTGACTTTCCTTTGTTAACCTTGTGAGCTTAGTTACCACTGACTTCTGCCACAAAATCCTTTGATGCTTAAGTGAGCTCAATAGAAACTATTTTCATAGAGTAATTCTAGGAATTCTCGATAAACTCTAAAATTTTCTTTGCTAAACAACTGAGATTAGTAGATACTATTTGCTAACTGATATAACATTTGTGTAACATCAAAGACAAGGCACAATTAGAAAATCATATCAAGTAGAAGAAGGAGTAGATACTAGTTGCTTCAAAAGCAACTATTGATACACCATCTTCCAAGGGCAATAAGCCTGAGAAAGAAAAGGTCCAATGTGCCTATTGTAAAAGACCTGGTCATGATGAAGATAAATGTTTGAAGAAAAATAATTATCACTTCACACACATTCTTGAGAAGAATAATATCAGTGTTCCTAAGTCTATCAAAAAAATTTCAAATGAAGGATCTAACAAGGCAAAAGAAAATAACAAAGGGAAAGGAAAGGGCAAGGCCCTTGTTGAAGTTACTTCCTTGCCATCAACTTGGGTTCTTGATTCAGGTGCTTTGTGTAGACACCTAAATATCCTTTAGAAAATAAAGTATTTTTATTTTCTGAAAAAGTCCTGATGACATCATCATTTATTAATTAATTATTAATTAATTAATTAATTAATTTTTATGCCATTAAATCCCTTTATCTTAATTAAAAATATTTAATTAAGGAATCCCTCCCAAAAATGTTTAAATCTTATTTAAACATTATTTCCTTATTTATTAATTATTTAATTGATAAATTGACCAAAAATCCCAAAATAAATAATTTATTTATTTTTTTCCCAAAAGTTGGCCAATTTCCTTAAGACCAATAACCTCTTCCAAAATCTTCTAATCCTTCTTTAATTTCGATTAAAGGCTAATCTCATCATTTCCTATCCCTAATCCCAACTCAAAATATTTAATCAAGATTAAATATTAATCCTAATGTTTATTAAAAATATTTTAATAAATATCTCCTCAACCCAAACCCTTGAAATAAATAAAACTTTATTTATTTCATAAAATCTTATCCTAGGAAGTTCTAGACTCTTCTAGAAAGTCTTCATCCTCATCCAAAGCCTAGACTCTTCTAGAAGATGTCTTTAACCCTAATCCTAATCCCCTCCTAACCTTGTCACATTCCCTAAACATGGGTTAAGACTTGCTAACTCAAGCCAAAGTTAACAAATATCTCATCCTTCACCCACCCTCATTAATTGCAATCCACTTGCCATCCACTTGCCTAGTCCTAAGCCATCTCTAACCCTTCCTTTAATCATTTTTACTACCCTAAGCAAGCTTAAAACCCCCCTAAACCCTCAAATTCGAATTTCATAGTATCTCTCAAAAATATCTTCAACCACAAAACTTTATAAAGCCCACAAAGTCATAAATGTTCTTACAAAGCACTTATGAAGGGTCTTTATGAAGATTTTATCCCTTGAGCCTCCTTTGTTGACTCATCCTTCCCTTTTCCTCCATCCTCTCACCATGTGACCTGTGTCACTCCTTGATTGGTTGTAAGGAAGCACAATCCATGTGCTCTCCTCTCATGCAATCTAAGCCCTCCATGAGCTTTTCCCATCCTTGCATCTTAGCCCTCAATCCCTCAAGCCTCTTGCCTATAAATTGGATCCTTCCCCTTTGCAAAATAACACAATCCATGAAGTAAAGTTATAATGCTATTTTGAGAGCCAAATCCATACTAAATCCATCTATCCACACTAAAAATCCACAATCATCCATTGAAGCCTTTGGAAGCATATTGAGCATACATCCTATCCATTTAGATAAAGTTACTCAACAAGAGAGCTTCTTATTGAGAGAGTCCATTAATGGCTCATATTCTCAATTGAGAGTTCATCTTAGTCTATCTTGAAGTTTATGAATTTTATTTAGTTTGTAGAAACTTTATTTAAATTTGGTTTCTATTAGCATACTAACATTGCTCATATATATTTTGGCACGCCCGGTGGGACCCCGCATGGGTCATCTTCATTAGCTTTTTTAGTCAAGTTTTGTATGTCATTTGCTGATTTTGGCTAATTTTGCTTGTTTTTGTGATTGGTAGGATTGTATAAATTGGTTTTGTAGGTCCACATGAACATGAAGAAGACAAAGGAACTCATAGTCTATCTCATAGTATTTGCAGATTTTTCAAGCTTATAGGTGGACAAAGCACTTGGAATTCTTCTTCCTCTTCTTGTCTATATTCTTCTTATTCCATCTACTTCTTCTTCTTCTTCTTGTGAGAGATCTTGGCCATTATTTTTTTTAAGGAAGCAAAATCATACACACTTCTTTTTAGTGCTTAAAATGAACCCCCAAATCATACTTAAATCCATTAAAAAATTAAAAATTTGCAAAAAAGAAAAAATCTTTTAACAAGTGAAACTAAACCAATGTAATCATTTGCATCCTTACAACATCAAGGTTTTAGATGCATTCATGCAAAGTTAGGAACACTTCATTTTTGAGAATTTAAAAAGAACTTCAAGTTTCCATTTCAAAAGGTTCAAAATCAACACTAAGTGCACACTAAAATCTAAATCAAACTCAAAGCATCAATCAAGGATAAAATGAACCTCATTTGCAAATATGTTAAAGTTCTTTTAAAAATCTCATGAAAACTAAGAGTCCTAAATGGTTGCCAAAAATATCCTAAAAAGCTTTGTTATTTGTTCCAAACAAATGTCTTGTTGCAAAATCTTGAATGTTTCTTAGGTTTTTTATGCATCAAAACAATCTAGGAATATCATTTTTGGGCTTAAAAAATGCAAACTAGAACACAAAATCTTGAATGAAAAGAAAAGTCCAAAAAGTCATTTTCACTTTTGAGTCCAAAAACAATCTTGAATGATATAAGGTTAAAACAAAGCACTTCAAAGTTCTTAAAACAACACACAAAATCTCAATCTTGAATGCTCAAAGGAAAAAACTTGAATGTTTAATCACTTGTCTTTGAATGCATGTTGCTAAAATCACTCTTGAGTGCCATGGATTAAAATCAAAGTTTGTTTTTTTATGAATGCATGATTAAAACAAAAAATCCAATCTTGAATGCCATAGATCAAATAATCATCTTTTGGAGCATAAAAAGAATCTACATTTTTGTAATCTTTTAAGTTATAAAAACAAATAAAAATACTTTGAGTGAGTTTGTCGTTGGACTCACCCTCTTTAATCACCCATGAATTTAACCATTGGTTGCAATCTCAGTGCCATCTATAGGGATGGGTCCACCTAAGAGGGTGTTAAGTGCTCCATGCAAATCAAACTCCACTCACTTGGGTTTTTAATGGTTTTTCTAAGCTAGAAAATTCCTTGAATGCGCATTAATCTCGCTCACACTTCATTTGGGCATAAAAATTGGACAAATCTTGATGTGGAGGGCCTCCAGGCGCACGCTTGAAATTGAATCTCAACACCTTTGTTTTGGGCTTAAAATAAACTCAAACTCAATCTTGAATTCCTTAAAGAAAAATTAATAAATACTTGATGTGGAGGGCCTCCGGGCACACAGGTTTACCTTCTTGTTGACCCTAACTCTTCTTCTTATTTGCATTCTTCGATCAATTTTATTTTGTCGACGCTTCAAAGTTGGAATAAACATTATATCTTAAACATGAGTGCTTGCAAAGTCTAGATCAGAAAACTTAAGTGTCAGTTGGTAAAAGAACAAGCATGTTTTTTAGCCCAAGATCATCCAAGTCTTCTCTCCCCTTGTCATCTTTCAAGGCCATCTTGGGTGCATAAGATTAGGATCCAAAATCTTGTCTTAGCTTTTTAGAAGGCCTACTTGGGAATTTCGTTACTCCTTGGGATGACCTCATCTCCAGTGTTCTGGCAGAGTATAAAGATCGGGAGGTGAATCCAAAGACACCTCTCTTGGGATCAAAATTTTGTCACTCGGGCTAAGCCTCAAGGAACTTTATACCCTTGAGAAGTGAAAGAGGAGAAGTAGGTTACCACTCCTCTCGGTTGTGTGAAATCTTTTTGGTTTCATCTACAGATTTGGGCCTCACGTACCTTGTGTATATCGAGGACTCCCTAGCTAAACCAAATTTCATCCTTGTAGAAAGCTTCCTAAGATGTTGGTGTGTTTGACGTGCTTGCTCAAAACTTTTGTCTGCTTGTTTGTTCATAGCTTTTGAATGAATGTTTTTCAATTTTGGTCGAAATCCTAGAAAAGCAGAAATCTCCCAACTCAAGGCATACTTAGCGTAGTCACTGCCTTATCAGAAAATCATCCAAGCTCCCTCGATGCAACCGAATCTATCTAGTTCTTTGCCTTAGAACAATCCCAAATCCAAAGTCCATCCAAATCATCCCCCCAACCAGCTAGCAACCCAATCCAAAATCACCCAAGCCTTTAAATAGTTGTTGTCACTTTGCTAGATTTTGCTATCCAATCAATCCTACCAATCAACCAATCTCACCAAGGTTATCCCTTTGACAGAGCATTGTCTAGGGTAATCCAGCTTTGTCACTTGTATCCCTCATCACCTTGAGCTAAAGGTTGGGATCCACAAGTGGTCAATCTCGTGTCATGCCATAGGATCACTAGTCTATCCTTAAGTTGACACAATCACCACGAATCCTGCACATAGGAAAGCAAAACTCTCACTTTTTGATAGCATACCCTTGAAGTCTTCCACCCTAAAGAAAGCCAAAAATCTCTAGCCAATCCTCCTTAGGTCTATCATACAACTTTGACTCTCCCTAGGAAATCTTTCATCAGCCAATCCAAAATCTATGCTTAATCCAAATCCAACCATGAGCTTCTGTGTTCATCCATATGCGAGACCCCATCCCCATCAAACTCATCATCAAAGCATGAAGTACCAATCCTATCATGATGTGTTTGGTCACATTGTCCTTGCTCCCGCCACCTCCTATTCCAATGATGATGAAAATCTTGTTGACTATGATGGGTATATTGAAAGCCTTAGAAGCATTCCTCCAAGCATCCCCAGAAGTCCAAGAGTTATTCCAAACTATCTAGTCATGCCATCTGATATTCTAGCTTCCCCTCCATCACCCCATAAACCAAGCTTCCAATCTTCCACCCCCATCACACTAGCTATTCCTATCAATCCACCTCCACCTTAAACACATCAGTCTCCAAGGAATCTCCTAGAGGAAATAAAAGAAAAGTCACCTCCAACAGTCGATAAGCCATGTCATCTAATCCAACCATGTGAAGTAGTCAGTGATGAAGCTTCCCCATCTATAATATCACCTCCATCTCCCATAGCTATCATCGCCATGCCATCCATCAAATTTCTTAAAATCCTTCCACTTCCCGCAAGCATCAAAATCCCACCACCTACCAAATCCCTTCAAATCCTATCCACATCGCCTCCAAGCATTTCCCAAATCTCTCGTAATGACCCTTATGCATCCATCTTCTACTCACCCATCTCCACTACTGAATCTCCCATCTATCCATCCGCTGCCTTTGAAGAATCCATCCCTTCACCTCCTATCGCACCATCCACTCCAAACCAATCCTATCAAGATCCTACCCAAAAGCATGTTGACATCCCCCAAAGCATAAATGAAGATATCATCGTACCATGTCTTCCATCCATAGTGCAGTCACCATCTCCTCCATCTCCAAAACCTCAAGCCATATCTCCTCCACTACAAGATATCTTGTCATCCCACTAGCTACATCAAGATCCTATCCTTCCATCTCCCCCGCTCCATGCTTCCATCTTACCACCTATCCAAGCTATTCCACCATCTATAATCTATCCTCTTGGTTCACTTACATTCATCCACGGTGGCCCTCTCTCAACAGAAGAATTAAGAACAGTATCTCCCCATTACAATACACCTAATAAATCACTTCTACCATTTTTTGCAAGCAAAAAGTTTCCTCAGCTTGTTCAAATGCTCAATCTATGGCATTATCAAGGTCAAGGTTTAGGACCACAAGAGCAAGGAATTAGAGATACTATTATTGCACAAAAAAATCTAGGATTTCATGGTCTTGGATATGTATCCAAAGGCTCACCATCTAAAGGTGTTGGTACACCACACCCCCAAACCAAGCCTATCTCCAAGCCCCCCATGCCAGCCTCCCATCACTCCTTCAAGAAATCTTATGTCATCCCCCCTCCACCATCTTTGCAACCCAAAACAACCTACCATATCCCCCCTTCATCTGCTAAATCCATTTTGGGTCCCTATGTCCCAAAATCTACCATCCTCCATCCTCCTATTAGCCATCATAAAAATCCTATTCCATCCATTCCTATGCAAAATCAACAAAGGCACATATCAGGGCACATCATCCATCATCATCCCCCTACATGCTCTTTCATATCCTCTCCATCTCACAAAGCTTCTCCTAACCATCTTCCCAAAGCTTACCACAACAATGTAAATGCCAACTTCAAAATGCATAAAGCTAAAAATCCACATCCTAGGCAATCATATGTCTATTCTAAAAGACATACTCCAAAAAGGAAAAATCCAATCAAAGAATGCAAAACAATGCAAAAGCCTATGAAAAGAAAATCCAAAACCATGTGGATCCCCAAGAAAAAAGTTGAAACCCAATGCATAATGGCATCCACCATTGCTAATCTCCCATCTAGTGACTCATGTCCCCCATCTCCTAACTCCATCTTGGGTGCCTATATCCCCAAGCACACTTCCACAAATCCTCCATCATGCCCGCATCTACCATCTATCCCCCATATGCTCTTTTCACACCTGTCCCAACATGTGCCAATGTTGCTCTTGCAAGCATCCCCATCTCATGCTCCTTTCCAGCATTTTCATCCCTCCATCTCCTACCATCAATCCCATCTAATCTGATCTATTGCATAAATCACACATCCGGTGTACCAACAGCTAGCAACAAAATTGAACATTCCAACAGCCATTGAAAAATCCCAAAAAAGCCAAAATAGCTGAAGAAAGCCAAAATCATTCCAGCTAAGTCCAAAGTCAAAAATTCAAAAGAAGAAAAGAAAAATAAAGCATCCACTGGTGAAAATGTGGCAATTCAAGCACCTTGGACAAGTACCATGATGAAAACTTGGCAAACAAGCGTCATGCGTAATCCTGCCATCCCCAGCTTAGCCTATCACCGTCATGCTTTTGGTCATCTCTTGACATCCACCTCCATCTTCCAATCTATCCACCTATCCTCCATCCTCCAACTTCCATCTCACACCATCCACTAATCTTATGCATCTTCCGCCAATCATCTCAGCTATCATCCATCTCCCTAGCCCATTCAGATTTTTCCATCCTAGCTTCAATCCTATCACATCCATCATAAGACCTCCTTCTGCATGTTATCTTCTGATTGGAGGCACTATATTCCTTGGAGATCTTGTCTTGTCCATCCTCCCTTGTCATTGGTATCTAGCTCTAGGCTATCCTCATGCAAACCCAATGTCATCTCTTTATATCCATCATAATCCTAGCTATCTACCATCCTATCTAGCCATCTCATCCTGTTCCTCTAGCTATCCTTGGTCACAAAATCTCTCATCATCATTGGATGCATCCTACCAAATCCATATCTTTTGCTATCACCCCACCCTTAGCTTTCGCATCTTGCACAACATCGAACCATCCCACTATCCTATCATCCTGATCTTTTGCCTGCTTGTAACTATCTTGGTCCGTTAGCTTGTACCATATCTTGATTAGCTCACTTGTAAATATCTTGGTCTGTCAGCTTGTACATCCTCTTTAGCTTAGTACCATTGCATCTATCCAGCATTCGTGTCAGTTCATCCTTGATCAGCATCTTGCACCCATCGCACATCTTGGTTAGCTATTCCAATGCATCCTTTAGCTAGATTTCCTATCACCAAAGTGTTATCTTTCTTAGTTCAGCTTGCCAGACGCATCACTCATCCAAATCCACCAGCTTAGGTGCTCTCTGCTAGGTCCTTGTAGGATATAGCTTTCCTCATGTCTAATCTTGGTCTGTTAGTACCTCGTCCTACCCATCTCGTTGGCAAACAGTTCTCTTTTGGATTTTTTCTTTCTTTTGATTTGGACTCTTCCCTATTGGGTCTTGAAATATCTTTTCCAAGCAATCTCCTTGTTCCCTCCTCAAGGTTGCCATGATCTTCCATATCATGGTATACTGTGAATGGGGCAATTAGAGTGTAAGGTCTTGATCATGTCTTTTTCTTGTTTTCTTTTTTGCTTGTGGGTTACCCAGTGTCATTTCCACATTGCTTCCTCTGGGATTCATGCATGATACTAGGGCAATCCTTGTGTGTTTTTTTTGAGTCAATTTTTCAGTCCACTAAATAGTTGGTGAAAAGGCCTTGATGTTCTTGGTAACCTTGGCAATTAACCAATAGTTCTATAGCAAATCTAGTGCTCAACTACATGGTGGTACTTTTCTTTGAAGTATCCCCCCTACTCAAAAAGCTTCAATGGTTTTTCTTCATCTCCATTATCCCCCATCCATATCCGACATCCGTCTCTCCTACCCCAGCTTATGAATTAGTATCTCTTTGAATCACTCCTCACCTTTAGCTTTAGGGATCCACAATCCTAGTCTTAGGAATCCACCAATCCAAATCAATCCACCAAGCTTCATCTTTTGAGATCCACAATCCTAGTCCTAGGGATCTCCGAAACCCATCTTCTGCCAATCTGACTCTTTGAAATCCTGTTGCATCAACTTTTTTAATCGCCTCATCCATCTCCCTATCCTGGATTCCTTTTATAGCGCTCTACTCTTTCATCCTCTGCAATCCCTAAGATCTTAAGCTTGCTTCCTCTTGTGCCTCTGATTCTCCCTTTATCATTCTCCCGTAGTGAGAGTTTGAGCTAACCAAACCTCTTCTCTTAAGAAAATTTGAGTCTTCTTGCTCATCTTGGATTCTTATACTTTTCAAAAAGTCGTCGAGCCTCGCTTTCTCTCCCCACAACCTTCTTGAGGGGGCATCTCATAGTCCATTCTCTCCTCTTCTGCTCTAGCCTTGGGCATCTTATTTTCTTATCTTTGATGCCATGCCACTTGCAGCATCACATCAAAGAGGGGCAAAATGTAGACACCTAAAAATCCTTTAGAAAATAAAGTATTTTTATTTTCTGAAAAAGTCCTGATGACATCATCATTTATTAATTAATTAATTATTAATTAATTAATTAATTAATTTGTATGCCATTAAATCCCTTTATCTTAATTAAAAATATTTATTTAAGGAATCCCTCCCAAAAATGTTTAAATCTTATTTAAATATTATTTCCTTATTTATTAATTATTTAATTAATAAATTGACCAAAAATCCCAAAATAAATAATTAATTTATTTTTTTCCCAAAAGTTGGCCAATTTCTTTAAGACCAATAACCTCTTCCAAAATCTTCTAATCCCTCTTTAATTTCGATTAAAGGCTAATCTCATCATTTCCTACCCATAATCCCTACTCAAAATATTTAATCAAGATTAAATATTAATTCTCATGTTTATTAAAAATATTTTAATAAATATCTCCTCAACCCAAACCCTTGAAATAAATAAAACTTTATTTATTTCATAAAATCTTATCCTAGGAAGTTCTAGACTCTTCTAGAAAGTCTTCATCCTCATCCAAAGCCTAGACTCTTGTAGAAGATGTCTTTAACCCTAATCATAATCCCCTCCTAACCTTGTCACATTCCCTAAACATGGGTTAAGACTTGCTAACTCAAGCCAAAGTTAACAAATATCTCCTCCTTCACCCACCCTCATTAATTGCAATCCACTTGCCATCCACTTGCCTAGTCCTAAGCCATCTCTAACCCTTCCTCTAATCATTTTTACAACCCTAAGCAAGCTTAAAACCCCCCTAAACCCTCAAATTCGAATTTCATGGTATCTCTCAAAAATATCTTCAACCACAAAACTTTATAAAGCTCACAAAGTCATAAATGTTCTTACAAAGCACTTATGAAGGGTCTTTATGAAGATTTTACCCCTTGAGCCTCCTTTGTTGACTCATCCTTCCACTTTCCTCCATCCTCTCACCATGTGACATGTGTCACTCCTTGATTGGTTGTAAGGAAGCACAATACATGTGCTCTCCTCTCATGCAATCTAAGCCCTCCATGAGCTTTTTCCCATCCTTGCATCTTAGCCCTCCATGAGCTTTTTCCCATCCTTGCATCTTAGCCCTCAATCCCTCAAGCCTCTTGCCTATAAATTGGATCCTTCCCCTTTGCAAAATAACACAGTCCATGAAGTAAAGTTATAATGCTATTTTGAGAGCCAAATCCACACTAAAGCCATCTATCCACACTAAAAATCCACAATCATCCATTGAAGCCTTTGGAAGCATATTGAGCATACATCCTATCCATTTAGATAAAGCTACTCAACAAGAGAGCTTCTTATTGAGAGAGTCCATTAATGGCTCATATTCTCAATTGAGAGTTCATCTTAGTCTATCTTGAAGTTTATCAAATTTTTTTAGTTTGTAGAAGCTTTATTTAAATTTGGTTTCTATTAGCATACTAACATTGGTCATATATGTTTTGGCACGCCCGGTGGGACCCCGCATGGGTCATCTTCATTAGCTTTTTTAGTCAAGTTTTGTATGTCATTTGCTGATTTTGGCTAATTTTTCTTGTTTTTGTGATTGGTAGGATTGTATAAATTGGTTTTGTAGGTCCACATGAGCATGAAGAAGACAAAAGAACTCATAGTCTATATCATAGTATTTGCAGATTTTTCAAGCTTATAGGTGGACAAAGCACTTGGAATTCTTCTTCCTCTTCTTGTCTATATTCTTCTTATTCCATCTACTTCTTCTTCTTCTTCTTCTTGTGGGAGATCTTGGCCTTTTTTTTTTAAGGAAGCAATATCATACACACTTCTTTTTAGTGCTTAAAATGAACCCCCAAATCATACTTAAATCCATTAAAAAATTAAAAATTTGCAAAAAGGAAAAAATCTTTTAACAAGTGAAACTAAACCAATCTAATCATTTTCATCCTTGCAACATCAAGGTTTTAGATGCATTCATGCAAAGTTAGGAACACTTCATTTTTGGGAATTTAAAAAGAACTTCAAGTTTCCATTTCAAAAGGTTCAAAATCAACACTAAGTGCACACTAAAATCTAAATCAAACTCAAAGCATCAATCAAGGATAAAATGAGCCTCATTTGCAAATACGTTAAAGTTCTTTTAAAAATCTCATGAAAACTAAGAGTCCTAAATGGTTGCCAAAATTGTCCTAAAAAGCTTTGTTATTTGTTCCAAACAAATGTATTGTTGCAAAATCTTGAATGTTTTTTAGGTTTTTTATGCATCAAAACAATCTAGGAATATCATTTTTGGGCTTAAAACATGCAAAGTAGAACACAAAATCTTGAATGAAAAGCAAAGTCCAAAGAGTCATTTTCACTTTTGAGTCCAAAAAAAATTTTGAATGATCTAAGGTTAAAACAAAGCACTTCAAAGTTCTTAAAACAACACACAAAATCTCAATCTTGAATGATCAAAGGAAAAAACTTGAATGTTTAATCACTTGTCTTTGAATGCATGTTGCTAAAATCACTCTTGAGTGCCATGGATTAAAATCAAAGTTTTTTTTTTTATGAATGCATGATTAAAACAAAAAATCCAATCTTGAATGCCATAGATCAAATAATCATCTTTTGGAGCATAAAAAGAATCTACATTTTTGTAATCTTTTAAGTTATAAAAACAAATAAAAATTCTTTGAGTGAGTTTGTCATTGGACTCACCCTCTTTAATCACCCATGAATTTAACCATTGGTTGCAATCTCAGTGCCATCTATAGGGATGGGTCCACCTAAGAGGGTGTTAAGTGCTCCACGCAAATCAAACTCCACTCACTTGGGTTTTTAATGGTTTTTCTAAGTTAGAAAATTCCTTGAATGCGCATTAATCTCGCTCACACTTCATTTGGGTATAAAAATTGGACAAATCTTGACGTGGAGGGCCTCCGGGCGCGCACTTGAAATCGAATCTCACACACCTTTTTTTTGGGCTTAAAATAAACTCACACTCAATCTTGAATGCCTTAAAGAAAAATTAATCGATACTTGACGTGGAGGGCCTCCGGGCATAGGTTTACCTTCTTGTTGACCCTAACTCTTCTTCTTGTTTGCATTCTTTGATCAATTTTATTTTTTCAATGCTTCAAAGTTGGAATAAAAATTGTATCTTAAACATGAGTACTTGCAAAGTCTAGATCAAAAAACTTAAGCGTCAGTTGGTAAAAGAACAAGCATGTTTTTTAGCCCAAGATCATCCATGTCTTCTCTACCCTTGTCATCTTTCGAGGCCATATTGGGTGCATAAGATTAGGATCCAAAATCTTGTCTTAGCTTTTTAGGAGGCTTGCTTGGGGATTTTTTCACCCCTTGGGACGACCTCAACTCTAGCGTTCAGGCAAAGTATAAAGATCGGGAGGTGAATCCAAAGACACCTCTCTTGGGATCAAAATTTTGTCACTCGGGCTAAGCCTCAAGGAACTTTATACCCTTGAGAAATGAAAGAGGAGAAGTGGGGTACCGCTCTTCTCGGCTGTGTGACATCTTTTTGGTTTCATCTACAGATTTGGGCCTCACATACCTTGTGTATATCAAGGACTCCCTAGCTAAACCAAATTTCATCCTTGTAGAAAGCTTCCTAAGATGTTGGTGTGTTTGACGTGCTTGCTCAAAACTTTTTTTTGCTTGTTTGTTCATAGCTTTTGAATGAATGTTTTCCAATTTTGGTCGAAATACTAGAAAAGCAAAAATCTCCCAACTCAAGGCATACTTAGCGTAGTCACTGCCTTATCAGAAAATCATCCAAGCTCCCTCGATGCAACCGAATCTATCTAGTTCTTTGCCTTAGAACAATCCCAAATCCAAAGTTCATCCAAATCATCCCCCCAGCCAGCTAGCAACCCAATCCAAAATCACCCAAGCCTTTAAAGAGTTATTGTCACTTTGCTAGATTTTGCTATCCAATCAATCCTACCAATCAACCAATCTCACCAAGGTTATCCCTTTGACAGAGCATTGTCTACGGTAATCCAGCTTTGTCACTTGTATCCCTCATCACCTTGAGCTAAAGGTTGGGATCCACAAGTGGTCAATCTCGTGTCATGCCATAGGATCACTAGTCTATCCTTAAGTTGACACAATCACCACGAATCCTGCACATAGGAAAGCAAAACTCTCACTTTTTGATAGCATACCCTTGAAGTCTTCCACCCACAAGAAAGCCAAAAATCTCCAGCCAATCCTCCTTAGGTCTGTCATACAGCTTTGACTCTCCCTACAAAATCTTTCATCAGCCAATCCAAAATCTATGCATAATCCAAATCCAACCATGAGCTTCCGTGTTCATCCATATGCAAGACCCCATCCCCATCAAACTCATCATCAAAGCATGAAGTACCAATCCTATCATGATGTGTTTGGTCGCATTGTCCTTGCTCCCGCCACCTCCTATTCCAATGATGATGAAAATCTTGTTGACTATGACGGGTTTATTGAAAGCCTTAGAAGCATTCCCCCAAGCATCCCCCAAAATCCAAGAGTTATTCCAAACTATCTAGTCATGCCATATGATATTCCAGCTTCCTCTCCATCACCCCATAAACCAAGCTTCCAATATTCCACCCCCATCACACTAGCTATTCCTATCAATCCACCTCCACCTTCGACACATGAGTCTCCAAGGAATATCCTAGAGGAAATACAAGAAAAGTTGCCTCCAACAGTCGATAAGCCATGTCATCTAATCCAACCATGTGAAGTAGTCAGTGATGAAGCTTCCCCATCTATAATATCACCTCCATCTCCCATAGCTATCATCCCCATGCCATCCATCAAATTGCTTAAAATCCTTCCACTTCCCGCAAGCATCAAAATCCCACCACCTACCAAATCCCTTCAAATCCTATCCACATCGCCTCCAAGCATTTCCCAAATCTCTCGTAATGACCCTTATGCATCCATCTTCTACTCACCCATCTCCACTACTGAATCTCCCATCTATCCATCCGCTGCCTTTGAAGAATCCATCCCTTCACCTCCTATCGCACCATCCACTCCAAACCAATCCTATCAAGATCCTACCCAAAAGCATGTTGACATCCCCCAAAGCATAAATGAAGATATCATCGTACCATGTCTTCCATCCATAGTGCAGTCACCATCTCCTCCATCTCCAAAACCTCAAGCCATATCTCCTCCACTACAAGATATCTTGTCATCCCACCAGCTACATCAAGATCCTAGCCTTCCATCTCCCCCGCTCCATGCTTCCATCTTACCACCTATCCAAGCTATTCCACCATCTATAATCTACCCTCTTGGTTCACTTACATTCATCCACGGTGGCCCTCTCTCAACAGAAGAATTAAGAACAGTATCTCCCCATTACAATACATCTAATAAATCACTTCTACCATTTTCTGCAAGCAAAAAGTTTCCTCAGCTTGTTCAAATGCTCAATCTATGGCATTATCAAGGTCAAGGTTTAGGACCACAAGAGCAAGGAATTAGAGAGCCTATTATTGCACAAAAAAATCTAGGATTTTATGGTCTTGGATATGTATCCAAAGGCTCACCATCTAAAGGTGTTGGTACACCACACCCCCAAACCAAGCCTATCTCCAAGCCCCCCATGCCAGCCTCCCATCACTCCTTCAATAAATCTTATGTCATCCCCCCTCCACCATCTTTGCAACCCAAAACAACCTACCATATCCCCCCTTCATCCGCTAAATCCATTTTGGGTCCCTATGTCCCAAAATCTACCATCCTCCATCCTCCTATTAGCCATCATAAAAATCCTATTCCATCCATTCCTATGCAAAATCAACAAAGGCACATATCAGGGAACATCATCCATCATCATCCCCCTACATGCTCTTTCATATCCTCTCCATCTCACAAAGCTTCTCCTAACCATCTTCCCAAAGCTTACCACAACAATGTAAATGCCAACTTCAAAATGCATAAAGCTAAAAATCCACATCCTAGGCAATCATATGTCTATTCTAAAAGACATACTCCAAAAAGGAAAAATCCAATAAAACAATGCAAAACAATGCAAAAGCCTATGAAAAGAAAATCCAAAACTATGTGGATCCCCAAGAAAAAAGTTGAAACCCAATGCATAATGGCATCCACCATTGCTAATCCCCCATCTAGTGACTCATGTCCCCCATCTCCTAACTCCATCTTGGGTGCCTATATCCCCAATCACACTTCCACAAATCCTCCATCACGCATGCATCTAACATCTATCTCCCATATGCTCTTTTTACACCTGTCCCAACATGTGCCAATGTTGCTCTTACAAGCATCCCCATCTCTTGCTCCTTTCCAAAATTTTCATCCCTCCATCTCCTACCATCAATCCCATCTAATTTGATCTATTGCATAAATCACACATTCGATGTACCAACAGCTAGCAACAAAATTGAACATTCCAACAGCCAGTGGAAAATCCCAAAAAAGCCAACATAGCTGAAGAAAGCCAAAATCATTCCAGCTAAGTCCAAAGTCAAAAAGTCAAAAAAAGAAAAGAAAAATAAAGCATGCACTAGTGAAAACTTGGCAATTCAAGCACCTTGGACAAGTACCATGATGAAAACTTGGCAAACAAGCGTCATGTGTAATCCTACCATACCCAGCTTAGCCTATCACCCTCATGCTTTTGGTCATCTCTTGACATCCACCTCCATCTTCCAATCTATCCAGCTATGCTCCATCCTCCAGCTTTCATCTCACACCATCCACTAATCTTATGCAGCTTCAGCCAATCATCTCAGCTATCATCCATCTACCTAGCCCCTTCAAATTTTTCCATCCTAGCTTCAATCCTATCACATCCATCATAAGACCTCCTTTCGCATGTTATCTTTTGATTGGAGGCACTATATTCCTTGGAGATCTTGTCTTGTCCATCCTCCCTTGTCATTGGTATCTAGCTCTAGGCTATCCTCATGCAAACCCAATGTCATCTCTTTATATCCATCATAATCCTAGCTATCTACCATCCTATCCAGCCATCTCATCCTGCTCCTCTAGCTATCCTTGGTCACAAAATCTCTCATCATCATTGGATGCATCCTACCAAATCCATATCTTTTTCTATCACCCCACCCTTAGCTTTCACATCTTACACAACATCGAACCATCCCACTATCCTATCATCCTGATCTTTTGCCTGCTTGTAACTATCTTGGTCCGTTAGCTTGTACCATATCTTGATTAGCTCACTTGTAAATATCTTGGTCTGTCAGCTTGTACATCCTCTTTAGCTTAGTACCATTGCATCTATCCAGTGTTCGTGTCAGTTTGTCCTTGATCAGTATCTTGCACCCATCGCACATCTTGGTTAGCTATTCCAATGCATCCTTTAGCTAGATTTCCTATCACCAAAGTGTTATCTTTCTTAGTTCAGCTTGCCAGATGCATCACTCATCCAAATCCACTAGCTTAGGTGCTCTTTGATAGGTCCTTGTAGGATATAGCTTTCCTCATGTCTGATCTTGGTCTGTTAGTACCTCGTCCTACCCATCTCGTTGGCAAATAGTTCTCTTTTGGATTTTCGCTTTTGTTTGATTTGGACTCTTCCCTATTAGGTCTTGAAATATCTTTTCCAATAAATCTCCTTGTTCCCTCCTCAAGGCTGCCATGATCTTCCATATCATGGTATACTGTGAATGGGGCAATTAGAGTGTAAGGTCTTGATCACGTCTTTTGCTTGTTTTCTTTTTGTCTTGTGGGTTACCCAGTGTCATTTCCACACTGCTTCCTCTGGGATTCATGTGTGATACTAGGGCAATCCTTGTGTGTTTGTTTTGAGTCAGTTTGTCAGTCCTCTGGATAGTTGGTGAAAAGGCCTTGATGTTCTTGGTAACCTTGGCAATTAACCAATAGTTCTATAGAAAATTCAGTGCTCAACTACATGGTGGTACTTCTCTTTGAAGTATCCCCCCTGCTCAAAAAGCTTCAATGGTTTTTCTTCATCTCCATTATCCCCCATCCATATCTTACATCCGTCTCTCCTACCCTAGCTTATGCATCAGTATCTCTTTGAATCACTCCTCACCTTTAGCTTTAGGGATCCACAATCTTAGTCTTAGGGATCCACCAATCCAAATCAATCCACCAAGCCTCATCTTTTGAGATCCACAATCCTAGTCCTAGGGATCTCCGAAACCCATCTTCTGCCAATCTAACTCTTTGAAATCCTGTTGCATCAGCTTTTTTAATCGCCTCATCCATCTCCCTATCCTGGATTCCTTTTATAGCGCTTCGCTCCTTCATTCTCTGCAATCCCTGAGATCTTAAGCTTGCTTTCTCTTGTGCCTCTGATTCTCCCTTTATCATTCTCCCATAGTGAGAGTTTGAGCTAACCAAACCTCTTCTCTTAAGAAAATCTGAGTCTTCTTGCTCATCTTGGATTCTTGTACTTTTCAAGAAGTCGTCGAGCCTCGCTTTCTCTCCCCACCACATTCTTGAGGGGGCATCTCACAGTCCATTTTCTCCTCTTCTGCTCTAGCCTTGGGCATCTTATTTTCTTATCTTTGATGCCATGCCACTTGTGGCATCACATCAAAGAGGGGAAAAATTTAGACAACTAAAAATCCTTTAAAAAATAAAGTATTTTTATTTTCTGAAAAAGTCCTGATGACATCATCATTTATTAATTAATTATTAATTAATTAATTAATTAATTTTTATGCCATTAAATCCCTTTATCTTAATTAAAAATATTTATTTAAGGAATCCCTCCCAAAAATGTTTAAATCTTATTTAAACATTATTTCCTTATTTATTAATTATTTAATTAATAAATTGACCAAAAATCTCAAAATAAATAATTAAATTTTTTTTTTCCCAAAAGTTGGCCAATTTCTTTAAGACCAATAACCTCTTCCAAAATCTTCTAATCCTTTTTTAATTTCGATTAAAGGCTAATCTCATCATTTCCTACCCCTAATCCCAACTCAAAATATTTAATCAAGATTAAATATTAATCCTCATGTTTATTAAAAATATTTTAGTAAATATCTCCTCAACCCAAACCCTTGAAATAAATAAAACTTTATTTATTTCATAAAATCTTATCCTGGGAAGTTCTAGACTCTTCTAGAAAGTCTTCATCCTCATCCAAAGCCTAGACTCTTCTAGAAGATGTCTTTAACCCTAATCCTAATCCCCTCCTAACCTTGTCACATTCCCTAAACATGGGTTAAGACTTGCTAACTCAAGCCAAAGTTAACAAATATCTCCTCCTTCACCCACCCTCATTAATTGCAATCCACTTGCCATCCACTTGCCTAGTCCTAAGCCATCTCTAACCCTTCCTCTAATCATTTTTACAACCCTAAGCAAGCTTAAAACCCCCCTAAACCCTCAAATTCGAATTTCATGGTATCTCTCAAAAATATCTTCAACCACAAAACTTTATAAAGCCCACAAAGTCATAAATGTTCTTACAAAGCACTTATGAAGGGTCTTTATGAAGATTTTATCCCTTGAGCCTCCTTTGTTGACTCATCCTTCCCCTTTCCTCCATCCTCTCACCATGTGACATGTGTCACTCCTTGATTGGTTTTAAAGAAGCACAATCCATGTGCTCTCCTCTCATGCAATCTAATCCCTCCATGAGCTTTTTCCCATCCTTGCATCTTAGCCCTCAATCCCTCAAGCCTCTTGCCTATAAATTGGATCCTTCCCCTTTGCAAAATAACACAATCCATGAAGTAAAGTTATAATGCTATTTTGAGAGCCAAATCCATACTAAAGTCATCTATCCACACTAAAAATCCACAATCATCCATTGAAGCCTTTGGAAGCATATTGAGCATACATCCTATCCATTTAGATAAAGCTACTCAACAAGAGAGCTTCTTATTGAGAGAGTCCATTAATGGCTCATATTCTCAATTGAGAGTTCATCTTAGTCTGTCTTGAAGTTTATGAATTTTTTTTAGTTTGTAGAAGCTTTATTTAAATTTGGTTTCTATTAGCATACTAACATTGCTCATATACACTTTGCACCACATGGATTCATCTAAGGAAGAACTTGCATCCTTGGATCTATGTATTATGCCTTCTATTTTGATGGGAGATGACACTCCTATTGAGGTGTTTGGGAGAGGGTCTATTGATGTGGGGGATGGCACATTTCATGATGTTCTTTATGTACCCTCATCGTCAAATAATCTCCTATTAGTATACTAGATCACTCACATAGGTTAATGCAAGTGGGTTGAGTTCACTCCTAATTTAGTGGAGATATGTTAGTTACACAATGATTGTACAGTTGTAGTTGGGAAAGAAAATCATCAATCATGACTCTATCTATTTTCTTACTTTGTTCCTAATCCTCCTTTGACTATTTTTCTCACTCAATCTAATGATGTGAGTAAATTATGGCATGAGCAGTTTGGCCATCTTAACTTCTGCTACTTGCATCAACTCAACAAGAAGAGCATGGTCATAGGGTTTCCTTTAGTTTAGTTCTTAGGTGGTGTTTTCCAAGGTTGCATTCTTGGTAAGCATCCTAAGGAAAATTTTGACAAAAGTAAGGCATGGATAGCTTCATAGATTCTAAAGTTAGTTCACAGTGATTTGGCTGGTCCATTTTAGCATCCTTCTTTCAGCAGGGCCCGATATGTCCTCACATTCATTTATGACTTTTCTCGATATACTTGCATGTACTTTCTCAAACAAAAGCTAGAGGTATTTGATCATTTTCAAGACTTCAAAACTTTTTTAGAGAAGTAATCTGAGAAAGCTATAAAAGTTTCGTGCATAGACAATGGTGGTGAGTATGTCAACCATTAGTTTGAAAGATTTTCTAGTTCAGAGGGGATTGATTTACAACATTCAGTTCTATACAATCCTTAGTAGAATGGTGTTACAAAATGAAATAATAGATCCTTAAAGGAAATGGCAAACTGTATGATTCACTCTAGATCTCTTGCACCACAGTATTGGGTAGAGGCCATTAAATGTGCTTGTTATATCCAAAACCTTGTTCCTTACTGAGCCTTGAAGGGAGTTACTCATTTTGAAGCTTGGAATGATTGAAAACCATTAGTTAAGCACTTTTTATTTTTTGGCTCTCTTGCATGGGCCCACATTCCTGCAGAGAAACACAAGGCCTTATATCTACAATGTAGACCTTACATATTTGTAGGTTATCTTGATGGTGTGAAGGGTTATTGGTTGCTCCACCCTACTATACATGAGTTGTTCATTGAGAGGAGTGTTTAGTTTGAGGAGGGACCTTCAAGCTTCCTTTATATCACTTCTACAACTCCTCTTTGACATTGGAGTCACTTAGAATACATGACAGATCTTCAAATGAGTTAGATTCATCTAAGTTATCTTCTACCTCTACTTTTGATGTAAAGAGTGATTCAGAGGACACACCTACTTCCTCTCCTAGTCATCATTCACAAGTTGATGATTCTCCTCTAGATTTTCCATCTTCTAGTCCACTTTAGGCTAGACAAACCTTACATTCTGTAGGTGATTACATTGGGGATCCATCAGACACCAGGCAAACTCATTCACAATTATAGGATCCTCCACATGTCTTCATTGCTACTGCCTCAGATCCATAGTCCTTTCATGAGGCTTGTAGTATTCTTGAGTGGGATAAAGCTATGTAGGAAGAGTATAGCTCCTTTATGAGGAACCAGACTTGGAATCTTGTCCCTCTTCCTAAGGGAAGAAAACTTGTTCAATTTAATTGGATCTATCAGACAAACTTTTTAGCAGATGGGTCATTTGACAAACACAAGGCTCGCTTAGTTGAAAAAGGATTCTCCTAGGTTCTTAGGATTGACTACTTTGAGACTTTTGTGCCAATTTCCTGAATGAATTCCATTCAACATGTTCTTGCCATTGCTATAGCTAATCACTGGGAAGTATATCAGATGGATGTGAAGAGTTCTTTTCTTCATGGTGACCTTCATGAGGAGATCTACATGGAGTAGCCATAGGGTTTCCTTCTAAATTCTTCACTTGTGTGTCATCTTTGAAAGTCTCTTTATGGCCTCAAATAGGCTCTTTAGGCTTGGTATGCCAAGATGGACTCCTTTCTTCTATAATTGGGTTCACTTGGTGACATTCTGATCCTAATGTCTACATTCTGTAATAGGGTGATTCACTTCTATTTTTGGTTTTGTATTTTGATGACTTGTTGATCACAAGAAATTCTTCACCCACTATTAAGGCTATCAAGGTTGCCCTTTAGAATAGTTTCTTAATGACTAACTTGGTCTTTTTACATTAATTCCTTGGAATTGAGATCTTTTAGTCTCCTTTTGGGATCACCATCACACAATCCAAGTATGCTCTAGATTTACTCTCAAGGTTTTATATGGCTAACTGTAAGCCTACTCTGACTCCCTTCCTTTTTGGGGTAAAACTTGAGGCTCAATGTTCTTCTCCACTTGTTGATAGCACCTTGTATCACCAACTTGTTGGGAGTCTCATTTATTTGACTCATACAAGACCTGACATCTTATATGTTTTAGCATGGTCTCTTGATTCATGCAAGAGTCTCATGAGCTACACTAAAAATTAGCCAAGTAGATCCTTCACTACATTTAGGGTTCTCACAATTATGGGATTCACTATGTAGCATGTATTGAGCTTGATTTGGTGGGCTACATAGATTTATATTGGGCAAGTGATTCTTAGGATCGCAAGTCTACTTCAGGTTACAACTTCTCACTTGGTTTTGGTCCTATTTGTTGGTCAAGCAAGAAGTAGTCTTCTATTGCTCTATCTTCTACTGAGGCTGAGTATCAGGGGCTATGAATGTTGCCACTGAGGCCATTTGGCTTCAACATCTTCTCACTAAGTTTGGTATCTAGATCAAGTGGCCATCAGTCATATTTTGTGATAACTAGAGTGTCATTCAGATCTCACAGAATTTGTTCTGTCATTAGTAGACTAAAAACATAGAGATCCACATGCACTAAATTTGGGAGCTCATCCATGGTTATATCATCAACCTTAACTATTGTCCAACTTTTGAGAAAGTTGCTGATATCTTCACCAAACTCTTCACTGAGAGAAAGCTCCTTTATTTGCGAGCTTTTTTGGGGGTGCAAGATGCTTCATCTTTTGGGGGGGGGCTCTTGGTCTCACTCAAAGTCCTAATTATTTTTGGGGGTCTCTTCTCTCTCTTTTGGGGGAATTTTATGTACATGGGTACCTCATCAGGCCTAACTTGTTGGGACCCATTTCTCCATCCACCTAAGCTTCACTTATGGGGGTATGTTAATGTAGTTTTTTATTTCCTAGTGGGTATTTATTTTTTCCTATATTGCTAGGGTTTCCCTACACTTTTAATAATCTTTCTTAGGTTAATAAAGCATGTCTTATTTAGAAAGTAGTTGCGAGGTGTCACCTTCCTACATGTGAGCATCCATTAGCTATCTTAGGAAGATACTTTGCTATCTTTAGTTCGATAGATGGTTGCTCCTCATTGCTCAGTATTGCCACCTCCTCCCTCTTCCTAGTCTATACAAGCATGCTACCTGGCTTGTATTTGTGATCAGTTTCTATTGCATCCTCTTAATGCTATTTTGTTTCTAGAATTTGCATTACTCTCTTGGAGATTAACTCTATGTTGCTATTTTGATTTTGTATCATTTGCATTCATAGTTTAGATATATATTCTTTACACTAGTTTTATGGGTTATCAATCTTTTCAAATTCTAATAGGAACAAATCAAATTTAATACTCTTGTACTTGTCTAGATAACTAACAATTCTCCTTTGTAGCTCAGCTCTTTTATCATCAAATTTTGAAAGGTCATTGGCAACATCATAAGTCTTTTCTATATGATCATGTGATAAATTGATGATAGAAAAACACAAAAAGATGACCTCTTTTCTCCTCTTACTCCATTTGGTGACAATTGGTTTCAAGGCTTCATCATTTTCCTTTATTTTATCCCATATTTTTACTATCTTTGCTACTTTCTCATAAAATGAGGGCTAATCAATTATATCAACTAAATACATGAGGGCCTTTCTTAGCTTATCTTCATATTGTACATTCAATTCCACATGTAATGCCTAAAATTTTCTCATTTCTTCTTCAAAATCTTCTGTGGTATAATATTGTGGCCTTTGTGGTGTGTCTAGGATCTCAATGAAGGGAGTGGATTTAAAAGGCTCCACTAGTGGGCAAGGGTAGGTGATTCTTGGCCTAGTGGATCGTCCCATCACTTTATTTTTAAGTTCAATCCTTTTTTGAACCTATTTATTGTATGCATCCATAACCTTCTCATACATGTCTTGTAACTCCAACCTTTCCCTTTCATCTCTTAGAGTTGTGGCTAAGGTGAAGTGGGTTAATCCAATATCCAGATGTGTAGTGTTTACACTAGTAGTTTCTTCAACTCTTTTCACAATAAGGTTGCCTATAAACCCAATATCATTAGGTTGGGAAGAGCCAATCCTACATCCTTTCCTCACTGACCAAAAGACCAATGTAGCTTGGTCCTCACTAGATTTGGCACCTTTCATTTCTTTCTTCCCTTGATCCTCTATACTCATTTTATCTACAACAGAGTTAAAAACCAAAGCATTTGCAATATCCCAATTGGGTAGCAGCAAAACACTAAATTCTTTTATCATTTGTCTCCCTTCTTCAGGGGTTAAGCTCTTTAATTCTTGCATCATTTCTTCCTTTATTTGATTTTGAACATCTACCTCCTCCATTTTTGGGTGCTCTATTTTCATCTTATTGCATCTTTCTTCAAACATTCCCATATTTGTTCTCCAAGAAAATTGGTAGAAAGCTCTAGATTTGACAAAATTATCATTAGAGATGAATTCATGTCTGGTATGTTCCATTACAGGGTCCAACTCTCTTCCTCTATAGTCTTACACTATTAATTCAAGGATTGGCATTGGATGTTCACAAGGATTTCCTCTTATAACTCTGCTTGAGTAATGAACACTCCCCCTTGGGATCCCAATTATTCAACCGGCTCCCTAGTGAGTTTCTCATCTCCTATTTGTAGTGGGCATTGAGTAGGTGAATATTCCTCAATTTGAGGTGCTTGTTCCTTTATTATTTTTTGCCTCTTGGTTGAGGGCTCATCAGGTATTTCCTCAAGAATTACACTGGTTGATCGCATAATCTATTTTCCCTTATCTATAGTGGCCCTTTTATTTTGAATTATATTGTAGAGGTCTTCTTTGAACAACTAAATACCCTGACCCTACTGTAGGAGAAAAAGATAACCTCCTCATGACCTCTTTGGCCTTCACAAGAAAAGAATTAATAAAGAATAACTTCTTCTCATTCATGACTTACATGATTTTAGAAAAAGTAGTCATGAGTTTATTTTATCTATTTGCATCTATTTAAGCATCTTTTAGAGGCTTATAATAATTATTAAAACAATGAATAAATTCTAAAACCCTAGAGTACACCGTCCATTTTTCCTTTTTGATCTCCTTCTCTTGTAGAGAGAATTCATTCCTTATTATATCTTTAGGGAAATATAATTGATGGTCTTTTCTACCCACCTTAGCCCTTTTTCTAAACAAATCAAAAAATCCTTCAATATCACAAAAATGGGGATGAGACACAACCATCTTGTACTCATCCAAGAATTTATGCAAGAACAACCGACCACCCTTTATGATTATGAAATGGTGGGCCATAGTAAATGTTGGAAAAATGAAGCCTCTATTTCTTCTAGCCAATTGTGCCTCCTCCAATCATCTTAGTTGCCACAACATCTTAGTTAACCCTACCTTCAAAGGCACCTAGTAGGTCAGTACATGGGCAGTTACTTGGAAACCATAAACCCTAGAATGGTTGAAATAGGGTATGGTATGATATCTGCCCAATTATGAGATACTTTCAAATTAGAAGGACTATCCATGGGTATGATAAAATCCATCAGCGCCTTGGGGATTTTGGGATTGTCCCTTAATATGAGGCATCTTAACCTAGATGCAAAGTACCTACCAAACCAAACAAAACTAGCCTCCCTTGCATCCTAGGTCATGTCTACACTCCATAACTAAACTAGTAGATCTTCTTCTTCATACTTTTAGTTTAAAACCATCTCCTTTTCAAAATATGTAACCTCTTTAAATAGGAACATGTGCATTAATAGTGAATAATGGCCAAAAAAAATTCCACCTTTCTCTTTGCAATAACATCTAACCCTATATGAATTTCCTCCACTATATAGGATGCAAAATCAAAAATAATATCAACACCAAAAGAGGAAATCTGAATTAACATATACATCAATTTTATTGGCACAAAAAAAAATTCATCCTCACCAAAAACCCTACACAGAGTCATATATATTTCTATGGCAATCGAAGTGAAGAATTCCTTTTTAAAGGGCTCTTTAGTAGATGTTGTGACTACTAGTAAATTTCTAATTGAACCTATGTATTCCCTCAATGCACCGTGCCTGATCCTATCCTTCTTAGATAAGTATTATTTCTCCAATACTAGCAGGTCAAGGGCTACATGATAATCTAAAAATGGTTCTAGACCAAAAACTTCTCAAATTTATTTAGGATTTATTCTTAATAGTCATTCCCCATCCATTCTTCTTACTATCCTGGCAGATGGGTCACAATTTTTGGCAATGGCCATGAGTAGGTCAGAATCCATAAAAACACTAGGGACCACAAGTTTTCCCAAATCAAAATTCCAAATGTTTCCATGGGGAGAAAAAAAATTATTTATGAGAATCACTTCTTAAAAAGATGGAGCCATGTTTTATTAGTGGTAGCAACCCTAACCAATTCCCTCTATCATATAAGTCATCTGCAATCATGAGCCTAGGGCTTACAAAAATTAGCTTTTTCATTTGGGTAGAATCATTTTTAGACTCATGCAATAATTCAAGAAGGTCATCATGTATATTCCTACTCACATAATCTACCTTTCCTGAGAAAACTTTCTTTGGAGACATGTTTACTAGTGACACATAAATACTATAACTCTTCACTATCTAACAGAGTTGGATACTTACCTAGCTCTTTAGTTATCCTTCTTGAAATTCTACAATACATGGTGGATACTGAAATTTTTTTTGCAATTTCAAATGTGCAAGGAAACATTCTTCAGCTGGCTCTTTCCTCTTTGTAATTCTGAAATTCATTTGTGGAGAGAAAAATGGAAAATTTTGCAGTATATCTCTGCTTCTAGTTCGCATGGGGAGCCTTCAATTTTCATAAATGAATTGTAAGGAGAAATAGGGTGGCACCACCTTCTAATTTTGAAACCACACTGTCAATTCAAAAAATCTCAACAATCTAGAAATAAAAACATGAGTGACTCATTTTCAATTTGCGAAGTTGGCAGTCAACCCAATCAAGTTTCTCCACATAAGCTTTTCCTTTCATTTTTGGTAACTTATTCTGGACCCACTAGCACTCACAAACACATGTCATACTCTTGTTATGTCATTATGCATAAATATTAAGCAAGTTTTGCATGCAATATAGTGACCACCATTGATTCATTTATGATCTAACAATGTGTATTTCATGAGGGTTTCAATGCAACTATGGTTGCTCCTATTTTTCCTTTGGTCACCATGTTGCATGCATTAAAAATTGAGTAGGTTTCCATAGCGACATGCACCTACTATTGATGCATCTTCAATCTGACGGCTTTAATCAATATGTATCCTTTTATTAGCTAAGATCTACATTGAATGTGACATCAGAACACATTAACACACTGGCATAGTCATTTATAATAGTTAACTCTTTTGGCACTCCTCTTTTGAAATCAGGTCCCACTCTGTTTTAATTCATGGGAAGTCGCCATGTTGCTACCAGTGAAAAACTCATAATTTTTGGTGGCAACATAGCGACCACCATATTTTCTAAAGAAATCTAGAATCGAGCTATAATTAAATTCTTATTAGGATATCTTATTTAATACACCTTCTAATGCTCCATAATGATGACACCACTTAGTAAATGATAAAGAAATTTTATAGTGTCCATCTTTAGTGTTGATTGTATCATGCTTCATTTTCCTTAGAGGTCAGCATCTCACTATTGATGAAATTCTTACACATTCTGGTGGTGATATAGTGACCACCATAATTCTTGAAAAATTATGGCACTATAAAAATAACACATGCTTTGGTTATGACTATATGTATTGCTCTTTTGACACATCTGATAGACTGTTGTGTTAACATGGTTCATTAATGACAGATAAAAAATTTGGCACCATATTCACTTTTGGCCTGCCATGTTTCCCTTTTGTGGGAGGTTTCCATGATGCATGAGATAAAGTGACTATGGGTTTCCATAGTGACAAGATTACCACCGTAGATCTTTAAATGATCTTATGGTGAGGAATTTTTTGGGGAAAAGTGAAACAAAATGAAAAAAAATTAAAAGACACCCAGGAAATATATAATATTTCAAAAATATTTTTCTTTCTCAATCTCCAAAGTAAAGGCATATGACTTAAAATTTCCTACTTAGGGCACAACATGCAAGATACCAGTTAGGGTTTTTCTTAGGTTTAACAATTTAAAATGAATCAAATCCTAATTTTCTGACAAAAACTAGGAAAATTTTAGAGAATGACATACTCAAAAACATGAGGCAAAAAAAAGACCAACAACACCCATTACTTGTATCATAAGTGGTATCAGAGCTTATCTTGGAGCTTGTGGATTGGATGTTTGCACCTGATTAGTGTTCTACATTAGGGATAGACAAGATG